>CM032228.1:144685000-145885000 GCA_019009955.1 Riptortus pedestris | reverse complement strand
GAAGTAACCTTTCCCCCTCCAATGTGAAAATTCTAATTTTCATATAGAGTATTTTGAATGTAGGGAGAATTACTCACAAATATAAAAGTTCTTACAAATTTTCAGATCCGTTTTGAGTGATAGAGTAAAAAAAGAGGTGTACAGAAAGCAAAATTTTCAATTTTGATGAAAAATAAACCCAACATATTTCGATTTATTTTTATTTTACCCCCTTCACCCACCACCTTCTCCTAATCTGGTGGAAGTAAACAGAACTCTCATCATTAATGTTTTGAACCGTGGAGCCATTCTCAAGTATTCATTTCTTAAAAATATTTTATAAATGAACCACTACTCATTTAAGTAGCGTAGTAAAGTTCTATCAGATCCCCGACTTTCTCTGCAATCGTCGGTGTATATTTTACATGAAGTCTTTGATTTACTCCCAAATATTTCCTTTTTGTTGACTTTCAAGTTGGGGGGGGGGTTGCTGGAAGTGCATTAAGGCTGTGGAAGTATAGCTCCCTATTAATTGTTTCTTACTATAGTAGATAGTCCCGTTGTTTTCGTGAAAATCAATGCTTGCATTATTGGCACTCTTTCTTCCTTCTGCGTAAATCAGGATTTTAAACATCGAACAAACCTATAGATATTACAACCCCCAAATATAGGTACTTTGGATTGTAAATATGTTGATAATAGTTGTTATATCTAATTGTGTATGGCGCTGGTTGTAACGGTAAGAAATATAAATCACCTCAATACTAAATGTTTCGTGGCTTATTATCTACATATTTGCAACCAACACATACAATTTGGTTTAAAAATCGCCCTTACACTGTGTATTTGCAAGCCCTTCGGCCTTACCCGTTAACGGCTCGCAATATTTTAAGAGGTGCTGGTTCATAGAAATTTTATATGCTTTGATACCGGAGGACCATGTTGATTTATAAGACGATTATTACTATTATAATATTATATTGAATGATTTACATGATATTGGGGGATGGACTATTGCAGGGCAGGTATGTGTTAGTATGTTAGTGGATTAATGATTACTCCAAGGGAGGCTGCTGAAATTGTAATGCTGTCCTGGATGCTGTTCTGGTGTTCTCCATCTTTCTCCCTCCATCCTGGTCTCCCCCTGGATGTGCCTTCCTTTACTCACTCAAGTTGGATGTTAAAAGGTGTGTGAGAAAGAAACTAAAACTGCTGCCACTCATGGGAGGCTCTACTCTACCCTGCTGTCCTACTCACTCTGCTCAGCCAGAACCTTATCTTACCCTTTGGACCCAAGGATGCCCTCTTGGGTAGTGTTTACACAAATAGGCTATATAAGAGCTCAGCACTCTTCAGATGCATCCTTGGTTGGCCTAGTTGTCAACAGATGGGGCTGGTGTTGGTTTTTCATTGCCGCTTCAATTTTTAAATTGAACACACTGACTTTAATTAAATAATTCACCAAAAAATGTATATTATCCTCAGTCATGCAAATGAGAAACATTTCTAAACTCACTTTTTTGTGAATCTCGCAATGCACAAAACAGCCAAGTGTACAACATTCATTTGAAGAATACAATTGCCACTAGGAGCAAAACTTTAGTTTGATGAATTTATTTAATTTAAAAATATTTAAAATGTAATTTAGCAAGGTCCACATCCTAGGTTAAGGCGTCATCTTGGAAGTGCAATAAAAGTTATGATTACTCCCATGGAGAGTAAGGAAGCTTAGTTCCTTCCAGTCTCAAAGAATTAAAGCCATGACTGCCAAGATTTCTGGCTATATCAGTTCCACCTTTTAGTAGGGCATAAATTAATCTAATGTATATCACCCAGTTTTTCTGCTAATTGTAATTATCATTGTATTGGTTTAAATGTGTATATATCAGGAAATATAGATTAAGTATTATTTGTTATGTAAACCTTCAGATTCAGAATTTGTCTACAACTTTATAGAAATATTTAGTTGAGGGAGGGTGATATTTGTTGACTTTAGAAATTCAAGATATGACAGTTTGTGCTTGTGGTGTTCCCTGCTATGCCGATATCGCAAGGAATTTGATAATTCCGTAATGAATATTCAGCCAAGCCCTCCTAACAACCTTTCTTACCAATTGCTCCAAGAAATACTTTATCATATCCAATACCTTAATAAACCACCCTTGAGCTATAGAAATACGAAAAAGTATTTTAACATACATGGTAATATAATATTATATATATATATATATACTAGCTATGGTGCCCGGCGGGAAATCAATTAGATGCGAAAAGATGGTATTTTTACACAATATTTTTACATTTCCTCGTCTCGGTGTTTATGGTTTATATATGAATATTTATTACGATCATTTTAGTCTTGAAGAATAAGAAGAAATGACATCCTGTTATCTATCATTTATATAAATATTAATACTGAAATATTTAAACTGAATAATAAGTGTGATTATTTTTTTTTTTCATTTCATGGCTATAATAAGTCCTTTCTATTTAAATTCCTTGTATGTTATTTACTTTTATTAAATTTAATAGCTTTCTGAAAACGTGGACAGTCGATATGCTATTCCCTAGTCATTCAGACTAAACATTGAACGGTTAGTATTCAATCCTAATTCATTATTCAAAACATTATGATTAAATCACTTCCTACTCAATGTTTTTTCATTATTTAAAATAATATGGACAACGTAAATAAGAACCATCGATAGTATTCTCCATTACTATGCATCATCTACCCCTTTCCAGGCAAATGTCGTCTAAAGTCAGCTGATGTGATTACAGCTGGTCTCGAGCCGAATGTAATTGCCTCTCTCCAACTTCCGCTCCCGGATGACGCGGTGATTTGACATTATTTTGTTTGAATTATTGGAATTTGAGCTTTCGAAAAATTAAACCAGCAAAACGGTATAATAATTCACTTATCAGAGGCTTCAATATAACTCTGATACATTTTACGTAAACATGACAATTTAGAATAAGGTGGGCGGAGATTCTTTATCTCCTCATGAACCGGAATCATACTTAGTACAATTATCATATACATCATATAAGTTTTTACCAGATTTCCCTCAAGGGAAATCAGCTATTGAAGTTGTACTCATGACGCGATTTTCGAAATTTTTCTTCAAATGTCCATCGATCCTGCCCAGGAGATGACGAAAATGAGGTCCGTTCAAAACTGTATATATATATATATATATTTGCCTGTTACCGCTCTACCGGTCGCAATTTTTGTTTGACCGTTACCAAACTCGGTATTTAAATGTTTTATGCAAAAAGAGAGATCAAGTTCGTTAATGGCTGAAATCGGACCAGTGGGAGGAGGGTTTAGAGGAGGGATTTTCACAATATCTCTGTTACCATACGTCGGATGAAAATACTGTTTAGAACCAATCTTATTGAAAATTAAATTTTCTATAAATATTGTTATATGCATTTATTCTCTGTCTTGTATATTAACTGAAATATTTGCATTTTTATTAAATGTGGGCGGACGAGTGAGTTTCCCGCCAAAAGCTAGTTCGGCCGTTTCCGTAACTGTTCGGCTCTCGTATGGAAATTTCTCTATTGTATAACTTCACGTGGGAAATCTGCTTAGTTTACGCAGCCTCTGCGTGACGGACTTTTATTATTAGAAGATGGGATATAAAAAAACATTTTGAGGACACAATAGAGTTCAAGAAATTCAGAATCCTCATCCCCCCCCCTTCCTCGTACCATTTTATTAGCAGATTTCCCTTAAGGGGAAACAGCTATTGAGGTCGTACTCATGACGCGAGTTTCGAAATTTTTCTTCAAATGTCCATCGATCCTACCCAGGAGATGACGATATTAAAACGTTACATCATTTTCATAATTTGTCAGAATAAAATAAAGTTTAATGTGCATTAAATGTCTTAACGGTTACGAATGAAGTACGGCCAGTCTTCATACCAAATCCTAAACGCTATTAATTATTATTTCGTTTTGTGTTTAATATTGTCTTTTAATTTTTCTGATTTAATTAATAGGCCAGCAAATGTCAAACAAATTTATTTGTTTAAACATTAATGAAATGGCAACCTTCTTTAACATAACTACTTAAAAATCTCTCTTCAATTTTATATTTAAAAGTTTTGACGTATAACTGAAATAAACAATAAACAAAATGACAAAATAAACTTACTACAATTACAAGTGCAGATCCAAGTTCTTTTGACATTCTTTTCTCTTAAATAAATCATTGACATGCAAGAAGCACGTTTGTCAAGGACATAAGGGCTGACGTAGTAGAAAAATTGAAAACTTCATTTGTATTCAACAGACAATGAAATGTTTTCAGACTTTGTTACAGAGTAGTTTGAGCTGCAAATATTGTTTCTTATGCTAAATGTTTTTCCTTAACCATCTATTTCCAGTCTTCTATTTAACACAATTTCTGTTGTCAATGCTTTACATATTTCTTAGTATTTGGATCTTCGAAATAAACAATACAGGTCTTAATATTTTATTAATTTTCTTGATTGATTGATTTCGTTTTAAATAAATATCTCAATCTTGAAACTCTCAACTGTTTAAGAGAGCGGCATTCTTATTAGAGCGCATTTCATATTAGAGCGTTATTCTTTAAAATGGTTTCCTCCAATTGCAAAAACTTAATATTTGGGAAAGTATTTTAGTACTGTGCCTCCAAATTTCGAAACTAAATTCTATGCTTAGACCATTTTTTATTTCCCCTAAAGCATTTCGAGCATGGTGCTCCTTCTCAGGAGATTAGTTATCTATAAGTGAAAAACTAATAAAAATTGTTATCGGTTTTCTTCGATTCTAATTTTAATACAATTCTTTAAATCTTATAATTAAAAGTTTCCCTTGTATCTTTTTCGTTAATTAGTTAGTCAAAATACCTTTTTCTGGTTAGAAACCCCATCAGACCAAAGGGTAGAAGCTTCACTCTCAGCACTTTGATCCAAACACTTTTGTTCTACAAGGTCCTTGAGTGCGATAAAATGGGTATTGGAAGGGTAGATGGGGGGGGGGGGGATGAGCCTAAAATAATAATGTGGATATATCAGTCAAATTTTGATATGGTGAAGCTCTCCGTCTGGCGAAAATAGCTTATAAAGATTGTAGGTTATTATCTTGAATTACTCTTCATTTCATAAAATACGTCCTTCCAATATCAATATCAATAAAAGTTACAAAAACGCGTTTTTCATGTATGTATATGTATATATATATATATATATATATATATATATATACATATACATATACATGTTACGTATTTTCCTGGAATGGGGGGATTTAGGGTTGGAAATACTGAAGTTGAATTGACCACCCGAAAAATAAATGATTTTCTCGTAAATCCCCTTTTTAGTTACTTTGTGAATGGACTAAAAAGAGTATGGTTTCCCAATTAAAAATGTAGACTCTCTATTGAATGCTAAACTGAGTGATGGTCCTACAGCGTTCATAGAGCTTCATTTATGCTGTCGGGGCACGAATTATGTATCTTTTAGGGTATACCTATCAAGTTCTGCAATTAAAGTATTGAATGATGTTTTGGAGGTCTCCATACCTCCACCAGACATGTTTTTGTAGATACCCCTGGGATACGCTGTTTCTCCAAGCCCTAAGAAAAAGAAGTCCGTCACGCAGGGGCTGCGTAAACTAAGCAGATTTCCCGCGTGAAGTTAACAATAGAGAAATCTACATACCGGTAACACAACACCACCGTGAATATTAAGTGAATGAATACAAACGATAATAAAAAACTATATATATATATATATATATATATATATATATATATATACAGTTTTGAACAGACCTCATTTTCGTCATCTCCTAGGTAGGATCGATGGACATTTGAAGAAAAATTTCGAAAATCGCGTCATGAGTACGATCTTAATAGCTGATGTCCCTTAAGGGAAATCTGCTAATAACTATATCAAGCCTATTGAAAGCCGTCAGATATATGTTTGAGAGATCTCTCACCCGTAACTAAGAAACGCTGGTTAGGCGGCCAGCTGTTGGAAGCACAAGAAATAATGCGAATAAAATAGAAGAGGGAAGAAGTGGAGGAGTTAGTATTATCATTTCCTGTCTGTGTATCACATTCTGATGACATAGCTAGGGAATCCTCCATACCGTATCAGCTTAGGTTTCCCTCCGCCCTCATTCATATTTAGAAAGAGATCTATTCGAATAAAAGATAAATATTTGTTGAGCTCCTATCTCAATACCTCCTGTTTCTTTTTACAGACACCAAGATTTTTTGCTCCCGTGCATTTACATAGAAGCAAACAACTTTGTAATGGATTATGGATTAATATTTTAAATAAGAAATGTTTGTTTTAACTCAAAGAAAAACTCAATTCATAATGCCTATTGACTCAAATGCCCTAATCCTGCTACTGCAATTATTGCCAAATACGAAATATACTCTTAAAAAATATGACCTATTTAACTTCACTCAACTTGCCACTGACAAAAGGTCAACAAAATAATTGAAAACTTCAAATGATTATTTAAAATTATTTTAGCAGATTTCTCTTAAGGGAAATTTGCTATTGGGGTCGTACTCATGACTATCTGAATGATTATATTTGTCTGCTCCGCTTTAGCGGCCGCAATTATTGTTCGTATCTTTGGTGTCTGTTTGTTTTTTACCATTTGAGGCCCAAACTACTTTACCGAAGTTTATAAAACTTGGTATTTATATTACTACTAACTCAACTTGGGCTATAGGCTGTACTATATTCCCTGAGAATAACAGGAGTGGGAGTTATAAGGGAGGCCTCAAATTAAAAATAGGGATATTTTGTTTCCTATTGGTTTTTTGGCAAATATAAGTTGTTCATTTTGTTATATAGAGTAACTTTTGATTATACGCTTTTTTCATATACCGAAGTATAAACGAGATATATGGTAAAAACTATAGCGGGAGTCAACTATTTTAAAGGGCACAAATGACTAAACCGACCTTAACGAACAGGAGTGGGGGTTATGAGTGACGGCTGAAATGAAAAATCGAGATATTTCGATTTCATTAGGTTTTTGGCGAACATTAATTTAATAACAGGTGTTTATTTTGTTATTTAGAGCAGCTTTTGTTATAGGCACTTTTGCCGTACAACGAAGTATAAACAAGATATATGCTAAAAACTCTACTGGGAGTCAACAATTTTATTGGGCACAAAAGAATAAACCAGCCCTGATTATGAGTTATACAAATAATTTTACCAACGAACAGGAGTGGGGGTTATGTGGGAAGCCAGAAATGAAAAATCGCGATATTTCGCTATTTATTGGGTATTCGGTAAACATGCATATAGCAAAAGTTGTTTATATTCTTATTTAAAGTAACTTTTGTTATGTACACTTTTGTAGCACAACGAAGTATTCACGAGATGTAGCTAAAAACTAAAGCGGAAATCACCAATTTTATTGGACACTAATGACTAGAACGAACTAAACAAAGCTCGGCATGTGAATTAACGTTAACTCTTCAATGATTATAAGCTATATTAAAATTTGAAGGGACGGCCAGGAGTGGTGGTAGTAAGGGAGGTATTATATGAAAAATCGCTGTACTTCGTTTCCCATGGTTTTTTTGGCATATAGTTGTTTATTTTGAGTAACTTTAATATATTCATTTTTCTCTTACAACGAAGTATACACGAGATAATTTCGCTAAGCCGGAAATCAATAATTTCAGTATCACTTATTAAAGTGTTTTTAATATAGGCATATTATGAGAAATGATGTTATGTTTTTTTGACTTATATGATAGTTTTAAGTATGATTCGGATCAGAAAGGTTATAAATCTCCAACCCCTCCCCTTTCATATGTTATTTATTTTAATTAAAAAATAGCTTCGTTTTTATTTACAATAATAATTTAAACTATAAGAGTATTTCGATTAATTAATTTGTACAATTTATTATTTCAACAAAGTCATGCTGAATTTGGACATAGTGTGATAGCAGAAGTTGTGCCGATTCAAGCTCTTAAATGGTAGTATAAACTATCCTATTTCCTCCGATATGCTGACGTTATTGAAATGACTATGTACTATATATAACTATTAAACTTTACCTGATAATGTCATTCCGACAAAACACAATATGCGTTTAAACTCAATATGATTTGAGGTTGTAGGTAAGGGCTACTATCTCTTTCCCTCAACTCGCTTTTAGAATATAAATCACATTTTTTTAGGGTATCAAGTTATTTATTTACACCAGGTATATAAATTATTATAAAATCCAAATTTTTCATGTTTTGGATAAATAATTTAAGTAAAGCAATGTTGATAACTCTCAAGCGGGAGAGGAACCCTGTCGGGAGGCTAACATAGTTAATTGTGTTAATTTATTTCCTTCAAAATGTTGTATTTTCTTACTACTCACATTTACTCTTATGCATATACCTAAGCTCTACCATATGTACTCGCATTGGTTTTTGAGAGAAAATATGTACATTATAGAAGATATTTATTTATAACAAATGTTATTCATTATTATGATTTCAAATATTCAAGGTGGGTCATACAGTGGAGGGAGATTGATAAGAGACTTAATTTCATATATTCTTCAAAAGTAAAATTTATATTCTAAAATTACTTGATCCTTATGGGAAAACCGTACGTCCATAAGGGAACTGTTGTAAATATTGAAGCCTTGACAAAAAAAATACCATCATTCAGCCTCAAATAATTTCCAGAGAGAAGGCAAGTACCGTAGCTAGTATATATATATATATATATATATATATATATATATATATATATATATATATACACACATATAATGTGAATTTCTAAAATATCCATGGGTCTTCATATTTCACATTATTAAGAGTCAATACATTTTTTTAGGAAATTTTAATAATAATCGCATAAGATCAGAGCTTAAGTAAATATATAAGTTAATACCAACTAGAAAATTTAAACAAAAATAATCTAGTTATTAGCACAAATATTTTCCTTCATACAAAATTGTTGCAAGAAGGAATATTTTCTTCTTTACTACTTCCTTTGAAAAACGTTGAATTTAGTAATGAGTAATATGTTATATCTCAATAGACAGACAGACATTTGTCCATTCATCCTTGAATAGTACAGAAGGTAGAGATAAGGTAGTAGAGGTAGCTCAAACCATTAGCTCTAACTTTTAGTATGGAGCACGATATCAGTTTACAGTTCTGCTAATCATTTAACATATTTTAGACTTGACCTAACTAATTAAAGCTAAAGTCTAGAGAAATTGTAACGTACGGCAATAATTATTTATTTTTAGGAAATCCTTTGACTAAAATATTCATCTATTGAGATGCGTATGAAAATAGTTTTTAAAAAATTGAAAAAAAAAAAAGTCAGTACTTGAAAAAATAATTATAATTATATAATTTGGTTTTAGATCGTTAGATGAAATAAATTGAATGGATTATATTTCACTTTGTTAAGTCGATTAAAATCAAATGTCAAATTTCGGACTATAAGTACTCTTTGTTATTTTCCAGGATTGGCTACTAATGCATTTTGGGTAAAGAATGAATGTTCCCACTAATTAAAAGAGTCCTTCACGCAGGAACCGCGTAAACTAAGCAGATTTCCCGCGTGAAGTTTTAGTTGAGTTTTAGTTAGTGAAGTTACAATAGAGAAATCTGCCTAATAACAACAGAAGTAGTAAGGGATCTCTAAACCTATTGACCAGGGACGAACAGTTACGAAAACGAACGCCCAAGCTCTCGGCGGAAAGTCCCGAATATGACCGACTCCTGCCGACCACACACACACACACAATACAAATGCAAATATGTCGGTTAATATTCAAGATACAGAATAAATATATAGAACAATATTTATAGTAAATTTAATTAGTAATAAGATTGCTTCTATACAATTTTTCGATCCGATGCATAATAAGAAGATATTTCAAATATTCAATAATCCCCCCTCTAAACCCCCCCCCTCCCACTGGTCCGATTTCAGCCATTAACGAACTTAATTTTCTTTTTACATAAAACGATTAAATTTCGAGTTAGGTAACGATAAAACAAAAATTGCGACCGCTAGAGCGGTAACAGACATATATATATATATATATATATATATATATATATATAAATAATAATAAAATAATTTTCGTCATCTCCAGGGTAGGATCGATGATGGACATTTCAAGAAAAATTTCGAAAATCGCGTGATGAGTAAAACCTCAATAGCTGATTTCCCTTAAGGGAAATCTGCTAAAAGCAATTCCCTGTATACACATTATAGACGGGTCCTTTTTTTGCCGATTATAATAATAAATGCAATGATGCATATAAATTCAAGGAGGGGGAAAATATGGAGTATAATTACACAAGAAGTAATCTAGATTTGCCCATGATTAACCCAAAAACTATGCTGGCTGAGGAAAAGAAGACAACAAATGATTTAGTAATAGCCGGAAAAAAGAAAATGTATTTAAAAAAGCTATATTAAAAAGCATTCCATTTATATGTATGTATTTTTGGAGGAGGTAATTAAAAACCTCATCTCAGTAATAGAATGCAAATGTTGGTCTCAATCAAAACAATATTACTGCTTTGCAAACATATTCAATGATGATGAAGTCTGAGCTTTAGGGTAATGTTTTAGCAGATTTCCCTTAAGGGGAAATCAGCTATTGAGGTCGTACGCGATTTTCGAAATTTTTCTCCAAATGTCCATCAATCCTACCTAGGACGAAAATGAGGTCCGTTCAAAATTGTATATGTAAATCTTTATATTTGTCTGTTAACGCTCTAGTGGTCGCAGTTATTTGTTTGATCTCATCAAACTCAATATTTAGTCTCTTTATGCAAAAAGAAAGATCTAGTTCGTTAACGGTCGAAATCGGACCGGGCAGGAGGGGCTTAGAGGTGGAAAATGTTGAAAATTCGAAATATCTCCGTTGCTATACGTCGGATCGGAAATGTGTATAAAATCAATCTTCCTTCTTTGTTAGCACTGGTTTTATTGAGGAAGGCGTTGAATTGTCAAAATTCCCCCCACTAACCCCCCCCCCTCCGACTGGTCCGATTTCTGCCATTAACGAATTTTATCTTTCTTTTTACACAAAACAATTAAATATAGAGTTCGGTAACTATCAATTGGTTATTGGTTCCTTCCTGAAGTGACTTCGAAGGGATCTAATAGTTCGCTTCCGAATCCGTGCTTTCCCTCAAATGTTTTTATAATTTACTAGCTAAGGTGCCTGGCTTCCCCCGGGTAATCATTTGAGGCTGAGTGATGATGGTATTTTTGGGGGGGTTTTACATTGTCCAGTCTCAATGCTAAGGATTTTCACCCGAGTCCGGAGTGCTGGGGATATGTTAATAATAAAAGTATTTGCTATACACAATATTTTTATATTATCCGTTTCCTGTGCATGTATCTTTTTTTATATATAACGTAATCATAGATTATCATATTATCATTGTCAAAAATACGGAGTTTCGTTGATTTCGATTTAGTCTTTCGTGTCCTATAACATTGTTGACCCCTTCTATAGTTTTTCGTGTATACCTCATTTATACTTCGTTATACGGAAAAAGTGCATATATCAAAAGTTACTTTAAATAACAAAATAAACAACTTTTATTATGTGCGTAATTGCCGTGAAACCAATAGGAAACGAAATATCGCTATTTTTAATTTCAGACCTCCCTTACAATCCCCACTCCTGTTCGTCTCAGAGAATATTAATATAGCCAGAAACCTAACCTGTTTCAGTAGTAATATACATACCAAGTTTCATAAAATTTGGTTCAGCCGTTTACGAGTCTATAAAGGACATACGCACAAACATTCATATTTATATATATAGATTAACGTCATTGTTTCTATAATGTCTATTAAAACTACAGTTTATATAACTATAGCTTATTAAAAATAAATATAAATAAACAAAAGTTTTCTCCAATTTTCAGCTTGGAGTCTGAAGAAAGAAAAAGGTCAATTTTTTTTATTTTTGTAATCTTTATGAACACAAACAGCAACAGCCGAAAAGATCTCGAGAAATTTATTAATGCCGCTGCGTCTGTGTGAATAACGTTTATATGAAATTAAATAAAAACAAATAAATTAATGGATATTCCAAGATTAAAAAAAAAAAAAAACAATCTTTAGAATTAACGCCTAATTATAAACTAGAGCTGCTAAATATACTATTTTAAAGTGCAAGTTAAGTGGTCGGAACCATGTTAATGGGACATCCCTCCAACGGAGCCAGAGATTTACTCATTTTGTGAATCCCAATAGTAGGAGAAGCAATATGGGAAAAACCGCCGGGAATACTCAGTAAATTTTATAATTGTTCTTGCTATATACATATGACTGGACTTATAATATTCATGAGGAAACCGACATTGACTATATAAAATGGCATTTTATGAAAAACAAGGGATGGGGGTTACATCGAAATGAACAATTTATTTCTGAATGTCTTATTAAATATTGGCTTTACCGAGAGAAAAGAGTTATTTTTCAGAATAATTGTTTTTGTGCAAAAACATTATTTTGATTCATCAATTTAAAACATTTACGATAGTCAAGTAAAATTTTATTGGTGTTTTATAGAATGCCTTGAAAGAATTACGAAATGTTTTGTATATTCATTAAAAGAATGAGTATAAGCTGCCTGGGAATTTATAGTATTTCTGAGGGAAAAAATGGAAACGTTAAATTTTATCTAATATATTTTTGGGCGTTAGGGAATTTACCGGTAGAGAATAAACTGTTACCATAAGTTGCATATGGCAACACACGCGAAGGACCATGATTACGTATTTTGATGATAGTAAAACACAATTAGTACTTGCGTGCGTATGTATAGTTTTTACATCTCCATGGACCATTTTACTTGAAACTCTACTTGAGATATATAGTATTTTTTTATTTAGTAGTTAAAAGCTGAAATATCTTATATTTTGTTTAAAATTGATATTGACATGAAATTGGCATATAAAATTTAAAATTAGGGAATTTCGATCAAGATATAAAATTTAAAAAAATCGCAGTTGGAAAGCGAATAACAATAATAAATAATAAACGAATCTATAAAAAGTGTGTTTCAGGGATTGGGCAGACTTTTCAATAAAGTGGTTACATCGCCCGTAAGAACAATTCTCTAATGGGCAGTGATTATGTCAGTTATGTGTTTTTTATATTGACCATGAAGTGTATTCTAGTATCTCACATGGTACTCATTTTTTTTTATTATTTGAGAAAAATCGTACAATTTGACAGAAAGGTCAAAAAAATCATTCTGAAAGTTTGCTATGTATGCAGTTAGCAGAATTCGGGGGTAATTGGGTTTATTTTGGTACGTATTTTATGTTCTCGAATGACATTAAGAGCTATATGTATAGTTATGTATCTTGCATTGAGCGTTAATGAATCATTCCATAAAAATAAAATACCGTTAAAATCCCAAATTTATTACATGCAATGTGCTTTTTTGAGGCAATTGATTTCATTATAATAGCAAAACTGTCAGTAACGAATAGGTTCCTTAAACTAAACAGATTTCCCACTACCTGAAATTCTAAGTTCTATATCTTACCAAATAAGAAGTTAATGTAACCTCGACATGAAATAAAACCTGGAGAAAAGAGGTTAACCCTTTAACAGCTAAGGAGGCGGGCGGAGATTTGCAGCCAGTAGCTGAGGAGGGCCAGCCGGTTATCACCCTCCCAAGCTAAGGCCCCTCTGGAGCTGCCTCCTTCAATACCTCACTCCCTTTTCCGACTATTTCTTAATGTTTTATTTTTTTTTGTATGATTCTGTAATACCTATATCATTATTTCAATAAATTAAAATGCTATTGTAATGCGATTTATGAAGGAAATAATGAACATGATTGTAATGATAATATTATTATATATAATCTTTTATATATTTTTTTTATTTGAAGTAATATTTTAATACTTTACATTTTTTTTTTAATTTGAAGTTATATTTTAATTATTTACCAATATACAATAGCAGGTAGAAAAGGGGTGGGTTGGGTTTCCCTCCTTGGAAAACCCAAAGATTCCACAGTTACGGGATCGGAACAAATATTTCCCCAATAGAGACACCCCTGCAGCCTAGCGGCCGCTAGAAATATTTATTAACTCTCCGAGGATCCGCTAGGATGTACCACAGTCAGGAAGAGTTACATCGTCTGGAACTGGGAGCGGTAAAACAGTGGGAATACGGTGACGAGATGTCTCGTCCTGCGCGAGGGGGTAGCGGGCAGACGGGGACGAGTTATCTTGCCTGGACCTGGTGGGGTTCGTCTCCCTCCGACGAGATATCTCGTCTGGAGCTGTTAAAGGGTTAATGGTACATAAAAACTTGATGAGTAGGAGTGGATGTTAACTGAAAGCTAAATAAGACAAACAAAACAAAAAACTCGGCTAATATTCTGTTTAGAGAGAAATGTGCATAATTATAAATATCATGTAAATATTTTCTTATAAATTTGATTATATTGTATTTTGTTCCAATACATAATAACAGGAAAGAGTATTTCATACCATCTCTAACCCTTCACTTCTTCAGGTGTGATTTCGTTTGTTAATAAAGTTAGCCTTTACTTTTAGATTAATCAGTGAGATAGCGATCAATTAAAAATTCATATGTCTTTCTCCTCCATTAGTGATGCTGTATTTATCCCTGTAACTCAAATATTAAAGGAAAAATGAAAACTGTGAGTTGTTTTGAAGATTGAAATATTTTGGCCTGTAGTTATTATGAAAAAAAATAGGAGAATTTACTAAAAGGTGTATCAAAAAAAAAATTATTACGTAATATTCTACATAACGAAAAAATATAGTTCATGACAATTGTAGCGTTTTAAATATTATTTTAATGTTAACATTACGTTATTCATAATAACGGATATATATTGAAATTATGCCCCTTCTATACCCCCGCAAAGCTCGGGCTCTATTATAGCTACTAACAAATTTTATCCTCCAAATCCGTATTCTCAGGATGTCTTCTTATATTTCGGATTACTACTTCGCATCACCTCTGTCAAGGAAACTCCTCTAAAACAATAGATATATTAAATAATTCCATACAAATATAAAATTCGTAGTTTGAATTTATTATGCTAAAATAAAACAATTTTTTTTTTTTAAATTAAAGATTTACTTAAATGGTTGTCTTCTGTACGTACATAGTTTTTAGGGCTGCCTCCATCTCTTGGTATCATAAATTTTAAATTCTATGTGTCTGTAAGTATAGTTATAAACCTTATTCACATAATACATATAATGCGTAAAACAAATAGAAAGTGGTGTAACTTACAGGGTTATTCCAATTTAAAGCCTTCCTTTAAAAGTTTTTTCATTGAAAACTTTTAATGTTTCTATAACTCTACTAAGTTAAAAGTCGACCCTTACCACAAAGTTTCAACATTACTTTCATCAGAAGAAAATCTCAAAAAGTTTAAAAACTGTCGTGCTGCGTTCTGTAGCAGCACTTTCTTATTGGTGTTAGTGAATAGCATAGCTTTCTATTGTATAGTTCATATGGCTTTAATTATTACATTCGTTTTCATTATTTACAGGAATTTGGAAATGATTAAATTGTTCCCCTATATTCATATTTTAATTCCTCTTCTGAAATTATGAATCTGATGGTAAAGAAATTTGAACAAACATCCACTACTGCATTCAATTTTTAATATTATTTAATTCACAGGTGTTAGTATTAAAAGACTATATCAAATTGTTTTATTAACGCTTGTAATCATAAGTTTTTATTTTTACACAAGGAAAATAATCATAAACATGGCGTTGTAAATGCCTAGGAGGGCGAAACGTTTGCTTTAAAACTATAAAGCTTGTTTGTAAGGCATGAAGATTTATTTTTACTGACATAAAAAACTTTTATTGGCTATTTAAGGTACAAACATTGATTTGAACTACTAACGTAGGAACAGTAGTGGGTAATCAGTTAGTTTCATGCAATACGGTTGTCATTAGGTGACCAGAAACCTCAAGCAAAATTTTGAAATAGCTTTAGAGTGTGTCTTTGTGTGTGTGTGTGTGTGTGTGTGTGTGTGTGTGTGTGTGTGTGTGTGTGTGTGTGTGTGTGTGTGTGTGTGTGTGTGTGTGTGTGTGTGTGTGTGTGTGTGTGTGTGTGTGTGTGTGTGTTTGTGTGTGTGTGTGTGTGTGTGTGTGTGTGTGTGTGTGTGTGAGAGAGAGAGAGAGAGAGAGAGAGAGAGAGAGAGAGAGAGAGAGAGAGAGAGAGAGAGAGAGAGGAGAGAGAGAGAAAGAGAGAAGAGAGAGAGAGAGATAGAGAGAGAGAGAGAGAGAGAGAGAGAGAGAAGAGAGAGAGAGAGAGAGAGAGAGAGAGAGAGAGAGAGAGAGAGAGAGAGAGAGAGAGATAGAGATAGAGAGAGTGAGAGAGAGAGCTTTATATGTGTGACATTAATCTTTATTTTAATTAAATATACATTGCTAGTGAAATTAAATCACATGAATTAAGGTATCTCAATATGTACCTAATACCAAATTGTGTACAATGCTACTACTAATTACTCATACTAATTCCCTTCCCTTGAAAAAATTCTTCATAAAACAGTGCTACTCATAATCTTTGACGTATGTATATTAAATCAATACATTCAACTTTCACTATACGCGAAATAAATTGATAGAGCTTCTAAATCACTGAATGTTAAGCATGTTGTCACTACAATTTGCTGGACTGATTCGTGATAATGAAAACAGAATCAAGTGTTTGCAGAGTAATCTTGAACCGATCAATATCGGCGATCAGGTCTGTCTAGTCGTTTTAACTAGAGACATTCCTCATCAAAATTCAAACATTTCCCCACCTGTCCCGTATGACGGTAATTTTATATATTCTCTTGGTCTTATCCTTAATATGAATTCCACATTCAACTAAATTTAACAAATCATCATAACATCTATTTCTTTGGTTCACCATTATTTCATTGGTCAAATGGCTTATAATTTGGAATTATCATCTCTGAATTTAGAATAGGGCAGAAGTGTGGGCGAGTTGCGAGGTAAACCCTCCGCCATGAATAACGGGGCTTGCTCCAAACCCCTTACCTATCAACCATTAATTTTAAGACCGTTTACCATCTGCACCACCCTGAGCCTTTATATCGTCCCA
Organism: Riptortus pedestris; assembly: GCA_019009955.1. Classification (NCBI taxonomy): domain Eukaryota; kingdom Metazoa; phylum Arthropoda; class Insecta; order Hemiptera; family Alydidae; genus Riptortus; species Riptortus pedestris. The sequence continues at coordinate 145,867,865 of CM032228.1, read as the reverse complement.
AAAAATGAGCATGATTTGTTCATTGTTGTGTGATTAAAATTAGTGGGCATAGAAAATCAATATACAATGAAAATGCGAATCGTAGTTAAGCTCAAGTGAGAGAAAACACCAGTCGTATTTAATAGATTAAATACGATACAATCGATTACTGAAATTTTCTAGACAAAACCAACAAAGGGTAAGTGTGTGTATATATTTATGTGATATATATATATATATATATATATATATATATATATAAACACATATAAATGACTAGTTTTGTTTTTTCATTTCAGAATGATATTTAAAGTTTTTAGAACGAAAGATGACGTCGAAATGCCGAAATATCTCTGCTAATAACGTGCATCAAATAAAGTTATATAACTAATCAACTTCGTAAAATATAGTTAAACAATTCTTGCTCTATGAGTTTTTCTCTAAGTCAAATATTAGGGGAGCTATTAGTATTTTTTTTCTTTCTTTTTTTTGCCTGTTTTTCTGAATTAGCTAATCCTAAAGGGTAACTTTTTTGGACTAATGGAATAGAAATTTTAGTTATGAAAAATGAAAATGTGTTCCTAATCTATTCCTCTTCACTTTTTGTCACTCACCGTTTTTGAATAATCCACACCATAATCATGAATAGCATTTATTATAATTAAATAATATCTATAATGAACATATTTTCCGTCAAAGCCAATCCGAGCACATATAGTTTTAAGCATACTTTTGTGCATAAGATTATATTCGTAATAGTAAATCTACAATCAGTGGAAATCACTTCCAGTAATGCCAGCATTTCACAGGAAATAAGTAAACTCAATTAACTGATTTAGCCTCACGTCGACGTCTGCTCCCGCATCAACATTTATTTCCTTAAATTATTGATCCAAAATATTATTTTAATAATTTATCTACCTGATGGAATTAAATAATAGTAGAACCCTAAAAATAATTTCATTTATATAGAAAAAGCTAGGTGGGAGGAAGAGATGGCTGCCGTCCTTGCAATCTAAATAATCTTTAAACAATCATATCGAGTTTAAACGAATATTGTCTTTTGTCATAATGATATTACCATTGTTTTGATAGAACATATTTGTTTCAATAACATTAGGATATCGGAAATAAAATAATATATTACCAGAACCAAAGAGTTTGATTACCTATAACTTCCGCTATCACCTCACTAATCCGAATCATAATAAGAACAATCTTATAACGCTAAAAGATAACATCATTTGTCATAATATGCATTTATTAAATACACTTGAATAAGCACTAATAAAATTAATGACTTCCTCTACTGTGTTAGCGTATATCCCGTGTTATTTTCATTTTACTACAAAAGTAAATGGAACAACAGTTACTCTAAATAACAAAAACATCATTTGTTATGTAGATGTTTGTTTTATAGAAACAAATAAGAAACGAAAAATCACAATTTTTCATTTTCGTCTTCCCTTATAACCCCCACTCCTGTTCGTACCTAGAAATTTTAATATAGCTTATAATCAGGGAGGTTTTAATACTAAATAACATACGGAGTTTCGTTGAGTTCGGTTAAGTCTGTTATGACCATTAAAATTGTTGAGGCCCGGTTTAGTTTTTCGTGTATATTTTGTTTATACTTTGTTATAGGACAAAAGTGAATATAACAAAAGTTACTGTAAAGAACAAAGTAAACAACTTTTGTCATGTGCATGTTTGTCGAAAAACCAATAGGAAACGAAATATCACTACTCTTAATTTCAGGCCTCCCTTACAACCCCCACTCCTGCTCGTCCCTAGAAATGTTAGTACAGCTTATGATCATGGAGGGGTTAGTGCTAACTTACACACCAAGTTTTGTTTAGTTCGGTTGAGGCTTTTCTGCCAAATAAAATTGTTGACTCGTTATAGTTGTTAGTGTGTTACTCATTTATAATTGGGTATACGACAAAAGTATTTATAATAAAAGTTACTCTAAATAACAAAATAAACAACTTTTTTTATGTACTTATTTGCCGAAAAACCAAAAGGAAACGAAATATGGCTATTTTTAATTTTAGGCCTCCCTTATAACCCCCACTCCTGTTCGTCTCAGAGAATATTAATATAGCTTAAAAGTTTGGATAGTAGTAATATACATACCAAGTTTCATAAAATTCGGTTCAGCCGTTTATGCGTGAAAAGGTAACAAACAAACAAACAAACAAAGATACACGAAAGAAACAAATTGCAGATATCGTGTCTATGACATGTGAAACGAAAAAGTATCGTGAAATTTTGAAAACAAAATCAATGTTCAGACAGAGGTTACAATTTTTTTTAATATACATATAAAGTTAGTCTTGGATATAAATTTAGCTGGAGGCTAAAAGCATAGCGGTGGCTTGTATAGACACGCTGGCTGGAGGGGTATAGAGAGAGGTCAGCGGGAAGTCCCTACCATTCATGTGCTCTCTGATTTACTCACCGGGAAACACTTGGAGTATTTCGAAAGTTTCTTTTGACTGATTGCGGTTCAATGACTCATGCTCTCGTAACCACCGTTTATTAATACCTACAACTGTAATCTCCAGAGTTTATACTTAGCACTAACTGACGTTTTAATGTTAAACTTACTCATCTCCTCCATATAATTACTGTTTCAGCATACTTCTGTTGAAATAAAAGTGATTGTCCCAGCATTTCCAATAATAGTAGTCCACTAATCCATAGAAGTAGATGAGAAATATTTATATATCCCTAGCAGGTCGATACCAGAACTATGCAAACTCAAATTAAAATTTAGAAAGGTCGGTTGCACTGGTAGCGCCTAAACTAAGCTAATTTCCCACGTGCTGGTATGATACCCTGTTGATCTCCTCCCACCGTATATTTTCAATTTCTAAGTAAAAATTCAATGAGTAAAAGTGTGGGTTTACTGATGTTTAAAAACAAGAAAGTAAGAATAACTCGCTTAATATTTGGTTATAAAAAAATGTATAGAACAAGTAGACTTGTAGAGCATCAATAGTTAAACAAGATTGTTTTCATTAACAGTTTTCGATAAGGCTAATAATAACGAAGATTGAGTTTAATGGTCCAATGTCAGTAATTAACGACTGTAGGTCTAGTGTTGAATGAAACGGATACATATCGAGTATGGTATTGATCAAATAAACATTTCGAGTATCCCTTAAGGAAAATCAGCTATTGACGTTGTACTCATGATGGGATTTTCCAAATATTTCCTCAAATGCCATTCGGTCATAAGCGACGAAAATGAGGACTGTTCAAAATTATATATATATTTTGGCAAAGCTTTACTTTGCCCTATATTTTTACATTTTCTGACCTCAGTGTTTGGGTTTAAAACCCAGTGTTGCTTCCAAGCATCCCAAGGGGTATGTTAATAATAAAAGTATTTGTTATTTAAGGCCTCACTATCCTCAGTTTTTTTATATTACGCGCCTCCTGTGCATGTAGCTTTTTTTTATAGCATAATGGACTACATAATCATAAAGAGTATTCTGAATTCCAAACCATGTATAAATAAAAATTCCTTTCCCTAGAAGCAGTCAAAACCACTACGGTAACAGCTGTTTTAGATATGCAATAGCTATTGTTAAAATACTCTTTTTTAAGTCTGGAATGTAGACTGTATATTCATAATAGTCTGTTCAGTAGAGTATAACATATATTAACGCAGCATAGATAACAAATACCAGAAATAACTGGGCACACCTGCCCAGCGTTTATCCTTTTAAATTATTTATTTTTAAGACTTAAAAATGTTCACATTTCCGAGAATAACACTAACTAATAAAAGTACAAACATCATTTCTCATGTAAACATGAACCAATGTGAGGTCGGAAGGGGAAGGGCAGAAGTGATTATAACTTATTCGTGCATTAGTGCCATAATACGTGTAGTTGTATAATTTCTCATGTTACATTAAAATCATTTTTTTTATTTCAAATCTTCCCACTATTTAAATCCAAGAGTTATATGCATTCGTGCAGAATATTGAAGTAATCTTAATCATTAGCAAAAGCTAAAAGCTTAATTGCTATGTTGTAAATGCAATCGCTGTGAGTAGACAGAGTTCCACAGGGGAAGTATCCCCATGCCTCCCCCTAGACTCAGTTTATCCAACCTACTACTCATTTGAGCTCTCAGTTCTATTTACATTAAATTAATTTAACAAATCAGATTGCATTATCTTCTCAGCACTAAAAGTCCGTCTCGCAGGGGCAACAGATCTGCCAACTTCTTACCGGAAAGAAAAACAATTACTGTAATATATCTGAATATAGCGTATTAATTTGATTGGAAACTATTCACTATATCTAATACTGTAATTTATAATGAATCGGAATAATGTTTATCTCAATCAATCAAATTTAAGTAGTCCAAAAACTTAAGGTCACCATAACTTATTTGCGTGTATCTCGTACAAAAATCTCTTTAAAACAGTATTTGGTATTTAAGCTTCGAATGTTGTGGTTTATTACATAACCGAGTATTGTTTATGTAACATGAGTAGAAATTGTGAAATGCATAAGTGCTAAGTATTAAAAAGAACAATATAGAGAACTATGTTTAGCTCAGTATTTTAGAAGAGTGACCAGGAAACATCCGTGTATTCAGGAAACTTATCAATACTTCTTGTTAATCATTAAAAATCATTACTTTAATTAACTATTCGTATTGGTTTTGATTTCCTACTTGACAATTTATGAAAAAAAGAGAAAGAAATAAAGCTTTCTTCTTTAATTTAAGGAGGTTGGTAGATCTGACTTGTCTATCCAGGACAATTTTCCAGAGATTACCCTCTCCAAAATAACTCCCACAACTGATCTCTCATTCTTAAATTATATCCAAAGTTAATTTAGGTGAAAATGCTGTAATTTAGTTTAATCTCATGAGAATTCGATATTTCAATTTCGTCCTTGAACAACCTCAGGCAATTTAGAAAGGATGACGAAAATGAGGTCCGTTCAAAACTATATATATATATATATATATATATATATATATAGACGCAGGGGCTGCGTAAACTAAGCAGATTTCCCATGTGAAGTTTTACAATAGAGAAATCTGCATACTGGTAACACAACACCACCGTGATTAAATACAAACGATAATGAGAAATCTTTCAGTTAATTAAAATAAATTCCCAACTGAAACGGCTTCTGAATTGTAAGAATAATTTATATTTTAATAACTCAAATTTTAGTAGTCCAAGAACTAAAGAAGGGGGGGGGGCGGATGAATAGAACGTATTTGCATAAATTTCACAAAGTAAGGAGGGTAAGGTTAGGTTAGAAACGACAGGTATGGTTAGAAGAAGCTTCTAGAAATGCCGAAAATGGCCGACTTAATCCGAACGATACCCGACCACAAACTTCATAAAAATGCAAATATCTCGGTTTTTATTCAGGATAGAGAATAAATGTATATAACAATATTTATAGTGAATTTAATTTGCAATAAGATTGGTTCTATACAGTTTTTCCATCCAATGCATAATAACGGAGATATTTCGAATTTTCGAAAATCCCCCCTCCCTCTTGTCCGATTTCAGCCATTAACGAACTTGATCTGTCTTTTTACATAAAACGGTTAAATATCAAGTTTCGTTACGATCAAACAAAAATTGCGACCGCTAGAGCGGTAACAGGTAAATATATAGATAGATAGATAGATAGTTAGATAGATACATATATACAGTTTTGAACGGACATCATTTTCGTCATCTCCTGGGTAGGATCGATGGACATTTGAAGAAAAATTTCGAAAATTCCGTCATGAGTACAACCTCAATAGCTGATTTCCCTTAAGGGAAATCTGCTAAAATAAAAGTCCGTCACGCAGGGGCTGCGTAAACTAAGCAGATTTCCCTTGGGAAGTTTAGTAACAGATAAATATACATACTGCTAACACAACAACACCGTGAATAAATACTAACGGAAATAAGAAATGTTTCATCCAATTTCAATAACCTGCCGACAGGAAGCGTTAGGTTAGAAATATAAACAAACGGGCCCGGCCCGGCTCACACCGGAAAGAAAAACAATTACTGGAATATATCAGAATATAATACATTATTTTATTGATAACTATTTGCTATATCTAGTACTGTAATTAATAATGAGTCAGAATAATTGTTATCTCAATCAATAAAATTTTAGTAGTCCAAAAATTTAAGATGGGGGGGGGTCACCAGGGCATATTTGCATGTATCTCGTATAATAAAGGTCTCTTGAATACAATTTTGGGTATTTAAACTTCCAATAATGTGATTTATTATGTAGCAGAGTATTGTTTACGTAACATGAGTAGAAGTGGCGGTTTGCTAAAAACTGAAAAATGCAAATATCTCGGTTAATATTCAAGATAGAGAATAAACGTATATCACAATATTTATAGTACCTTTAATTTGCAATAAGATTGGTTCTATACAATTTTTCGATCCAATGCATAATAATGGAGATATTTGGAGTTTTCGAAAATCCTCCCCTTTAAACCCCCCCCTCCCTCTGGTCCAATTTCAGCCATTAACGAACTTGATCTGTCTTTTTGCATAAAACGGTTAAATATCAAGTTTCGTAACTATTAAACAAAAATTGCGACCGCTAGAGCGGTAACAGACAAATATATAGATATATATATATATATATATATATATATATATATATATATATATATATAGATATATATATATATAGATATATATATATATACAGTTTTGAACGGACCTCATTTTCGTCATCTACTAGGTAGGATCGATGGACATTTGAAGAAAAATTTCGAAAATTCCGTCATGAGTACAACCTCAATAGCTGATTTCCCTTAAGGGAAATCTGCTAAAATTGACTAAACAAAACTTGGTATGTGAATTAGCATCCACTCCTCCATGAAAATCAGCTATGTTAGCATTTCTACGGACGAAAGGGCGGGGGGGGGGGTGTTATCCGAGAGCCTATTATCTCATGCATATTACTGAAGGTTTTTAGTTTGTTATTTAAAATAACTTTTACTATACACACTTTTGTCGTTTAACAAAGTATAAACGAGATATACGCTAAAACTATAGTGGGAGTAATCAATTGCATTAGTACAAATTAATGACTATTTTATTCAGGCGTAATAATATCATGTGTTTTAGACTTATATGGTAGTTCTATGTATAATTCGGATTAGTGAGGTTATAAATCTTTTTAATTTAAATTTCAAATCTACCCGTATAAGTCCCTTACAGTTACCTAGTCCTTCTGGAAAAATAATAGGCCCAGACGGGAAGTATAATTGTACACATTGAAGGCTTGCTATAAAAATACCCTCAATATTCAGCCCCAAATGATTTTCCGAGCGAAGCCGGGTACCTTTGCTAGTTTATATATATATTTATAATTATAACATAGTATATTTGTTTTGTATTTACATAACTAGTATATAAGAGTAATAATTTCTATTCAGTGGAATTTATTTCAATACACCGTTCGCATGAAAAATCTTTCCTTATAATATTGATTCCCAAATTTTAACTATATTTCTGTTTCTGAGTTTACGAGTATATGAATGGTGGCTATGACTGACAGAAAGGTTTGACTGATAAGGTAAGTAGGGATGACTGAGAGAGATAAGAGGGGAGGGAAGCAGGCCAGAAATCTGTGTAGGTTTAGCCTGGATTAGGTTGTAACGAGGTTTCGTTGAGCCGGTTACTCTGGACACTGATCTAATTCAGACTACGTCAAAGTGCTCATCATCTATCTCGACTTGATCCACATTTTTCTCAAAAACATCCCATAATTCTCGCGAGACGTCTGTGTCATTTGACTAGCTTATCTTGTTGTTTCAGTTATTTTCCTATTTTTAATCAGATCTAGGTGTTGTAGCGTTAGCTGAAGATCTGCTGATTGCTATCAAAAGTATCGTGACTTAGGAAGGTGTTGTGGAAATGTTCACTTACGGAGCACCTTGTAAATAAATTTGCAAAATCAATTATAAGTGAATCTATATAAAGACCAGGAGGAAGATTGGAGATCATTTCGATTTGGAAGAGTTCACATTTCAAGTTACGATATGCACAAGTACCTGTGAGGAATATTAACAGATGATAATAGTATAGAAGCAATTTAAAAACTAGAATGGCAGTTGGGACCGGATGCTTCTAGAACCTGCATAAAGCTCTAAGTGATTCGGTTTTGTTGAATATCTATAACTTATTACATCGACCTAAAATATTGAATGCGATCTACTGTTGGGAAGAGGCAGTGGTGAATGCTTTATATGAAGGAGGACTTTCGGTGGCTTGGGATTCTTCATTGAACGATCCTAGCTACTGAATGCATTGGTTGGTTCCTTCAGGCTTGCAGGAAAAAACATATTTTTGATTTTATAATTAGTTTTTTTTTTCGTTTTCATGTTGGCTCACGGTGGAATTAATGGCTTTACATTTATAAATCTAGTACTGTGAGTTATATTGCCGGCAAAAACTTGAGCTGTCTGCTGATAGCAGTATGTGATAACTGAACCGAGTTAACTGTTGTCAAGCCAATAAAGAGACAGCGCCTCGGAATCGTTGAATTACGATAACAGAAAGTGGGTCTTCTACCCTTTGGATAGAAAATCAAAGAAAATTTTGGATCTCATTTCTGCTTCCGTTTTGCAATCTTTACCTTACGGTAGATCTTTTAAAGTCCCTAATCGTTAGATCTTTTAAAGTAGATCTAATTGACTCTTTGGTCAAAGGGTAATCGTGGAAGGCCCAGGGTGTTAAGTTGAACAGAAGGGTGTTAAGTTGAAACCTCTTCAATGGTGATACTAAATTCTGGTTTACTCCTAACAGAATCTAACCACACCCATCCTTCATTTCACTCAAAAATACTTCAATGATTGTTAGAATATTTAAAGTCCCAACCTTAATACATTTCCCAATACTCTATGGCATCAGTTAGTTATTCATCTTCAGATTTAAAAATAGTCAACCAATCTAGAATTCAATGTCTACGTTCTTCTTTTCTATCCTAATTCTTCGCTGGTGTGGAATGATATTCAAGTAAGAAACATGTAATTTTTCAAAATGACAGAATCTTCTGCGTTCTGGCTTGTCTTAAATTCCTCGTTTACTTCGTCTTATTCTTCATATCCATTCATTATTCATAGTGAGTCCTGCATCATGGGCTCCTCGTGCAAAGTCTTCTACCGCACTGGCTAATGTCTTCCTGTTTCTTTCGTTCGTGAATACATCGTTGGCTTATGCCTTATGTAGACCTCTCATAACATCAATGCTATATCAGACGCCTACACGGCTTCGACTTTCCATGAAGCTCTTTCCAGTGCCATCTTCATCTTGGTGCAATGCCTCGAGTAATTTTAAGTATTCCGCACTGTCGTAAGTCAATAACAGGCTGAAATAATAGTCAATTGTAATATTTCAATAAGGGGTGATTAGTAGACTGCCACGCCTGGTTCCAAGGCGCTCTACATGGCGTTCACTATGGCGTTCACTGTTTTAATGATTGAAGTGTTCAATCCCAATCCTTTCTTGTTGTTTTTTTTTCTCCTCCTTTTTTGAGACCTTAGTAAAACCTGATGTTGGTTGGGAGCCTCTCCTACTCTGTATTCGAATGCGCCATTCTCATTTTCAATTTTCGTTTCGGTTATTTATTAGCAGGATTGCACTTAATTGATGTAATTTAATTACTTGATTGTAATGTAATTTTTATCTTAAAGAGAAATTTCATTAAACTATATCTAAAAATATTATAAGTTTGATGGGGCACTATTGTTCCACAAGAGGGAAGGTATAGGGAAATTACATTTACCTGAGGTGTTCTATTGATCTAAGGTTGAATACCAACACAAAGGCTTCAGATGGCATCAGACAAAGATGCAAGAGGAAATTGACTTGTCACCCACTCGAAACCAGCTTTATAAACTGACCTCTCAACGGTTGAACTCACTGTCATCTACAATTGAAGACATGACCTCAGAATTCTTCCATTTTAATTATATCAACTCTATAAGTTCCTCATTATAAAAAAATATTAACACCAATTCTTTTTTTTTAAATATTTCAATAAGAATATAGATAGACTGGCTTATTAAAAAAAGCACAATTTTCTCAAATCTTTTTCCTGAATTGAAGGATTTATGTAGCAATATTAAAAGATTACTTTTCTTTTGTACATGTCAATACTTGTCTTTAGAAGGAAACTTCATCTTATCTAAGTATTATTATTATACCTATATCCAAGTATAAAATCTATATGAAAGGACAGTTTACCTGTACTTGCAAGTAAGCAATGAAGTACGGAAAGTAACGAACTATTTCTATTTTGGCCACCTGTGGCATGAGAAAACAAAACAGCTGCATCAAAAACATACTAACATAACCACTAACCCCAAGAAGACCTGGACGTGAAAACAAGCTGACATTACCCCACAAAAACAGGTGTCCCAACGTCAATTTTCAAGATATTGCGATGAAACAGGCATCATTGAACTCTATATGAAGCGTTCTACGTAAAAAGGGCTGATGAGCCCATACGCCCTTTTTACGTTGACCCCCTCAATTATGACCAGTCTGTTATGCGTTACCATGAATCAGAAGCACAGTTTTATTCTGGCGATATTATTCAGAGAGCTTGTACCAAATTGTTACTAAATTAATTGAGCATTTCATCGTAAACAGTTTCTGCAAAAACAGAACATTCATCAATTACGTGGTGAACCCATTCATCTGCCTAATTGGACATCCAAGAAGAATTGTCCCTGACATGAACATCTTGGAAAATATTCATTCGGCGACCCATATTCTTCTAGAGTAGCAATCCAACATTTCACCCACTCAGCAGTCAATTTGGCAATCTAATCAGAGCTTCTCATGTACAATACGATTCTATAATGTTAATTGATGCTGTGTGTGGTGGTAAACATATGTTTGTTTGTTAAGGTTGTGTTAAACAGATGTTCAATTATCTTATAACGTTCAGTTAATAAATGTTGCTCGTTGAGACAGCACGGTTGTTCCTTATTCTACATGGTGTCAGGTGTGTGTTAATGTTTTCTCATTACACATGCAAAATTCTATCAATAGATTTTAGTACTTAATGACCAGAATTCCAAAACGAATTTATTCTAAACGGAACGAGACATTGACCACGAAAAAATTCCGTCTAGAACAAATTACTTCGAATTAATAAACAATTAATCCCATTTTTAATTTGAAGTAACCATCGGACTAAATTTTCAACATTTTTTTAAAATTACAATAACTGCCAGAAAAAGAAAAAAACCGGAGGCAAAATAAATCTCTAATATTTTCATTAAATGCAAAACTTAATTTTTTTTTATAACTAAACATTAGCCAAATCCAATATTTCTACCACATCTTTACTAAAACATTGTAGAAGGAACACAATAAACCTTAAATCAATCATACTGATGAATGGTATTTCCTTTTAAACTTAACTTCTCTAAAAGGTTGAAAAGATGAATTATAATTCATAAAAACATTATTTTATGCCAAGGTATTGTGTATTTTTGGATTCGTATAAGTCCATTTGCCTAAGTAGTGTGGAATATTTTTTAAATGAGTTAAAAACGAAGTAATTAAAACAAATGAGGAGAAATCATCCAATACATCAAATATTTCACATGAACACCCAATAAAGGAGATTATTTCCTTGTTCGTAACTACTACAGAATTCTAAACAATATTACAGCAATATTCAATGAGAAAACTGAAACTTCTTGCTAATTGCTAAAATACTTCAAAACTTCAACTCTCCATAACCTTCCTAACTTCTCTTTCCTAGGTATTATTTATATTCATGACATAAAAAGAATAAACAGTATAGTTTATACAGCCTTCTATAAGTTTTAATTATTGTGAGGCAATAGTTGGAACTAATTTTAATTGCAAGAATGCTCCAGTAAGTAAGAATTACAATATCAATTTATTATCAAAGTTGGTAAAATTGATCACTTGAAATTTGAAATATGCGAACTACAAAAAAAAAGTTTACTATTCGGAAAAAAATGTGCGATGCTCTTTCAAGTAAAATAATTACCCATTCAGGCCTTTAATATTGTTCTACTAGCTATCCGTGGAAGAGAATATTCATCCCTAAATGATATGATATGTACGTGGAGTTATTTAATTAGTTTAATTACTATGTGTAACATACTGAAATAAAATTGATTAGCACCTTAACAGAATTATTCATTTGATAAATGTTTAATAATGTTACCCTTATTAGTAATACATAACTTTTTAATATTTCTAGCTATAAAAAATAAAAAGCTCGTCACGCAGGGCTGCGTAAACTAAGCAAATTTCCCTCATGAAGTTTTAGAATAGATAAATCTACATACTGGTAACACAACACCACCGTGAATATTAAGCGAACACAAATAAATACAAACGGTAATAAGAAATCTTTCAGTAAATTTTAATAATTTCCCGACGGAAAGCGTCCGAAATGTAAAATTTCGAAAATCGCGTAATGAGTAAGACATCAATAGCTGATTTCCCTTAAGGGTTTCAATTATTTTAATAACTCTGTAGAAACAAATTCGTTCTAACGCTTGATCAATATAGCTACTGAATCCCTGAATATACGCTGACTTCACTGGTGAATCTCAAATGCGACGAACTGGTTGCCACACAACAGAGGGAAATAAAAGGAAAATATTCGCTGTTCTCGTCAACAGATGTTGGCGGAACTATTTGTCAACCACATGTCATAATTCCATTTGAAAATATTCTGCATTTTATTTTTTAATAAAGGAAGTAGGTCATTTGTTTTCCTCATACAAACTTAAAAACTAGCCTGTCATGAAGGTTTAATAAAGCTACTCTATTGGTCCCTAAAAAGGTGTATTTATCTATTACAACATGAATAATGTTTATTTATATTGGTATTTATTGTTTGTAGGTGGTATACAAATTTGGTGACTTTTCTCTTCATTAAGTTTGAAGGAGGAGAAAATAGCAGTGAAGAAATGTTAAAGAGTGTATATGTTTTTTTATTTATTTATTTACTTCCACTTTATGCTACTTTGGCTAATTGGGACGAGTTATCTACAAGTTATCACCCTTTTGTAGCCAGGGTGGGACTAAGGAATATATGTCATGAGGCCGTCACTAAATAAAATTCTACTGCCCAGGACGGGAAGCCTTAGCCCGACAATGCCAACCTGAGCCCTATATAACATACAGAAAGACTATATAACATATCATCAGGCTCTGGATTCGAGTGGTTACTGATTTAAGGATTAATCGCATTACTGAGAAAACTCCTTCAAATGTCCATCGATCCTGCGTAAGAGAAGACGAAAATGAGGTCCGTTCAAAATTGTATGTATAGTATGTATATATATATATATATATATATATATATATATATATATATATATGTTTGTATATTTCTATCTATATATTTGTCTGTTACCGCTCTAGTGGTCCCGATTATTCTTTGATCGTTACCAAACTCGATATTTAGTCGTTTTAAAGGGGAGGAATTTCAAAGATTCGAAATATCTCCGTTACTATACGTTGGATCGAAAAGGTATATTGAATTAATCTTATTGCAAATTAAATGTTCTACAAATGTTGTTATATACAATTATTCTCTATCTTGAATATTTCCATTTTTCAGCTTTCAGCAAACCACCACTTCTACTCTTGTTACATAAACAATACTCTGTTATATAGTAAACCATTTTATTCCAAGCTTAAATAACAAATATTGTTTTCAAGAGACCTTTATTATACGGGATATATTCAAATATGTTCTGGTGACCCCTCCCTTACTAAAATTTGATTGATTGAGATAAAAATTCATTATTAATTACAGTACTAGATACAGTAAATAGTTTTCAATAAAACTAATATGTTGTATTCCGATATATTTCAGTAATGTGTTTTCTTTCCAGTGAGAGGTTAGCAGACTTGTTTGTTTACATTTTAATCGGGAGTTTGTTAAAATTGATTGAAAGATTTATAACTACCCTTTGTATTTATTCACTTAATATTCACAGTGGTGTTGTCTTGCCAGTATTTAGATTTATATATTGCTATACTTCAGGATGGAAATCTGCATAGTTTACGCAGCCCCTGCGTGACGGACGTTTTTCTCATCTTGTTCAAAAAGAGATTAATTCCCACATAAAAAAAACTAGCCTTACAGTTTATTTGATAAAGCCGCTGTACCTTATAGAATGATGACAGAGTACTTCAAAAATACATTTTCATCTGACAGCATATGTTTTATAATGTCTCTTTATGTATTATAATTAATAAATTTCGTTATGGAAATGAGGAATGTCATGTAATGAGAGTTATTTTAAAAACTCGTATTCTTGGACTGTAAAGAGAGTAAGCAGGGAAAATATTGAATTAACATATAAATGCAAGACCTAGTTCAGCTATATAACTTCCGGTTCGCTACTACCATAACTTTTATGCAAATGACCAAATATAAAGTTTGAAACTTAAGAGTTACATATTCATAATCCCTTGGAGTTACTACAAATCTCAGAAACTTCCCCGATATTCTTTTATACTATAATTAAAATGTTACATTATGAAGCATACGCACGATATGTAAATAGACACATCCTTATAATTAGTGGGTTTAATTTAGAAAAAGGGGTAATTGAGATTGTTCACATGACCAATTTACACAAAATCACCTTCAAATCTTCGCAAATAAGAGTAAATGAGTGCCAAAAATATCAGTTTAAATTGTGCGCGTGTGTGTGTGTGTGTAAATTGTTCGTCTGTTCGCTCTCTAGTGGCCGCAAACTCTGAGATATTCAATCCAATCTCCATATTTAAACCTTTATCCACAAAAGAAAGATCAAGTTAGTTAAGATGAAGAATTCGACGATTGGGAGGAAGGGATTATATGGTGTAAAATTAAAAAATCGAAATATTTACTTTATTATGAGTTGGAAAATGCCATGTATCAAATTTTGTTTCAATTTTAATTTACTACATATTTGGTTCTATGGTGTCATTTGATAGACTAATGCTCAACGAGATGAAAGTAATTTCAGTGTTTTTATCTATATTTATTAGAAAAAGAAGCTATTGAGGTTGCTTACATGACAAAATAACTCAAATATTCCTTCAAATCTTCACCGAAGCCGACTATAAATGTAATTTTATTTCTTCTTATTAATTATCGTAATTTTAGGAGTTTTCCTTTTGTGTGTGTGTGTGTGTGTGTTTGGTGTGTGTGTATGGTGTGTGTGTGTGTGGTGTGTGTGTGTGTGTGTGTGTGTGGTGTGTGTTATTAGTTCTTAGATTTGTTTATATGTTGCTTATTCCAGATTTTCTTTTTACAAAATACTTAATGTAAATTATTTTCGTCACTGTACTAGGTTCAGTATTGTACCTGATTTCCTTTATATTTTTCAATATAAGTTCATTATTAATCTGGGTTTATTTAAGTTTCTATTCGTTGTCTTTACACAGAACATGAATCTCAAGACGGGCGGACATGTTTTATTTCGGCATGTTGTGGATCTCAGACAGGAAAATTATTTGAATTGGAATATATTCCTTAAATTCTATGCAACTTAGAAAAACTCCTAATTACGCAACTGCTGCGTGACATATTTTTTTGTTTATTTAGATTATTTACGTAACCTTGAGAGCCTTCTTGCGATATATACCAATAGTGGTTTTGCTATTCTAGAATACTCTGCTAAAAATGAAAACTAAAATGAAATCGGGCGTATAAACATAAGTAGCAACCATGAGTCAATAAAACATCTCAACGCCACTCAACGTGAAGGACATAATTTCCCTTGATCATGAGATAAATTAGTTATACATTTTTTAACCCACATTCAGAGCTACACTTGCCCACCTGACATTATCGTTTTGATATCTCGTATCAGTCAGGATATATTCGGCTGTCTCATGTCCTGTTAATCATTGGTCCAGGGCCAACCATGGAGAATTTTCTTTCTCTTTACTAGTAAACATATTCTTGTTACTATGCCTTTGAAGGAGATCATTTAATGTCTGAACTACATTTTTTCTTAGTTAAGAATAAAATTTCATAGTTCCTTGTTTTATGTAAAAATGTCGTGAATATGTGAATTTCAGTTAATTCGCTTAATCAAAAAAATATATGAGGAGTGATGTTCCATACTAATGTTCACTTATGTTATTATGGCTAATCGGGAGGGGTAATGGGCCTTGAATTAAAAGTTACTGAATTTCAATGATAGAGATGTTGATATGATGTATGTTGATATTTATATATTCCAATATATATTGCTTAGTGTACTATGACTTTATCGTACTCATAAAATATAAGTGCTTTATTAATCTATTCTCAGCCATTTCGGTTCGGCCCACTCGAAAGTTAGTCAGCTAGTTTTTGGTTTAATTATTAGCGGAATTCTTGAGTAGCCTTTCCAATGTAAACATCAAGTTATAGCACAGGTCCTATTCTCACAATGTTTATTCACGAATAGAAGATTGTCAAGTCTTTCAGAAACCATATCCTTCTTTTTTTTTAAGTCCATTTTTTCATTTTCCCACTATGTCACATCAAATCCCAAAATCTTACCGATATGATTTGTACCATTAAAGACCAGCAAAAATAATTTTACATGATGCTTCATTAGACCTGAATAAAATAGTGTTTTCTTTAATCGCTAATAAAACCCAATCATAAGCTCTGTGGCACAACAACCCCTGAATGGGTCTTTATAACACACATCTTTAAAGCACAGTAACCCCTTGAATTCGTTATCACCTATACGAAATTAACAACCTCTCCATAAACACAAACGTTTACTCATTCAAGTGTAACTTTTACAGTACTGAAGAAATGGTCATCGTATAGGAGTAGCCGGCGCGGGTAGGAATGTGAATTGAACCCTGACGAACCAGTTTAATACAGAATTCAGTCACGCATCCCCAGTCTTGAACTGATCTTTCCACTTAATGATTGTAATGAAGACTTTCTATAAATGGCTATTTTTAATATTCAATTAATTCTACAATTTCAGTAAAGAGGAATTGCAGTCATAAAAGTTTATAATATAGTGAGGAGTCCTCATTTTTACAATTCAGGAAATGTCATGTTTTTGTTTTGAAAATTCATTAAGTATAAAGATCAAGTGTTCTCTAAAATTGTTTAATATGGCTTGTGTGAAAAATTGTGCCGAGTGAGTTATGACGTTGGTCTTAATAACCTTGGTAAATCTACAGTCGTGGGTTCTATTCCCAACTGGGATATAGGAATTTATTTTGTGGCGAACTCTTTAAGTCAAATCCTTAGCCCAGCCATGGCTAGAAAAGGGTGGTAACCTGTATATAACTCTTAGTTCCGTAAAGTGGAAGTTTAATTTTTTTTATTATTAATAAAAACGGATTGCAAATTTCAATTTACTAATTATTCTTAACTGTTTTATGTAGTGCTTCCGGATTAATTAATTTAAAATACTGTAAGAAGTGGAGTACATAATAAAGGAATAAATGTTTAAAGCGAGAATGAGACTTAACGTTTGGAGATAGCAGCCGATGTGTCATCTGAATACACAAACCACACGCCTTCTTTTCCTGGAAGGAGGTTTTCCTTCAGTGACAACACTGCTCTCCCATAGGGGAAGCTAATAGGAGAGGCAGGATTTTCCTCCTGGTGAGATGTGTGTCTGAGGGTTCCCTGTGGTTTCCATCTACGTAGCTAGAGTCGCAGCCAATGAGAGGAGCCTGACGCCGGGGTTTCTGACTCACCTTCTCTGCTGGGGTATGTAAGGACGAGCAGCCCTCTTCCAGAGTTCAGTGTTAGTGTCAATCGCGAACAACATGTCAGACAAATCAAATCTTACGTTCCCTAGGCTCAAGAACTGGGAGTCCAATGAGGTTGAAAGGGATCGGATGTGCCCCAGAGCTATGTTACAGGTATGTAAATATTTATCCTTCAGTTTGACAATAAACCACGACTGCCCGTTTATTGGTTTTCTATAAGTAAGATAATTATTATGTTTTTTTTTTCTTCTTTTTACTACAATTCCTTGGACAAGAAATATATTAATAATGGCAGGTGACCTAATTTTTCCTAACCCATACTATATAAGAGGAAATATATGTTTTAACTTTTTCGAACTTCGCCAAAACTCTACAAACATAAAATTTACAATTTTTCAGGTGCATAATTAGCTGCAAATTGATTATTATATATTTATTTAAATACTTGTCACTAAGTGACTGCCTAGCTTCTTAGGCGAGGCAGTAATTATCATATACTACAAAATACCACAATTTCCATCCAGATGTACATAATTTATTTTCTTTTACTTAAATATTTATTAAATAAATATATGAAACTGCAAAAAAATGATCCATTCTTTTATGGAAAATGATATTTTCCACTTAGTAGGACCAACGCAAATTTGAAGTTTAATACATAATGAGTCCACCAATTTACAATAAATTCAACGTAGGAATCAGATAACGTACTTACAAGTAAAGGGTTGGAACCGGCAGTATAATGATACTGTAGTCATACTTGTCGGTGCATACCACCCTCTTGTAGAGTTGTACTCGCCAGCCAGTGACGAAGGTCTCCACCGACAGATATGACAACTTACATTTTATATTTATTATTATATGTTTTACGTCAACTACATGCAAATAAGGTTATTTGTGGCTGGTTATCTAAAGGTGCCCTCCTTGTTTAGGCAGATTGGGACTAGGGATCTATTATCCCTATCTGAATAAAATCAATTTGCTCCCAAGGGAATCCAACTCATTACTTAAAGTTTATCAAGATTCTTACGACCTAATCTGTTTCATTTAGAGTTAGATGAGGAATAATTATATACACAGTATTCCCTCCTCTCTTATTTCCAAAGAAAAAAAAAATAGTAAATTCTCTTTAGTAAAGAATTGATTAGTCTCTTTCAATAAACTCGTAGTAATTAGAGAAGTGAAAATGTTTATAATAATACTTAAAAATTCATGATTTTTTTGAACGTCCTGTATAATGCAATATCGAGAGAACGAAATATTTATTTTGGCCATACGACCTAGAACAAACAAGAGATGGGAATTAAGAGTAAAAACGATGTCTATACCTTCAATCCACTCCGGTGATAGGGTCCAACACTTCCATCGCCGGGGTCTACATGCAAAACCCCTTAATTTAGAACTGTAAACAGGACAAAGAAAACTGTATCATAATTATATATTTATTGATTACACTTTAAAAAAATATAATAAAAATTAAGGAGATTACTAAACCATTGAAAAAAAAATTATATAAACACACTTTTTTAAGCAAGATTTACTCAAAATCATCAAAAATAACAATTTTAATTACCAGTTAAAACCCAGCTATTATTTGGTCCCTAATTTATTAATTAAAATGTCATTGATTATTTTCTACTATATTAATAAAAAAAAAAAAGTCTGCCACGCAGAGGCTATGTAAACTTAGCAGATTTCCCTCGTGTTGAAATGACCTCATATCTTGTGATATATTCCCTCCTCCTGTAAACAGGCATTAAAACGGAAACTGGAAATAAGGTCTTCAGTCACTCAGTTACTCAAACGAAATATTCGTTTCGTAAGAGTAGAAGAGTGGGAGTTTAATGAAGGCTGAAATAAAGTATTCTAGTTCCAAAAAAAAAATGTAGAGCATTAAATGTTTAACAAGATTGATTCTATAACATTTTTTGATCCGACTCATAATAACTCAAATATTTTGATTTTCCGAATGCCCCCTCCATGTTCCTGGTCCGATATCAGCCATTAACAGCTGATTTCCCTTAAATATCTACCTAAAATGAAAGAAAAAGAGTTACGCACAATTCAATGTGTTATAAGGAAACATATGTCTATACGAGAGCATTTAATATTGTTTTTAGAAATGAGTGAATTTATTACTATCCGAAATTAAATCATCTATACCCATTAACCCATTAAGTAACATCATTTATCTCTCGAGTTCGTTGGGGTTGATGGGGTATGCATATAGTTTCTATCACGTATTTGCGTCCAACCTATCTTCTTATTTATTTGAACGATTACCTCCACTGCAAAGTGGCACAGCCCTGAATCCAATGAGGAATCCTACTAACTGAAGAAAAAATGTTTATCGATTATAAGATTTGATCATAGGACTTGCAACACTCATGCCTAAATAGTATGTTTCTTATTCAGTCTCAACGTTCTCTTAACTACGAGTATTCCTACATTTCTTTGGAAACGGACTAATTATTTATTTAGCAGCACCCACGACAAGTCGAAAGACGGTTTACCTATTAATAGATTTACAATATTAATATTCAATCGCTGACAATTGGGAGATCAAACAATTGGGAGATCATGTTTCTATAACGTGAAATGTGCACAATGATGATTTAATTTGAAACATGCAAATTACTTCTAAACTCAGCTACTTCCAACTGAGGGCAAGATGGAAATTTCAGTTCTAAACCTTCAACTAGACGGTAAAGTTATTTCTCATTTAAATCTCTACATAAACAAAGTCGCAATGGTGTAAATAATCATACCCGGAACTCTGTGACAATCGTAATTGTTTTAAAAAACAACAAGGAAATGAGTTTATCATAAACAAACGGTGGTCTCATGTTATCATATCTCAGCAAATAAAACAATTATTTCTCCTAACTATGGAATCAGTTATGATACGAGTGTCCTCATAATTCATGGGGAAGTCCATTCATCCCACTGGGTAGATGTGAATGAGGAAAAGACATTTAACAAAATAGAATGGCCTCTGTAATCAACATATTCAGCATTAGATAATACTAGACCTGCTCTGCAGCTTCACTCACTCATCTCATTGCCTTAGGTAATAGGAGACGTTAAAGGCATTTACCTATCGAATTCTTTTCTTATCCATTTATAAAAACTGTTTATATATATATATATATATATATATATATATATATATTCAAATTTTCTTAGTAAGGGTCACCAATAAAATAATTTTTTTGCGTACAATTATTATTACTTTATTAATAATCAATAAAGTTTACGCGAAAAAAAATTTTTTATTGGTGACCCTTGCCAAGAAAATATGAATAATATATAAAAATATTGGGTCCAAAATAAGAAGAATATATAAAAATATCGGGTCCAAAATAAGACGAATATATATATATATATATATATATATATATAAGTATGTCTGTTACCACTCCAGTGGTCGCAATCTTTGTTTAATCGTTACCAAACTCGATATATAAGTGTTTAATGTATTATGTATTCTATTGATTTAATAACGTCTACTTTTATCTACTATTCTTAATTCGGTCGGGTTATCTAGCCTGGATGGGACTAAGGATTTAATGAGTTCGTCACTAATTCCTATTTCCCATGGCTGGAATCAAACTCGCCCCTCTAGTTTTACCATGCGTTAAGTAAAGCCAACGCTTTAACTCACATGGCTAACCTGAGCCCCAATGTTTCTTGTAAAACTAAAGTCAAGTTCGAGGGGAGGATAATCGGAAATTCAAAATATCTCAATTATTATGTACAAGATTGAAAAATCGTATGACACTAATGTTGTTGTAAATTTAATTTCTTTAAAAGTTGCTCTATACACTTTTCCGCTATCTCAAATAATGACCGAGATATTTGTCTTTTTTAATTTTCAGCCATCAGTAGACCCCACTTTTAGTCATCTCACAATAACCCAATATATCATAAACAGTTTTATTCCAAGCTTTAATACCAAATATCGTTTTCAACAGGTCTTTACTAGATGAGATACGTGAAAATACGTATGGTAACGTCGTCAAGATATTATTTTAATAGATATTAGATGGTACGTCATCATATTTCATTTCTTTTTTTGAAAATAGTCAGATGTTTAATTTAAGTAACTGAGTCACTGAAAATGCTAGCCCAGTGTACATTTTAGTTTCTGTATACATAGGTTTCTTACTGCGGGAGAAATAGAGGGTAGATGATGTGATGAGATCATCAATGTATCTCCTTTGTTTACGCAGACGGTGTTTTTTTTTCTTGTAAGCCTCTAACGTATGTTATCAATTTTAGCTAGTTTAAACATGTTTTATCTATTTATCGTAGTATCGGATTTCTCAAAGTTTGAAAATATTTCACCAAGTTACCATTGGATGATTGTTTGACCTTGTTGGGTATAGATAAACCATTTGAAGCTACAGATCTAAACTAATTACTACAATTTATTTTTTACAAACCATGCAGTCGCGGGCAACTACGTAATAAATTTATAATACATTCATAAAATAAGGATAGATATTCAGATATCTAGTATCAGTTGGTAGTTCCATGTATATCTGCATAATTTAATGTATTGACAAAGAGAAATTCTAAAGTTGACAATACGATAATCGCTAGGCAGAGAAATATTAGATAACTGTTTTTCCACCAGCTTAATCGAAAATTCCAAGACTTTTGAGCCTCCTTCTTCTTTAACAGCATAATCCGGATTTCTTCAAAACTTTTCTCAATTTCCATTTACATTCTACGACTTAGGGAGTCTCGGTACTGTCAGAGGGAAAGATTGACCAACAACATTCTTTACGATACTTCGAAGAGTGTAAATTTCAGATTCAGTTATTCCATAGCTGATTAAAATATTATATTAACCGCAAATTGCATTCTTTTGTAGATCTCATATGACCACAGTATAGATTAAGACTAACTGTTGAGCAGATTTGCAATAAGGAAAATCAATTATGGAGGTTATATTTCGATCCTACCTAAATGTGGGAAATCTTAGATTACGCAGAAATTGTGTAACATACTTTTTTATTTTGTTTCAAATGACTTTGTTGGTGAATTGAAGGATACATCTGGTCTAATGACCCTTGTGTGACACTAAGAATATTGTAACGTTTGCATGGAATTTATAAATGTATCAAGGAAGTCTCTTTTAATATTTTTGTTTGGCAACTCTAACCGGCTTATTGTAATTATACAAGGCTTCATAATAATAGTTTTTTTTTCTGGAAAACTGTAGGTTCTTCTCACTGGTAAAAGTGGAAGGAATTCGTCAGCCTGTCTGTTAATCTGCCCGATTGCAGCAAGTTTATCTTTGTGTTCAGTGTACCTTGGGTTGTTCTTTTTCATAGATTTCTGATGACCGAAAGTGGATTAAGCTTATTGATCGTTTTTAAAAATATCCGAAAAATAATAATAGGTTTTCCTCATATATTGAAAAATTATGTTAATATAACATTGAGCTGAATATATCGACTACATATAACTCAGATAGTTAATAAACCCCCATAAAGAAGGGGTTTCAAAATAGTGTTAATCCTATCAGATATTGGTATCATTTTTTCCTCGAACAGAATTCGCCTAAAGTTTTTATCATTCACTTTGGTGAATAGTGACGAAGTTATCGGCTGTTGAAGTAGGAAATGTTTGACATTTTAACTCACCCCATTCGCGAATTGTAATAATTTATGGACTAACAGGTACCATTTTAACTGGAGGTCTAACGGACAGGAAGTAAAGTCAAACATGAATATCTCCTAGTAATCCAGGCGTCTGTTGGTATCCATTGAACCATATATTCACCCTGTCGGTATTCATTGGCATTGTGTGTGATTCTAATCGTACACAAACATTAACTAAACAGTGTGGTTTCTCACGTAAAATGTCCGAAGAACTTGTGCTGCTTTCAAAGATTATTTCCATGCACTTATATTAGTGGGGGGGGGCACAAGTTAGTAGTTTTCCACTCAATAGAGTACATATCTGGGAGTTGGTAGGCTTTCCATCAGCCAGTAACCTCGTTCCTCGTTCCTCTTATATCAACAAGTGGAATTCAGCCTAACCTATTTACCAGATATTCAAATAGCTTTTTGGTGTCAATATCATAGGGTATAAAAAATAAAATAATATTCTCTATCAAATATTTTAAGCCAAAGCGTGAATCATAATTTTTGAGAGAATGGTTATTTGATTAGCATTAGGTGTTTTGAGAATTTTAGCAAATGTATTTGAGGCGCTGAATAATTAGCCTCAGCAATGGTACATCTCATCAAGAACTTAATATTTATACCTAAATATTATGCCATTATAGTAGTGATTTTTGACAGTTATATTCGCTAATTGCGTGTTTTAGTAATATAATTTTAGAAAACAATTTAATGCCTTCTTTTGCTCAAATATGCATAGCATTTTTTCTTCAATTTCAGTTTACTCAATACCGTTGTTTTAACTATCCTAATTATTCTTGAACAAAATTTATTGCAATATTTATAGCTTAATTCTTTTTAAATTTTAAAATCTATCTTGAAGAAGCCGTATAATAAACGAGCTTCTATAAAACCTTGGGAAGGAGGATACCATCAGACCATTAAATTAAAATCATAAATAGATAGGTTTGATGTCCCAAATGGATTAACCTGAATACTGAATAAAACGTAAGACGTCATTACTAATTTAATTATTTATTTTTTTCCCTTCTATTTCTTTTACTATACTGAAAGAGGCTTCTTCATAGTAGTATGCAATACAATTAGAACTTATGGTTTAGTAATTATGAAAAAATTATATTATTTCATAATCTGTATGAAACCTACATATTTCTTGGAATGTAAGTAAACATTTTCAATTTTCTAAATTAAGACTGAAAGGAGATTCCAATCGGTCCATTGCCTTTGCTTCATACTTATTTTTATATTTCTGTAGAAGTCATAATCCCTTTTAGATTATTACACGACTCCCAGGAAAAAATTACTTTTCCTACTTACAATCTTATTCCTATTTATAGGACGTCTGAATATACGATCTCGGTCAAATCATATGCATGAATGAACGGAATTCTTTTGTTGCTTTTCTCGCCCATTTAAGGTAGGTAAATTATAGAACTGGTAGTGTACTCCAACACCTTATATACAAAGACGCGCACATTTTATTGATATTTCTATTTGACGCACAGAAGTATTACAGAAACACGGGTGGTAATTTTTCTTATTCATTCATTCATTTGCACCTGAAATCAACTGAGTTTTATTTTTCAATGGAGAAAAAATTTACAGCTTAGATGGTAATGAATTAAGTTATCAAATTACGCAAGTTATAAAAACTCTTGCCTCTGAGAAATTCAAATGCATTGTAAAACATGTGGAAAAAAAAATACAAGAGCACTCAGAATAAACTATATTTAAGGAATTAATTGAGAGTATTAGATCTCTGCTATACCGAGCTCGTTATTAAATTTAGAAGTTTTACATGCCTCAAAAAAGGACAACCCTCCCTTTTAATCAGACTCTAATAAGAGTGAAAACCTGAAGGTCTGCTTTCGCGTAGGAGCGACTAACTGGAAAGCAATGATCGGACAGAGCTAATAAAACTGCCTTCAATATAACTGTCTTTAACTTTTCCGAATTAAACATTAGACCTCAGCACTCCAAGTGGAAACTTGTTTAATTTCATTAACGAAGAAGTACAACTTCTTCGAAAGTCTGTTTCTTATCTCGTCGAGTTCCTACCATTTAAGGAGCCCTTTAAAGTGCAGGTAGCTAATCGAACCAATCTTGGTTCTCAATCACAACCTGTAGGTAGAATCGAGTTTTAACTTTAAAATGCAATACCCTTGGAGGCTTTAAGTTTAAAATGAATATTGGCATTGGTCTCTTCGCATTACAATATTCATTGAGGATTATCACATTCACTGACATTTAAGGATGAACGTATTAACTAATCTAAAACTGTTTTTAGTTGTTGTTGCGTTTTTTTAATAGGATATATGTATAAATATCTCCTTGTTATCTATCAGTCGATTTAATCAGATAGTCAATGCCACTGTTAGGGCATAGAACACCAAAAAAGCTATTATTTTTTTTTAACAAATCTTTAAATATGTCCATTTCTTTTTAAAATCATTTTATTATCATTAATATATCTACATTATGAATTATGTTTTAATTACATGAAATCTTAAGACGCTTTCTTTTACTGTGGAATTTCGACACACTCACAGAAATAAAACCATAAAACAATTTCAATTACAAGGATAGGATAAGGATAGGATCTCCAATACAATTTACACCTATTAGTTCGAATTACCATTTTTTCCAGATGATTACACCTGATAAATATTCTAGAGAGATTTGTTGGGAAATACATAAGTAGTATAGTTTACATATGTCTTCCGTCAAGGTGTCAAGCAGAAAGGAACAACGGATTCCACAACAAATGGTCCTATCGGGCGACACCTGTGAACAATGTAATGCATATATCATTTGTATTTTGGCTGGCATTCCGCATCAGAATTGAGGCGATTTTTCTCTCTTTTTTCCAAAAAGCTGACTTATCAATAAATTTACGTTCAAAATGAAAGGTATTTGTATTTTTCCATGAATCTATTAGACATCCTCCATGGGCCTAATATTTTTATTATTCTTTAATATTATTTTATTTACAAAGTAGCTTGTATAAGGATTACTGATAAATTCTTATAATATTTTCGACTAACCTTTATCAAAACGGGTTACTTAAAGGCATTTGATGCATGTTGTGATATATCTCTCTTCTCAGCCACACTAGTGCCCCTTTTTCAAACACAATTTGCTATTTTACAATAAAATTTTATCATTTTATATACAAGTTGAACATTATCGAAAATACGTCACGCTTTGAGCAGCGTAAACTAAGCAAATTTCTCATGCATTAATGCTGGTCATCTCATTTCATCGACTATTATCTTTGTAGGCAATTGAAATGTAAGTTGGGTATGGGTTGGGTATAACTCTGATACTCAAAATGGAAACTGGAAAAAAAATAGAAATAACTCGTTCGAGTTTTAGAAAACATTTATAAAGCAATAGGTGTCGAATATTAAATTTTCATCACGTGTGGTATATCATTGATCAGATCCATAACAACGGGGGTATTTTGAGGTTTCTATTGTACCCCCTCCTCTTCTTGAATCCCTTGTATCCCTTAAAGGAAATCTACTAAAATTGACTTAGTACATAATAATTATAATAACCCCCCCCCCGAAGTATATTTGAATAACATGGTAAACCTCGAGTCGTAAGTTCGGTTCTCACGTGGAAAAATGTATTTTGTGATCAAATTACTGAATAAAATGTGCCCCATCTTGGCTACAAAACTAGTCGATAACCCGTCTGGATTAGCCAAAGCAGAATAAAGTGGATGTTAATATATAATACTTAAATTGAAATCACACAAGATACCGGTTAAAAAATATATTAATGAGTTCAGAACCATATGGATAGTGCCTAGGGGAATTGGGTTATAGTAGCGAGTCAACAAGAGTTTCATAAGCAGTATGAATCGTAACCTTCTGACGCCGTACCACGACCAAACACTGTCTGACCAGAGGCTGAGCCACTTCGACAATTACTATGATTACATAGATTCGCTAGTAAATAAGCAGGATTTTTTGTTCCTAAGAAGTAGGGCCTTCGCCAGAGCCATCGCCATGCTCCAATGCAGGTATTATCCAGTTTAATAACTTTTTAAAAGTTTATGGAGCAGCATTATTTTCTAGCATTGAAGATGAAGGGCAATTGCTTATGATTCGATTCCATTGAGCAACTTCATTCAAAGAGTTTTATAAGAACGCTCTTGAGTTAAAAAATTAATAAGACATTTTATTTGTTTTCATTTTATACTGGTTCTAGTATGCCATGTGTCTTGAAAGCGTATTCCAAAAAAATTCCGTTCCACACTTTACGTAATTAATGGACACTAGTCAAAATTACTAGTTAGAATATTTGAAATTCATAAATTAGTATTAATAATCACCCTACAAGTAGAAATTAATCTAAAAATAAAAGTGATTATTACATCCTTCGTATAGGGGTGAGATTAAAGGAGGGTGATATATAAACAAGTTACCTGACTTGCTTCTGAAGGTGATATTTCTGGTGAGCCAGCCTCCTGATAAAAAATTTGCTTCGGGTAGAAATATAGCTTTCAAGGTTCACCAAAACCAGGGACCTTAATACTTTCTTTCTCCTGAATAGCAGTCTAAATCCATTAAAACATAATTCATTTTATATTTTTGGTCAATGATATATGATTTTAATTATTTATCACACATATACGAATTAAAATAACCAGAGGTATAAAGAAATTTGCCTAATGGTCTTGTTACCAGGCTTGAAAGTTGGGTCTTCTATTCCCTCGATGAATATCGTGAAGCAATTGAGTAGCTAATATGAATAAAAAGAACGTATCATTGGGGTTAGTGTCAAGCTGACCACCAATGCCTGTGACAGGCAGGTCCTGTCACTTCATTGAGCCAAAAAATTAAATACAGAAATTAAACGGTCTTTAAAGACATCAGATACTTTTCTTAATAAATAAACTAACATCTCTAAGTAATCAGATTAACAATCATGCATTACTTAATTAAAAAAAAACTTTTGAAACCTTCATCAAAAAAGCATTTATAATTTATTGAAAAGATATTTCTCCTTGAAAAAATCTGCATTTCTTAGTAATTTAATATTAAGGAAAAAATTCTCTGAAGCAATAAACTTATGTGAATGAAACTGGATAACAATGTTTTTTATAGAGCAGTCAAATATTTAAGGGCTATCATAATCGTCGGTTGTTGGGGACGTAAAAAATCATTAATATGTGTGTATCGGATCAAAACGTGTTTACAGAACATAGTTTGTAGAAATAATTCATATTATTAACCAAAATGAAATGGAATTTATTTCCTTGTAATGAATATGATGTAGCCTCATTACCCAGTCTCTTCCAACATTTTCCAAAGCGAAACCGTGTACCACAACTTGTTCCTTATATATCGCTTACATCCAACCTTCATATCAGATTTCACTTAAGGGAAATCTTCTAACAGGGAAGCATTGAATTAATTTGTAATAAATAGCCGTACGAAGTTCAGATGCTTAAGGGAAATTAGCAACTCTACGTTTAGATATTAAAATCAAACTTACAGTACAGCGTTAAATTTCGTTTGCACCAAATAGAACTACTAAAAAATGATAACTTTTTTTTAGTACACGCAAAGCTTCATTTTCAGACCCTAAAAAACGTCAGAAGCTGTTTTTAGATATACCCATATATGATTTGCCGGGATCATATTAGAGCAGAGATTATTGATTGTAATCGGCTGATGTAATGAGACAGGTAGGTTATGACTAGATAATATCTGTCAATGCTTATCTCCTTGGAGTGAGTGGAGAGACAGGACAAGATAGGATGGGCCCTACTGAATGGCATCGCTGATGGAGGTGTCGAGTGGGTAATGTTCTCCCTATACAGTTCATCAGTAGCTGGCTGAGGGTCTCTCCATCTCGCCTCTCTGGCCAACCTCCTTAGCAACCCACCCCTATCCCTAGCATTCCAATCATGAATGTGGTTCAGCGAATTTCCTCTCAAAGAAATTTGGTATTTATATATATTATATAATTCATTGTTCTCATTACATAAAAAAATACACCACTCCTTCGAAAGTGTATAATATGAGTATATATATCCATAAATACATACATATACATGTTCGCCTGTCTGTAAAGGCATGGTGGGTAAAAACACTATACTCCCATACTAGATATAAAGAGTGGGCTTGCATTTATTTAGCTGTGCGGCTCACTCAGCACCTTGAGGCAGTTGATTAACTACTTGAATAAAATAAATGAGGCTAGGCATTGACTTTCTTGGGCCATGAATGTTCAAAATTCAAATAAAGTCCATTAATTAGGCTGCAATAGTGCATTAAAAAATATAGCTGTTCCTAGAAATGACTTACATGATATTAAAATAAGAACAAAATTAATGACTTTTTCATACATCCGAGCTTCTATTTAAAAAAAAATGCAAAACTACATGAGGCAGAGTCATTTTGGCCGTAGATTTAGACCCCCTTCCCCCACGAAGGAGTTAGTTTTAAGTTATGATCTTAGTCTAAAATAACAGTTTTTGATGGAGGAAAGTATCTACCATGTAGGCTGCCAAGATCATTTTGTCCTCAATTAAATTCGTTTGCTGTATTATTATATTTTTTCCACATATGTTGTGATTTCTGAATATATTTTGTTCAGCATCTAAAGAGCATCCATCATCTTACATGTAGAAAATCGAGAATATTCAATTAATCTTTTCAATAACAACAATGTGTAAAGCATGCTTGGAATTATATTTTATTATTCCAAATATTTCAAGGGTCATCATGTTTAAAGGATACTCGTTAGGCAGATGTATAAAAGGGGAAAAAATATCTATATCATAATGCGGTTAAGAATTCCGACGACGATTATAAGCCAGATCGAATCGGAAATCGATTATGAGCTTTATTATAATAGTACTAGAGGAAATGCCATTTTTTTCAATTTTTTCTACCACTACAGTACTTCAATATTATTAATTACAGTTAAGAATAAGGTAGAAAGCTAATTAAGAATATAATAATGTTGTATAGACGTCATACGTGCCAGGTCTAAAATGAAATATGTTTGTATCAGTTGCGTACAAATGAGCACTTATAACGGAAATGAAAACTTCATCATATTTAATAATCTTCGGTACCAATGTGTTAGTGTCTGTTAAAAGTATTTGCATTCAGCCTACGTTATGGATTAGTCCCAAATTTCTGCTTCCGACCATCCAGGAAATTGCTTTAAGACCTTTCCGATTCACCTTCTATTCATAGAAAAGGTTTTCATCTAATAAAATTTGACTCGGAAGTCCAATATAATAAATCATAAGCTGAATATTTCAATCTATTCACGATAATTAATTAACTCTCAACTCTTCAATCCAGCAAATATTCCATAACCACCATAACTTAATAATTTCTGTATAGGGACCATATTGACAATCAATATCAAATATTTTGATTTTAATTGACGTTGATCATTTGAAGAAATGTTAATGGGAATAAAACACAATAATTTGGATTGGAATATTGGCTTTGTGTATGTTTTTAAACAGATAATTTATCATGTGAAACAACTAATGCACTTATATGGATATATTATTATGTATTAACGTACACTGTGTAATATTGAGGCTAAATGGGTTGTATGAAAATATGAAGTTAATAAAAATAGCAATGGACGTTTTAAATAAATCTAAATCATGTAACTATTGTATTATGGAGAATAGTAGGAAAGTATAAAGCAGTCGTTATCCCAGAATTGGATCCTTGATCCCAAAAACCCCTTATAAGGATGCAGAACCCCAGGGTATAGTTACTTTATTTTTCTACACTATTTGGTTTGCTTTATTTATATATGACTCTATGGCACCACCATAAGTTATTTAGACTCAAATGCAGCATTCATTCTTTAGCATAAACTTCCTAAAAAGACAAAAGTCTCCGAAAAGTTTTTTATAGTGTTGTCGAAAATCCTAATCAATTTCAATTAAATAATAGTCCTGCTTCAACGTACACACGTACACACACACACACACACACACACACACACACACATATATATATATATATATATATATATATATATATAAAATTCTTAAAATAATTATTACTGTTTTTAATATTATGCAATTATGAAGTCAGATAGGTGTTTGTTTTTTCTTTCTGTCATGACAGGATCGCTTCCAAGTAACAAATTTGCAATTAAATATTGCATGGGAACACTCTCGTGGTAGTATTCTCGGGAGAGAAGGGATCTTGCTTATCTATTAATATCTGTTAGCAGTCTGTTTGCTGCCCGTAACTCTTTGAGGGCAGAAGATTGGACTGCTTTATTCCAGAAAAGATTGTAAACAGCCTCCAGCATTTTCCTCAAAAACAGGGATTCTCCACTTTGAGATTTTTATATGCTGTTTTTCTTCTTTTTTTAATTTTTATATTCCGAAAATGTTCTTTCGTATTCCCATCCATTATTTTTTTATTATTGTCCACTTTTTCCAACTATGGCTAATTGAGACTGGTTATCTACAGGTTACCTCCCTTTTCTAGCCAGGGTGGGACTAAGGATTTTAGTTCTTCATTAAATAAATTCCTATTTGCCCAGGCGGGAATCGAACTCGCCCCTCTAGGTTTACTATGTGAGATTTCATAAATCGAATATTTTAGTCCTATAAATTTCTTTCAGAGTTGGAATATTCCAAGAAACTGGTCCGTCATCTTTCACAAATTATTTACTTATGAAACTGAACACACTTTCAGCAGCTCAAGCCACCATCTTCAGATCTTATATGTGTTCAGCTTTACTGCTAGGGGGGGACCCTCCTTTAGAATTTTCTAAATTTCACTAGTATTGTTCTCAGATCAGTAGATCTATTAGTAAGCGGAGCAGAATTGTAGTGTCTAAAGTGGCATCTACCCTGCGATAGAACCTATACCAACATATATGGTCACTGCGTTCCCTCTCTAAATAGGATCCAGCCATCACTGCCACTTATTGTTGACATATTTTTTCTCAACAAACTTAGATATTGATCAGCTCGCTCTTTTTTATGAAGGATATAGTGGTAATATACTGTAGGCGTGGTTTAAAATTGGTCGAGATCTCCAAAGTGTAAGTCATATGCTGCATGACCAGAATACTTTCAAGAGAAGGCTTCACTTTATGTTCCCCTTTGACATAATAAAGGCGATATAATTTATTTATCTTAAAAACACAGTTAAAGCTCAGTCTAAAAAAGAAACTTGGAACCTCAAAAATGCCTTACTAGACAAATAAAATAATAAAAATAACTTTTTTTACAACTAAGGCTAACAGAATATTTATTCAAATTTAAACATAATTTTATATACCATTCAAATATTAAATTATATATTTAGTCTAAATACAATTTTATATATAATTTAATATGAATCTGCTTTATGAAAGTACACAAGAATTGATCCATATCAAGAACTTCTTCTTGGTCCCTTTGTTTTAGTTAGCCTTGTTGTTCATGAAGAAGGCCAGCAGGAACGACTGCACGTCTTTGTGAATCATCTGTCTCCTTGACAATAGTGACATTCTTTGTTGTAGAAACATTGGCAAGGCTTAGCTTTTAAACATAACGCATATAGTTATGATAGTCAGGATCAAATGTCCTCTAATGTTGCTCTGAGCTCAGTCTTACGAGTTGACCCCATTATTGCAAGAAGGAACCTCAACGTAAAACCATAGCATATGGATGTTTTGTATATTGTCTAGATTAAATTAGTTTTAAGCAAATTAGTGCTCATTGGGATATCCTTGCATTATTGAGGTATCAAGGAACAGGCCAGGAAGGTGTGAATAATGCAAAGGGTTGAAGTTCCATCCCTTTGCTGTCCTTCTGCACAAGTTCTCTAAGTTAGCGCGCACTGTGCTATGACAATGCGCCACCAACTCGCAATCCTTTGTGCCACTCCTGTTGTACAATTTAGTTGTTCCCAGTCCATTCTACCTTGCTTTGGCTTCTATTAGTGATTTCCTGCTTACAAGAAAATGTACTACGATTTGACGTCTTTCTGATTTATTGTTAATAGTTGTCACTGTTGGGCTTAATAGTTGACTATTCTGATGACGGCAAAACACATATGAACAAAATATTTCAGTAAAAAAAAAAAAAACTAACTTTAAGAATGTAGAAAATATTAAGCATAAATATTGGATAATGAAACCGTTGAACCAGTTTCGAAAATGGCGGTAGCCCTTGCCCTTAGAAGATTTAATATGTTATATATATATATATATATATATATATAGAGAGAGAGAGAGAGAGAGAGAGAGAGAGAGAGAGAGAAAGAGAAAGGCTAAGGCACTTGGAACCAGTTCGCAACAGCGTGACGGGCAGGAGGACTGTCATAATTTCTTTTCCATGAAAGGTAGTCGAAGTCACATCTGTTTTAAAAGATTTACTTACCACCACTCACTATGTCCTACAAATTTGCATATATTTAAATGTATCACTAGAAGTCTGAATCTGAATCTGTAACTGAATTTATATTTTCTCTTGAAGAATATTCCGTTTGTATCTTTGTAAAGACGATCAGTGTATCCATTATTTTAATTAAATAAAACTATTTCCCCGTTTTTAATAGCACAAACCTGGTGGTTTGGTGTTCGCCATTAGGTGCAAATCAAATCTGTTGTAACGAAAACAGATAAACTAATAGTGAATTAACCCAAACAGCAGGTACCCGGGTCACATGGTGAAAGAAGAGGACTGGGAAAGGAGAAGACAAGACGGCATGATCGTTGCGAAAATGGCAGATAGGCACCCCATGCTCACTTTGTATAAAAACATCTCCATACCAAAAGACAACGTCGCAGAAGCAATGGCACTCAGAGAGAGGGCTAACCGTGTAGGTTCGATGGCGGTAAGGCTTCCATAAAAAATATCAACTATGTAATAGAAGGACAATTCGGTTTTATAAAGTCTAAAAGAGGCTGGCAAGCGCTTTCGACGAGAGGGCACCATCATCCTGAACGTGAAGAGTTCTGCTGAGTAGGTTACAAATTAAGTAGGTTTTGTACGTCCTTATCCGTGTCGGGTTGATACGTGCTAGTCCGGGTTTGTTAGCATCATAAGACGGGTTATGTGTGAGTCACAGGTAAATTGTTTTCTTGCAAGTATGTGTTATCCATAAGTTTCAGCCTCAAAATAGTACTCTCGTATCGAAAGGGCTTGCCAGCTGTAATCGATCATCAGCCGGTAACGACGGTCTCCACCGTTTATAGGTATAACAACAATGTCATATTTCCTGGCGGTACTAAACCTTTACTTGAAATAATCCATTTTTATAAATAAAGTTGAAATATTGCGTAAGCGACAGATCTTCCGAAATATATAGCACCACTAATTACGGTCTTCTACTCATTTCCACTAATTTATATACAACGCCCACGTTAAAAATACTCTTAAACTTATTAAATATTTGTTAAAACTGAGGTGGATTACTGTAGGCTGTTATTTTGATAGAATGATCACGAGACTTCATTATGATCATTGTAGGGAAGTTACAAGCCCTATGCAGTCTTGCAGGTTTTATATATATATATCTTCTACATAGCTAGCAAAGTGTAATGGAAATATTTCTTTTTGATCAACCAGTCCAACTATTTTGTAAGTGGGAATTCGTATGATTGCTTCATATTTTGTTCTTAAGATATCAGCTTGGCTCTTGAAGAATGCCAGAGGCAGATAAGAGGTACGCTCAACACTTGAAGTGAAATATTTTTCAGGGCAAATTAGAATTTTACGCATTCAAATAACATGTCTACTGAGTGACGTTTCTCATAAGAAGACGCCTGCTGGCTGTCTAACGCCAGCTATACCAATTCCGTGGTATCCTTCCCTTCCCATTTACATTTTTTATACTTCTTAATATAAGAAAAAACCCAAGACAGTTTTATTTATTAGTTTTGATAAAAGTTATATTTAGGCATTCTGGTGTACTTTATTTTAAGTGAATTTCCCTTTGGGAAGTACCATATTTCTTTTGGTCCTTTGGGGCAAAAACATAATAAACGGAAAATACGTTATCCAAGACGTTCTTCATTAAACGTTTTTCAATATTCATTGTTCAACATACCCACAAATAGTCTTGCTTTTTTCACATTAAGTTACTATCTCAGTAAACATGCCCAGCTTAAATTTCAAGATTTGATTACAAGAATTCTTAGGCTGTAACAGAAAAGAGAATTTAAAATGAGCGTGCTATAAGTATATCTACTTAACCGTTTTATACAAAACTAAAGATTATAGTAGTTACTGGCTGAAATAGTCTTGGGAAGAGGAGGGGGGGAGGGAGTTGATAATCTCCGTTAACGATAGGATTAGATCGAAAACTTCTTTATACCAATCTTGTTACAAGTTTACTTTTTAATATTAACCGAGTTATTTTCATGTTATTGGCAAAAATACAGAATTAATTTCATGTAGCTCTAAAGGGTGCGAAATGAGAAACGCAAGCCGTAACAAGCATTTTGCAAACTTTTTCTTATGAAATTATTACAATAAAAAATAATGCACTTATTTATTGTTAAATGTTTAAGTTATATATTTAACGCAAGGATGCTATCCATCAGTGACAAATATGTCTCAATTCTATAGGTAAAGTTTAGAATGATAGATTTGACTCCTATTAAATTAAGAGAAGGTGAGGAACATGTAAATAATCCAAAAGGAAAACAAAGAAAATTGTTAATACATTTTATTGTAAATTAACACTCAAGGGATAATAATTACTAGAATACGCATCGTTCTTT
The DNA here is from genome assembly GCA_019009955.1 of Riptortus pedestris. Taxonomy (NCBI): domain Eukaryota; kingdom Metazoa; phylum Arthropoda; class Insecta; order Hemiptera; family Alydidae; genus Riptortus; species Riptortus pedestris. The sequence goes on along the minus strand of CM032228.1, from coordinate 145,831,735 downwards.
ATTGTTAATGGGAATGAGTTACTTGGATTTTCTAATGACAAATGTAATTTTCTTTCACGATGACACAGTTCTAGATAAATAATACAGTAGAATATCCTCGAGAAAATGGAAGTGTGATATCTCATTGACCCCGAAAATCCTTGAGATCCTCTTCCTTGATCCCAGGACGTGGTTGCTAGCGAGATAAAGGGGGTGCAAAACTTTATAGCCAGACTTTCAATTACATTTGGCATTTACGATATTATTGTATTCTTTTATTTTGTTTGTTTGGATGATGTATTTGTTTAGATGTCACCTTTGAAGTTATTTAAAACATTGAAGAAATATTTTTTCTTTCATGAATCAGGATTTGTTCGTAAAAATTATATATTTTTAATTTCTAGTAGAAAGGAATACTGTTTTCACTTGTATTTAAATTTTCGGCATGATATATGAACTAATTATATTCTTAGTTTAATTTTTGTTTTTCAATACAGTGAATAAAACATCGGCTTAGCAGGCGTTTAAATAATTTTTAAGAATATTAAAAGATAAATTTCTGTAGTGAACTATAATATTCATTTACTATTGAAAATAAAGTAATCACGTCCTTCCATAAATAGATCTCGCTTATCCTTAAATAGAACAGCTCCTTTTGCAAGCTAATACCTCAAACTAATTTATTCTTGACGGCATATAAAAAAAATAGTCATTTCTGTTTACGAAAGGTTTTTTTCCTTGGCTGTTTAAAAATGATGTCAACTCAATTTTCAAAAAAAAAAAAAAAAAAAAAAAAAAAGACCAGCCTTTGGTCTATTTATAAATAACTTTATCTAGTCGATTGATTTACTGCGTCATCTAGACCAGAGTAATATTCATTACTCGTGGTAGTCATTGAAAAAATAACTAATAATTAAGGAAAACTGATTTTATTTTTTAATCAGAGTTCTAGGTAAACTATTGTTAAAGGTGCAATAATCTAGGAAGTCCTTACATGTCATTAGAAAAATAAAAACACATATAAAGCACAAATTGAAATTGTTAGACGTCATATATAGGGGTAGAATAAATTCCATAGAAGTATAAACTAGTAGAGTGTATACTGCAAGTCAATAAGAGCATTAGAGCTGTTGCCGCAATTGTGGACTAGCTCATTCCTGACTGCTCTCTACGGGTTGTTAAAATGATGCAAATGAAACACTCTGAGAGAATTGGATTAATTTGTTGGTCACTCAAACCCCCAATGAATAGTGAGCACTCTATTGATTATCTCTTATCAATCTGATGATTATTGGTGATCACCTTTATTCTTCAGACGTCTAAATTTCTAATATTAAAATCCATCTTTCTTATTTTTAGCAACGGACCACAAAAAATAAGGAAGGTAACGGGAAATTCCTGTAGATTTAAAACATTAGGAAGTAAAATTAATTGAAAATAAGTATAGAGGTTATTTATGCGTTTCAATGCTCTTGATTAATTTTGATACCTAGGTCAGAGAAGAGGAATTTATTTCCTGAATAACTAACTTATTTCTCTGTGTATCTGAAAATAATTATAATCTCTTAAGCCCAATAATTAAGTGTGTGCTAGAAGCTCAGTAGTAGTTTTTATATTTTATATTGTGATGAAGTATTGTATTACGACAACTGAGGGAAGATCAATTAAATTTGAAAGTTATTGTTTAATATTTCAAATTAAATGTTCACCTATGATTTTATAATATTTCCTAATTCAGAAAGTCGTACGTTAACTGCTAAATAATAAAACCTATAACCCCTAAAAGGTTTATCGATCCAAGAGAAATATTTATCATTTATTATTTATAAATATTATTTCTATAACTCATGCAAATGGGGACGGATTATCAACAGGTTGCCACCCTATTCTACTCAGGATGAGGCTAGCGAGTTCTTTTATATAGTGAGATCTTATCTAAATAAATTCCCATGCTCGTGTGAGAATCGAACACACGAATAGTCATTCTATGGCCAACGTCTTTATTAACGTCTTTACACAACTAACATCTGTTCTTAAATGTCATTCATTATACACCATAATATTTTAAAACTAGAGGAATTTTCCCTTAAGTCCTTAATTTTCGTGAGCTGTTGTTAAAATTTACATTAATAAAGCACGTGAAAAATGTATAAAACAGACATTTTGACATGCTTTATTATGCTTTAACAACAGATCTGGATAAAATGTCTGTTTTATGGAAATATGAGCATCTAAACCTGTGATAATAATTACTTTGTTTAATTGGCCTCCATCTACACCAATGTTCGGGGTAGTCTTATTATATTATACCCGTTGAGTTTATTTGTGTTACACCTAAATTATGAGTATGTGTACTCAATAATATCTTTTTATATTAGATATATGTAGTATAGAGAAGCGACATAAGACGATGTTCGTAATGCGCTTGGTGTAGAGTAGTGGATTCATTTTCTATTTACGCAATAAGAATTTATATACTCAAACATATGTTAACCACTTTTCTTTTTCTAATATATATTTTTCATGTCCAGGCAGTCATTAGAAATAATGTGTCTGTTGGTTGAAGGAATCTTGATAGAAATATTTATATTTTTGAAAGCTTGTTTTGTACATTTGATTGGTCCTAAGTAAGCTTAAGTCGTATGTAATTATGATAGCTTTTCTTGGCACTTCTGTATGTATTTTAGCCAATAGTGACTGAGCTAAGAGTTTCACGTTCTCTACCATATGAGCCAGTTCATTGGGTAATTTTTTACATGAATTAAATCTGTTCGTATTAATTGGAGTTTTGTATAATGTATCTGTAAGTAGTAACTGCTTAATACAAAATTTGGAGGATATATGAGTATTATGTGAATGTAAGATCAGAAATCAAATTTCATGTACTGTACAAATAGTAATGTCTTTTGTATATCTATATCCTTTGTGCATTGCTGTTTTTGGATAACGTTTAGAAATTTGATGAAGGACAGGGTTCTGAATGTACTTCCTTACATCATTCTCATCGTGATTATACTATGAAAATAATTATGAATGTCGTGATGAGCCGAGTGAAAATAATTAATTAAAGTAATTGCAATAACGGTTGAGAGTATTAAGGGAGGATAGCTTTGGCTAAGAAGCCGTGACGACACCCCGCATTAGTGGCCTCTGAGGTCGTTCTGCCCGCTTAACTCTGCTGCTCTTTATGCCTTTTCTAGCCTAAAATCTAAAACTCACAACAATTTCACGTCGGCTATCTCTCAGAAATCATATTAAAAACCATATTATAGTATTACGTGTTCATAAAAATGATCAGCATTTATAATTTTCAAAACTGTATAACTCATAATTACAATAGTCCAAAATAGAATTTACTTAAGCGTTTTCATCAAATACAATAAATGTTATCTACCATTGATAGATATTCCGATACCCACACATATTCCCCATTTTTCCTATTAGTTTTGTTTAGGCGATAAATATGGGAAACCAAAAGAAAGACAATTACAAAATCAGGGTGGTATAGTGAGCGAACATACATAAAATAAGCAAACACTTCATCTGTTGAAAAGGAATTCAAGCAAAGTGATATTGAGATTCTAATAGGTTACCTCTATAACTTGGAGGAATTGAATTAAAATTCTTTAACAATGCGGCCGAATTAAAAATGAGATAGTAGTACAAAACGAAACGAAATAATATACTCTTTCCCAACATACTTAATTTAATGTAATATTTTTAATAATTGATGATATGTTCAAATATATTTGTAGCAAGAAATCAATTAATTATTTCTCTTTTAAACTCTAATGCTTTCACATTACTGAACAATTGGAACGTTGTTATTTAAGCTAATTTAAAAAGCAAATTAGTCTATTAAGTATATTACTTTTGTTAATGTATTTTCATTGAAAATCCCCATTAACGAAACGAGATTAAGTTAAACGTTTATCATTCCATTGAACTGTACGTATCTTTGGTTAATATTATACTGATTATTCATTAGTTTGATATTAAAAAATATTGAATAAAAATTCAAAATATTAAGAAAATGTTTACGAAAAAGAAATTGACTAACTTGGGTAAATAATAAAATAAAAATTAATTCTTGAGTTTTATTCTTTAATACAGTATTTCATATTTTAAATTATTTATTCTCGCTGGATTCATAATCTAGTTACTAAGCATACTGTTATCTCAGTTTTAATCGAATTCTTGACTTTTTTTGTGGACAGTTTAAGGAGGCATGCTATAGAAATTTGAATGTCTGCACGGTATCGTTTATAATAGTTTACTGATTCATATTTTATGGCAAGGTTCGCTAATAAAAAACATTTTTCCCGGAACAAACTTTATTGAAACTGCCCTACATGTTTCGTTTGCTTACTTTCCACCTCTTCAGGGGCTATCCCTTTTCAACAAAAAATAATAACATTAATTTAACAAAATCCTTAATAATTCTTTGCCAGATATTCTATTAATATGTGCCTATATATATATGATATATTTATTAAATCTAATTATAGTTTGCTACTTATATTTCTGAAGTTCTGAAGTAAAAAAAACTGCAATATAAAAATAAAATTTACCGATATTTCAAGAACTTACTGTGTTTACTATTAAATTGGTAGTAAATAATTTCAATGGTCCCAGGCGTGGATGGCTGCGTAGCGTTGTCCTAAACCATTTACATTGAGTTAAGTAAGGCCTGGTGCTAGATTAAGTATAAAGTAATGGACGGACCACAGATTTCCAGAAATTATTCTTTAAATTTGACATAGTTAAGAAAGGTGGTCGAGGTGAAGGAGGAGGTGATAAGGGGTGGCGAGGGGAGGGAGTACCAATGCTGATAACGTGTTGGCTACACAGCTGTCACTCACTCTTCGATGAACTGATATATTTATACATCTTCATAGTACCGTACCCAGGTATTCATTTGCTAGGGGATTTTTCTGAGATTTTAATGAATAACTCTCCTAAATAATATTAGACCGTTATTCTCTAGAAAGATAAATTTAAGGGTGGTTCAGTCCAACTTTCTACTTGTTAAAATATTTTATTTTAAATGTCGAAATAAGTCTCAATATTCCTTCCTTTGGCTAAGGCCTTTCATTCTCCTCAACCTCTTGACGTCTTACCATATGTTTTCAGATTATCAATTGAATACAAACGTTATGTATTTTATTAGATATTTTATATAGTTTATTATGCATTTTTTTTTTCAGTTGAAATGAAAATGCAGAAATGATTGTATTATAAAATAGAGGTTGTTATGAATAAATGTGACGCCTTTAGGAATTTAAATGGCCTACTGTTTTTTTTTAAGACCTTCGCTTTCAATTTTCGTTTAAAAATAGAATATAAGATTCTTAGAAATTTCCTGCCTAAGAATTATGTAAATGAAAAGAAAGAACCCTCCTACTCCCTAGAATTTATTTAAGTACATTACGGAAATTGGCGAGTGTGGATATTTTTAGGTATTCAAGATATAGGCTGTGTTTTCTGAGTATACAGATTAGCTTGACATGTGTCCTTGAAATAGGACACTGTGAGGCATGGTTAATGTGATGCTTTTTTTGTTGGTTAGATTTATGCAGAAGAGAATGGTAAACCACCTCAGACTATCTTACCCTATAAGTTTCTGTAATAAACAGCTTTAAGGTTTTCTTTGGAGACAAACAATCCAAGAAAATATTAAAAGACCACGAAGGATTCCTCATTAAATTCAAATGTCGACGGAACGATATTTTTAATTTTAATAATCATGAAAAGTGAAATCAGTCGCCCCAAAAACTTTGTTATGTTTTAAAATACAAATCACAAATTCTTGTATTTATATAGTTGCTAAATAGAACAGGATTTTGCCAATATATTTAGCTAAAGAATAGCTGATTGCCACCATATTTAGCTAATTGGCACAATATTTAGCTATGGGATACAAATTGTTTAAACACGTTAAATAATTTTAAACTGAAATATAATAACTCCTAGAAAATGAAATTTCACTTGAGAAATATGAACAAGTAAATAGGGAGAAAATTATTTGAGGTCTACTCCGGTAACCGACCAAAGATATTAAAACTTTAAAACGAGCTCATACTTCCCTGGCAACAAACAATGCCAGCTCAATCTACATGCCTTGAAATTCTAAGAAAAATACAACCGCCCTTACCTCCACTTTTGTTTTCTTCCTTTTTGTCATTACTCTCTTGCGTCCTTCTCTTTCTCTTCCATTATTTTCAAGAAATGCTCTCACCCTTCACAAAATTAATATATTTGATGCATTATCATAGACCACGTAATCAATAATTAAACGGCAAGAAAAAAAAAGCGAATACTCGATAGATTTTAAACAGACTAAAAATTAATCATTATAATAATAATTTAACTGTTTTTCAGAAATATAAATAATTGCACTTAAGGCACTATTCCGTTAAGCAATTAATATTATAAATAATTCCATTCAGGGTTCTATTTACATATTTTAGTAATAATTGCCACGAGCTCTCGATTTGCCATATTTGTAAGTGTTTTCATTCGAGCTTTTATTTGTATGAATCATAAATAATTACATCAGAGCTCTATTCGTCTTAGTCATTAGTGATTGTATTCACACTTCTACAACTATATTTTTGTTTTCTTAAAGGCATAAATATTTACATTCTATTCGCCAATTGCACAGTCTAGAACTTATAATAAATATTATATGACACATTATAAATACACATATACACCGAGTATGATACCTCGTTACCCGGCTGAGAATAAAGTGTGTTAAGTTATAGTACTTCAAACCTTAGTAGCCGAGTGTGTGCACCCCGGCAGAGCTTCAAAATGTCCGTCACTAAGAAACGAAGCAAAGTACTTGAGTGATAAATGTTTGACGTCATCTCACGCAGTATTTAATATTTCGTCCTAGCAAGAGTTCTAGACAAAAAATAAGAAATTTAAGCTGTGAAGTGAGATGTAAGTGATCTCTCTCTCTCTCTCTCTCACTCTCTCTCTCTCTCTCTCTCTCTCTCTCTCTCTCTCTCTCTCTCTCTCTCTCTCTCTCTCTCACACACACACACACACACACACACACACACACACACACACACACACACACACACACACACAAACACAACACACACACAAACACACACACTCGCGCGCATGCACACACACACTCTTAATCCACACTCTTATCTTGGTTTTCTGTGTGTGAATTGCGAGTACGAATATTCCACAAGAAACGTTTGTTTCTAAATTCAATAATTTCCACAGAAATGTATTAGAAAAGTAAATTCCGTAGGTTTATGTGGGTGGGAACGGTTGTTTATACACGAATGTTTGTAAAGCCTTCTCCTCCGCAGAGTTTTTAATCTGTTAATAGGTTTTTACTTCAGCGTTTTGGTATGGTCTGAAAATATTATATTCGAGAATATCAAAAGTGACTAATAACGATTTTATATTTGATTCTCTTGGATTGAAATTACGAAAGCTCGTCGCGCAAGCGATGCCGCAGTTTACTATTTCACATTCTTTGTTCTATCCCTCTCTTGTAAAAACCCAATGAAAATAAAATTGGAATTTAACCTATAAAATGAGATGTTTAGTGATATCATAAAGAAAGGTGAAACTCATTAAACCTATTCCTTCCTAAGAGTCATCAATCAGTTCTATGTTGGTTTTTTTTTTGTGATATATATATATATATATGTGTGTGTGTGTGTGTGTGTGTGTACTTTTACTACTGATTACTCTTATAGTTAATAGAAAGCCAATGAGGGTAATAAGATAATATTTAGTCGTGTTCCCAATAAATAACATCCCTAGTGTTTCCCATTCTAATACCATAGTACTATAAAGGTGACGTTAATAAAAAAATTATTATTTAATATAACATATTTTAAACATGAGTAAGGTTTGCGTAAATCACGCCTAAACAAATCTAAAACTGGTTATTTTGATACCCTGATGATAATGATAATTAATTAGTATTGCTAACGATAGACACTAATTTACGTGAGGCTTGAGTGGGAGGACGGACGGTCCATAACTAGTTACGTCGATCTACACGAGAGGCTCACCAAGACAAATATGGAACTCGAGCTGTCTGGAAGAAAGAAACTGATCCCTCAGTCTTCGGACCTTACATACTATTCATATCCTGGTGGAAAGCTAGTTATTAACAAGACTGTCAATTTCGAGGTGAGATAAAGTATTATAAGTAATACTGTTAAGTCTCACGTTTTTGGGAGTCTTTGTATTTGATTAAAATAGCAAATAGGAAGGCATGAAGTGCCAGAACCAGAGCCGGGGGTTTTGCCATTTTTGACTATTTTTTTCTCTCTTTTTGAAAATGTGTCACTTCTTCGAGTATTCGATAGCTTTTAAATGCTGAGTAAAGAAAAGGCTGCTTTTCACTAATACAAAGAAATCCCGATCATCCGTAAATTTGAACTCTTAATATTACCATGTTTGAATAAGATGCAAAAAAAAAAAAATAACATAGTATTCTGCAATTTTCAAATTCAGATTTACTGTTGGAATTCTTCCAATAGCCCAAATATGGCTTATTGCAGTGATTTAAACCCACTATAATGAGTTTAATTTCACGAAATTAAACGTTCCACTAAAACTATATTTGGAAATTTAGCATTTATTGATTAATGTTCAAGCCTTAGAGAAAAAATGTCCCCTCATTTGATTCCAAGAAATCCTGTTCATTTAAGCCAATATCGTTTCTGAGAGGGATGCTTGCTGATATCTGCTCTACTTACTTCTGTTCTCTTGCTTTTACCAAACTTAAAATTGGAATCCTTAAATTACAAAAATATATATTGTTTTTTCTGTTGGTAATAAACGTATCAGTACCAAATCGATAAATTAAAACTGACAAAAGTATCTTTGTTTTTTTGTTTCTTTTTAGGTTAACACAAGTTCAGATGGTTTTGTATTTATACATAGAGGAGACCAGCTGATCATAGACCCAAGTTACCCAGATAGTCCAGGGCTTGGTACAATTCGAACTCAGTTCAAAAACAAGCGGTACTTTAAAATAATTTTCTTCGACCACTCAGTTCGGAGGAGATACTATTAAATTTCATAATAAATATTGCTTTCTTGGTGTCGTACCTATTATTTATGCATTATTGAAGAATTTATGATTTTAACTGGCTTAGGATGTATGGCATCGTTAATGCATATATTATAATATGAAACAGCATTCCTATCTTTAGAAAATGAAGAAGAGAATAGGGAAATAAATACACAGGAGGATTGATATAAAAATCTGTTTTATTAACTTCGATATAAAATAGTCATAAAAGATTTCTCTAGAACTGCTAAAATAGTCTTTCGAATATAATATATTTAGAGGCCCTTAAAAAGAGGCACTGTTCGAATTTACTAGGGAACTTCAAATTACATAATCTTGTGAATATCCAGACAAAAGGTTAAATATATTTACTCGAAATTTGCACATTAATTCCAAGTAATTTTATGTTCCAGAGTCTCATATAAAAATAAAAATGAATAATAAAATAGTATGTGTGTGTGTTAATGCATTTGATTGTGTGTTAATGCATATTGGATGTCAGAAATGAAGAGTGACGACATAAACAAATCTGTACAAAGAGAAATATTATTATTCTACACTTAAAAAAATTGTCTGCAGTGTAAATAGTTGTTTGATGGAGTAGTATTATGTCTGCTTACTCAGCGGCTGAGATTTCCTCTTTCTGCCTTTGATCGTCCATAAAAATGTATTGTGAATGAAGTCAAATCAAATTATGGAGAGTCTTCGCTTATTTTGTATTCTGTTCACATGCAAGTCACTCATAAAGTTAATTGCACGTGATATATGTTTAGTTGGTGTTATTGTTCTTTGGGTGGGTTTAAAATTAAAATCATTTAAGACTCAACATGAAAGATGCCAAATGGGATTGGCTGTGCTTTAGGCTTGTCAAGAAATTGATTATCAAATATAGCCATGTCGCGATTGCCTAGCGTTTTACATTTTATTAAGAATTTAAAACAAATTCCACCTGGTCATCTCTAGTTATAAGTATTCAATGATATTGTAACAGTTATATAAACTTGTGTCTAGCTGTCACCTGGGGCCCCCCGCTTTAAAATTTAATAGTAACTCGGGAGCGAAAGCGGGCTAGTGGCAACACTGCGTGCATAACCTGTTCATCGAGGTTAGAAGAATGACAAAAGGACAAGTCAGTGCCTCGTGCGAAACTTCCCCAAAAACATAGTAAATTGTTGATAAACTTATTAAATTGTTTGGTCCACTTCTCACTTCTTGTTCTACACATTGCCCACACCAAAATATGCTAACTATTGTTAACTATATTTTATTGGAATTGGAATTTTAGAAATAATGGATATTATCTTGTTTATATTGATAATCCATACTACGGACAACCAATAATTATTGCAGATTCGTGTAGAGCACTTGCTGCCAAGTGTGCTTCATATGCATGATAGATTTAGGCAATATTTACATATCACAGTCTAATGGATAGTCTCCATTATGATGCTTCGTTCTGCAATAACTGTCTGGAAATCCAAAGTTCCATCGGCTCAACTATTATTTATATCGTCTGCATTTAAATATTACAATCTGTTTTTAATTTCAGTTGAGGTTACAAACAGAGTTAATTTATTTTCCTAAAGACTCTTAAAAAGTACGTCACGCAGGGGCTGCGTGAACTAAGCAGATTTCCCTCGGGAAGATTTACAACAGATCAATCTACATACTGGTAAAACCAACGTAACTTTTAAGCGAATATATGCAAACGGGAATAAGAAATCATTCAGTCAAATTACAAGTTAACATCTACAACGGAAAGCGTCTGAATTGTAAACAAACAGGGCAGCAACATCGTAGCGGTAGAATTATTCTACACCGGAAAGAAGAGCAATTACTGAAATATATCTGAATAAAACATATCGTCATCTCCTAGGTAGGATCGATGGATATTAGAAGAAACTTTTCGAAAATCGTATCATGAGTACAACCTTAATAGCTGATTTCCCTTCAGAATAAAGATAATATAAAAATTCAAATACATAAAATGAAACCAGACCCATACATTGGTAAACCTATTGGCCCTAATTATAGCCTATCGAACCTAACCACAAAAATTAATGGATAAACTAGCTTAATATAGTTTATATACAAACTAGGTTTGTGGGGTGATAGGTCAAATGAGATAAGCATAGCTGTGCACATGAATAGTTATGCTATTATGGCTAATCGGAGCACATTTAATAAAGGGTAATGCTTTTGTAGCCAGAGTGGGACCAAAGATTTTATTTATTAATGTCACTAAATGTCTCTCACGTCTACTCACATTGACTGAAAACTGGCAGTTACTAGTAGGTTTCCTTTCGCCCTATTTCCCTGAGTTAGATTAAATTCAATGGAAGCCCATTCAATAAATATACAAATACGAGGATGTGTTCTTCTAAAAATAGGTTCATATTATATTATTCATGAAATACAATTTTACTGGCTAGATGTTTTGTGAGAATATATACGATTCAGCTTGGGCGAATATGCTTTTTTCCAAACATCACAGTTGTGGAAAACAAAATTTAAGTTTACTGAAAGAAATATAACACATGGAGAGGGTGATTTGTTGGGATTCCCCATTCTGAAGTTTTCCCACAAACTATTCTCTCGTAGACATGGTGAATTGATAAAATATATGTCTAAATTATAAAAGTCCGTCACGCAGGGGCCGCGTAAACTAAGCAGATTTCCCACATGAAGTTATACAATAAAGAAATCTCAATACGAGAGCCAAACAGTAACGGAAACGGCCGAACTAGCTTTTGGTGGGAAACTCAATCGTGCGTTATCCGCCCACATTTAATAAAAATGCAAATATCTCGGTTAATGTTCAAGATAGAGAATAAATGTATAGAACAATATTTATAGTAAATTTAATTTGCAATAAGATTGGTTCTATACAATGTTTTGATGCGACAGATGGTAACTGAGATATTTCGAAAATCCCCCCCTCTAAACCCTCCCTCCCACTGGTCCGATTTCAGCCATTAACGAACTTGATCTATCTTTTTGCATAAAACGTTTAAATATCGATTTTGGTAACGATCAAACAACAGACAAATATATATAATTTTGAACGGACCTCATTTTCGTCATCTCCTGGGTAGGAGCGATGGACATTTGAAGAAATTTTTCGAAAATCGCGTCATGAGTACGACCTCAAAAGCTGATTTTCCTTAAGGGAAATCTGCTAAAAGTCAGTCACGCAGGGGCTGCGTAAACTAAGCACATTTTCCACGGGAAGGTTTGCAACAGATAAATCTGCATACTGGTAACACCATCGTGAATGCTAAGTGAATAAATACAAACGGTAATAAGAAATCTTTCAGTTAATTTACAAGTTAGTTATATCTACAACGGAAAGCGTCAGAGTTGTAAATAAACAGGGAAGCTAACATTACAGCGCTGAATAGGTAGAATTATTCTACACCGGAAAGGAGGACAATTAATGAGATATCTGAATATAAAAGATAATTTTATTGAAAACTATTTACTGTAGCTAGTGAAGTAATTTGTAATGAATGAAACTAATTTTTATCTTAATCACTCAGATTTTAGTAACACAAGAATAAAATAAGGAGGGGTGGGGGGTCAACAAAACGTATTTGCATGTATCTTGTATAATAAAGGTTTGTTGAAAACAATATCTGGTTTTTAACCTTGTAATGAAGTGGTTCATCATATAACAGGTTATTACTAATTTGACACTAGTAGAAGTGGGGGTTTACTGACAGCGAAAAACTATAATATCCAAATATCTCAGTTAATACTCGTTATACGGAAAATATGTATAAAACAACATTTTTAGATCATTCAATTTGCAATAAATTCTATACAATTATTCGATCCGACGTATAGTAACGGAGATATTTTGATTTTTCGAAAATCCTCCCCTCTAAACCCCAATGGTCCAATGTCAACCATTAACGAACTTGGATCTTTCTTTTTACATAAAATGATTAAATACCAGGTTTGGTAACGATTAAATAAACATTGCAACCACTAGAAAGGTAACATATATATAATATATATATAAAATTTTGAACGGACCTCGTTTTCGTCATCTTCTTCTTGAAGAAAATGTCCGAAAATCGCGTCATGAGTACACCCTCAATAGCTGATTTTCCTTAAGGGAAATCTGCTAAATGTATGTATAGATACGTGAGTAAAAGGACAAGATGAAACAAGATTCTAATTAATATAAATCATTAAATATATGATACATTTTTATAAATCTTTATTAAAGAGGTTTAATAGGAAACTGAAATGTAGAGGAATAAGAGTTTAGAAATAAATAAACACTCGGAGGTTTAGATAAATCAAATTTAAGCCTCTTAACGCAGCAAACATATAAATTTTAAAAACACTTTTCCTTTATTTATAATAAGTTTTAATATAATATTAAATATTAATATAAACTTCCTTGTTGCCGGAAACTACTTTATTCTTTTAAATTCTTGACACATTGTTCCAGACTTGTTCAAATCGTCTACGGTAGACAACAACGGTAGATACAAAATGTAAATTTTTATGGTTTTTGAAAGCTGAAAAAGAATGGCGGTTTTCATAAATGAGGTTTCTGTCAGAAGTTTGGAATAAAGTCTAAAATGGTCGATAGAAAAGGCTTTGAGGAAGAGGTGGCCAATCTTGGCGATCTAGAGCTGCTATAATGGCAAGATTCACCAATCAAGTGCTCTCTGCTTAACTTCTTCTAAATCTCATTAACCAACCCCCCCCCCCAACCTGTCATTTATGTGCTCCTGAAGCCTGATAATTATCTCTGAGATCATATATCGTATACATCCAAGAAGTAAAAGTATGTTTAACTTTCTAAAAATACCCACTTATTTTTAAATTAACTCACACAACTTTGCTATCCATCCTCAGATTATGTCTGATTTCTTTTTTTTTCTATTTACAAATATATTATCAGCTTCTACAACATCCTTTAATTTATCAGCTGTTTAATTATTGAAAGTTGAGTCCTTTATTTTTGTAAGGCCATCTGTCTACACTGAAGAAAAGGACGGAAAAGTGAAAGAGTACCTGGGCATCAGATTCCTTATTAGTAAATAGAAAAAAAAATGACCCCAAAAATAATCTGACGATGAATAGCGAAGTTGTGTGAATTAAAACAAGTGGGTCCTTTTAGAAAGATCTTATGCGTATATATTAACAAGACAACCATCAAGATGGATAAAAAACAAAATATACAGATACAATTTAAAACGTTATAGTTTTTAAACATTTATACTTTTTACTTGCTTCGTCATGAATTAATTCAAATATACAGCTTTCATAAATCGAACCTTCAAATAAATTGTAACCATTGTAATTCAATTGTCCACTTACATATATTGCTTCACTTTATAAAAGGAAGAAGTGAAACTCATTTTTAAAAAATATTAAATGCCTTCAGTAACAAATATTACCCAAATTACCTCGATATTAGATCTTAAATTGAAATGCTCTCACGAAGAAAATAATTAGTTCTTTAGTGTCACTACACTTAAAAATCAGTCTTGATGTAAAATTCAATGAAGAGACAAAAAGTAATGAAGAGACAAAATGTCCCTTAAAAATATTTTTTAAATAACTTTATTTGTGTTATTTCTTTTATTATACAAAAATCATATAAATCTATGCCAAAAAAATTAATTATTTTTGTTTTGGGTTAGATTTGCTGTTTCTTTACAGTAATGTGACATTTAAATAGTCAATAAAACTTTTTAAACTGGAAAAAATATATTCAATTAAAATGGAAATGTTCATTAAATAATCTTACTTAGCATTATTTTCCAGTCACCTTTTAAGACTTTTTAATATTTCAAGAAGCTCATTCTGCCTAGTGTATAACGAATATTAAGCTCATTCAAATATTATATCTATGTCTGTGTGTGTGTGTGTTTGTGTTTGTGTGTGTGTTCGTGTGAATTTTTCTAAAATCAATATACGTAACATATGAAAACTCGCATTGGGTACTCGTATCACTTTTAAAACACTGTTAAGGATTTTAGTTCATGTAAATGTGCTAACTACTAGTAGCTAAATTATGTTGTAGTCGCGTAAATGAGTCATCCAGGAGGGACTGAGTGTTTGTTTCTAAGTTTATATTCTTTTTTATTAGTTTCATTAAAAAACATATAAATAACAGATGGCGTTTTAAACATATTATTAAATTGAGAAGGTGTTTTGAAACACCTTGGATCATCCGATCCATACTCCACTGGTATTTTAAGAGAATAGTGAAACAAAATTAGAAGTTTCAGGGGAGAAAGGGATGCATCACAATGAACCAAAATTATGTTGACCTTCCAAGAAACTATTTTTAACCGCCTTATCAAATAACTACTAAAAACAAAAGTCGTTTCCTTTGAATCTAACAAATATCTGATGCATAAAATATCTCATTCCTCCATGTGTTAAATTCAGCTGTGTTGTATTTGCACATCTAAAATATATGTATGCAGAAACACTTCTAGCTACCAGTTATTGTTATCATTACTGAAGTTGTAGTTAGGCCAGGATATAAGTTGAAACGTCCGAATAATCTTGTAGAAATCATTATTCTAGCTATTCTATAATTACTTATGCCGCTTCTGCGTGGTATAGGTTTTTACAATTTAAGCCAATCGAGTGGCAGAGAAGTAGTTTGAGTAGTGATTAACAGGGCATATAAACCGCCTCGGCACATATCTTGCTTAGGGTTAGAGGTGGAGAACAGGCCAAAGACCTACTACGACTAGGCTTGACCAGAGAGTGACGTGAAGGAAGTGACAACTATAGATCGATAGGAAGCGATAAAAGGTATTGGAAACGAGATGCTGGTCTGGGCAATCTCTATCTATTGTCCTGCTCCAGCTGAGAGACCTCCGATCAAGTGCTCTCGGCTTAACTACTTATGAGTCTCTTTAGCCTCCGTCCTTCTTGCGCCTCTCTTCCTCTCCCTATTCATCACTCATTCATTCTACTAAGCCCTTCCCATTTAAAGTCAGTGAACACATCACATCAACAAATATAGGGCCCCTTCAAACAACTTAACTTTAAATTGCAAGGCCTTGTCTTCGCAAAGAATTCATTTGGTAGCTGTCCAGTTAAGGCTCTAAGCTAAAAACAATTTTAAAAAGTGCCTCAGACATTAGTTGTTTAAAGCAAATGTGATTCCCCACCTCAAAGAATGACACAGACAAATGTAACCTTACATTCAATTCTATACTTCTGACTTAGTGTAACCATGAGTATAGAAAATTGGTAATGAAATGTTGAGCGATATTAAATGTTAAAATGTAGGAATGTGAGTTTACATAAGACTGGAAACACAAAATTACTAAACTCCATGAGAAATCCATTAAAGAGAAATATTTATGTAATATCAATATGAGGGGATTAATAAAGAAAATAATTACAATTTTACATTTTACTCCTCTTCTAAACCCCCTTCCCCGTGGACGGATTATGTCCAAAAAGGAACATTGATATAAATAATAAAATGGCTTTACAGCACGTGAGCTTTTGGTGGGAATATCATCCTCACATCCTCAATGCTACTTTTTTATTCAAGTAGCTCCTCAATCAGTCACAAGCATGTTGAGATAAATAGCAGTCCAGCATCGAAGCTCATTAATCGTTGACCAAAAGACTCTCTGTATTTGAATCTAGTGACAAGCATAGTGGTTTACTGCTGTCAGGTACCCCCAGATGCCAAATATCTAAGTAAAATACACGAAGGGATAGATAGCTAACAAACTGTTAAGTACATAGCTAATGACTTGGACCTTCTTGCCAGGAGGTTCTCTCCGAGGGGTTGGCTATTGACATTTCAAAACTTGGAGGCAATCTCTATTGAGCAAATTCATAAGTCTAGGGCGTGCTACCCAAGAAGGAGGTAGGATACTGACAATAAACTGGGATTGTGAAGCTAATTACCTGGCAAGATGATTGAAATACCCCAGACAGCAACTGTACGCTTTCAATGCTGCCCTGATATATTGATTTCCAACCTTGAACTGATCTTGAACTACATATATATATATATATATAATATATCAGTATTCATTCACGACTTCAGTTCTTATTTATAAACATTTAAAGTTTTGTTTAAGACAATATAGTGTAGTTTGTTAACAATGAAATTAGTCTCTACTTGGGAGAAAATAGTTCTATTATGGTAACATGAGCCTGCTGCTAACTAGTGTAATCCTTGTGCGGTGTGTGTGTGTGTTATGGTATATGGAGTGAGCGTGGGCAGAGGGGGAAGTTAGCTGAGAAACTTTGCCTTCTTGACAGTCTGTCGGCGGTCAGTCCCTACACCACATATTTAGTAATACTGAATATTTTAGGTTATTAACGCCTTTTCCTACATTATTATATGACAGTATATGTCACATTTATCTACTTTCTTAAGGTAAAACTCTGATATTATAAGAATTGGCTTGCATTTATTAACTTCGTTATTTTATACAAAAAGGAAAAATAATCAAATTTTACAATACATTTTGCGGACGCATCTTCCCTTTATTTTTTTAAAATTATCTATGCTCTTTCGTGAACATTTATTGATCATTAATGATTATTAAACCTAGTCATCCACACCATAGACATATGGCTAATTATAAACTTGATTTCATCAAATTTGGAGTAGTCAGACACAGTTACAATGTAAAATTAATTTTGAGTGGCATAACGAAGAATCGCTAGTTTCTGAAGCCTGGAGGCAAGGCATCACCGCAACAAAGACAAGGTAAATACAAGTTGAAACCAATGCTTGAGGTCTTGGTCCTTCATCTCCAGTAGTTGACCATGAATTCTTGTTTGACCAAGGAAACTGCCGCTACTTCTCCAAGTAGTTATTCTTTCAAAGCTGCCTAACAACTGGGCTGGATCTTAAGATGTCGGTCTCCAAAATGCCTGTCAAGCTCCCTGGGCTCAACTCGACGCCCCACTCCCCCATTGTTTTAATATTTGCTCTCTCATAAATTAGAAAAGAGAAATAATAATTTAATGATCTAGATTCACAATCCCCACATTAATGGAAATAAATACTATAATTTCCCTTGTTCAAGTACACTTAGACTGAGTGAATATTTAGTCTATTTTTATATTCAGTGAATATTTAATCTATTTTTATATAATTCCAGTTCGCAATCAAAATCAGTTACCTGTGCATCAGAACGTCACTTCAATACTCAACTTCTTCATCATGAAGAGTAGTAATCTTAACACACCTGAAAAATGCGAGTCGCGAAACTCGGATTCCAGTGCGACAAACAGAATTTATTTAAAGACGAGCAAATGATATAAAATTGCTAGTCGCAGCTAAGCTGAAAAGAATGGTAAATTGTAGATAACCCGTACAAATTAGCCTTAGATGAACAGAAAATACCTTATTTTTTTATTTTTATCTTTTTCAATATACTTGTAATGGAGCTTAATCCCATGTTTTATCTTAAATGAATTACCGTTAATGAGCAGAAATACTCTCAGCTATAAAAACAAATTTCTAGTCGTACAGCCATCTCATTAAAGACTGGTCTTTTCACAAAGTAATAAATAGGTTCTTAACCTAAACCTACCTGTTATGATTATTTATTTAATCTTAAATAACACCATACAAAATATAATTATTAAAACCATTTTTATTAAAGTGAACTATTCAGCTTTATGTCCTATTACGAAGTAAAGGAATTATTGTAATATCGAGAAATATCGGTTTTCAGATTCCAACATAATCCTTTTTGACCCATTTTTGACTTGTTTTAGCGTAACGCCTGCTTTTAGATTCGTAGATCGCACAACTCAAAAACGTCAATTCTAAGGACATTGATATTTCATAATCAGAGCTGGTGTAACATTTACTTGTGCACCTCCCCTGTTGATTCAAAATAATCCACAACTATCATGGATTCAGGGGGTCATGGAAGCAGGGTACGAATATACTTCCATGCCACAATGACCATAGGAAATTCTTTTATAGGGATTTTGATACTGAAGAAGTAGGAGAAGACAAAGAGCGAGACCATAGTACAGGAGGATTAATGACTGTATCGTCGGATAAGAAAAATTTTAAGACAAATAAACTGAGTTCTTTACAGGATCTTAAGATCCTCAAATCACTTGCTCTGCGGAGAAACAGCGAGGAGTCGCATTTCAGGAGTCTACACACATTTGCGAGGAGCCGAAAGGTTCCTTCATCATTTGGTGATATATATAGGCCAAGAGATCAGTGGAAGAGGGTTGAGGCCACATGCCTTAGGAGTAGATGTGAGAATGCAAAGGATACACAGGGGGAAACTCATGTTCAGCACAAAACATTTTTTTTTTCCTTTTCACCGAGCTATTATATGTTATTTGTTAGATAGTTTTTAATTTATGTCCAGATGTATTAAAATATTATTAAATTGTATTTATTAACGCCCACTTTATGCTACAGAGGTCTAATCGGGACTGCCTATTTACTGGTTACGATCCTTTTTTAGTTGGGGAGGGACATCGATTTTTTTAGCGAGATAGTCACTGACTAAATTCTTAGGTGGAAATCGAAATCACGGCTCAATACAAAAATAAAATAAGTTTATTTGAGTCGTAGTAGTTCATCGTCTCTGCTCTTTAGATAATTAACGATTCCTTCCCAACTGCTAAGGGTCCGCTGGGCCCAGAACACATGCCCATGCGCGTTGCTTGCAATGCCAATTATGTTAGAAGTGGTATATTTCAAATTTAATGCATGATTTATGGATGCATACATAGATGTTACTATAAACCGAGTATATGTAAAACAAGGCTAACCGTTAAGATGACGTGTACCACTCGATCTTGGAAATTCGGATTTGGAGAATTAGGCCTTGGTTGAGAGGTGGAGAGAACTCCTCCAGAGGAGTGGTATTTCTAATATATCCTAGGGGCCACCGAGATATGCTAAACAGGGAGTCCGGATCTCTATGTAAACTAGACTCCGCAATCTGCTGCACAGCTGTTACTCCCTTCTGGCTTTAACACCTTATTAATGATAAACCAATTCCTCAATAGGATTATTTCAACAAATGGAGTGCACACCAGACTTCCGATGAACTTGTAGTTGACAGTATATATATATATATATATATATATATATATATACTCTCATACAGCATTTAAAAGTAATAAAAAATAAAAATATCAGTTAATGTTAAAAATAAACAGAATATGAAAAAGTAATGATTTCAAAATTTGTTGACTTTGGTGTCTGTTTGCTGTCTTTGCGCGTATACTACAGATGCAAACTGGAAGAAATTAATGTTATTGCTTAACTTATTTATTTATTCTGCTTTAACAACTGAATTGAATAGTACGAATCTGAGTAGGTGAATAAACAATATTTTGCGTAGACTTCAGGATGCTTTAATATATTTAAACACATATGGGTGGAAGAAAATTGGAATTGTAGGAGATGCTTGAGTAAAAGTAATAGTGTACATTAAACAGATTCCATAGTAGTGTTCGGGACCTCATTTGACGAGTTAGAAATTCCTATTATAACATGTAGGTACTTCATAATGGTGAACACAGTACATGATTATAATTTATGCAGGCCATACATTGAATAGAGAGAAAAGAACTAGAAACCGATTTACCCCGGCTATTGTAAATCAATTCTCCATTGTTCAAAGAAAGTTATAAAAGTAAAGTATACATATATAAATATATACCCATATATATTCTATTGAGATGGGAAATAAAATCAGATAAATAGTATAAACACACATTAATCATCCTAAATATTTGTCGACCAAAGTCGAGACTCACAGCAAGTATTTATATATTCTTCTCACCTATGTATTTTTTATAAAGAATGATGTTATTATTTTAAAAAGACGGCGAACTTCAGGCTCAATTAATTAATTAGGGATATTTTCACTTATTTGTTAAACATGGTTTATATGGAGGGAATTTATTTATTTCTATTATAAGTAATAAGTTTCAGTATCTTTGAAACAGTCCACTTTTACGAACCTAAATCTAGTTCATTATTCTTTAAGTGCTGTAAAAATGGGCAAAGTTATCTCGTCCTAGTCAAACTTTTTAACTTCTTCAGACTATCATAGTCTCCCCTCCCACCCCCCCCCCACCCCTCCCAGTATTCTGCTCACGAACTTAAAAATCTTTTCTGTATGGATTTATGGGGTAAGATTTAGCTTATTAGTGTTGAATATAGAGTGTATTTTTTTTTATTATTCACATCCTATTCTTTCCTTTAAATGAACGATTTTGTTTGCTTTATTACAGGAAGCAGGATGCACACCAAAAGTTTGCCTCGGAAGCCAAGTTTATCAATATAATCTGAAGCCAGTTCAGCGGAGTAAGGATGAACTCCTTCAACATGCCAAAGACTTTCTTGACCAATATTTTACATCAATTAGAAGGTAGGTCTATGTCTTACTAAATTCAAAAGACTATTACAGAAATGTATGTAATACGTTCGTATTTTATACCCATTAGTTTGCCCCACACTAATCTCGAAGGAAAATTATTTTATTTTCATTAATTTGTCTTTTTTTATATAAAATAAATATGCTACGTCAAGAAAATTAGATTAAACGGCAACATATTCAAAAACAAGTATTTTTTTCCGAACTCGAGGTAGGATAATTTTCCGATTATTTTAACATGTGTTTCTTGAGTAAATGTTAATGTTTTCATTCTCGCAAATCATTAGTTAAATATTTGTTCTACCGTTCCAAATGAATATAATTTTGTATGAATTGCATTTTAAAAAAAAGTCTGCATGAAAGTAGACACTATAGTAATTGCACGAACAAAAACATTACTCCAATATCACGCAAAAACTAAAGCAAATCTCTTAACAGGTGTGAAGGTTATGAAAATAGAATAAGGTAAAACACCTTTTACCTTTTTAAAATAAGGTAAAATACTTCAATAATGCAAATACAAACAAAATGAATTCAGAATTTGCATTCATACGATACAAATAAATTCACAGTTTAAAATAGTGAACCGTAAAGGTTTTTTTGGCATAATATGAGAAATTCACTTTGCTTCACCATGATTAGAATATTTAATGATTTATGGAGACCAAGTGTTGCTTAGGGATGACTTTCTTACAATTCGGACCTTGAATGAACTTAGCTGTCTCTTTGGCTGATGCTTTATTGTTGGATAAGCTCATGCAGAAGACAAAAGAAAACTATTGAATGTCCTTGTTACACTCTTATTTCTCTCGTTTGTTCTCAATGACGAAGAAATCAGGACGTCTTCGGTAGAATAACGATCAGCAGGGGTAGTCGGTAGGTACAGCAATAATATTTGTACTCTGGTAATAAACAAATGATTAATTTATTAAATCAAAAAGATATCATCCAATCCACAGAGTTCTCTTAAATGTTAGAAAGCTTGAGATATTTAATTCGGAGAAGATAAGACCAAGGACATTACCTTGATACCTTAAGACTCCCGCTATTAATGATTAGATCATTAATGCATAGCCCATTCCACCTTATTGCAGATTAGAATGAAGCCCTGGGTCAATGGAATGTCAGCTGCTCAAAAGATTCCCACTAGCAACCATGACAGTGTCTCTTTAGTTAGAATTTTAAAAATTTTAAAGACCAGTAAGTGTTTTTCTGCTGGCGAAAAAAGTTTTTAAAAGAAATACTCTTATTAGGGCGTTTTGGGGGTCATGCTTTAAAATCCCATTATTTGTATTATTGTAATTGTTTCTAACCCGTCTTTACCTAACGAAAAGAAGAGATATCAGTCACACATATACAATACGATAAATAAATTAAAATAAGGCCGTCTGTAACATTTTCTGCCCCCTAAAAGTGATTTTTAGAATATCAGGCCGCTGCATGATAAAAATTCACTATAATTAAATTTGATTCTCTGACGTTGCTGTGAACAAAATAAAGATTTTCAGCATTCAAATAGATCGTAATAAATCTTCAAGGGAAACTATAAGTGTTAAGGTTTTACTTTTTTCAACAATTGACTTAAAATGTGTACTATCACTATAAATCCTTGGCTTTCTGAATTATGGTCGTTGTTTTTGGAAACTTTTAAATGTAAAAACTGTTGGCCATCATTCCTTCATGTATGGAATATTTATAAAAGCAGGTAGAAGACATTAGAAAACTTATGGAAAGAACTGCTGTCCAGAAAGTGTGCTGCATTAGTATTCTTTTCTCTTCTTTGCTTGGTCAGCCCTTAGTATTCCTTTCAATTCACCCTTTGCACATCTCTCCCCACCGATGTTGATAGCTAGCCACAAACATGGCCTGCATAATGCTATTCTTATAAAAGCCTTACAATAATGCTCATAATATACTCTTGTCTAGAGCACCTTTCTCAATATCTCATCTTTATTCTTTCCTCTTATTCAGTTCAGACCATTGAAAGCATACTTTTTTTTATATATAAGTCGTACGCTGTTAAGAATGAACTAAACTTACCTTTTTCTGTATTCTATCACACCCGTATCACACGTCACCAGTTCTATTTAATCGACGAGAGCTGTTTTCAATTTCTGCTTGTGGTACTCATTACTATCGAATATCAGTATCAACAACAACAACAAATAAAACATACCCACATAAATATGTAATGTGAGCGTGTGTCAGTGTATAATTATATAAATTCCATAAATATGAATATAAGTTAAAATCTCGTAATAAATAATATTTCGGATATTGATGGACTAGATCTTATGCCTAACATAAAGCTATTTTATTTAGCATTAAATATAGTAACGATGAGATAAAACTTGTGGCTGGACTATTATGTATGTTTAAATAACTTTGATCGGACCTTATTTTCGTCATCTATGCTAAGACGAACGATTGGAGAAAGTTTTCAGATAGCAACTACGATCAGTATTGATAGTTACTACTACATTGATTTACGTTTCCATAGTCTCTAGTAACGTTTACTAGAATAACTATAAATATAAGTCGAATCTTGACTTTCCTGAAATATCAAACGCAGTGAAGTAGTTGTTATTTTAGTTTCTTCCTCTAGATCTATAAATAGCGCCTGTTGACCGTTTTCTATCCATAACTCCAGTCAGTAGAACAACTGAGCTAATTCTGAGGCTACTCGAGTTAAAGAAAAATAAATACTTCCTCCAAAAGACGTTAAACAATTTATAATTGTGGTGATTTATTAGTCAGTTTCGTACAATTTATAGAAACGTTTTATTATTTTCCGGACAGGTTTTCACTTTTCACGTTATATATTAGAAAATGTAACCCATTTGTTGAGGTAGGAATTGAAAAGACATGAGTAAATGTACTTTCATAACTTTAGATTCATAATTATTCAAACGTTTTTCATTGATGGAATAGCAGAATTAGATTGGATCCCACTAACGGATTTAGAAGAATAACCAATGATTTAATAAATGCTCTAAGACCTGGAAACAAAAACGTCAACAAAAAATTGTCATATCACAATACGAATATCGTTGTATTTCAATAGCTTCCGCCCAACATGTTTCAAACTTTAAGCGCTTCTATTGTTATGGATGTGAAAAGTTTTGCTAGTGTTAATGATTCCACACCATTTTATACAACAACCATTATATAAAGAAGACAAATAGTGTTAATATGCATAAGCTAAATACAAATAGGCCGGGTCTTTTTTACTTTACGGCCGCAAATCTATTTTCATATGAACACATGATTCTTTTCACACTGAAATCATTACCTGTTACTAACGTGATTTATTTCCCAAACCCAAAAAAAGGTCTTATAACCTCTACATTCTAATCAAAACAAACCAAAATAGATTATTAATTCAATATGTTTATTAAACAATAACAAATATGTAACACAGGCACTTTTTTTATTTTATTGTCCAACGTTGTATTTCCTTCTTGTGAAACATGTTTCATCTATTTCTACTGTCAAACCTTCTCCTCCGATTAACACTGGATTATTTAAATGTCATTAGCACAAACCTCCCGGAGCATATACTTCCAATCCGTCGCAGTTCTTGAGCTTATTCCTAGTTCCTTACGACAAAATT
Source organism: Riptortus pedestris (assembly GCA_019009955.1). Classification (NCBI taxonomy): domain Eukaryota; kingdom Metazoa; phylum Arthropoda; class Insecta; order Hemiptera; family Alydidae; genus Riptortus; species Riptortus pedestris. The sequence goes on along the minus strand of CM032228.1, from coordinate 145,806,687 downwards.
TTACGGTTGTATATTCATTAGCCCAAGCATAAATGAATAATAAACTTTTTGTTAATGTTAAATGTGTCTTTTCAAACCATGTTCCACTAAAAACACTTACATTATTGCGGCATTGTGATCGATAGCATCTCCAACGAGGACAATTTCCTTTTCGTTCATATAATTTCATTTCATGTCCTTGTGGCCATTTCCTTACCTTGTGTAGGATTCCAAATCGCTGATAAACACGTATCACTTGATTTTCATCATGAAATACGTGTGCTAGTTTGATCAAATTCATTTTTATTCCGGAAAGAATGCAAACGACGAATCTATAACCTAAACCGTGTATAACTAAATTTAGATCGGTTGTTGTATCAACAGAATCATGTGTTTCTATTCAAATTTTATTTGCGGCCGTAAAGTAAAATAGCTTATTTCCCTTAAGGGAAATCTGCTAAAAGTCCGTCACGCAGGGGCTGCGTAAACTAAGCAGATTTCCCACGAGAAGTTTTACATTAGAGAAATCTGCCTAATAACAACTGTAGTAGTAAGAAACCTCTAAACCTAAAACATTATTTAGGGCGTAATAACCCAGTAGTTTCTAGCCCCAAAAAACAGTTAACCTAACCTCTAAACCTATTCACTAGGGACGAATAGTTATAGAAACGGCCGCCAGAGCTCTCGGTGGAAAGTCCGAACATAGCCTACTGGTGACCACACGCAGAATACAAATGCAAATATCTCGGTTAATATTCAAGATACAGAATAAATGTATAGAACAATATTTATAGTAAATTTAATTTGCAATAAGATTTATTCTATATAATTTTTCGATCCGACCGATTGTTTGGTAAAGATCAAACAAAAATTGCGACCGCTAGAGCGTTAACAGACAAATATATATATATATATATATATATATATATATATATATATATATATATATATATATATATATATATACTAGCTCAGATACCCGGCTTCGCCCGGGAATTGATTTGAAACTGAATGGTGATGGTATTTTTTGGTAAGGCTTTAATTTGCACAATATTTTGACATTTACCAGTCCCAGTGTTTAGGGTTAATTCCCGTTGTTGGCATTTGTTAATGATAAAATTAATTTTTTATGTAAGTCTTCACTGTCCTCCAAATTGTCATATTTCCCGTAGACAAATAGACAATGAAATATCGCGAATTTTTATTTCAGGCCTCCCTTATAACCCCCACGCCCGTTCTAACCTAAAAATTTTAATATAGCTTATAATCATGAAAGAATTAATGCTAATTGACATACCGAGTTTTTGTAAGTTCGGTTTACTCGTTAGCGCACAATGAGATCGTTGACTCCCGCTTTAGTTTATAGCGGATAACTCATTTATGTTTCCGTATACGGCAAAAGTGCGTATTACAAAAGTTACTCTAAATAACAAAATAAACAACTTTTGTTATGTGCATATTTGCTGAAAAAGCAATAGGAAACGAAATATCGCTATTTTTAATTTCAGGCCTCCCTTATAACCCCCACTCCTGCCCGTCCCTAGAAATGTTAGTATGGCTTCTTATAAGGGAATTGTTAGTATTAATTCACATAGCGAGTTTGGTTTAGTTCGGTTGAGTCTTTTGTGCCAAATAAAATTGTGGACTCCTGCTATAGTTTTTAGCGTATAACTCATTTATACTTCCGTATACGGCAAAAGTGCATATAACAAAAGTTACTCTAAATAACAAAATAAACAACTTTTGTTATGGGCATATTTGCTGAAAAAGGAATAGGAAACGAAATATCGCTATTTTTAATTTCAGGCCTTCTATATAACCCCCACTCCTGCCCGTCCCTAGAAATGTTAGTATGGCTTATTATAAGGAAGGCATTAGTACTAATTCACATACCGAGTTTGGCTTAGCTCGGTTGAGTCTTTTGTGCCAAATAAAATTGTTGACTTCCGCAGTAGTTTTTAGCGTATAACTCATTTATACTTCCGTATACGGCAAAAATGCATATAACAAACGTTACTCTAAATAACAAAATAGACAACTTTTGTTATGTTCATATTTGCCGAAAAAACAATAGGAAACGAAATATTGCTATTTTTAATTTCTGGCTTCCCTTATAACCCCCACTCTTCTTCGTCTCAGAGGACATTAATATAGCCTAAAGTCTAAGTTGGGTTAATAGTAATATACATACCAAGTTTCATAAAATTCGGTTCAGTCGTTTATGCGTGAAAAGGTAACAAACAAACAAACAAATAAACAAACAAACAAACAAACAGACACCAAAGAAACAAAATGCAGTTATGGTGTCTATGACATGTGAAACGAAAAGTTATCGTGAAATTTCGCGAAAAAAATCAATGTACAGACAGAGGTTACAATTTTATATATATATATATATATATATATATATATATATATATATATATATAGACGAGAGCGTATTGAAAAGTAACGTCTCCTATTTTTTTTCCATAGAAAATTTAATTTATTTACAACTTTGGTTACATCGTTGGAAGGGTTGCATATTTACCTATTTTTCTACATATTCGCCTTGACGATCAATAACTTTTTGCATTCTGTTTACCAGCTTTTTAATGCCGGTGCCGTACCACTCTCCCGCCGCGTCACGAAGGCAACTGACGACTGCTCATCTGACTTGAATTTCTGTCCCCTAAGGTGTTTCTTGAGAGCGGGAAACAAGTGGTAGTCGCTGGGGGCAAGGCCCGGGCTGTAAGGAGGGTGGTCGATGATATCCCAGCCGAATCCATTGAGTAGGGTGGTCGTTTGATGTGACACATGTGGACGCGCTTTGTCATGAAGCAAACACACTCCTTTGGTGAGCCTACCCCTTCTTTTGTTTTGAATGGCTCGCCGAAGTTTCTTGAGAGTCTCGCAGTAGCTTTCTGAGTTGATTGTTGTTCCTTTTGGCATGGAATCAACCAACAGAACCCCGTTCCGGTCCCAGAAAACGGTGGCCATAACCTTTCCCGCTGACTTCTCCGTCTTGAAAAGCAGTCGTCAGTTCGTGACGCGGCGGGAAAGTGGTGCGGCACCGGTATTAAAAAGCTGGTAAACAGAATGCAAAAAGTTATTGATCGTCAAGGCGAATATGTAGAAAAATAGGTAAATATTCAACCCTTCCAACGATGTAACCAAAGTTGTAAATAAATTCAATTTTCTATGAAAAAAAAATAGGAGACCTTACTTTTCAATACTCCCTCGTATATATATATATATATATATATATATATATATATATATATATATATATATATATAATTTTGAACGGACCTCATTTTCTTCATCTCCTGGGTAGGATCGATGGACATTTGAAGAAATTTTTCGAAACTCGCATCATGAGTACGACCTCAATAGCTGATTTCCCTTAAGGGAAATCTGCTAAAAGACCCAATAGGCCTAATTTTATCACATGATGTACCATATCTCCTCTATAATAACTACAAACATCCTTTACAGAAATAACTATTCGCTCGCATAAAAATAAGAAAGAAAAATAATACGGGGTTTGAAACATGAGCATGTAAAATGGCCTAACGTCTTAAACACTTTTAGACAAACCATTCCACACGTCATGTGTTGCAATTTATTAACGTCCAATAATATATAATAGAATAGATAAAACAAATCATTCTGAGTAAAGGAAGTTTTTGATTAATCGCCAAAAAAATGATTCTTTAATAAATCAACTAAATTTTTCATTGTAATTTTAGTTGGGTAAGTGTATATGAAGTAATCTCCACTTGGTATGAGGTTTGACCCTCGGGAGCTAGCAATGTCACGACCTCACCCAAGTCTCAATCTATCTTCTCCTTATCCTAGCTAACCCAGTTTCATATAATTACTATAAATAATATGGAGCATTACAGGAATAATTGTGTTATTCTACATATAAAAGTACTACACCTAAAAGAATATTGTCGTTTTACTTGTACGTCTAAGATTTATTATTCTTTTTATGGCATACACCTACAAACCACATTGAAGTCCGTCACGCAGGGACTGTTTAAATTAAGCAGATATCACATGCATAGGAAAGATGGCGCATTCTGCATATTCCTTTCCTATTAAATACCCTGTGCAAACATGACTTGGAAAATAGACAGGATATGAGAAAGTAAGTTACACAATGCTTAATGACAAATCGTAAGAGTAGTAGTGGGGAATTACAGAGGCTGAAAACAAATAAAAAAGCTACTCCGTCAATGTTTAAACTAAAAATAAATGCAAAGACTAGCAACAGAAAAACATTACTTTATCAATAAAATTCACATAACAACGGAGATAATGAACAATTCTCATTTTGCCACATTCTTAGCTCTGACCACTCTGTCCGGTTTCAAACCTAAACGAACTTCATTTTTAATTTTACAAGAAAAGTTTAAATATCGAGGTTGGTAGAGACCAAATGAAAATAGCGGGCACTAGAGTGTTAAAACACATACGCACGCACACACACATATATATATATTCATATGTACAGGTATATGTACAGACAATTATGCGTTCTCGAGTAACTCCCAGCTAAAATCGCTTAATCATAGTTTTCTGACATTAAAATAAATAGCTTATAACTCATTTTACTACTTTTAGTTTAATAATACGCGTTCTGTACAACCTCAACTGCGACCATTCATGTAAGCGATCTATTTATTTCATTCATTCATTTTCATTTAATTTCTTCATTTTAAATATTAGTTACAATGACTATACTGTGTCAGTGAACATTGGATTGAGTGTAATTTCTAGCTATGCTTCATTAGCTACATCTGTCTCCTTAAGCTCCTAGACTTGGCGACTGGGTGTCCTTCTGCTTGGAATATAAAATGTTTTTACTAAACGAATGTACGAAGGACAAAACAAATTCGGGCAAACTTTAAAGTTTCTGAATAAATCATTCTGTGGGAATTATAGAAGACAGACAAGTTATTTGTCTAGAACAAAAAGCGTTGTACCAGAGTTGGCCGGCAGTTCGTGATCTGCTGGGCCATTTAAGATCAAAAGTAGATTTACGATTTGTTTTCCTGGAACACTAAACCAAGGCTGTATATTTACAAGGGTTAAACAGCCTTTCAACAGTCGCACCATACTTTTAGAAGAGAACGAATGGCTGGATAAGACATTTTTATGTGAGAGACATTTAAACTCAGCGCATCGTTCCCGGGTATTATTGCCAAATAATTTCATATTCAAATTTCAGCAGGGGAATGCAATCAGTTTAAAAATAGATAACAAATAAATCTTGGTGTCTTTTCAAATTATAGAACTAATTACTAATACCGAATGGATTGATGAGTATCACTCTTTAAAACCTAGTAGATAGTAGATGACGAAAATGAGGTCCGTTCAAAACTGTATATATATACAGTAGAATCCCGATAATTCGTATCATCAGGGGACTGACAATTTAGTACGAATTATCGGGAATACCAAATAACGGGAGTACAAAATAAAAAAAAAATAAAAACATTTTAATGTTAACATGCGTTTATTAAGAAAACCATACATGTCTGGTAAGAATCAAGACTATGCAATAAATTAGTTTTACTAAATGATACATACGATATATATATAAATAGTCAACAAGTAAACATCTTTGCTAGAAAAAATCCGTAATTTTTTTTTGGCACAACCCTTGCATTCGTGTATTGTCAATTGCTCTGTCAAGAGTGTTCAGAGCAAAAAATACCTCATCACCAACATCTGATTTCGCCAAAAAATGGCGCACATTGTTGACGTATTGTTTAGCATCCTTAGCATTAATTATTGGTACGTCATCTTCATCTCCCTCTCCCTCTTCACCGTCAACGTCCTCAGGTGGAGCTAAAATTTCTTCGTCGGTCAACATTCCTGCTACTGCCAGGCCGTCGTCAAAATGGACGAAATCTTCGAATGTTATGTGATTTTCCTCATTTTGTGAAAGGCGATCCCATTCTAAAAGACTTTCAACGTCTTGTTCTGCATCATCTGTAAACGGAAGTTCCTCTTTGCTAAAACCACAGGCTCGAAAACAGTTTTTTATTGTGGTCTCGCTAACGTTTTGCCATGCCTTGTCAGCTATGTTCATAGCTGAAAATAAAGTAATTTTATGATTCAGTCCATCCTCGATTCTGTCAAGAAGCTGCATCACTACTTCTTTGCGGTAAAACGTTTTGAAAGTTTTAATTATGCCCTGGTCCAGAGGCTGCAACTTAGAAGTTGTATTGGCGGGTAAAAACACAACTTTAACATTGCTGAGAGAGGGGATTGAATTGTGGGCCGAACAATTATCGATGAAAAGCAAAATTTTTCGCTGTTTTTTTTTTCTACATTAATTAATTGTATCCATTCGTTAAACAACTCTCCCGTCATCCATGATTTTTTATTTGCACGATAGGTCATTGGAAATGATTTTATGTTTTTAAAACATCTTGGTTTGGCCGACTTACCTATCATGAGTGGTTTTAATTTCTCCGATCCATCCATATTGGCTGCCAACAGTATTGTTACACGTTCCTTACTATTTTTTCCGCCATGGCATTTTTCTTCCTTGAAGCACATAGACCGATCAGGGAGACATTTATAGAACAGGCCCGTTTCGTCGGCATTGAATATGTTTTTATTGTCATAAGGTTCGATTATTTTTTTCAATTCGTCCTTCCACTTTGAACAAACGTTATCTGACACACTTGCACTCTCCCCACTAAGCTTCTTAAATTTTATGTTGTGTCGTTTTTTAAATCTGTCGAACCATCCATCACTTGCACGAAAGTCTTCAATACCCATTTTTTCTGCAAAAACTCGGGCTTTTTCCCTTAAAATATTTCCTCCAACTGGTACATTTGAATTTCTTGCTTGCGCGAACCATTGTTTTACCTTATCTTCAAGTTGTGGATAATCGCCAGTCTTGAAGCGTTTTATTTTGCTGTCCGATGACTGGGATGTAATTTTATCTTTGTTCTTTAGAATCGATGTTATTGTGGAACGAGGGACGTTAAAACGTTTGGATACATCAATTTGCTTACAACCACTAGCGACGGCGTTTATAATTTGTTGTTTCTCTTTAATAGAGAGGCTAACATTTTTCGGGGGCATGGTAACTTATCACAACGGTAACAGAAACGAGACTGAATTGTAGAAAGGAAAAAAACTTTGTAAGAAAAGATCAATGAAATTCCTAAACCTTTCCCTTTCAGTGAAAAAAGTTCGAATTTCATACGAGAGTTCATAGAAAAGTTGTCTCTCTCACTCGCTCTCCCCTTTGTCTCTGTAAAAACAGTAGGAATTACGTGGTTTCCTCGGAAAATTATCTCGCACTCATTCTGCTCTCTGGTCTCTCATTGGCCTCTCTCCCCCTCTTGCAAACAGTACGAATTAACGAGTTGTTTAGCACTGGAAATACGAATTATAAGACGTTTTTAGGTGACCTCGAACATAAAATTGATACGAATTACCGAGGGGTTATTTATACCATATATCGGGATTTTCTCTAAGGACCGGCAAGTTTGTACGAATTATCCGGAAATACGAATAATCGGGATACAAAATATCGGGATTCCACTGTATATATATATATATATATATATATATATATATATATATATATTTGTCTGTTACCGCTCTAGCGGTCGCAATTTTTGTTTGATCCTTACCAAACTTCATATTTAAGCGTTTTATGTAAAAAGAAAGATCAAGTTCGTTAACGGCTGAAATCGGACCAGTAGGAGGGGGGGTTTAGAGGGGAGGATTTTCGAAAATTCGAAATATCTCCGTTACTATAAGTCGGATCAAAAGATTGTATAGAACCAATCTTATTGCAAATTAAATTTACTATAAATATTGTTCTATATATTAATTCTCTATCTTGAATATTAACCGAGATATTTGCATTTGTATTCTGCGTGTGCTCACCAATAGGCTGTTCGGAGTTTCCGACGAGAGCTCTGGCGGCCGTTTCCATAACTATCGTCCCTCGTGAATAGGTTTAGAGGTTAGGTTAACTGTTTTTTCTGCTAGAAACTACTGGGTTATTACGCCCTAAATAATGTTTTTTAGGTTTAGAGGTTTCTTACTACTACAGTTGTTATTAGGCAGATTTCTCTATTGTAAAACTTCACGTGGGAAATCTGCTTAGTTTACGCAGCCCCTGCGTGACGGACTTTTATATAACACAGTATTGTTATATAATAGTTGATTTCCCTTAGAGGGAAACCTGCTAAAATGATAATCAGGTTCAGAATGAATAGACGAGTTAAAACTCCATGACTCCCACCAGGTTTACTAAGTTTAATCTCTGGTACTGACCTATTCCTGAAAAGAGTATGAGAGCTATGTGCTCTTGAACAGCCCTGCCCCCGAGAAATTCTATCAAACTGAATTTAGGCTAATAAATAATAGATAAGCAAAGCAGCTGGCCACTCCCGAGGCGCCATCTGCAAAAATAAGCGGCAATCATTTACGAAAATAGGCAACCATTTCAATCTTTTAAATATAGCTAATGGTGGAATGTAAGGAGATTTCCTTGAAGGAGCCTCTTAACAAGCGGACTTCCCCTTGGAAAAGATGGTCTGTCGAAGCAAAGGAATAATTTAAAACTCACTTAATATCTATAAAAGACTCACAAGACTAATTAAAATTTAGGTAAATCATATTAAACGATTAGTTTTTACAAGGGGAATAATTCATTTCAGAAAATTCAATTAAGTTTTATGTTGGAATAAATATTCATATTTATAGTATTACTTCAGATCATGTTGATAATGTTACTACAGACTTCGGGACAGCTAAGTTCTCATTTCGGGCACAGAAATATAGAAGGAAATTCTTTAATTTAAACATTTTGAAGGAGTAATAAAACACTTGTAATCTAGATAATATCAACATATTTGGAGGCTATCTGGAGTTGTAATACAGTCTAAATATAAATTTCTTCATTTCTATACATCGGACCAAAAAGTGTTATAGAACTTAAGTATTTGCCCTATTATTGTAAATAAATAAGGCACATTGACGGATAAATATACAAGAGATGAAATTCCTAGTTTCCTTACTTTTATTCCATACGGTAATGGAATACTTCCCCAACAAATAAATATTTTATTTCAGAGACTTTCCCTTGAGGGAAATCAGATACTGAGGTTGTAGAGATTTTTAAAAGCTTTCTTTGAATTCTCTCACATTCTGTCTAGTAGTCTACCTAAATGAGATCCGTTCAAATTAATATATATATATATATATATATATATATATATATATATATATATATATATATATACACACACACACACACATGCATGAAGAATGTCATGTAACTCTGTAACGGCAGTTTTTGTTCGATCATTATCAAACTTGACATTCCACCGAACTAAAGATCACTGTTGTTTACATCAGAAATCGGAATAGGAATCGTGGAGCGGTAGAGAAGTTGTTAAACGTAAAAACACGTATATATATATATATATATATATATATATATATATATATATATATATATATATATATATATATATATATATCCTATAATTCAACAGTACGAAAATTTAATGTAATCAATCTTGTGGATAATGTATTGCACTACATTTTGTTGCCCTGTACAATTTTCTCTAACTTGACTGAGTTATTTGTAATTTTGCCATTCGTCAGTTACATTCGAATTTCACTTTAAACTAGTGTTATGCCAAAAAAACAAAAACAAAAAAAAACACAAATATACATTATATTACAAGTCTTGTCATATCTGTTTTAGAATAACACACTTTGACATCATCGAGGGTCTTTTTGCACGTAGGAAATCTGCTCATGCGTTACTCCCTTCTTACTATGGTAGATATGGAGGATGACAAGTGAAATGATATTATCTGTGAGTCATACGAATACTTGGGAAATCTGTAATTAACGTACCTCATGATCGTTCTGGGTACTTCGTGTATTATTTTTCTTCCTAAATAGAAACGGGATATTCTTAGTTAGTTAGGTACAAGGCCGTAAGGAAAAAACAATAATAATAAAGTGTGCTTACTTTAAATATCAACAAAATAATACTGTAATTTACAAATTTAATTAAAATAATAAAAGAAATTAGAAAATTTTCAAAAATATGAAAACAATAAACTCATGAAGTTTGTCTATTGAGTTGGGTCTTTTCGTCCATGTATTAAATAAGTGAAATTAATGGTTACGTTAATCACGATTATCCAAATGGTTTTCCAGTTATAATTTCTAATACATTTATTGACTTCTATAATGTATCGATTATTACTTTATTAACATGTATAAGTAATCGTGTACAGATAATTATTTTAATTCTAACAATGTCCCATTACTTCTATATACACAGCTAAGGTTGTAAATCGGTTTCATATATACATTTATTAGGGGGAAAAACAGGTGATAGTTAATTCTATATTCATCTGTTGGCAATTTCCTATACATTTGTGTGACATACAAATACTTACGACTTAACTCAACTCTGGCTTAATTTTGAGAACCAAGAAATTGCCTTCTTGGTTAAGGAGAGCGAATATTAGGAATGATTTTACTGTTCGAGGGAGCCTCGCCTTACACCCACTCTGCACGCCATTCCAGGCGAGCATTGCTTAGGGCTAATTGTTATTTTAATAGGATTTTACCTTATCTCTCCAGCGACTACACAGATACGGCTTGGCTTTCATTTTTACTTTAGCGCATAGCACTATCGGCTTTGGGACTAAGTTTCAGTCAAGTGCCCAAACCGGGCTCTACTGAAATTTTGCTACAGCAATGAACTGAATTAGTGATAATGAAATATTTAAGCATTGTTTCCTACAATTTAACCTCTACATTTTAGTTGGGGGTGTAAATTTATTATTATAAATTATTCAACCCCCTTCAGGGAATGATTCAAAAATTATCCTTTACGGAACATTGTTTCCCTAAGAATGTTGTAGAAATAATTCATTGGTGGAGTATGTTTTATCTTAAAATTCAAGGGAAACACTTACAAAATTAGAGCAAAGGAAATTCTTTCCTTTGTCCTTGTTTTTCGTTTGGAGCTGAACCCGCAGTATTTTCGCGCTGTTACCCTCATTGTCTTCAAAAGATGCAGAAACCATTTCTTCTTTGTACTTCACTCTATTCACTAATTAAGATCAAAGGCCTAAAAGAAGAAAGAAAATGTGTTGTTCTCCACACATGTGGCTGGCAGCTATTAATCTCCAACACCAACAGATTTAATTGGTCCTCTTATAGAACAGTATTGTTTTTTCCTAAAGGGAGTCTTAAGACTCAGGAGAATTTGAGATTAATAAAGGTGTATCCAAAAGAGGCGGAGGGGGAGGGGATATCTTCCACATCAAAATTTTAAATGAAGTATTAAATGTTTCAATATATGTTTAACAACTGGGCCAAATTAACCGTTCAACGAGCTCAACTAAAGTTATACTAGAAGGGATTAAAGCTTTAATAGCCATAAATTTCCAGAATTTCTCAAAAGAGTTTTCCTCGTATCCACTTTCCAAATTAAGTCCTGTCTGCGGAAAGCCAATACTAACAGATGTCCTTTGTAAAACGTGACATAGATTTAAATTTGTATCGGCGATTAAGTCCTTGGGATTAATCCCTTAAGACCGTGTTCAAATTGATAGCTAAGCTTTGAAAGGTACACAGCCACATGGAACAACTCCTATACACTTGCAGCCTAATTATCCCATTGATCGTTTGTATAAGTCGTTTGGCAACACTGCTCCTTTATTGGCTGTCTAATGTATCCTAGACCTCTTAGAACAATTAATTACACTCTATCAATACAATAATTATTAATTTCGTTTAAACATTTAAATAAACTTATATAACATGGGCAATAAATTACGTTGCTTTAAAATAAGACTTGAGTGTGACTATGAAGCTTAAAAATATAATACTAGAAGAAGTTGACTATCTGACTTTGCAACTAAAACTTAAATATTTTGAGATAAGAATTGAATATAATTGGTTTTTATTAATGACCATAGCTATATCTAATCAGGTCGAACCTACTGATCACCACCCTTTTCGAGGCAGTTCCTCACAAAATAAATTCCTACAGCCCCCGAGGCATAGAACAAATAACTCAAGGAGTGAAAAGGCCAAAGCTTACACATGGCTTAGACTTGGGACCTATATTGAGATTATATTTTTAACACATTTTCTTTTTAAAAAATATATTTTTTATTTATGACTTTTGCCACAATGTATACTATTTCTTTTATGTTCGATTATTTGTCAAATCGCTATTAGCCATTTCAGAGACAGCTTAAGGTTAAAATCTACAAAATCTTTTTCCTCATTAACCAATCGATTAAATGTTGAACAATATTATATTAATACACACTTGATTTGCTGGATTTCAACTTCCATCTTAAAATGAACATATTGTTACAAATAGTAATAACAATTTACATCATCTAGATATATTTTCTTATATCTGTTATTATTATAAGAAATATTATGTGGCAAACTAATGAGAAAGGGGTCCCACTGACCTGATCTGGGGATATTTCAAACATTAATACAATCATAAAACAGTGTTTTCATTAAATCCCTTATTAAAGAAATTAACCAGGGAGGTGACTAAATTAATTTCCATTACTAGTGCTTACCTGCGTATAAGTGATTACAAATAAAATAATTTTAAACGATACCTGAAAAAGTTACTTTCGGAGAAAAATTTCGAAACTTTTAGGTCAATGATGGCCGCCTCGAAGTTGTTTGCTTGAGCTAATGTTTTTTACACATCGCCAATATATATATATATATATATATATATATATATATATATATATATATATATATATATATATATTGATGATATGAGCAGTCATGATTAACGTGTTTTCCTCGTAAGGATCGATGGCCATTAGACGAATTTTTTTTTAAATCCTAGTCATGAGTCCAACCTCAATAGCTGGTTTCCCTTAAGAAATGTTCTGAAATAAAGAATCCATAAACTGTAAACCTAACCAAGACCCCAGTGATTTGATGGTAAAAGCAAAATATTTGTTAACTAATTAAATATGTAAGCATACAAAACGGATAAGGGGCAACAAGTGGTTTAACAAGTTATTGGAGGGATCGGACCTTAGAGAGACAGATGAGGGTAAATTGTGTCAAGTATTAGCTGTAGGAAGAGAGTGACAAACGATTGGGGTTGAAAGGAGCGGATGCAAAGAGCAGCCCATGGACCGGTCATAACTCTACGCTACTTCCGACCAGCCTGTCAATACCCTTTCTCTGCTTCATCGGCTGTTTATCTCTTACTGCCCCACTCCCAAACCTGACAGTATTTGACGTACCAACAGCCTCCGTTCATCGTATTGTTTCCCTATGCAAAAACGTTGCTTTTGTCAAAATGAGCATTTCATCTAACTTATCTGGTACCCTGAAGTCACTTGCCTGCTTCATAATGAAGCGCTGGGATCGATATCCTTCATTTTCATTTTATCAGTGCCGTGTGTTTGACCCTTTAGAGCGCCTTGCTTGTAAAGTCCGTATGATGTCCAAATATTTAACTCGTCTAGATAGTATATGATCATTCCAGAATATTTTACCTAGTCAAGCCTAAGATTATGCACTTTAAGAAATTTCTATTTTTTGAAGAAGAAAAATCCCTTTTTTGAGAGGTTTCTTACCTATTTCCAAACTAATATTAAATTATTATTTTTTGTATGTTTTTATTGAGGGGGGAAGTTTTGTTTAGATTGAGTTCTGTTAATGCGAAATGAAACATATTCTTTTATGCCTCTTTATAATGCAATAGTAAGGTTTGAATAACATTTCTTAACAATGAGTCGCCATTGCAAGGCATATTGTTTGGGCACGTTTTACAATATTTGAAAGACCCTGGTATATCGACGTCAGAATTTTTTTTAAAATAAAGAATAAATAAATAAGTTAAACCATTTAAACCACTTTTAACAGACTCATATAGAGCCTTTAGAGTTTTAAAACTTTTTCCCTAGTATGAGGAAATTCTTGTGAAGTATAAGGTCTATCTCCGTGTTACAAAAGACTCAACTCCTTGAAGAAACCATTGCACAAGTCTTTCATATTTTTTTTACAGCCGAGACTACTAGCCCTAAGTTGAAATATACCTCATGGTGAAGGAATAAATTTGCACTTTAACAGCAATACCACTACACAATATATCTTACTTCTTAACGCCTCTTACTCCTATCTCGGCAGGATAAACCCTAATATATATACTTACTGACCCTCTTCGTATATCCTCGTAGGCAAGAAGTTTCTTATGATCTTCATCTTCCTCCTAGAGTTTTAACAATAAGTAAAAGGAAAGTACCATAAGCGGCTATATGAAATTACTATAAACTACACATCTTATTTTTGCCAGATACATAATTTAATAGAAACTTCAGATTAGGTTAGATTTATTTTTCAACTTTGAACAAGCGAAACAATTTTTTGGATTTCCATATTTTTATTAGACATCTCCAATATAATTAAATATTTATGAAGCTAATGCACCTTGGGAACAAGAATGGCGACCTTTTTCAACATCTTGGTCGCTTTATTAATAACTGAAAAGACAAAGGGAAACTTAATGCGAGGTTTTAAGTAAAGCATTAAGACTTTCCTGTTGGAAGTGGACGAAGGCTGTCCCTGTAAATGAGCCTGAGTTCGATGACACTCCTAACCCACCGCAATGCATAATATCCGAAAGACATCCAGGTTGAACCCACTGCTAACAGTGAGATAAAAGCCCTTAAAATGTATATTGCGGTAAATGAGTGCACTGTAACTATAGGTTTAAATTTCTCGGTCATCATGCCAGGAGATCCATTATAGTCACTAGCTTGCTTGATATGGCTCTAATTAGATTTCCTATCCAGGCTATAGGTTTCGGAGAGGTGGTTCTCAAATAATTCTGTCTTTAACTGAATATTGCTCCACACATCTCGATGTGATTTTTCGAGAGAATCGCGAAGAAGGAAACGGGAAACCATTGCATGTCTTGATCTAATCAATGGAAATTGGGACTTCCTTTCACGGTCAAAAAAAATCCCCAAGCTTAGCTAGTAGATGTGCAAAAACAACTATTGGTGCAGTGAATCTTTCTCCATTTACGAGGGCGGGCAATAATACCATGGACCACAGTAAATGAGAAAAATTCAATTTATTCGAAGTGAAAACGAAATCAATATGAAAAAAAATTGAAAAGGAAATTCCATTGTAAACGGATTAGGAATTCTAATTTGTTAGCCAGTAGGTGAACCACTTTTGACTACCAATAGCAATACAATAGAGAATAATAAATTTAATTTTAGAAGCACTAACGCAACCTTATATTTAGCCCTTATATTCAGTGAGGTAGATATGTTATTGTTAAGGGGGAAGATATTCCTCTCCGAATAAACTTTCGGTGGGTTTAGAGAGTACCACTCAGCAGAAAATGAAAGTGTGTCATGCAGGAGCTGCGTGGAGTGAGCGAATTTCCCCAGAGTAGGGATGACACACGATGACGTCACAGTGAGTCTGTCATTCTGATGAAATAATCTTACCATTCAAATCATCGCCAGTCTGATGGTGTAACATGATCATTCGAATCTCTATTCCTTCCTTTTTATTGTTTTATATATGTCAATTGTTAGTCTTAGTACACTTGGCAAGCCAATAGTCGTGTGCCATGGGGCCGATAGGAAACCATTTAGTAACGAACTCGTTCTAGGGCCAGAAAAGGATGGTAACCTACCGATAACCCGTCCCTATTAGTTATAGTAGCATTAAGTGGACGTTAAAGTTTAATTGATAAGATTAGAGTCAAAGTCCTGCACTTCCTTCAGTGACTAAATAATCTTGTGCATGGTCCATGCACAAGATTATTTAGTCACTGAAGAGATCCATGCAGCATGGATCTCTCAGCAGCTGGCAATGGCAGGCCTTAATGATCATCACTCTACCATCCACCTCTCCAGAACCCAAGGCTTCCAGTTATTTGGGGATCGACACATTACTTTAAACCCCATCTTATAAACAAACTATATTATTTTAGTTTCATTTAGTGATTTTAGATTAGTCTAAGTAGGTTAAGTGAAGGATTTATGTATTTAAGAAATAAGTTATTGCAGAGCAAAGTCTCATAGTTGTACTACTCACCTTTCTCGTTTTCCTACTTCTAACTTTTAACTGAGCCCATTCATAAAGTTGGTAATGAGGCATCGGCTCCGTTTTTTGCTATATTATAAATAAGAGCTTTACCATAGTTTTATCGCCACATTCCAGTACACTATGAAGACAATGCAATATTCGTTTTAATTATTTATTATTTTAATTTCGTGTATGATTTTTGTTTTAATATTTTTTTTTCACATTCTATTCTACGAATTGAAACGTATTGTCAGTTTTATTATACTATTATACACTGAAGTTGAATAGAATATGGTTGGAGAAGGGCAGTTCTCGGCCGTGAAGATAAGAGTTATTGAGAAAGGGCGGTATTGAGTTGAAGATTGCTTTGTAGTGGTGCCGGGGCAAATGTAGCATGGTAGGTGGCGATCCCTAAGAAAGCGACATGACCATACATGGGCTATTCATCATGATCGATGTGTCCCAGACCTCTATACCTCACCGTCTGCCTTATAAACAACAAATCAATTTCCCATTTTGATCACTTTATATCTCCTCCGTCTTATATAAAGTAAATCGACTAACTTTAGAACGTTTGTCCCTTGAAATACTTTCCTTTCCCATACCAAGGAATAAGAGCGGATTGATTGTCCAACTGTAGAATTCTAAGTTAATAGTGGGACTACAACATTTTCTATTTGTTAGACAATCCTCGATATTATAAAAGTACAACTTAATGAATAAGGAAGATACCTGGACTTTTTGGTTCACTTTTTGAAACTTTAATTTAGTAAGAGGTAGAACATCAAATTATCTGTCACACAGGAGCACCGTAATGAGCAAATTTTCCCTAATGAAAGTAAAAGGGACCAACATAAATAAATATATCTCATCTGCCTAGCACATAACTATGTTCATTTTATCTACAAAAGGCATTATTTCTACGGTTATGGAGTTAAATCCCTTGGACAGGTTCCTGATTAGGGGACTATCTCCATCTCCATAAACTGCATAGAACAAAACTTAAATATTTAATTTATAGTTTATTAATGAATTCACCTGCTGTAGGGAGCAAATTGAGCCAGATAATTTGCATTTTATGTTTTTGTATCCCAAAAATAGAGATAAACCTAATGATTGGTTTTACTATCTCAAAAACTGCTAAAGAATGAACATATTGGTATCTCATCTTCAATTGTACATAGATCTAGTCCTTAGTACTCATTTACTAGGATTGGCAAATGTTTGAGACACTGTGTGAAGTGAGCAACTACAATAGCATATTTTCACTCAATTTTCAGAAGCTTCATTAGCAAACAAAAGGGGGAGGGGAACCAACCATGTCCGATGGTTACTGGTATCCTTGTTCAGGAATATAGGCATTTTATAGGCATGAGAAAAATGTATAATGTACCCGTAATTGCATTCACCAAAACTGTATACACCTCTAGTATTTTCTTTATTTCTTTTAATAAATATATTTATTTTACAAGTTAATGTAACTTTTTAGAAATATATTCGCATAATGTGGTACTTGGCTCTTCGCATGGAAGTATGTTTAGCTACAGCAAATAGATAATTAATAAACAAAAATTCAAATATTGAAATAAAATGTTTACACAGACTTAAGGATTATTATTATTTATTTTTTTTTAAATTGACATCCACTAAGGCTAATCGACGAAACTTAAATCTTTAGAATCTTGCAAAAATCTATAGAATTTATAGAACGCTCTATAAATCTAATGAATCTTTCCCTTTAAGAGAAAATGGAACTAAGTATTTAATTTTTACCAAAATACCTTGTTACCAAATATAGCCCCATGCCCTGGCGAAAGTCGAATCCTTGACTCTAAAAAAAGCATTGAGAGCATTCTGACTTAAAGAATAATATTTTTGTATTCGATTTTTAGTTGCATTTAAAGTTCTATATAAGTAATATGAAACAGAAAAAGATATTACTAGAAGTTTTTTAGTCCTTCAATCACCATATTAATTATATCTATATTTTCATATTTCGATATTTAAAGCATTAAAGGTTTTGAGCACCAAACCTAATAGAAATATTAGGCGAATTCAATTTGAATTTTTAGATATTAGAATTATGCCATTGAGTATATTCTCCGAGAAACGGCATTTCTAATCCAGAGAGGTGCATAATGAAAGATTCGCTAACTCATCTTCAACGAATCATTCTATATGAACGTGGATTGCTATAAGTGGAATCGAATTCCTAAGGTTGTTTCCTCACACCTATGTCGCGAAAAAGGTTTTATTACTTGCACGTGGTGGAGCTTGCGGCTGTTAATGGATTCTCGAGTGTAAACACCAACTTGATGAGGTCTCAAAATTGTTGACATTCCTTCTTTTCACAATCCCAAATTCAATCAGTCAAATCACTCGATCAATTGCAGGTAAATGCTAATCCAATTAACTCTAAATTGACTTCATGTGCTCTAATAAAATCAATAATAGTTGAAAAATATAATAATGACATCAATTACATACAAAATAGTGTAATGAATACATAATATAATGTTACAAACTATGTATAAAACAGAATTTGTTAGTTACTTTTGTAAACTACTTCAATTCCCTAGGCTTAATTGCCCGTAATATTAAACTTAGAAGAAAAAAAAATCAGTGATTATCAGTAGTTACAGAGATAAAAATATTAATTCTGAAAAGTATCCTGCAAATTAACGTATGAGTTCATGAAGCTGCTATATCAACAAATGCATATCCCAAACTACTCTTGCATTGGATAAATCGTTAATTGCATATCCAATCAGCGATAGCTGTAATTACTCTGACAAACAGTTGTTGATGAGTTATAATCTGCAGGTAATATGAATACTTCCTTTCCCAATTCAATGGCTACCATTTACATTTTATTAGGTACATTAGTTTTATATTAGTCAAATTTTATTGTTTTCTGAATTATAAACCTAAGTATTATTATAGTCTGTCAATTATTTTTATGTCAGTTACAATATGAGAGTAAGAACCTGATCTTCATTTATGTTTAGTATTTTCAAATCCTAAATATTTCTCTAGAATTAGAGCAACGTTGAGGTCAATTAGGAATAAATAAAAACCAGTCTTGAACTCCAATGCAATTAATAAAATGTTAAAAAATAAAATAAAATAAAAATAATAATTTAAAAGTGTACTTCGTTATTATTCAAAATTCTTAGTTCGAATAATAAATATGCCAGTTGGGAACTGCAGTGGGTTCACAAGAGTTGGAAGAGTGTTTGTGACAGATATATCAGAGATATTTCGGATCAATTTGAATAATAAGTTTTAAAAATAGTATAATTGTAGAAAGTTGTAAGCATTATTCGCAATTAGCATTGAGTTATTACGATATTACGCGAAAATGACTTCTAAACGAAGTTTAGCAAGGCTCCTAAGTGATGTGTTAAAGTTAAAGACTCGGCTAGGGAATAAGAAATAACGCTTCAAGAACCTTGTCTAAGCAGTATATATGGAGTCGGCAATTTCATGAGGCTTAGGAAGTAAGACCCCTTATCGGCAAGTCACTTTAACAGCCTGCCAAATTAACAATAACCAGTCAAGCTGAAACTCTAAGGCATTACCTTAGAACTTCTATTTCTGATTAAATGACTTATTTTACAATACAAAGTGCTTTATTTCAACTTTCAAACAGAGAATACGGATTAATATGTAGTGTTCATTTCACATGAACGGATATATGACGCTCTTTGTAGCCTCCAAAGAATTTATGACAATTATTTAGGTTTATGAATACTGATTTTCAAACAAATGTAATCTATTAAATCCACTTCAAAACTACAATTTATTTCCATGTCTGATTCATTTTTTTTTTTTTCACTATGGAGATAGAAGGTAATTGAACGCCCATGTCTATGATAGTGGGAAATTCAATTGAACCAGTGTAATTTATAATAATATCTCTATAAGAAATTATCATCAAGAATTCAAACGAGAAAACCATCACTGTCACACGAAATAAAAGTGACATGACAGCTATCTATCTGCCAACTGAACTACAAGTGGTAATTGAATTTATTATTATAATTCTCTAAATATACATTGTCCTTTATTGCGGAAACAAAGATTGACAAATAACTATAATACACCTCTGATAAAACCTCTGAAGTGCATATAAAAGTGAGGTAGGGCAGGAATTATAATTAGGGTAAAGTGAAAATGCGAGAATCCATGATTAAATGATTACCAGCTCTAATATATCCTTAAGATCATTTCCACTTACTCATACCTTTGCATTCTAAATTTCAGTCATTCAGTTCGTTAACATTTTTATAAATAGTTTGCAGGATATTTTAGTTACTATGAGCTCCTTTATATAGGAATATAACGTATCTTGTAAAATCTAATTTTTTTATTCTAAAGTGATTGGAATAAAAATATCTGTATTCGTTATACCAAAGTCTATATTAAGAAATGAAACTAACATTCTTAATTAATAACGAATTCCAATTGCTAGGTTACAATTTCATCTTTTTTTTTAAAAACTACGTCGATCATTTTAGGATAACAGTAAAAAGCGACAGTATTGAGTATATGAGTAAGTAACTACCTGATGATGAAATTGTAATGGCTCATCATAGCGTAAAATTGAACCTGGGTCTAATTAGAATGATTGAAAAAGCATTAACCACTATACTTCTCTTAGCTTTGAGTAATAGACAAGGAGGTAATTATATTTCCTGCATTTTCCAATACTCTTTTCTCATTATAAAGCTGAATAGAAAAAGTTCTCTTAAAGAAATTTAAAAGTCTATAACTAACTAGAGCACGACTGCCAGTTTAAGTTCGATTAGTGATATTTAGGCCTGAGTGAGTTAACAAGGGTTTATTCCAGAAACAAGCTTTTATCATTTATACAGACGAACGTTGAATAGCTTTCTGGCGATTAATAATAAAGCACTTAGTAATGAAATTCATGACTTGGTTTTTTTGTATAGAAATAGCTTCAACAACTAGTCTATTGGGCTGACAGGTATGAAAAAGAGTTTGTCACATTTCCACAATAGAAACTTTTCTATCGAAATAGTTAGGCGAGCCCACCTCCTTTTAGACTGAAGGAGCAGTAGATGAGGATGAGCCCTGAGGATGAGGTGGGGCCTGGAAAGTGCTATGCCGATTTAATAAAAGAGTTTCTACTGTGGACATGTGAAGACCCATTTTTCATACAACCTAATCTAACTCAACTATAGCTAAACCAAATACAAAAGAACCAGTATCCTTTCCTATATATATATATTTTTCCCTATATACATACACACACACTCAGCATATATATATATATATATATATATATATATATATATATATATATATATATATATATATTATCCTTGCTATTTAGCTCTTCGGGGCATTAAAATGCATATATATATATATATATATATATATATATATATATATATATATATATATATATATATATCCTACCCAGTGCCAGTATAAAGCGACTTTGAATATATTTGTGTTACAATTTCTTTGAATCTCGTATATACACACCACTGAAAATGCAACACGCTCGACAATTATTTTGTACCTTCATAATTTTGTATTGCATAGACATATATTTTGGGTTTCACTTTATGGGGCTAGAGTCAACAGGAGGAAACATGTTACACTCTACTAGTATTAAATATACACTATACTGTATTATTTTAATATAATATAAGTAATATATTAAACTAAAACCATTGCTTAAGGTAATTTTTTGAAAGTAGAACAAATATGAAACCACCAATAGTGCACCAATTACTAAATGTCCATAAACTCCGAAAATGTCATGGACGTTGTGATGTGAAAATTTGTCTGATTAGGGGGAGTATGGTCAGCAGTAAGGATAAAGGTAGAGCTCACGTTTCTACTGATCATGAAGGTTTCAAACCACTCTTTACAAGTGGAGCAACCATGGATTCCTTACTTAACTTGGAAGTTTCTCCAGATCATCATTATGTTGCCCCCATCATATTACTCAAATATCAAAACGCCCTTCACGCAGAGGCTGCGTTAACTAATCAGATTTCCCACGTGCGCCATGTTTTTGTCTTCGAAATGTAAGAGTTCAATGAGAACAATATTTGGCATTTCACCTTAACATAAAGTGCTTCATAATATAGCAAGTTATTGCTAATATGACATGAGTATGAGTGGAGGTTTACTGAGAGCCAACAACTAAACAATGCAAATATCTCGGTTAATAATCAAGATAATGAAAAAACGTTCATAACAACATTTATAGAACATTAAATTTGCAATAAGATTGGTACTATACAAATTTTCGATCCAATGCATAATAACTGAGGTATCGAGAATTTTCGAACCCCCCCCCTCCCACTGATCAGAATTCAGCCATTAACGAACTTGATCTTCATTTTTACATAAAACGTTTAAATATCGAGTTTGGTAACGATCAGGCAAAAATTGCGACCGCTTGAGTGTTAAAAGACAAATATAAATATATACATATGCACTCATGTCATATTAACAATAAGCTGTTATATTATGAAGCACTTTATGTGAAGCTGAAATACCAAATATTGTGCTCATTGAACTTTTACGCTCCAAATACGTGAAACCTGCTTAGTTAACACAGCCCCACCTTGACGGACTTTTTATTTTATATCAGGGGGATATCATATTTCGCAATAAGGGCTTACGTAACTCAGAGGATAGATCTCTTATAACTTCTGTTAGAAAGCCAAGTCACTAAACAGTCCATTATAAAATTGTAGTTAATGAAATTCGTTGTTTTCCATAGGTTTAAGAGTCCATCGCATGAATCTCGTTGGAAGGATGTGACAGCTGAGATTGAGAGAACAGGTACCTATGAACTGACTGAGACGGAGCTGGTTTGGGGTGCCAAGCAAGCATGGAGGAACGCTTCTCGCTGTATAGGCAGAATTCAATGGGCGAAGTTACAGGTGTGCTCTTTTTACCTATTGATCCTCTTAATATTTTTTGAATTTCCAGAATTGTTTGTTTATTTATTTAAAGACAGCATGACATGAAATTGAAAATGCACAAATATTATAAGAGAAATCTGATGTAGACGTCACTTGGCTTTATTTTACTCGAATTAAATACATAACAAATCTTCTAGCTCCACATGGATCTCCATTACACAGACTCTGATTAAAAAATGTTATAGAACAAAATTTATAAATCTTTTTAAGATAAAGCTGGCTAGTTTTATACAAATCTTCTGAATATTCAATAGGTGCGAAAAAGTACAATTTTTATATTTTCACCCTCCTCTAAAGCCATTGATTTATGGTGTTCACGGTAAAACAACACTGTTGAGAAACAGACATTCAAATATCTCTGTGTATGTGGATCAACCAGTGATTATTTTTGTATTCAGTTATTAGAGTTATGGAGACATTGTTCCTTGCTAAAAATTAAACGAATGTCGTTCGTTTTTTTATATTAAAAGTACTTCCATTAATTTTTATTTATGTATTTAATAATATATAAGAAAGGTTCTCTTTAAGTATTAATTTTTCAACTAGACTAAAATGTCTTTTCTTGGCTGGTTCTGGATTAGTCGAAACATATATATATATATATATATATATATATATATATATATATATATATATATATAGAGAGAGAGAGAGAGAGAGAGAGAGAGATTATAAATAGTTACGTTATACACATATACGTAGTTGAACTCAGTGCGATATTCTCCCACTAGACCTGAACAACGAACGACATTCTTCTGACATTTATTAACCTTTTTCCATAATCCCCAAATCCCCTTGTAAGACTGTTTTAGTTTCAAAAAAAGACGAAAACCTAATTGATTCGTGGTTTAGCACTAATGGGTGAGGATTTCAGGTTAAGACAGAGAGTATTAAAGTGCTAATCGGGTATAAGGGATTCAATCTTGACTGAGGCATGACAAGAATACTGATTAGACTGGGAGACACGCGAATCATGCATGCCACGGCCACAGGGTGTGATCATTTCTCTAAAAGCATGAAGGTGGTCGGTACCCCTTTACAGATTAAAGGCAGAATCTTTATATATTTTAGGCAATTTCATGCATAAAACATGTAAAAAAAAATACTCAATACCTCCCACCAAGGTTCAGGTAAATTCCCTTATCGAAAAAAAAACAAACTATTATATACATAAAGGATAAATGTTTTTAGGTTCACAAATTTGTATCTCTTTAAATGTGAAAAGGGAATAAGGGGATAGATAATCGAGTCATATAAAATCGATGTGTTTATATAAAATATTATTATTTATTAACATCTACTTTTTGATGCTATGGCTAATTGGGACGGGTTATCTACAGAATACCATCCATTTCTAGCCAGGGTGGGACTAAGGATTTCGTTTAATGAGTTTGTAACTAAATAAATTCTTATTGCCCAAGGGGGAATCAAACTCGCCACTCTAGGTTTATTATGTAAAATATATGTGATCATATATTTTGATAAACATTATGCCTTCATTTAGGTCTAATTTTATAATCTTTTATTCTACTATTATATCATTATTTTGAACTTTATTACTACACTTACAGACTATGTTGAAAACATGATTTGCTGACACTTATTTTGTTTTTCACTGGAAAACATAAATGCATATTTTAACGCTTTTTACTAAACAGTTATTTTCCAAAAAAAGGGTTATTGCTTTCTGGTGCGTGTCTGTGTTTTGTAGAATTATATGAGGGAGTTTCCTCTCCTTTAAGGACAAAGGCAAAGGTAAACATAAATACAGTAGAAAAAAAGATTAGGTTTAGAAGTAGGCTGGAGCATATGCGTGTTTGTATTGGAGGAATGAAAGAGGCCAGAGGATCATTTCTGCGTAAGGAATTGTTCTTTATGCCGAACCTATAACCGAACATAAGCCTGGATAATAGTCATACACGTCTTTTTCAAACCAAAGATACGACCCCCCCACTCTACAGTCACCAACAGGCCTAACCCAAAATATTAGCACTCCTTTCAAAGGATGCATATTTGACTGTCCGCATGTGAAATTAACTGATGCGTTTGGAGAAACTATTGGAACACATTTCACAAAGTGGTAAATGGACTAACTATTTTTTTTCTTAGAATAGTTAACTCATAATCATGTTGAAATAGTTCAGAAGTCCTTACTAAAATTATAATGAGTGTTAGATTCTTGCTTTTGGAAAGAAAGAAATCTTGAGACAAAAGCAAATAAACCACTCGGAAGCTCAACCTTCCTTACGGGATTCATATGTAACATAAATATTAAATAAAGTACGAATAAAGGAACTACACTTTTAAGTCGAGTTTCACCTATGACAACAAAAATAAACACGAGTACGTTTTTTCCTTGTTTAATGCGATTGCTGGTGTATCTCACAAAAAGGGCAACGAAAAAGTGGTTGGTTCATTTAGTCCTGGGAAAGGAACGCCTAATTGAAAGTTATTAACGTTACAAGTTACGCCTTTAGAACAAAGGTTTAGTGGAAGGTGAGTAAATAATGAGTATTAAGAAGTTCCCAATCAGAAGTATAAATAAAATATTCCAAACTTTTACTTCATTTTAATAAGTTCAACGCTTTCTACTGATGTTATTGTCGCCTTCGGAACATGAAAGGGAAGAGAACAACCGGAAGGTTGGTTCACGACTCTCTTCCTTAAGAATCCTTGAAGATCCAGGCACTGAATACAATGGAATAAACACATATTTGACCAATTCATGCTTCGGAAAGATTGGGTCATAAGGCGATATCGAGGAAGGCACGACAAGAAATGATCGTGGGTTACAAATTGGAGATTTGAAAAGAATTCAGACATCCATTTTCATAGCAGGAAACTAATGAGCAGAATAACTGATAATGCCTAGAATTTTTTTAAATTGTCAGAAGGCCAATTTAATCAATAAATACAAAACCAGATACGAATCCCAATAACTAATAAATCTCATGTGGGCACTGTATGACTTCCTTGTACTCC
This sequence comes from Riptortus pedestris, assembly GCA_019009955.1. Taxonomy (NCBI): domain Eukaryota; kingdom Metazoa; phylum Arthropoda; class Insecta; order Hemiptera; family Alydidae; genus Riptortus; species Riptortus pedestris. Next base: position 145,780,639 of record CM032228.1, on the reverse strand, counting down.
TATTGAATTAAATAAACAAAATGTTTACTAGCATTCATTTTGAATTTCATTTAAAACTATTTCACTTGAAAGTGATACACAATAAGTTCCAATGTTTCTGATCGAAAAATGTCATATATATATATATATAATGGGGGGTACAAAGGGACTCATTATCTTGAAGCTTAACCTACTAGGTTTTCGTAGTTCTACCATGAAGTAGGAAAATTCACGAATGATAACCAAGCGGCCCCAAAACGAAGTAAGTCCATATGGTGAGCTATATTCAGCCTTTAGCACTATTCATAAATATGCTTTACTCTTTTGGAGCCCGGCATTTTCAACAACTACTTCCAAAAGTTGGTTTTTGAACAGTTACATTTCAAACTAACATATTTATTTTTTAGATAACATTTTCACAGAGAATAGCTGATATATTTCTATGCTACTCGTAAACGGAAAATGTTGCCTCGCTTTTATAACAATAACAAATTTTCCAATATTGGGTACATTCGGTGTTGCTGAAACTAGTGTTCAACGGCTGAGAGGCCCTTCTCTTTGAGGATGGTCTTCTATCATGTTAGCAGGCACATATATCGTTTTCTACTGAGGTTTCGAATAATTCCCCCTGGGAAAGGTTGAACGAAACCGCTTCCCTGCCTTTCTCATTGGGATGGCTGGGGAGGGTCGCTGAAAATAACCCTTTTGAAACTAGTCTGACTTCGGTTTTTTTTTTTTTTTTTTTTTTTTTTTTTTTCATATCTCATCTACTTTGTTGACTCTTTTTGTTAAATCATACTCTGCACATAGTGTTATATATTTCCCCAAGGACTACTCATTCAAAACAATGTATATTCACGTTCTGAATTATAAATTGTTCATAGCCCATCCAAGTCCATGCTTCCAAGTTTTATAAGAATAAAAAACTCAAAATAAGAATTATCATTCGGAAATGTGGATATAACCATTTTAGAATTTAAAATTTCTTCATATTTCCTTCATCAAGAATATTTGCGTCAATTCTAACTTTTATCAGTCACACACTTCATATGTTACACGTACGCAAGAAATATAGTTACGATCTTAAAATCCTATATAAATAATTTGACTGTTTCTGACGATCAGCTATTGCTATTTCCTTGAACGATTTAGGGTGAATTAGTTTCTGTAACTAAAAGTTAAGGCAATGAGCGCGAAACAATAATAGAGTAGACGAAAACTCCTTGGCTATTAAAAAAATGTCAGTCACTCAGAACTAAAATTTCCCAAGTGCTGATGACGTCAATCCTCATTCTATTCTCTAATTCTTTAATAATTAGAAGTCTTAAGTAAAAAGGACAAGAAATGTCTTCGGCACATACGATTTTTATTGAAACAGTTAAATAAATAAGGTTGCATATTAAACATTTTTTGATCCCTCTCATATGTAATAAAAGAGATTCCGAATTTGAATTTTTTTCTCTGCCTAAACACTCTTTTCTCACGATTTGATTTTAGTTATCAATTAACTTGGTCTTCAGTTGTGCATTTAATGCTTACATATCAATTTGGCAACGACTGTATATATATATATATATATATATATATATATATAAATCTATAAATTTGAAAAGACTTATTTTTGTTATCCCCTATTTAGGGCCAATGGACATTTGATTTTGTTTTAAAAAAAACGCTTCATGAGTGCTACTCAATAGCTGATTTCCCTTAAGGGGAATCACCTAAAAACTACTGGAATCAGATGACAGAATATTTCTTCTTCACTCATAAGATTCATAATTATTCTTCTGAAAATTGTCCTGTATGGAATCTATTTGGCCAGACTTTGTAATGAATTTCCTTTTGGAAAATTCACTATTATTGCAGTATGCATGGTGGCATATAGGAACTATGACGAGTTAAATATTACTTTCGAATGAAATAACCAGTATCCATGAACCTCAAAACATAAATTTGTTTAATAATTTGTGGACCTATGTTTGCTAACTGTTAAGGAAGATGAGGGTTAGAAACGACTGGAAACACAAATATTCGAAGTCAGTCAGCCAGTAACATATATTACAAACAGCTCTCTGTCAGGCACTCAGGATGAAACGCAGCTGCACTGAAAATGCAGTCCATCATAATAAATAGTTGTGGAGGAAAGTGGGCTTATTCACTGATTGAAAGTCTTTCACATTATTATTATATTTTCCAGGTTTTTGACTGCAGGTCAGTCACTACAACTAGTGGAATGTTCGAAGCAATATGTGATCACATCAAGTACAGCACAAACAAAGGCAATATTAGGTACAAAACCTTTTTAAATTAATCATTCATTTAACTTCATTTAAAATAACCAAAGACATCGACAGCCAACAATTTATACATATTTTTATTAATAACATAAAATTGGATACTAGATTTCAAGTTTATATTATACACTTACTTTAACATTCTATAATGTAGTTGCGAATAGTATAATAATGTAAGTCATATTATAATAAGAATACAAGTTATTATTTATTATATTTTTAAAGATTGCTACTTAGTACTTACTAATGTTCGTTCTTTTTTTTTTTAAGATCTGCTATAACAATTTTCCCACAAAGAACCGATGTCAAGCATGACTTCAGAATATGGAACCAACAGCTAATTGCTTATGCTGGTTATTTGAACAAAGATGGAACTATTACGGGGGATCCTAATTATGTTGAATTTACTGAAGTACGTTCTTTGCAATTTACTTTTGTACTTTATACATAGTATGATTGTACAAGTTTAATTTAAAACTACTGTGCCAGAATTATAAAAGAATCTCTCACATGAAAGCTGCTTAGAATGGCATAACCTACATTTAAGTTTTATTAGAATATTCACTTCACTCAGTACTCCGCTAATGTGGATAAAATTAATTAAAGTGTGAATTAATTTATTTAAATGTGTATATATAATTGCAAAACATTAACAAAAGTCTATTTTCTTCAAAAGATTCTTTCAAAATGAAATAAATATAGCAGACAACTTATATCAACATTTTTTTAATTTTCATTAATAACAAAAGTTTTTCTGTTTTAAAGATTTGTATGAAACTTGGATGGAAAGGAAAAGGGACAAAATTTGATGTGCTCCCTCTTGTATTACAAGCCAATGGTGATGATCCTGACTACTTTGAAATTCCTCCAGAATTGGTGTTGGAAGTGCCCATAACTCATCCACAGTATGTAAAATTGTTTTACATGGTGTATAGTAGAACTGACAAGAAATTATTAATTTATTATTAAAAGCCCTAGAATATGTAAATAATATGAGGTCTATGTTTGAGAGCCCTGTAAGCAAAATTCCCATACCCCGGGGGAACAAGTTTACATCCACAATCATGATTTGATGGGAAATGATGTAATGTATTTTAGGTGGACATTTTCTATGATTAAATACTACTATCTCCAGCCGTATATTGAAGATGAACACCTAGGATTACCAAAGTTTTGTCATAATGCTCCACAGGTTATGGTTGGTTACAAGCCAGTAAACTGTCTGCATTTTTTATTTAAAAAATGAAAGACCCTAAAGGTACCAATAGGCAGTCTTCCTTAGTATATAAATTATGCTGAGAAATTTTTCAGAGGATTTACTAGGTGAGACAAAGCAATGTTTGTGTGGGACCAATTGAAAAAATGACATCATAGAAAGTAATGCTAACCAAATGTGCAGTAAAGAAAGGGACTGCTTTCTGTGAGGACAAAAATTCTTTAAACTATAAAAAGGATTTCTAATTTGTTACCTCCCTTACTTTAATGGCATTAAGAATACTAAATTATATTTATTTGCTAAGGGGACTTCTTCATTACATCTGAATATGCAAATATTCATTGTGTGTGTGTGTGTGTCTGTATTTGTACCTGGATCTATATTTTGAGGAGTGAGTGAGGAGGGAGTCTTTAAGACTTGTTAATTTAAATTCTAACAAGCCTATATCGCTACTTGTTATCTTAAGCGTCTCAGTCAGTGTCAGTCTAGTATAGCCCTCATCACCAGATTAATTTTTCTGAAACATCAGCAAAACTGTTTGAAGTTCCTTCTCACCCTTGAGACTGATCACCATGAAAAATATCTGTCAAGCCCATAATGCAGTTAATATTTCTCATGAGCTTGATATCAAAATAATAAATCTTTTTCTAGGTACGAATGGTATTCTGAACTTGGTCTGAAGTGGTTTGCTTTACCTGCAGTGTCAGGTATGATGTTTGACTGTGGCGGATTGCAATTCACGGCTGCACCATTCAATGGATGGTATATGAGCACTGAAATAGCATGTAGAAATTTTTGTGATGTTCACAGATATAATCTTGTTGAGGTAATGCATGATTAAATATACAAATTGTAAACTAACATATCAATTTATTACCACTATTTTACAATGATATTTTAAATTCCCAGCAAATAGCACAAAAAATGGGACTCGACACTAGATCCCCTGTCACACTTTGGAAAGACAAAGCTATGGTGGAACTGAATGTTGCTGTTCTCCACAGTTTTCAGGTATGGTTACATAAACAAATAAAATAAATGCATAACATTATGTCTAATGGTCATTTGCATTGTGCTTAAAAGTGCAATAACAATAACAATCTCTATAGAATATATATTATCCGAATACTTTTTTTTAATGTGATGTAAATCAGCATACACATTTTTTTTCTAGATTTTGAATGTTACTATTGTTGATCACCACACTGCATCTGAAACGTTCATGAAACATCTAGAAAATGAGCAGCGCTTACGTGGAGGCTGCCCTGCTGATTGGGCATGGATAGTTCCTCCCATATCAGGCTCACTAACTCCAGTCTTTCACCAAGAAATGGCAAACTATTTCATGTTTCCTGGATATGCTTACCAGGTATAATTTGGCAGTTATATAATCTTATTCTTGACTTAATCTTTAGTTTACAAATTAAACTACAGCATAAACCATTCTATTTAATAAATGTTACACCACCAGTCCCTAAAATAGCATAACAGCTTTGAAAAGATTTCAATTAGCACTTTCTTAGAAATAATGCCTAATGATAATTTTTGTTAAATCTCAAAAATGGATAACGTTTTTCCTAATGCTATACATTCAACTTTTCACAAGAATAAATGGATTAAAAGGATTGAACACACACACACACACACACACACACACACACACACACACACACACACACACACACACACACACACACACACACACACACAAACACCACACACACACACACACATATTTTTAACAAATTGGCAAAGAAAAAGTTCAGTTATATAAAAGTTACAACTTCTTATATTGTGATAATCAACCACAATCGATACATAAATTGTCTAATACGTTATTTAGACAATATAATTGGTGTAAGAACTTATTGCCCCTGCTCTTTGTCGGGATTGTTTGTTTTCCCTGTAACATAGAGCAATCCCAAATCATCATCACTCTTTATTAATGAACAAAAAATTTCATTGGCATTTTCTATTGATATAGATCAAGAGATCCTTCTTGCTTAACACTTTCACTGCCACCAGATTTTCAAAACATTTAACCCTGTGACACTTTGTTTTTTTTACATAAATGGTGAGCTAAGAGCTTTTAAAAAAAGGGAAAAATAGACAAAAAAAATGTGGGGGAATTAAAACTCAGAATACGAGAAAAACAGTAAATATTTGAAAAATTGAAGTGTTCCTGAACAGATTTGTTAAAACCAATGGTTCTCTTTTAATCTCCGGTGTTTAACTGAGTTCCACTGTAAATTTCAAGCCCTTTCTTTGTGTGCTGGGGTGGGGAGAAACAATGGTCTGGAGTTATACCTGCTCCGTAGCATCTACAGAGCCAGCACACAGAGTGAAACTCACGCTTCCATATACGCTATGGAGGTGGGAGTGAAAGTGTTAAATTTCATAGCATTTATATCTTACAGGACCCAGCTTGGAAGACTCATGAGTGGAAATATGAATCAGGAGGAGAGGCATTTAAAAAAGAAAAAAGGAAGTTTCATTTTAAACAAATCGCAAGGTACCTTCTTTAATTAGATGACACATTTAATATGAATAAAGTGAATTTCATTTGAATATATTCATTTTGTTTATGTCAACAGAGCTGTGAAATTCACATCAAAGTTGTTTGGAAGTGCTCTGTCAAAAAGAATTAAAGCCACAATTCTATTTGCAACTGAAACAGGAAAATCAGAAATTTATGCAAAGAAGTTGGGAACAATATTCGGTCATGCTTTTCACTCTCAGGTAATTATTAGTCACTATTAGTTAATGATTACAGTTGTGAATTTGATTCTCATCTGGGCAACAGGAATTTATTTAGTGACGAAGTTCTTAAATAAAATCCTTAGTCCTACCCTGGCTATAAAAGGATGGTGCCTGTAGATAACCTGTCCCAATTAACTTTATTAGCACAAAGTAGATCGTGGTAACAAATAACATTTTTTAATTATTAGTTCCTTAATACATATGACTTACTCCTATGCTCAGGACACATTAAAAAAGTAAACACATTTTTTACTAAAAACTGAATGAATGAAAATTAATTTTTCATGAATTACTTTTACCAATTCAATTGAACATGGAGTGATCTTACAATCTAGCAAAATGTTTCCGTGCATTGCTAATAATGAAAAACTTTTATTTAAGCAATCTACTCCTCCTAATAATGTAATATTATAAGTGGTTTTAGTGTGTTTAGTAAGATCCTAACTTACTAAAAGATTTTATTCAATAATATACTATTTTGTTGCATTATTCTGAAGGAGTTACTAAACTGTTTATTAACAAAGGTGTACATGAAGGAATAAATATATTATTCTAACTACCCCTTAATAGAGATCTTGCCAATCACCATCGATGTGGGGCACAAACCAAATAAAATAAATAAACTGTGTTGTTATGTTATTGGTGTGTCCTGCCCAATAATTGATTAAGTTAGAGTGAAACAAATAACTCTTTTTAGTATGCTGTAAAATATTTTAATGTACATTTAGGTTCTGTCTATGGATGAATATGATATGAGTAAAATAGAACATGAAGCCCTTCTACTTGTTGTTGCCTCTACATTTGGGAATGGTGATCCACCAGAAAATGGTCAGGTGAGGGAAAAATGTCTAACTTTTTTAAACACACACACACTTATGCGTGCAACTGCACACTCATTTATAAACAAATAAAATAAATTTATTATATTTTATTAACATCATAATTTAAACTATAATACTAATAAATGAAGTCTTTTAGGGCTTTGCTCAGAGTTTGTATGCTATTAAAATGGATGAACAAGGAATACCAAATGGAAATGCCTCAATAAAGTAAGTATTCCATCGTATGATGTCTAATACTATTTAATGAAACGGTCTATCTAAAGACTGCCAAATACAACATTCACTTATTATTTACTATTCATTAGTTCCCTTTGACTAACTCTAACTTTGGGAAAGCCAAAACAGTTGTCTTCTTATTTATTTTTAAGTAATTTTTTATAGAATCACTTTCTTAATTTATAACAAAATATTGCATATTCTTTATAAAAATTATTATATACAATTTCTATATTTCTAAGTGAAGTTCGTTATTTGAGTTTATTTTATGGTTTTATTTTTCATAAAAAAAAAATCCTGGATAATAGGTTATTTATTTTACAGCCTAGCCAGTTCAGCTTCATTCATTAAGGCAAATAGTCAAGCTGACCAAGCAACTCTTCAAAGGACAGAATCATTTCGGGGATCTGTTACTGATGCTGACCTTTTTGGACCTCTAAGTAATGTTCGGTATGTTCATCAATCTTTAGATGTATTATTAATCATGTACCATATGAATTCATTGAATAATTGCATGTAATTGTGTATTTTATATGTGTATTGAATCATCCATATTTTGTCTCTAGTTTCATACGTTTTTTTTTCTTTTTCCTAGGTTTGCAGTTTTTGCCCTTGGTTCAAGTGCGTACCCCAACTTCTGTGCCTTTGGATCTTATGTAGATAATCTTCTGGGAGAATTGGGGGGTGAAAGACTATTAAAATTGACAACAGGAGACGAGATGTGTGGGCAAGAACAAGCCTTCAATAAATGGGCTCCAGAAGTATTCAATGTAAGAAAAAATAATATTTCTTAATTAAAAAAAAAAAACATTTTAATAAATTTTTTATTCCATTTATTAATTATTATTATTATTTATTTATTATTTTGACTTTCCTAATGCTATTACTGCACTCCCATTAGTAAAGAATTGTATATTTTCAAAGTAATAAAGCATTTATCTATTCCTTAATATTATATACATATATAAATAACTCATCACCTTTTAAAGTGCAAAATTTAATGATTCAGTTTTGTTTGTAGTTTATTATTATAATTTTGTATTTTTCTTTACCACTTTACATACACCTAAAGACATATGAACTAATCAAAATAGTCACTCTATTCTGTACATTTGTTTGTTTTTGGTAAGACTGTTGCTGCCAAAATAATTAGGCACTGCTAAAAAAGGCTTTGGTTTTTATAGTTCCAATAAACCATGTTGAAGAATAACATGTTTATTTTAAAGCAATATTTTCGTTTTTAGGTGGCTTGCGAAACATTCTGTCTAGATAATGATGTGAACATTATTGGAGCTACACAAATCCTGCAAGCTGAAGCTATAAATGCTTCAACTGTGAGGTTTGTTGAATCACAACCAGATGACCTCACAAAAGGTACACACATCAAGCAAATTAAATAGCCAGTAGAATATTTTTATGAATATGACTAATTAGGGCTGGGTTGAGTGTGTTATTTGATATCTAAAGCAAGGTATACTTAAATAAATACTAGCTTTTGTTTTTAATTTAGGATAATTTTTTTTCACTACAAAATAAATTAGGTAACAGAACTAAATGTCGACTTAGCCCTTTATATGGTACATTTCGCTGGCTGCCAGAAAAATTATATTTCTCCAAAAATGGTGTAGGGGGTCTTTAAATGACTATTAATAATAACAGAATAGTTTAAAAAAATTGGCAGTACTTGCCCGTTAAGGGGATCAGACTATCTGGGGATGACCGGCTGACGGATGACAGAATTCTACCTGTCTCCTACCCCGGCAAGGAATGGGGTCAGCTCATTGTCTACTCCTGTCTTTTGTGGCTCCAACTGAATAGTTTCAGTAATTTTTTTATGAGCCATATTGTTTTAATTACTTGACATAAAACATGCGTGCGACAAAACATTATTAATTTTTATTTACTGAAACATGATCAAGAATATCTTAGTAAAGTATTACATTCCTTTTTGCTGGAGTAAAAGCAGAAGAATTGTAGGTGACAACAGTTAATGCACAATCAGCGTCCAAAACTGAGTAGGTAATTAGAATGGGCAAGAGTCAATTTAGTGGCTGGGAAGAGGGGAATCTCGGCTACAGAGGGGCAAATATTCAGAAATAATTCCTCATTTTCTCCTGACATCTAGTGGGCACCCTTGGATCTATTAGCAGTACTCTCAGTCGGAGTTCGAAAGAGATTGGTAGGTGGCTGCTATAGCGGTCCTTGCCCTATAAACCTATAAAGGGTTAACTTAATTCCTATTGCTCAAGTGGGAATCAAACCAACAACTTAGTTAAGTATATGAGTAGAACCTGACAGGGGAATTCTAGTAACTGAGTATACTTGGGCGAAGTGGCCATACGCTACAAGAGACACCCAAGAATACACAAAGAAGGCTTATTAGGCAAATTGAGACATCAGAGTTCTCATATTCTACCTAAAGCACTTATTATTGCAGAGTTAGAGTATTATTCTGTCATCTCTTACTAGATAGTTTTGGTAATACTACAGACTCAGCTAGGTCTCCAATGACACTAAGTTGGCCTTTATTTTCTTACCTGGCTTCTATAGTATTACAACTTATTTTACATAGGTCATTCAGTTCTATCTTACAAACAGTGAATGAGTACCATATATTATAATTATATTGCTTTGTTAGATGTAATTTTCTACATCACAATCAAGATTCATGGCAACAATAAATAAATGTTTTTATATAAAAACAGCACATGTACAACATGTATGTATGCACAACATTTTTGTGTGTGTGCATTTTAGTTAAGCTATTAAATTTTTATATTAACCAATATGGTTGCTGGCATAATTAAAGCTATATCTATTATTATCATTTACTAAAAACAAAATTAGAAACCATGTTTTACATATAATCATTAAAATATTCTTTGTTGACAGCATTCCTCCAATCACATAATAAGAAAGTTCGTAAGTGTCCACTTTTGGGAAAGAGGAACCTTCACGGAAAGGGAAGCACAAGGGCTACTCTTCTTTTAGAAATATCATGTGGTGAACAATTATCCTATCAGCCAGGTGATCACGTTGGCATTTTTGCTTGCAATAGAGCTGAATTAGTAGAAGGAATAATATCTCACATGGACTGTCCCATCGACCCAGAGCGATCAATTCAGCTACAAATGCTCAAAGAAACACATACTCCTGATGGTATGTATTTCATATGTAATATTTGTTTTCTCTCGGATACATTTATGTCTATTATGACTATTTTTGTCCTGTATATTCCTAACCCGAAAGTAAAAATATTTATTTAAGAGATTGTGTAGAGCATTACAAGGATTAGAATGAAGCACTTAGAAAAATTAAAATGTATTAAAATATTAGAGTAAAAGTACCAGGTATACAAATAAGAAACCAGATTTAGCCCATGGGTAGCTCTAGCCTCATTATTTTTACTAGGCTTGCTTTTTTTGCAATTGGGGTCTGTAACATATTTATATTTTCTGCTCAATGCTTTGTTATTATATATATATATATATATATACAAAGTGATTATGTTTTTGTTGATAAATTTAGGGCACTTAGTTAATAATTAATAATAATAAAATGTTATTATTAATTCATTGATATTTAATTCATTAATAAATAAAAGGATATTAATATACATCATCTTAGGTGTAAGCATAATTAGAAAAATAGAGTGGAAAATGGTTATCAGGAAATTGCGGTTTAGTAAGATAAAACATTAATTCAGATACCAGGAAATAGGAAACAAGATCCAGAAGTGTAAGAATTGGTCATATGTCACTCACATATATATATCTCCTAAAAAATCTCTTTTATTCAACCTGCAGAAATGGTAACTCAAAATTAACAGTAGAAAATGTGTTAGCATATTGGCCTTTCTACAACAAGACCAGAAGAATGTACAATGTTGGTTATTCTCTAAACAAAATTCTAAAGAATGAAGAAAATGCTGTGCAAAACCTGATTAAGTCCCTTAAGACTGAAAACTTTTTTAATCTAATATAAACTTTTTTATCTACTAATGACCTCCAGGTAGAAGCAGAATAATCAGAAAAATGAAATTAACACTAATAGTGATAACATTAATATTAAGGTACTAGTTATTAATCCTCTGATATATTTATTTCATACAATTGTAATTATTTAATTCTCTTAGGTGTAATACGAAATTGGAGCCCGCATGAACGACTTCCAAATTGTTCATTAAGAACATTACTCACAAGATTTTTAGATATAACTACCCCTCCAACACCTAACATGCTTCAGTTTTTTGCATCTTGTGCCTCAGACCCTAAGGATGTAGAGAAGCTGACCCACTTGGCAACTGTAAGTAAAAGTAGTTAAATATATTATTATTAGTAGTCCTCTGTGTGTGTGTGTGTGTGTGTGTGTGTGTGTGTGTGTGTGTGTGTGAGTATGTGCATGTGCATGGTTGCATGTTTGTTTTGTATTATACTTTATAGGGGAAATTATCTCATTGATTTCAGTCTTGGATAACTAAGTAATTTCTTCTAAAGTAAAATTTAATTTACTTATAATATAATTAATTCTCTTGTTTTTATAGGACTCAGCAGCTTATGAAGATTGGAGGCACTACAAGTTCCCCAATTTACTTGAGGTTCTTCAAGAATTCCCATCTATTCGCCCTCTCCCAGCTCTTCTTGTAGCTCAGCTGAAAATCTTACAACCAAGATTCTATAGTATATCTTCATCTCCAGCTCTGTACAATAACCAAGTTCATCTTACAGTTGCTGTGGTTCAGTATAGAACACAAGGTAAACTATTTAAGATTACTATCAAAATATCAGCGAAATCAGTCTATCATTGATACAAAAAATAGGTTGTTTCTTTTTTTTGCTACATGTTTTACATCCTATGAAAAAACTCTTCAAGAGTCTCAAATTTGTCTATATATTAGCTTAAAGAGATCTCATATATTACAGAAAACATGTAGTGAATTAATTAATCAATCATAGTAGGAGAACAAACATGAAATTTTGAGGTTCTCATTGAGCCCATTCCGCTAAATTAGTGCAAGTTTTTGATATATTCTCACCATCTGGCCTGCTATCTATTTTCATTTCATTTGATTTATTAATTTGATTAACATTAAAAATTCAGTCATTTCACCCAATACAAATGTTATATATCTACCACATCTAATGTCCATGTAATGTTTAAGAGCACCATAAAAACATATCAGAGTTTATATTGTAGAATCATCTATGTACAACTAAAAGTCAAAACTCTTGTTCCTCCATTGTTGATGAAAGTCTTTGCTGATCCTTTAAACAAATAATTATTTTATTAATTACAATTATTGACAGAACTGCTTTGAAAATTAAATGACTGGTAAAGATTTATGCAGAATTAGGTGAATGTTCACTGATCTGTATTATATTTTACTCTGAATTTAGTTTGCTTACAATCCTAAATCCATTTTTTTTTCTTTTTTAATTTCAGATGGTAAAGGGCCTATTCACTATGGTGTCGCATCGAATTATTTATATGACATAAATATTAATGATGATATTTACCTATTTGTACGAAAGTAAGTACATCTTATTGACTAAAAATTATTTATGATTCTGATTACAATATTAAAATTAATATGATCTTACAATTCCCAATTTATAAAAATGTCTTATGTGTCATTTATACTATGAAAATATATTTTTGTCTGAAAAATTAATGCAATAACTTATTATGCATATTTTTTCAGTTATATTAGTATAATATGCCCAAAGTCATATGCTATTACTATTCAAAATAGACTTCAAATACAAGGCTATAACTTCAATATTCATTGTATATATTGTACCACAACCACTATAGAGGAGATTGAGGAGTTACTTGAAAAAAAAAAATAAAAAATAAAACAATAGTAGTCCTGGATAAAGAAAATATACAGAGAATTTTCATGCCATCCTTGGTTACACCTTCCATTAAACATGCACCTCAAAGAAGTTTTTGATGCATAGCTTCACTTTGTAGAAATTCAATATTTTACATTTATGCAGTTCGGTCATAATTATAGGTTATATGGAGCATATAAATTCTTGCTGATAACGATAATATACTTTTCTTCGCTAATTAATTATATTTTGTTTCAGTGCACCAAATTTCCATTTGCCAAAAGATGAAAGTTGTCCAATAATTATGGTTGGTCCAGGAACTGGTGTAGCTCCATTTAGAGGCTTCTGGCAACATCGCTTAGCCCAGAGGAGTCTGAATGGTATGATTTATGACTTCACTGCACTAAATATTTCTAAACTTATATTGTTAAATTGTGGTTAAAAGTGTGATATTAAATTGCAACTAATAATTTATAGGTCCTGGAAAATTTGGAAAAATGTCATTATTCTTTGGATGTAGACTTAGGAATTTAGACTTATACCAAGAAGAAAAAGATGCAATGGTAAAGGAAGGAATATTAAGTAAGGTTTATCTAGCACTTTCACGAGAACCAGATATTCCTAAGGTAAATAACTTAAAGCTATAGCTAATGTACATGATTATTTAATATATTTTTTTTTATTTTTGTATTTTTTATTTTATGTCCACTTTATGCAACTTGGCTAATCGGGACGGGTTATCCTTTTCTAGCCAGGGTGGGCCTAAGGAGTTTATTTAATGAGGCTGTCATTAAATAAATTTCTACTGCCCAGGGCGGGATTCGAACCCACCACTCTAGGTCTGCCATGGGAGATTAGGACCATCGCCCTAACACGCCCCCACCCGATCCCCCTATTTAATATTTCTAACCCCTCTATTAACTTATATTTCAGGTATACCTTGTAGATTTTGTCAGAGTTAAATTTTCTCTAAAATAGTTAAATAGGATATGGAGTGCACTAAAATGACAAGAATTGAATCGACGGAAAAGACTTCTACTAAGACTACTTGACAACAGATCTAAACTATCACTACACAACAAACGATTGATTTATACGACAGTACTCAGACCAATATGGACGTACGGACTTGAACTTTGTGGTTCCACTAAACCTTCAAATTCCACAAAATCAAAACTCTCCAATCCAGAATACTCTGCAAAATTACAGATTCCCCATTATATGTATCCAATTTAACTCTCCATAATGACCTCAAAATTCCTTTTTTACATAGCCGTGCAAAATTGCAATATCAGAAATTCCACTCTCTCCTACCTGCACACCCTAATCCTTTAGTTGAATCACTTTCATCTACCCATATTCCAGAAAACCCAAGACGACGTCTGAAGCGTAAGTGGCCTAGAGATCTTCTTGTGTAGTGTACAGTATAACTCCATATAGTACAATCCAATGTGGGTATTGTCAATGGACAACTTCCCATCTCAAGTCGATTATCATGCATATCATTTGCTTGTAATATTTAATATTGTTGCATATAAACGAATAAATATATTAAAAAAAAAATAAAGGATATGGAATAAATCTCTTTGAAAATTGTATAAACAGATTCATTTATTCTTGATTTCATCAAAATAGTAATATTTTTGTTAATTTAATAGTTCCTGTAACTCAAGAATTGCTATTTGAGAACAAACTACTTAAGTTGCCAATAAAAAGATGTGAAAATATGGAGGGTATTAAACAATTAGACCTGATACATTGCATTCATGAGTCAACTGCCCCTATGGTGCTTCTTACTACTGTTTACTTTCCTTCATATGTTCATCTCTCGTTTAGTAAATTAATTTAGTAGGAGTTCTTGTGTTACCGTCCTATATTGTTTACCTAATTATGTGGTCACTAGAAGAGCCTTGTAGCAGAGGCAACTAATAAGAGAAATATCAAGGATTTTTTTTATTGATGAGTTTGATAAATTTCATTATTTTTCTTCTGAAATAGCTTTGCTCTGGTGCTGGAACAATTATATAAAATAGGTACTTCCTTACCAACCCAGTCATAAAGTTAAAATATGACATTAAAAAATAATTATTTAAGGAATAGACTAAATTGGCTCTATTTTAATTTTTTTTTTTATAACAAAGTGAAAATATTTACTATTTTCATTTATTTAACTTTTCATTTAAAAATCGTTTTGTAACATCAGTAAAAATAATTGCTCATTCATAAAATAATTAACAAATGGGCCCTACCCTATAATATAGCCAGACGCATTCAAAACTTGATATTTAAACTAAAATTTTAAGAATTCTTTGATGAGCCAAGTTTGTAAATATGTAAGCATTTTAAAGATGTTTTTATTACTACTGAGATCAAAACTAAGGAAATGTTATGTATATTCATTTTAAAGACACAAAATTTTTGAACTTGAAATGTTGGGATCTACAAATATTCAGTTTATCAAGCTTCTGGTACGTCAAGAAGTTCTAAACTTCACCATCGTTTACTTCCATTCCTCAGACCTAACTCTTAGACTCTTAACCACTATTCCTCTTTCCTAGTAAAATATATTTGAACATGAAAACAAAAAATCTTAATAACAGCTTAAATTAAGCTCATATTTCGAAAGTGCTAATTTCAAAGGTATTAGAAGAATTCTCCACGATACACAAAAATATACTTTTGTTACCTTGAAATGCCTATTAAAGCAAAAACCCATTAGGTTCAAAAAGTGGACACTGGTATAAGTAATTCATTTTTCCTTGCAAATATTATTTATAATTACAATGCTTGAAAAGATATAATATTTATATTTCCCAACATTATCATATTCAGCTATATTTTTTCTTTTATAATACTTAGAAATATTAAAAGCCATGTTCTTGTTTATGCAACCAATAAGGAGGTGAGAAAAATGTGGAAATGTGAATTTTTTAACCATTTCATTTTGATGGATGTTGTCTTTCTGACTTGAATACATCATTTTTCAAGTCATTAGTATGTACAAGCATTTTCACAAGCCTGTTCAACTTGTAAAATACAAATACATTGCCTTTTTGAGATGAAGCTAGTTGCTTGTGCCTTGTTTTGTTCAGGATTTTAAATCCAGTCATTTGATAACACATGACAACAAATTTAAGATTTTTTTTTTTTTAAGTAAAAGTAATAAAAACAAGTTTTTACGAAGTATTTTATAGTAATAAATCTGAAATTGACAAGCTAATTAAAATAACAATAACGTTTATTATTTGTATATAAGTGGGTGGTAGAGGGAATGAGTGAGGAGATTATATAGGTAAAAAATATTTTACGTGAGATGCCATGTAGCACAGCAACAACTTCCACATTTTACTCTTGTTTTCTGCAGCATGGGCTCTTATTAAAAACCAGCAGTAGTCTTCTGGCATAGAACCAGCAACCATTTTTTCAATCGTTCTGATGTACCTCTGAAATAAATAAAAAACAAATAGGAGTGTAAAATCTGTTTATGTATTTCAATAGGCATTCAAGATGTCATCTCTGAGATTTTATAGTTTTATGTTTGCTTCATTTTATTTCATCTTTCCTAAAAATAGAACTCACCTAAAAGCGTCCCTATTCAAGATCCAATAAATATCCTTCTTTCAGTTTTCCTTTACTTAATTCAGGAAACTCTTCTTTCAGACATTTGAAACTTTTACCTCCTTTGTCCTTGATTTTCTAGTTTACCATTTAGTCCAAGATGCGGGAAACACTTTTTTTTTGGGGGGGAGGGGGGTTAAGAAGAGGGTTTGTTTTATTTTTAAAAGACCAGGTTCAAAAGAAGTACTGAGATCAATCTTCTTAGACAAGCTGAACTATATATAATAATAAAACTGGCCTTAAAGTTTTGTAGAATATTGTGTAAATACCTCCTCAATGACCTAGTGTTAATTCACACAAGTCAAATTGCAAATAAGAAATTAATTTTTTGAGAGAGGTTTATTGAATATTTAAATTATAATTTTGTCAACATAATCTGAATGAAACGCACATAGGACTAGATGGAAACATATAAATGATTCATGCCTAACCTTCATTAAATCATTAAGTAATCAGTAATGTTACGAAGACAGTGGCATTAATCTGATTCTTGTTGATGAAGAAAACTATGTTGACATTGAAATATTTGAAACATGGAGTCTATTAAGCACGACAAATATGCCTCTAATAGGAGTCCATCAGCTATGCCCAATCATTCGTTCACTACAAAATGTCAACCTTTTCTTTAAAGGAGAAGAAAAAATAAAGAGTTCCTATCTTTTCCAGGTGTTTAAATAAAACCATATTTCTACAAAGCCAAATATTTACTTATAATAATTAATTTAAAACATGGAAAAATTCATTAACTTATTGCTATTTATACTCTTAAAAAGAATATTAATGTCACTTTGTATGAGTATGGAGTAAAAGAAGGTTCAAAGAATTTGATCATTATTCAACATTTTAAGCATTGTTGCTGTAATATAATCAATAAAATAAAGATTAAGCACTTTTTTTATTAGTGCTGCCCATTAAATGCATGGATTTTGTTTGAGTGTATATTTAGGATAGGGCACAAGATCTTTTTGCATGTACGCATGGTTTTGCGAGCCCTTCAAGAAAGCTAATGAATGAGTTACCATTTTTCAGTCTACTGCATGTTCATTTTTATATTGAAGATGACATGTACTATTGAATTTGCACTTTCAAAAACATTTAAACTTGTCTATGTTCATGGAATAAGAGTTGTATACAAGTGCATATTTTTTTCCATTTTTGAGGTGCTGGATAGTGAAGGTAAGCATCAGCTTTCATTTTCAGAGCACTTACTCTATCATCAGTACCCTCTCAGAACTTGTTTGAACCAAATGTTCAGTGTTGACTCAATGACAGTCACAAGGACTCCTTGGTTCAAACAAATTCCGTGTGAGAGAGCACTGACAAAAGAACAAGTGCTCTGAAAGCACTCTAGCGCTTACAATAAGTGTATGTGAAGGAACGAGGGCCTTTTTTTTTGTTTATTCTTGCTTGTGTATATTCTTTGTTCTTTAATTAGACAATAAATCGGCTTTCATATTTGCATTTTGGGTTAACTACTATTCTCAACTCTTATCTTTTCTTTTCAATTACCAGTTGAAGAAGGGTGGTTTGATTACATTTCTTTTTCATTGTTAATTATTATTCTGGTAGGAATATTGTTTTTTTATAATACAATACTGAAAATAATACTGTAAATAAGAAAAGTAGTAGACAATAAAAAGTCAATGTGAACAAAAACAACTTATTTTGATATTAAACCGTTAATATAGTAATAACTCTCTTTCTATTAAAATTTATTTATTAAATTAATATTTATTATTAGTACATTAAAAAATGTCTAGGAAAATAAATTTTGAAAAACTTGATATAATCAATTAACTATGAACAAATGAATCATTTAAATAAAAAATGGACTAAAAAAAAATACAATAAACAGAAATAGCAATGTAACAGAAATATTTTTCTTAAGGGGCCTTAATACTGCAATCAAACATATAAACTTTTTATTTTGACCCTCCATAATTCTTAGTTAGCATAACTGGATTCACTTAAAATTCCTGAATATCCACCTAAATAAATAAATAGATTGAATTAGAAAAGGCCTTCGTAATACTAGGGTTCAACATTAATTAATATGGATAGTAATTAAAAAATCAGGTCATAATTATCTTCTTTATTTTAGACTTACGTTCAAGACCTACTGAAATCTGATGCAAAAACTGTGTACAACCAACTAATTACTGAAAGAGGGCATTTTTATGTCTGTGGAGATTGTACTATGGCAGAACATGTATTTAGAACACTACGACAAATTATACAAGAGGAAGGAAATTTATCAGATCAAGATGTAGACAATTATATGTTGAACATGAGGGTATGTAATGATGCTATAATTTTCTACTTTCAGTAATGTAGCTTAGATTGTGTTTAAAACTACCATAAATGTTTCTGAGATATATAAGCATTCATTGTTATAGATATCGGTCAAAAGGTTCTAGGGAAAATAAAACTACTCTTGTTTTAGTGAATATATCACCTATTTATAGGTAAACCTTACAAGACTTTATATAAATATAGACTATGATAGCTCACAGTTATCATTAATCATACTCATATTTTGTTCATCTATTTCCATACTTTTCATAACATACTGTCTGTGCCACATCTTTCTGGATTGGAGAAAGAATCGTCTTAGTCTTAAATCAAACTCCTGACAGTTATCCTCGAAATATTAACTGAAAGGTGGAGTATTCAGTGATATACTAGAAAACTATAGTTTTGTTTTCCCTCATAAAGTATATTTTTATTATTCAGTCACTACTTATAAAATGCAAAAATCACATGACTAAGGGTTTAAATTTAAATTTGCAGGATGAAAACCGGTACCATGAGGACATATTTGGAATAACTCTGAGAACCGCTGAAGTACATACTAGGTCATTAGAATCAGCAAGAATTCGATTGGCCTCCCAAGGACAGCCTTAGCAGCGGAAGTGCAGTAGCCCCTTCAACCTGGCTACTGGCTTAATACATTCCATTAGGTCCTTCATCCATAATTAATTAACATCTTATAATATATTTATTTCTTCTAGTAACCCTACCCCTTCATTTGAACCCCTGCATTTTTATTTATAGGTCACCAACAATAGATAGGCTGTTGAAATGGGAAACTGCTCTCAGAGAAGTCTGTAACACTTTAAGTCTGCCCAAACTAGCCAATTTTGAACAGTGAATAATATAAGCATATTAATATATTTGATTGTAAAATTTAATTCTATGTAAATAATTTTCTGTATGAAATTGTTTATTAATTGAAATGAATATTTTCTAACCTTGAGAATATTGTACTTAATATTAATTCTGAGTAAATTATTTTGAATTATTATGATAAGTTCTCTCTCTTAAGTAACTATTACTCATAAGTAAACTTATATCTATATAATATCAGCCTTTTAAAATATTCACACTCATTATTAACCTTTTACAATCTTAATATATGCCAAATAGAATATATCTTATAAAAATTTACATTAAGGTAATTATTAGAATGAAAATTACAGAGAAAATACAGTGTGTATATATTCAAACACACACAAACACTCACAAAACATATATGCTTATAGTTCAAACAGTAGTTGAAAAAAAAAAATTAAATAATAAAGTAAGCCAAAGAAAAAAAGGAGATATTTTTGTTTCATGATTAATTTTATTAGGGAAAGTAATCTCTTCAAGAAAATAAAATCACAAACCAATATAAATCATATACAAAGTACTTTTATATATATAATTTTTCAAACTGTAAACTCTAAAAGCCTTTTCAACATGATTCCTTAAATAAAAATATTTAAACTCTTATAAAGTTAACTTTAAATGAGGGAGAAAAATTTAAAAAAAAAAAAAAAAAAAAAAAAAAAAAAAAAAAAAAAAACGTGATTCATTATTTTTCCTTTTATCAACCTATAGAATGCAGTTATGCTATGAATATATAGTAGAAGGCAAATAGATGGTTTATGCAAAAATATTTAATATATTTGTTTTTGCTAATTTTAATAAATTCAAATTTTATTAATTATGCTATCAGAAAAAAAGCAAAATCTAGTTACTCTTCATGTCTATATTTATCAAATTAGTTTCCTCTCAATGATAAATAATTTACCAAAGCTATTTAATAATTTGTTAAGACTTAAGTAAATACTAATGTGACAGGGTATTTCAATTATTCAATAAAAATGAAATATCTCATTTTCCAAATTCGTCTGAAGCTCCTGAAGTCTTGACCCCTTTTTTGGGGTATTCCCAAATGCAATACTAAAAAACAATTTCTCCATCCAGTGAAGTAAGAAAATTCCATTAACATGATTATTTTAACCAAATAATTAAAGACTTAAAAATTAAATTAGAATTATTTGATTAGTTAAATAAATATTAAACAGTGGGACAACATTTTTAAGGAGGTATTTTTTTTTAATTAAAAACAAATTAAAACCAAAAAGAATGAGCAATAGCCTCATCCCCCTCAACTTTAAAAGTTCATTCTCTTTACATATTATGTTTGTAGGGCAGACAATGAATGACTGTAAGAAATGGGATGTTCACCAAAGGGTAGCACACAATAGTATGGGTTACATCGAGAAGTCATCGGTCTTCCCCCCCAAAAAACCTGAAGAGCCACATTACCAGAAGACAGATTGATAAAGGTGTGGCCCTTGAGGGCCAACAGGTAGGCCTTGGGCCCTTCTGTCCCTAAAGCCTCAACCATAAAATAAGTTCCTAAGCATAATCCTCCCTTGTATAACCTAATCAGTATGCCAAGTATAGGTTCCCCTATCAACCTAAGTAGTGTGTAGAAAAAGTAGAAATTATGAAAATATCCCCTAGTTAAATATGTAGACCAGTAGCTATATTAGCCGAGTACGCTACCATACTTTTCACAATGATGGCATCCCATGCTTTCTGCCAACTTTGTTGGCTTAAAACTCTTTTTAATGCCCAAACAATGTAGTACCATATTACCTATCAGATTTGAGTTTCCCTTCAGTGATGTAGCCTCAAATTATGTATACTCTTATTCTTATATATTATTCCTAATATGGATAAATCTAAAACAACCTAATAATGTTCAAGAGTTACCTTTAGTCTTGTTCAATTTTCAGTTTCCAAATTTTTACAAATTGATAAAGTCATCAAATATTTATATTATTACATTTCAAAAACATCAGATCATTTTGAAGCATGATTTCAGTACTAGACTCTTTAAATAATATGTATAATAGTAATGACTAATCACTTTATATTATTAAAAATAATTGTACTAATAAATATTTAAGCTATTTAAAATGGTCTCACTTCTTCTCAAAAAGAAGAAAATGTAGAAATATTTTTAAGTTAAGAAAGGTTCAAATTATTATAATTTGAAATACCCTGTTTCCTGTAAATTAGAATAGCACTATGCTGTTCATACGATTATAGGTTGTAAGATATAAAAGAATATGATGTAAAATATATTTTCTTAATATATATTTCACTCTATTTCTAATTGTAAATAACTTTTATCTTTTGAACTCTTAAATCTTTACAATTTCTTAGAATTAAGTTTTTCTATATAATATAGTTGTAGAAGAAACTAATGATTATACCAAATACTTTTCCTAATTGAACATATTTATGTTTGTTACAATAAAAAAGACCATTATAAATATTAATTTTTGCTTTGTCATTTATGTTCTTTATATTTCATATTAAATACATATTGCCTTTTTTTTAAAAAGAAAAAGAACTGACTATTTTTAAGATGGTTGTTGTTTTAAATATTTGAAATTACCCAAAATTTTTGAAGTTTCTAGGTATTTTTGTAATAACCTTGCATTACTTTCTTTTGTAGTCAGAGGGTGGTTTTATTATATATTTTTTGTTTGTTTAAAATTCAAATTATTTTTTGACAAAAAAAATAATTAATGGATTACCTTATTTCAGCCACCAGAAAAAGCAATAATATTTCATTTTAAAACTTTATTTTCATAATTACTAATAATTGAAGATTCATATATAATAGCAAAACTTAGGAAAAATAATCAGCCTAAGGCTCCATATAGAAGCTACTTCCTTTCCACTAGGCGAGACAAACAAATGTTTAACATCCAAATACACACTCACTAACCCCAAACTTCTTATATGTCTGTTGAATAAAAACATTAATTTAAAAAATATATATATTTCAAGCAGTAAATTTATACCATGATACTAATTATATTCAACAATAAAGAACAAAGAGACAGACTGTGGACAAGGCCAGATCTAAACACACAGAAACCAGTGTTTCCATACAAAGTATGTATTTAGAAACTCGTCAGCTAAGAAAAAATATAATTTATTCCCTAGTGTTTGGAGAACCCCAAAGAGTAACAGGGAATCCTTGATCCCAGGGAAGAGTGCACTGATGATGGAGTGTATATTCTGTTGCATGGAATAAATAACTGTGAAGGAACAAGGCCTTTATTTTCTTACCTGAGGTCTTAAATGAATTCAAACTAAACTGCAAACCTAACTTTAAAGTTCCTTAACTGAAAAGCAAGTGGTTATATGCTTGAAGGAAAAGTAAATCCTCAAATAACAATTAACATAGATCCATTGTTTACTCTTCAGTGCACAATAGTGTAAAATAGGTGTTTAATAAAGCTCAAAATCTTTGACTCACACACTATTGCAAAATTTCCTTTAACTGCAGTACCTAGTATTCTAACAGAAAGAGGTAAACACTCCTCTTGATGTAAGAGTATCTCTCTCTGCTAAGGATCTTAAATAAGGGAAAACCCATCTCATCGAAAATATTCAAATTTGTTCATTGAAGAGTTTCTAAACTATCAAAGACTTGCTAAGGAATTTCATATTTGAGAAAACGCTCTTAAACAATGGCTTAAGTTAAGGAACCTTCTACTTTAGGTTCCAAAATGCATAATAAAACTTTGGAAATCAACAGCAGGCACCTTTAAAATCAATTCTTCAGTTGGATGTACCTGTAATATCTGAAGAAACTAGCCCCAAACTCGAAACTTCATAAGCCAATAGCACTTTAAATTTTAGATGACAGAGTCATTTCTAATTTTAGAAGCTACCAGACACATCTAAAATCAAGCAGACAAAAAAACATTTTATCATTTTTAGTTCTCTGGGTCTTCTGATGGCTCATTCTGAAATAATATGGACCTTAATAATAATGTTATATCTCACATTTATTTTTGTTTTATTGCAGAAATAATATTTTTGTGTCTTAATTTTGTGTAATTAATTAAATGATATGTAAGTTATTTCCCAGAAATAGAACCAAGGTAAAGTAGCAAACAAGACCACTTTGTCTACAAATGCACCTTAATGTGATTATTTAAAGATTGTTTATGTATTTAATGGAATAATTGGCATTTATATTAAAAAAAATAAATAATTAAAACTGGCATAAAAAAGAAGGCATTGACTGACTATAGAAAGAGAGGAGACGTAATTATTATTAGGTTATACATTGGCCATAGGTGAGACATTGTTATGGTCTACAAGAATTATACGCATAAGCATATACTGTTCTGAGAAACTAAACATCCAAAACATTCTTCTAGACTTCAAGAAATTTGACAAAGAACAACAGGAGATAAATCTTCTTACAAGGTTACAAGAATTTTTAAAAGGAGACTCATCAACAAGAGCAATCAAGGAGCCAGAAAAATTAATTTAATATAAAACTCTGACTTGCCAATTCCAAGACCTTATGTCAGCAAAAGTTACTAGTTTGGGGTAAACTGTTGATCAGTTATTGATATCAGTTTACAATAACCTTCTAAGGGCTTAAAATCCTTTAAACACTGTCGGGTTTCTCTAATTGAAGCCGAATTCCAGGTATGTTTTAGAAGGACTAGATAACACTTTATACCTCAATTTTTTTCTCTTTTTCTATATTGTACCAATCATTTAAATGCCCTTAATCCTCCAGCACTGTTCAGGAGAAAAAATGAAGAGTTTTACATGTTTTTAAAAATTAGAACCAGAGATGAAGTAACTTAATAACACAAAACAGAAGGACTCATTTGTTTAATACATCTAGTATTCTGTGTAACTAGTAACTGACTGAACCAGTGAAAAAAATAAAGATAAATATGCATTTTGTCTTTAAAATGCAATTTATTAAACTCATAGAAAGCATTTTGATTTAAAATAGCATCAACTAGACATGAATAGGAAAAATCCAGTCCCAATCATAATAAAATTGCAAATTTCTTTGTACCTGATACAGATCATGAAGATGTGTATAGGACATTCTTGTTTTCATAAAAAATAATGTACAAATTATTTTATATAACAATTTTTGACCAATTATATGAGTACAGAAATACTTATGGTTTCTTTTTTGGCCTCCCTACAGCATCCATTTCCAGCATGGTTTAAAAGCTTCCAATATTCACAACTTTTAATTACTCTTTTAAAATACCACCTATCATTCACATAAATTTAAAATAGTAGATTATAAATACAATGAGAAAATTTCTTTAAAAATATTGAAATATTTGTGGTAAAAAAAATACTAAGAATGCAGGTGCCATACTACTAGTAAATACTACAAAAAATGGAAAGCAGAAGCACTAACATAATTTAAACAAAAGTAAAATAAACAATTTGATACTTAGTCTAACATTTTGTGATTTCAACAAACCCCATATTTTCCAATTAGGTTATTTATGCATTTCAGCCAACGAAAGAAAAAAATACAAACACTATTGACTAATGCTTTTAATATTAAACAATATTTTATTTCTGCATTACTTGTAGGAAGCAGAAACTAGCACTTTCTTCTCTGCAGTAGTTTAAAAAAATTAATTTAAGCAATAAATAACACACTAACCTTCTCTCCCTCCCCCTCCCCCTCTCCCTCTCCCTCTCCCTCTCCCTCTCCCTCTCCCTCTCCCTCTCCCTCTCCCTCTCCCTCTCCCTCTCCCTCTCCCTCTCCCTCTCCCTCACCCACACCCTCACCCTCACCCTGTCTCTCTCCCTCTCCCTGTCTCTCTCCCTCTCCCTCTCAAAATAAATTTCTGACTCATATTATGGACCTCAACACTTTCAGTAAGTTTAATTAAAATTAGTGTGAGGGTATAGAAACTGTTCATTCATGTCATTTGTATAAATAAACGTTTTCAATAAGCTGTCATTTTTAATTTTTCTCAATTAGTTTAATAAAAAAAAAAACATCAATTTCAGTTTAACAGATTCTGTATTTTATATTAAACATACTAATCTAAACAGCTTGGTAACTCTGTAAATATATGTAAGGATGTATGTACTCTCTACTTGCTCACATATTTATATGCCATGCCAATGGTCTATTATCTTGTCAACATGAATTAAACCACCTTCATCATGTATAACAAGTGCCTTGAGGCAACATAAATTAAATTTATCATATCATTATTCCATATATAATTTTGTCCAATAAAGCAATTGTTAAGCAGGTTTTGAATTTATTCTTTAAGCATCCTTAAGTAAGTATTAACAAGCTATTTAAACAAAGGACTAAAATAATAATGTAGATAATATAACAAAATGAATGGTTCTCCAACCACATTAAGCAAAAGATTTTCATTTTCACATTATGTTGGTGATGTCTGTATATACCACCAGGAGTACAATCCTCTCTGGGAAGTACAGGGCGAGCCCCTGCCCCCACACTCCCTCTCTTTCAATGTCTGTAGCTGTGGCTGATCTTCCATCCAATGCAGGCAGCTCTCCCATTTGGTCTGATTCACTACAGAGGATTATTCAGCTGCTCAGGAATTCTTTTAATGCACTATCACTTTTAGATTAAGGTGAGTAGAACTATTAAATCATTATTGTAAAGGTTCTCTCTGAATGTATACTATTTTTTATTAGCAGATTTCCCTTAATGGAAATCAGCTATTAAGGCAGTACTCATGACGCGATTTTCAAACATTTTCCTCAAATGTACATTGATCTTACCCAGTAGATAAGGAAAATGAAGTCTATTCAAAATTATGAACATCTTTATATATATATAATTCTACTGTACGTGTGTATGTCACTGAACTCCTCCTAAACAGCTTGACTGATTTGAATGAATTTTTTTGTATGCTTTTAGGTGACACCCTGAATGGTTTAGATTCACAAATCAGCCCGGCAGATGAAGCAGGAGTGGGGGTTGCAAGGGAGGCCTAAAATTAAAAATAGCGATATTTCGTTTCCTGTTGGTTTTTCGGCAAATATTCACAAGATAAAAGTTGTTTATTTTGCTATTTAGAGTAACTTTTCTTATATTCACTTTTGCGTATAACAAAGTATAAACGAGATAAACCACCAAAAATTTAAGTGTGACCAACAATTTTATTGGGCACTAAAATTTGAACCGAACTTTACAAAACTCTATATGTAAATTAGCATTAATTCTTCCATGATTATAAGCTATATTAAATTTCTTAGGTTTGAATGGGAGTGGTGGTTATAAGGGAAACCTGAATAAAAAATTCGCAATATTTCATTTTCTATTTGTTATATATATATATATATATATATATATATATATATATATATATATACGAGCTCAGATACCCGGCTTCGCCCGGGAATTCATTTGAGGCTGAATGGTGATGGTATTTTTTAGCAGGCTTTACATTGCACAATATTTTGACATTTACCCGTCCCAGTGTTTAGGATTGATACCCGTCGTTGCCGGTGATTTGCTAATAATAGAATTATTTGTTCGATAATTCTTCACAGGCTTCGATATTTTTATATTTCCCGTCTCATACATGTAAATATGGTGAATTTTTATTTCAGGCCTCCCTTATAACCCCCCTCCCGTTGAACCTAAAAATTTTAATATAACTTATAATCATGGAAGAATTAATGCTAATTGACATACCGAGTTTTGTTAAGTTCGGTTTAGCCGTTAGTGCCCGCTAAAGTTTTAACGTATAACTCATTTATACTTAGGTATACGGCAAAAGTGCATATAACAAACGTTACTCTAAATAAAAAAATAAACAACTTTTGTTATGTGAATATTTCTTGAAAAAGCAATAGGAAACGAAATATCGCTATTTTTAATTTCAGGCTTCCCTTATAACCCCCACTCCTGCCCGTCCCTAGAAATGTTAGTATGGCTTATTATAAGGAAGGCGTTAGTGCTAATTCACATACCGAGTTTGGTTTAGTTCGGTTGAGTCTTTTGTCCCAAATAAAATTGTGGACTCCCGCTATAGCTTTTAGCGTATAACTCATTTATACTTCCGTATAAGGCAAAAGTGTATATAACAAAAGTTACTCTAAATTACAAAATAAACAACCTTTGTTATGTGCATATTTGCTGAAAAAACAATAGGAAACGAAATATCGCTATTTTTAATTTCAGGCCTCCCTTATAACCCCCACTCCTGTTCGTCTTAGAGAATATTAATATAGCCTAAAGTCTAAGTTGGGCTAGTAGTAATATACATACCAAGTTTCATAAAATTCGGTTCAGCCGTTTATGCGTGAAAAGGTAACAAACAAACAAACAAATAAACAAACAAACAAACAAACAAACAGACACCAAAGAAACAAAATGTAGTTATGGTGTCTATGACATGTGAAACGAAAAGTTATCGTGTAATTTCGCGAAAAAAATCAATGTACAGACAGAGGTTACAATTTTATATATATATAGATATATATATATATATATATATATTCTCTCTCTCTGAGATATTTTGAATTTTGAGTTTTTTGCCTTCAGTAAACCCCCACTCCTACTTATTCCAAATTTTGTTCTCATGAGACCTTTACTATGCAAAATACATTCAAACGTTCTCAATTAAGGTTTTACGTTATTGTCTCAAAAATGTTTATTTGATCTATACCGTACTCAATATTCCATTGTTTGTCATTACTAAAGATTATATTTTTTATTGGTTGAAATTGGTCAAAGAATAGAGTGGGTTTAGGGGGGAAAATGCGAAAATTCAAAATATCAGTCTCATTATTAGTCACACGTTAAAATATTGATGCTCTACAATTCTTTCTCAATGCATTTTTTCTTAACTCAAATATTAAGTAAGTAATTAATACTTTCCATTTTTCAATCTAAATATGTGGCGAGATGAGATCACTAGTTAGTGGTACCAGCATGTGGGAAATCTGTTTTTTTACGCAGCACCTGTGTGTTAAACTTTTTTTTTTTTAAATAACTCAATTAGGTCTCAAAAAAATTTAATTTCTCATTAAAGTCAATTTACAATTAATTTATTTTTATATTTTATAATATTGTTGAAAATTTTTTGATGTATTTATTTTAAATATAATCTTGATTTCCTAGAGATTTATACCTCTCTAAAGTTTTGTCTATTTTTATTTCCATTATCAGATAGAATCCTTTCTTTTGTTTAACTTACCCTAGAGTACAAAAGAAGAATACAATTAGCTAATGTGTTACATGAGTAAAGTCTACATGTCTTAAAAAAGTACGTATTTCCCTTCCAAAGTGCCAGATGAGATGTATTAAAACTTAAGGAAAACAATGGGAGTTGAATGTAAAAATTTAAATCCTCTTATTTAATAGTTATTATCCCATAAATTTGCTATAGCTATATATATATATATATATATATATATATATATATGTGTGTGTGTGTGTGCGTGTGTGTACATTCTCCTTATAGTTTCTCTATACATGTTTAAAGTCTTGAGTCTATAGACATATCTACAAAGGCAATCTCATTAAGAAAGTCTGTAGTTTTTAAAGGATAAAAAAGTTTGAAAGTTTTTAGTACTGAGAGGCATAAACATTTTGGTCTTGAGACGTATTAATGAATATAGACAGAATAATAATAAGAAAAAAAATTAGGTGCTACAAATTCAGAAAAAGCAAGCAGTGTTTCTTAAGAGTTAACGGAGATTTGTTCTTTAAGTAAAACCAGTTGTACTAAAATTGATATTAAGAATAAAAAACTTCACGAAATTAATGAAATATTATGTACTGAAATGTACATTTTAAGAAAAAGAAAATTCTTAATGCAAATTTTAAGAAATCCCTGAGAAATATATAAGGTAAATATCCCAACCTAGGAAATGGCATTAAACAATTTATTCAGAACAATTGTAAACATAAAAATAATAACTAGAAATTGGATTTGGATTATAAAACCAAAAAACTAGCCATGTTCCTCAACAACAAGCCCAATATTAAACAATTCAATAAAATAGATGGTTTTGGAAATGACGCCTGTCATAAATGAGACACCAGTTTGTCTTGATTTTACACCTTCCCAATAAATGCTTGTTTTCTGAAAATTATTGATGGGTTACCACCCGTTTCTAGCCAAAGTGAAACTAAGGATTTTATTTAAAGAGTTTGTCGCTAAATAAATGTGTATTGCCCAGATGGGAATGGAACCTACAACTCAAATTATATCAAGTGAATTAAGCCAATCACCTTAACTCGTATAAATTTTAAAAATAAAGAAATATGCCATCTGTTTATAGTGACATAAATAATAACTAAATAATGTAACATAATACTTAAGTATAAGTAGCAACTACCTAAGTAATTAAGGTATATTCGGGTGGGTTAATAAATAAATAAATAGATTAAGAAATTAAAACTAAAAACTTGAAAATAAAATAGAGTGGCGAGTTCGATTCCCGCCTGGGCAAAGGAATTTATTTAGTTACGGAATTCATTAGATAAAATCCTAAGTGCTACCCTGGCTAGACAAGGGTGGTAACCTGTAGATAACCTGTCCCAATTAGCCTTAGTTGCAAAAAGTGAACTTTAATAAATAAGTTAAAAACTATTTTTTTTAGCTAAACGGTTTTATTGACAAAATTACAAAGAAAATGTACTAAAAGCTAAAAAAATAATCCTAGGTTCCTTGGTACATAATGTTGATGTTTTTTGAAGTAAACATTTTTTGGATGCATCAAGAATACACTTTTTTGCATTATTTCATTTAACTTTTAATTTTTTTATTTCAGATCCATTTCTTTCCCCATAGATTTGTTTCAAAGATAATTTTGTTGGTTAAAACTTACTTGTCAGCATTTTTCAATAAAATGTTCCTTTTCTGAAATAAAGGTTTTGCCATTTTACAGCTAAAGGATGCATCAAATCGAAAAATTCACAGATATGAACTCGTTTTAGAATTTGATTTACTGCAAGAATCCATCATTAAAAGTATGGCATTCCATCAGAAATTCCAAAGTTATGGTCACTGGAGAAGTACTGGAGATTGTCATGAGGTTGAATATAGATTGAAAAGATTCTTCATGGGTCACAACTATGGCACACCAAGTTTCAGCCTTTTATTAATACAATTGCAGATTTTAAGAAGAGTGGCACAGGAACTTAGGACACCCTGTATATAGATATATCTATCTATATATTTGTCTGTTACTACTCTAGAGGTTACAATTTTTGTTTTATCATTGCCAAACTCGATATATCAGTGTTTCATGCAAAACTAAAGATCAAATTCATTAGCAGTTGATATCGGACTGGAGAGGGGGGGGGTTTAGAGGGAAGGAATTTAGAAAATCCCAAATATCTCTGTTATTGTTAGTCGAGTCGAAAAATTGTATAAATCCAATTTTTTTGTAAATGTAAATGCCTATAAATGTTTCCTCTAATATAAATATTAACAGAGATATTTGATTTTTTTTTAGTTTTCAAACTTGCTCTTTAGTTTTACATAAAACATCTAAATTTGACATTGTTAACGGTCAAACAAAAATTGTGACTACTGGAGCCCATACCCATTACCCATATTGAAACAAATATAAAATCTGGCATGTTGTGGAGATGGCCATCTTAGATTTGAAATTTGTCATAGTGTACAGTATTCTACTAGTCAAACCCTTCCATTTGAAACCCATATTGAGGGAGATGTGAAGAAAAAATATGTAATCCTTAATTTTGTTGGTGGTCGTATTGAATTTGCATTTTTATTTCATAGAGTACTCTTCAAGGCCTTTCATTTCATAACCCATATTTTGGGAGTTGTGATGAAAAAAGTCCATTTCGTACCACAGGTGTCCATCTTGAATTTATGAAGACAGTGAATATATTAAATTCTATTGTCATCAGAACTGACCAGATCAGAAAGTGTGTACCAAATATCAGATCAATAGCTCAAGAGGAAAGGGGTCAAATTTCAACTACTAAATTTGACCCAAATAAATAAACAAATATACATGTGTACTATATACTAAATAAAACCCTATAAAAATTACTAGCACCAAGGTGTGTGATAATTAATAAATAAAGGGTTTACTGCTGCTTTAATATTTTATTTGAAAGAGAGTTAGTTCTCCTTAACTCAATAATGAGTTTCTTTGTTTTGTTTTTTTTTCAATAAAGAGTTGCTATAGTTTTGAACTGTAGAACACTGAACCATAATAATTTTGTTTATTTTTATCAAGCATCAAGAGAACATGAACTAAATATAGTATGTCTTAAGGGACATAATACTAATTGGTTTAAGCTATAAGGGATGCTAATAAAGTGGATTATTACTTCTCAAATATGGTAGAACAGGGGGTATATAAATATAATCGTTGATGAGGTAATATCAATTTTTACAGGTAAATATTCAAAAATGGTTTTATTTCATATAGTTAATGGCAGAAACTGTTGAAAGAAAAGAGATCAAATGTAGTTTTAATTAATGCGATATGAAGAGTATATCATTCCTCTAATTTTATATGGGATGTTGGAGATTAATAATACTTAGGGATTAATAACTCACAAAGGCAAGTACCCTAAACAGGAATTATATTAGAGAAGATCACTTTAAACAACATAGTTCATCTTTAGTAATATCACAGTACTGCTATTTAAAGCAAGATTAGTCTCTTCACCTAGCTGACTAAATATAACAGGGTTCTAGTTAAAGATAAAACCAAGTTCTCCAAAGCCAATCTCAAATACACTTCTAGTGAAAGTTGGTAATCTATGTGAGTTATTATCCAAGCATTAAATCCCTCAAAAAAAAAAAAAAAAAAACTCCCATTAGTTATAAAATTATGTATAATATATATTATGTACATATTCACAAAATATAAAATATTTTAATTACATCAACATATTAGTCAAATTTCAGAAATAAATAAGATTGATTTAAAAAAGTAGACAGAATCAAAAATATTTATCATTAATAAAATAACCTAGATTATAAAGGTAATAAAAATTAATGTGACATAAAAATCATAAAACTAATTATATAAACAATTATTATAAACATATCATTCAGAGAATGGACAAGATTCAAAATCGCAATATACAAAATTTACATTATAACCAAGATGCGTCTTACTGAAGAAACTCAAATGGACTATATTAAAATTATTTCACATCTTATTAAGACTAGAAACATTCTTTAAGAATATCCTTTCAAAATGAATTTATGTGTGACATTTTCTAGCTTGAAATCTTGTATGAATGATTCAAAATCATAGGGCTAAAACAAAAAATAAAAATAAGGGATGATTAACTAAAAATAACTCTGAAAAGAAAAATTTAATTTTAACAATACATTTCTTTAAAATATAATACTCAAATATCAAGCAGGGTATAATAACCCGAAGTTTCTTAAAAAAGCCAAGCCCATTATCTAAAATCCCAGTTTATGAAGAAAAGTCCAGGTATTGTTGGTTTTGGTTGTTGTTTTTTTCAGTTATTTTTAAATCTTTGTATCTTTTGTTCTACCTAAATTGGTCAGTTTTAAATGTGATAACCCCAAACTAATTAAAAACTATAGAAAAGTCTATATAGATGAAATTGGTGCAGATTTTAAAGAGAAAAAACTGGCCAAATCCAGGAGAAAATTTTAAGCTGTTTTCACACATTTTTGACAAGAAAATGGCTCAATGATGCTGTCATGCATTAAGCAGGATAACAGTCAGGTTCTTATCAATTTTATTTAGTGGGTTTGCTAATAAATTAATTTCTACTGTACAAGCAAGAATCAAACACATGACTATAGGTTAACCATCTTTATTAAGACGAACAACCCAACACCCAAGATGCAACAATTATATATGTATAAGGAGCTGATTTAGAGGGAGAGGTTACCATGATATTCAATTATAAATTACTTTGTAGCTCAGTAATTAATGGCTGTCAACAAAAAAATGTGAGGAAAATGGTGTTTGGGGTTTATTTTTCAGTATTATATAGTTGCTTTGAAGTAAACACTTCAAAACTTAGACTTCCAATTTATGGTTGGAAATTCTTCCTTAACTGATATAACAAGTAAAAAGAATAAGAAACCTTCAATATTTATGAAAATATCGAAAAAACACAGGTTACATATGTATTTTGTTATCCTTAAGAAAAGTGGGGATTTACACGGAAGGGAAAACATAAATTCAACAATGTCATGCTTACTATTTATTTTAAACTGAAAATGAAGATCAAAACATTTCCTGTGCCAGAATAGGTAAGATAACATATAATTTATTTTTTATATTAAGTGAATAAGAGGTTTACTTAAAGTTATAATCTAAATACATTCTATTATTTTGGGTTACTATCAAATAATAAATAAAAAAAAATAGATTTACAATGATGAAGCAGAAAACCAGAAACTCAAACGTTCCAACTATAAACACATATGATATTCAATGTGTTTATTGTAAACCATAAATGGGAAATGAGGATATTTTGCCTCTTCTTCTGCTAAGTACTCAAATTGCATAACTGTTAATACATTTTCAAGTTGGTATCTCTATATTTTCAGTTTTAAATATATAGATCCAAATTCCAATTCTGTTGTAACTATGAAAACCAGGAGGTCAATAATTTGGTCCGATATGATGTTCAATGACTTTATAATAATCCGGCTCTACTTACATCACACCTTTTCCAGTTCCTCTGCAGTAGCTTAATTTAATTAAACTAACAAACTTCAGCCAGAGCCATACCTAGACTAATGAAAATAATGATGACAATATACCCCATAATCATCTGTTTCTACTTTTCTTCAAATGTTTAAAATCGATTTACGGATGAAGTAAGGCATCAAAACTTTATTATTATTTAGAATAGAACTTGTTCTATAATATTAATAACTTTATTTGTTTATTATTATTTACGTACACTTAATGCTACTATGGCTAATCGGGACAGGTTATCTACAGGTTACCACCCTTTTCTAACCAGGGTGGGCCTAAGGAATTCATTTTAATGAGCCCGTCACTAAATAAATAAGCATAATCAAGAACTAAAGGCTACGCTATTAAGTTGCAACCATTGGGTTATTTTGTAAGATAATCTTTTTAAATACCTACTGAAACCAATTAGACGATTGAAAAATGTTTCTAGGCCTGTTTCTTTCTCTATGCCCAATAAATCTTGTCTTAAAATATATTATATATATATATATATATATATATATATATATAAAATAGGAATGAATTGTTGAGCATATCAATATTTCTACGCAAATTACTTGTTCCACACATTGTTCCTGGAGAAATGTATAAAAAAAAAAAAATTAATCTAAATAACAAAGTAAACAACTTTTGTTATTTGCTTGTTTGTCAAAAAACAAATAGACAATGAAATATCACGAATTTTTATTTCTGGCCTCCCTTATAACCCCCACTCCCGTTCTAACCTAAACATTTTAATATAGCTTATAATCATGGAAGAATTGATGCTAATTGACATACCGAGTTTTGTTAAGTTCGGTTCAATCGTAAGCGCCCAATAAAATCGTTGACTCCCGCTTTAGTTTATAGTGTATATCTCGTTTATAATTCCGTATAAGAAAAAAGTGTATATAACAAAAGTTACTCTAAATAACAAAATAAACAACTTTTGTTATGTGCATATTTGCTGAAAAAGCAATAGGAAACGAAATATCGCTATTTTTAATTTCAGGCCTCCCTTATAACCCCCACTCCTGCCCGTCCCTAGAAATGTTGGTATGGCTTATTATATGGAAATCGTTAGTATTAATATACATACCGAGTTTTATTCATTTCAGTTGGGTCTTTTGTCCCAAATAAAATTGTTCACTTCCGCTATAGGTTTTAGCGTATAACTCGTTTATATTTCCGTATGCGGCAAAATTGCATATAACAAAAGTTACTCTAAATAACAAAATAAACAACTTTGCTATGTGCATATTTGCTGAAAAAGGAATAGGAAACGAAATATCGCTATTTTTAATTTCAGGCCTCCCTTATAACCCCCACTCCTGTTCGTCTTAGAGAATATTAATATAGCCTAAAGTCTAAGTTGGGCTAGTAGTAATATACATACCAAGTTTCATAAAATTCCGTTCAGCCGTTTATGCGTGAAAAGGTAACAAACAAACAAACAGACACGATAGAAACAAAATGTAGTTATGGTGTCTATGACATGTGAAACGAAAAGTTATCGTGAAATTTCGCGAAAAAAATCAATGTACAGACAGAGGTTACAATTATATATATATATAGCAAAATAAACAACTTTTGTTATGTGCATATATGCCGAAACCCCAATAAGAAACGAAATATCACTATTATTAATTTCAGGCCTCCCTTATAACCCCCATTCCTGCCCGTCCCTAGAAATGTTAGTATGGCTTATTATAAGGAAGGCATTAGTGCTAATTGACATACCGAGTTTGGTTTAGTTCGTTTGAGTTTTTTGTGCCAAATAAAATTGTTGACTTCCGCAGTAGTTTTTAACGTATATCTCGTTTCTAATTCGGTATACGACAAAAGTTAATATGATAAAAGTTACTCAAAATAACAAAATAAACAACTTTTGTTATGTGTATAATTGCCTAAAATTCTATAGGAAATGAAATATTGCTATTTTTAATTTCAGGCTTCCCCTACAACCCCCACTCCTGCTCGTCTCTAGAAATAATGGTACAGCTTATTATCATGAAGGAGTTATTGTTAATTCACATACGGAATTTTATTTAATTCGGTTGGGTCGTTTGTCCCAAGTAAAATTGTTCACTTCTGCTATAGGTTTTAGCGTATATCTCGTTTATAATTCTATATACGAAAAAAAAGTATATAACAAAAGTTACTCTAAATAACAAAATAAACCACTTTTGTTATGTGCATAATTGACGAAAAACCAATAGGAAACGAAATATCGCTTTTTTTAATTTCAGGCTTCCCTTATAACCCCCACTCCTGTTCGTCTCAGAGGATATTAATATAGCCTAAAGTCTAAGTTGGGTTAGTAGTAATATACATACTAAGTTTCATAAAATTCGGTTCAGCCGTTTATGTGTGAAAAGGTAACAAACAAACAAACAAACAGACACCAAAGAAACAAAATGCAGTTATGGTGTCTAGGACATGTGAAACGAAAAGTTATCGTGAAATTTCGTGAAAAAAATCAATGTACAGACAGAGGTTACAATTTTATATATATATATATATATTTATACAATATAAATATATGTAATGAAACTGTTGGATTTTAAGAGATAACCAAGAAACTTCACACTCCTTTTCTCCATGGCCTTGATAAGACTTATTCATTAAGAACTTCCACATTGTAATTCTTTTGAATCCAGATATCTAATTATTTTGTACCAAATCTGCACTTCCGTTGTTTCTACTAATTTATAAACTGGAGAAAACTTAATTTTAGATTGGCTATTATTGAAAAATTATATTGGTTAAGGCTTATTACTTGCCTGCAGAGTTGTTATATAGACTTTGAAGAATAATTTTAATCTTATCATTGTGAATGCTCAGGAGGGCAAAACGCACTAAAACAATAGTGTTGGTGAGATCTGAAGATCTTAAAACTGTTTTACTTTTTCTATTATGCTTTTCCTAATTTTTACATTTATATTTTCTATGCTTTATTTCTTCTCTACTACCAAAAATTTTGCTTCATTTGATGTAAGTATTAAGTTTAGCCCAAGAGCAACCTTTTGAACTTTCAGCATTCTATTCATTTCCACTTCGGATGCCACCAATGTGCTATGTTGTAACAAATCTGATGCAATTCACTGTTAACCTGTATACCTTCAGCTCATTTCATTTTCTTACAAACCCTTCAAGAAACATAAGTTTCTATTATATCCCTGTTAAAGCATGAAGAAATTAAACAAGAAGAAATATATGGTATTTTATAAATGTAAAATTCCAAAGTAAAACAAGAAATTAGCAGTAAATAATTAAAATAAATATAATTTCAGTTTAATAGTATCCTCAGTGAATGTATAATCAATTTGAATTTAGTATTCTAGAAACTGATAACAGGAAACCTACTTACATCAACATTTCTCTTTCAACTACTTTTGTTAACTGAAATTAGGTAAAACTGTGACAGGAGGTCTTTCTTTTTTCTCAGTTTTCACAGGCACTAAAATATCAAATTCTGTTCTGCTCACAATAGCACTTTTTATATCATCAATATTAATTTCGGGAGGCGGACTGAAAAGAGACATTGGTTTTAAAAAATTATATCAAAAACATGAAAAAAAATGTCAACACAATAATTAAAAATATTACAATACAAATAATTAATTTCCTCTCTTAAATGTACGAAATCTATTTAGCATGTCTTCAGAACATATATTAACCATTCATTTATCAAGAAATCTCTAACAAATTTCAGCTTTGGAACATAGAATCGACATTAGTCTAGACAGGATCCAAGAAAACTTAAACTAGAGGTGGGCTCTAATTACAAGTGAAAAAAAATTCATCACTATCTCTGTTGTTCTCATATACCGTCCATAATCAACAACATGTGTCCAAGTGTCCACCAACCTTTCAGTAATCGTACTAGCAAAACAATAGGAACTACCATAGCACGGTCAATAACACATAATCACTGTCGTTGTTGCAGTTTATATATATATATATATATATATATATATATATATAGTGATAATGAATTTTGTTTCGAATATAATATTCATAAATTAGACCTTCATTTATCTCAAGGAATGAAATGAACAGAATTTTTTTTTTTTTTTTCTCAGTAAGCCCAAAAATGGCAGGATTGGAAGTTACATAATCTATGTTATAGTTTATGTGCATTAAAAATTAAGTGAGTTTATTTGGAATTAAACATATTTTCATTATTATTTTAATGAAAATGGGGCATATACAATGTATTTACTACAGAAATTACAGCTGATATCATTAAACACACACCTTTCATTATAATCATTATTCATTTTTTTGCCAAAATTGCAAAGGTCATTTACAAGAGTCATTACTTTAACTCTGTTGAAGTGTTCAACAGAATTGATAACTAGAAGAATGATCATTCCACCAACATTTAGTGGCCTGCCACTAACAAAACAAAAACAATCTCCTACTAAATATTTAGTTAACATGCACTTTGTTAATACAAAATTCATGGCCTCTGAATAAGTGATATTAAGACCACAGAACTAACAGAGAAACAAATTAAGCATTTATACTGAATG
Source organism: Riptortus pedestris (assembly GCA_019009955.1). Taxonomy (NCBI): domain Eukaryota; kingdom Metazoa; phylum Arthropoda; class Insecta; order Hemiptera; family Alydidae; genus Riptortus; species Riptortus pedestris. Next base: position 145,741,528 of record CM032228.1, on the reverse strand, counting down.
AAAGTGTTTATGGTAACTTTCTTACTTCCAAGGACTGTTACAGCATCAATATGCTTGAAAGTTTTGCATTTTTCCTATATGTACCCCCCCCCCTATCAACTTGGATGCTTCCGCTAATGCCTTTTCCAAGCCTAGGTTAAATCAGTAATTTCACCTTGGAACAACACTCGATCTCAAAAGATAATGACATACACCCTTGTCAGTCAGATGCTTCCACATTCTTTCATTATTTTCCAAGAGCATATACATCTTACTCTTACACCCACTCTGTCTGTTATTATGAAGGGAGATCCTCATGTTCAGATGAGTTCATTCCTTCTGCTAAAGAAAATTATATACAAAACAAAAACAATGGTGGCTTCATCATTCCCAGGCCACCTCGCTTCTTGAATGGCTGTTATTTCAGCAGTTTATCTCTTAACTTCATTTACCACACCGCCATTTAGTAGCACCTGATCTGCATAAGCTCTGAACATTTCACGCATCCCTTAAACAAATCAGTACCTTATTTAGGGATTCAGATCAGGGTAGTTATTAATTTTGCAATCAATTACTTTGTCAGGCAATTTATCCAATGCACCTCCCTCATTAACCTTGGATGACCTGCAATGAATGTCTCCAATTGATTAATGGATTTCATAATAACCAGAGGCCAAACCAAAGCTAAAACTATCCTCCTTAGGACTCTGTACAACTAGCTGGCTTCACATCACAGAGTAAAAATCCAGCTCCAAAGACAACCTGATGGAACTTTAATTCTCCTAACTCAAATAATGTCATTGCAGTGCACTCTGGTAGCGAACTGGGGGACTAGCATTTTCTGTAATCATCCATTCAAGAACTGACCATGCTCAAAGTTGCTTCACCTCGATTGTCTAAAATCAGACATGTACCCTAATATCCGTGACACGAAATGAAATTATTTCATTATATTATTTCATATAAACTGCTCAAAAATGAATAGGGATATTGGCTGTTTTGTGGTATGTATGGGGCCTAGCATATTTTTTTTATTTTTTTTTATTATAAATATCATTAATATTTATAAGAAATTATTGTCTTTTTTCCCTCATAAAAAAGAAATTTAATTAAGATCGATTTAATTAAAATTAATAGGATAAGAAAAAATAACCAATATCCCTATTCATTTTTTAGCAGTATAGTTAATATTTGCAAAATATGAATCCAAACAATTTCTCAGCACCATTACAATATTACAAATTCAAAGTTAATATGTTAATTTACAACATAAAAATAATTAAGGATTACTACAGACCAAAACAGACATAAAGGCACTCATCAATGGGAAAATGAATTAATTGTTTTAATTTAAATAGTACATTTAAATGTCTCTAAACATTATAAATAACAATATGCCATACATGATTAATTATTTTTGGGCAAAACTGTGATTGTTTTGCTAACATTTTGCCTTGCTTTACTTTCCACTTGAGCCTCAAACATACCTTTTTTAACATTATACTAAGCAAAAAATTTAACTATATAATATAATAATATTGTTGATAATTAGAATTTTAGTATTTACCATGCAATGGTAAAAAATAAAATGCTAGCGCCCCCCTACTGTTCACTGAAGTAATACAGCGTAACAAGCAGCCAGCAACAAATTTTAATAACAAAAATTACTAACTTGTCATCATGCCTAATCCAGCTAGCATTGTGAGCCCTCCTAATAATGTCTTCAGCCACTGAGTTGAACACAGATATCAAAATTCTTTCAGCAGAAGGGTATAATATTCCTGTGCTAAGAAGTTCAGGGGAAGTTATAGCACCAACATTTTTTTGACATTTATTTATAAACATTCTCATGTCTTGAAGTTCTGGTTCAAATGGAATTTTTCCCTTGTCTGGCTCTGAATCAAACTCATAGCATGTTTTCCTTGAATCCGAGCTACTGTGTTTATCTGGAAGTATGAACAATAAATAAATACACCTTTAAACAAGTTCTCCATCTCATGGAGCTACAATACTCATATTACAGAATAAACAGAAGAAAATAATTGGATATAATATTTCAAAATAGGTCACTACCACAGACTATTTTTTGCACACATTCGCCCAAACACATTAAGGATTTCATCCTAACTTCTAAGTTGACTTATGAACACTTCAGCCAATAATATCCTAACTACAGCTTAATTTACATCTCTAGCCCTACGTGACTAGAAGATACATGTTTCAAAAAGTTGACAATGGTGATAATTGGTAAAAAGTGAAGAACAAAATTTCAATAACTTTTATTGGTCTCCAGAAGAGTGTCTGACTTAAAAACTCTATTAACACGTGATAATTTGGTGTCAAAAAAATGTATGTTTATTGTCTGTTCTTAAAGAACAGACCTCTTACTTGGGGTTTACGTAAAGTAAAGCAAACATAATATCCACACCAAAAAGGAGGATTTAGTACTAACTCAATTAGTGTACAAACCCTTAAATCAATATTTTAGCAGATTTCTGTTAAGGGAAATCAGCCATTAAGGTCGTACTCATGACGTGATTTTCAAAACATTTCTTCAAATATTAATCGATCCTACCCAGAAGATGAGGTCCATTCGATATATATATATATTTGTCGTAATTTTTGTTTGATCATAACCAAACTCGATATTTAATTGTTTTATGTAAAAAGAAAGATCAAGTTTGTTAATGGCTGAAACCGGATCAGTGTGAGGGGGGGAGAATTTTCAAAAATTTGAGATATCTCCATTAGTATAGGTCAGATTTAAAAACTGTATAGGACTGATTTTTTTGCTAATTAAATGTACTATAAATATTATTATATATATTTATTCTCTATCTTGAATATTAACCGAGATGTTTGCATTTTTCAGTTTTCAGCCTTCAGCAAACCCCCACTTCCGCTCATGTTATATACACAATACTCTGATATATAATTAACCACATTATTTGATGCTTAAATACAAAACATTATTTTCGAGAGACCTTTATTATACAAGATAAATGCATAGATGTTCTGGTGACCCCCCCCCCTCCTCCTCAGTCATAAGTTCTTGGACTACTAAAATTTGATTGATTGGGATAAAAATTATTCTGATTCATTATAAATTACAGTACTAGATATAGTAAATAGTTTTCAATAAAATTAAATATGTTATATTCTGATATATTTCAGTCATTGTTTTTCTTTCCGGTGAGAGGTTGACAAACCTATTTGTTTCCATTTAAGATGCTTCACGTTGGGAGATTGTTAAAATTAACTGAAAGATTTCTTATTACCGTTAGTATTTATTCACTTAATATCCACGGTGGTGTTGTATTACCAGTATGTAGATTTATTTATTGTTAAGCTTCACAAGGGAAATCTGCTTAGTTTATGCAGCCCCTGCGTGACGGACTTTTTTAAAATTTTAAATGGTTTGTTGTCAGCTAGAATCCTCACTGGAACCTCTAACAAATAATGTTTTGAGGTATTACATAAAAATAAAAAAATCAGAGATTATGGGGATTGTACAGTAATTGAGTTAGTGGTAAAAACCTTGTTTTAGGATGGCTTACTTTACATAAAATATGTTTAAGTAACACATAAAATATGTTGAAGTATGTTTTACTTTATATAAATTTTCAAGTGAGGGGTATATCCTTCAAGACATTTTGCATAGAATCAGAATATGATATAAAAAAAAAAAAAAAAAAAAAAAAAAAAAAAAAAAAAAAAAGTGTTCCAAATTGAAAGAAAATTAAAATCATGAAATCATATTTTTAGTCAACATAGATTAAACTTAACTTTGGAAAAACGAATAAAGAGAAAGCCATTGGAATCAATTCTCTACCCCAAATGAGAAAAAAGATAAGGGGCGAAGGGGATAAACTTCGCATGGGTAGTGATGAACTCACTAAATCAAATCCCTTGAAACCCCACCCTTGAAAAAAGCAGTAAGTACATAACCTGTTGCAAATAAAAAGTTAATTTAAATTTCTTACATGATTTGCTTCAAGAAAAGAATAAAAGAAGAAAAATTATAATTATAAATCCGAATCATAATGATCATAGGAATAAAGGTAACTACCATAGTGAATATTAGGTGATTCTTCAGAGTTGATAACGTCTATAACTTCTTTTTCCTTTAAGTCTTTACACCTCTTGATGAAATCAATTATTTCGTCAGTTGGCTGGTTATAGAAATATTGAATGCTCGATGAAGCAGGTGGTATACCTAGATCTATAAATGAACAAGTTAAGCACTATTAAGAAATTATCTTCAAATATTCTGAAATTTAATAACTTAATAAAAGGAAATGGTACTGACCTGAATTAATTTCCATTGGAGTATAAGCTCTAATTCTAGCCCAATCCCAAATTTCCAAAGTAGACCACTTATCAGCCACTGGTAACATATTTAATAATTTTCCAACAGCTTTAGCCCTCATCCACTAAAAATATTTCAAATTTCAAAATATGTAATAAAGGTATTAACAAAATTTTTCAGTGGAAAAAGAAAAAAAATGTTTAAAAGGGTACTAAGAAAAAAACTATAAGCACATGCAACAGAAGGTAAACTTCAAAAATAGTTTAAACAAATTAATATGTATGGCAATTAATTGTATAGCCTTAAATTAAGTTACATATAATAAATATATTAAGTTAATATGTTAAATTAAATTAACATGTCAAAATAACAAAAATGATGTGCATTAAACAAATTAATTGAGCCACAATAGTAATCACTCACTTCTGCTGCACGTTGTTTTGGAAAAGGCCATTTTAAATAATCTTCTCTACTTTTAGCACAGTATGGATGTTTACAACGGAATCCTGCAAGCTGAGCACGAGAATCGACTAATGGAAATCTTTTTATTAACCAACTTACGGCAACTTCAGTGCTTTGTGTGGGACATCTTTTTAATAAAACACTAAAATAAATAAGGATTTTATAGTTATGCTAATAATGTAAACAAATAAAAAATAATCTATAAATTATTATCTTAATCCACTCTTCTGTCCATCTATCAAGCCATTATATATTTTTAACAAGTATAGGTAATGCTACAAATTTTGTTATGCAATAGTACGTTGTTTTTCATCACCATAAATAATAGTTAATTGCATATTATTTATCGCACTAGTATGAGGCAAAAATGAGGTGGGTAAGGGGATGAGAAATTGATTGTTTATGAACTCTATATTATTGGGGAACTTTCAATGAGCACTCTTTTTGAATGTGTTTTCGATTTTTTAAGTGTCACTTGTCTGAAATAATTTGACTAAAGTTACCATCTCATCTTTGCTAATAGAGATATTTTTTCCTTTTTAATTTCATAGCTGATTTAGCATCATAAGTAGTCAGAAATATTTTGGGTTCTTCTGTGATTCTATAAGGTTCAGGTTAAATGGAGGAATAATTTTAAATCAAATTCAACAAAAACCTGGTGAATTTAATTAAAAGGAATGAATGGAAGTCATTTAGTGTTCAGTTTAAGTTCTTTTTTTTAAATATTAACAGCACTTACAAATAAAAAGTGAATTAAGCCAGGGAAAAATATTTGTACAGCTTGTCTTAATTATGCTGTTATAATTATTTCTGCCTTAATTATATTGTTATCATTAATTATGTTCATTGCACCTTTAGTCTGGTCGTTACCAAACTCCAAAAATAATGACGAAGTTCGTTAATGACTGAAATCGGACCAGTGGAGGGGGGGGGGGTTTAAGAGAGGGAATTTACATCAACAGAACGTATTTGCATATATCAAACTAAGTAAAAGGTTAGAAGACAAGAACGGAGAAAGGTTAGGTTACATGAGTTCCGAAAAGTTATGGAAACGGTCGAACTAATCTGGAAACTTCCGACAATAGCCGTACACACACACACACACTTAATAAAAATGCAAATATTTCGGTTAATATTCAAGAAAGATAATAAATGTATATAACAATATTTATAGTAAATTTATTTTGCAATAAGATTGGTTCTATACAATTTTTGATCCGACGTACAGTAATGGAGATATTTCAAATTTTCAAAAATCCCCCTTCCCACTAGTCCGATTTCAACCATCAACGAACTTGATCTTTCTTTTTACCTAAAACAATTAAATACCGAGTTTGGTAATGATCAAACAAAAATTACGACCGCTAGAGCGTTAACAGACAAATATATATATATATATATATATATATATATATATATATATATATATATATATATAATTTTGAACGGACCTCATTTTCGTCATCTCCTGGGTAAGATCAATGGTCATTTGAAGAAAATTTTTGAAAATGAGTATGACCTCACTAGCTGATTTCCCTTAACGGAAATCTGCTAACATTGATTGGCAGCTGATTTAAATACTGAATTAGTGAAGAGATTACCGAACAAAACAAGCTGCATTTGACCATAGAAGATGATAATGTATACATCAATGATAAATTCATTACAGATTTCAGTGAAGATATATATATATATATATATATATATATATATATATATATATATATATATATATATATATATATATATATAAGTGGTACCATAAATGTAGCCTTCATTTTAATTGTAGATCATTAGATTTCTACTGTTTTGTGTTGTGTGTCCCCCCCACTTCACAAAAAAATGTTTGTTTAGTTATTAAATATATATGAACAATTATTATTATTTAAAACGCAGATACTATTTAAGATGGCTACAGTTCATTGTTTATTATAATTTTAAACAGTCTTGATTGTATATTTAAACGTTATTTTTATATGGCTTTGACATTAAATGTTTAAGCAAATATATATTATTGCTTTTTTCTGTTGTAATTCAACACTCACTCTTCACTTTTAGCAGATTTCCCTTAGGGGAAATCAGCTATTGAGGTCGTACTCATGACGCGATTTTCGAAAAATTTCTTCAAATGTCCATCAATACTACCCAGGAGATGACAAAAATGAGGTCCGTTCAAAATTATATATATATATATATATATATATTTGTCTGTTAACACTCTAGATGTCGCAATTTTTATTTAATCGTCACCAAACTCGGTATTTAAACGTTTTATGCAAAAAGACAGATCAAGTTCGTTAATGGCTGAAATCGGCCCAGTGGGAGGGCGGGGATTTTCGAAAATTAGAAATATCTCCGTTACTATATATCGGATCGAAAAATTGTATAGAATCAATCTTATTGCAAATTACATTTACTATAAATATTGTTATATACATTTATTCTTTACCTTGAATATTAAACGAGATATTGGCATTTTTCAGTTTTCAGCCATCAGCAAACCGCCACTTCTACTCATGTCACATTAACAATACTCTGCTACATAATAAATCACATTATTCGAAGTTTAAATACCAAAAATTGTATTCAAGAGACCTTTATTATACGAGATACATGCAAATATGTCCCGGTGACCCCCCCCCGTCTTAAGGTTTTGGACTACTAAAATTTGATTGATTGAGATAACAATTATTCTGACTTATTATTAATTACAGTACTAGATATAGTAAATAGTTCTCAATAAAATTAAAATGTTATATTCTGATATATTTCAGTAATTGTTTTTTTTTCTGGTGTGAAGCCGGCAGACCCGTTTGTTTACATTTCTAACCTAACGCTTCCTGTCGGCAGGTTATTGAAATTGAATGAAACATTTCTTATTTCTGTTTGTATTTATTCACGGTGGTGTTGTGTTACCAGTACGTAGATTTATCTATTAGTAAACTTCACGAGGGAAATCTGCTTAGTTTACGCAGCCCCTGCGTTACGGACTTTTTATTTTAAAACAATAAATCTGTTTTTTATTTCTGGACAACCCAATTCAGATGATCTCTTTGACAATGTTTCAATCTACTGGACAGGTTTGGAGAGAATGAAATTTCTAGTAAACAGATTAGGCATGAGACTATTCAAATGGGATGTTTAAGTTGAACTGAAGAGAAGAGGTGGATTCATAAAAAGTTGCAATGGTAATTTTTTTTTTTTTTTGAAGAATTTGCGTAGCAGTGTTTATATTCTATAGAAATTGGATTGCTTTGTCAAGCCCCACAGCTTAAGTCCAAGTTTGGTAATGTAGACAATAAGAGAAACTTTTAATTTTCCATTTAATAATCAGAGAAAGTCCAAATTGTCTGTTTAGTTCCCATGGGAAGCTGTGAAACATAGCTTAGTTTAAAAATAGGCTTTTATCAATGTAATAAAAATACTAACAATACCTCTCCTTGAAATCATCAGTGACTTCTTCAGCTTTGAGAGACTTCGGCGATGCCTCGTGATTTAGTGATTTTAATAGGTTGACAGGTGGTAAGTTTTTTAGGAGCAGAGGATTGTTTGCTATTTTTATGGCTTTTTGATTAAAAAATAAAATTCTCTTGCCTTCTATTATAGAATCAGTAGGTGAATTATTCGAATTAGACAAGGGCAAGTGGAGTTTGAGGAAATGAGATTTACTGGAGGGAGACTTTACATTCATAGCTGGAAGTTCATTTTTTAATAATTTATTCTTAACAGGAGTTTGTGCTTGAATCTTTAGACCCTCAGAGTTTTTTAGCATTGTATCCTTTGCCGAATTTCCAGGTTTTATATGATCTTTACATTCTTTAAATTTAGCCTCTTTTCTTAATATAACTTGACCATTTTCTTTTTGGAGCATAATAATAGTTGATTTAATTTCTTTAGTATTCAATTTCCTTTTCTTTCTGCTATTGCCACTGGGTGATGAAGTTGAAGGACTTACCAATTTATTTTCAAGTACATCGGATTTATTATAGTTTTTTATCAATGGGCCCAAGGCTGGACCATCTAGCAGTGGTTTATCTTGCCTTAAATTGCTATTAACACAAATATTTCCAGTTAAAACTATTTTTGATTGAGAACAATTTGCATTGTGAGTTTCTCCTATAACTAAATTAGGTTTTGCTCGAGGTTCAATGACAGAAATATTTGAGGGAGAATTCACATCAGAAATTTTAAATGGAATTTCTTGTTTGTTTTCTTGATTTATTGTACCAATAATTGTTTGAATGCCTCCATTTAACTTCTTCAATATAATTTGTTTTGGAAATTTTGAGTAAATAATATTTACAGGTTTGTTAAGACTCTTAGCCAAGTAAATAGCATTTTCTTTTAGTTTATTTTTAACATTAGAATCATTTCTTTCACTTTTTTGAACAAAGGTTGTCCCTTCTTGTGTTTGATTTGAGTCCAATTTTACAACACTTTGTATAAAACCTTCAGGAGAAGATAAAGTTAATGGATGCTGCTTAACACGAACTTTGTTTTCCTCTAAGATTTCTGATTTTTCTTCCTTCTTGTGTGATGACGGACTCGCTGTTTCAAGATTTGTAAGCTTTAGTGGAGGGGCTTTAGAAATAAAGGTAGAATTACTTGAACTTTTAAGTATGGCATCCTCATCCTCAAAATCTAAATTTAAAGAATAACTGTCTTTAACACTCTTTGCACTATCAATTTTACCATCTGAATCATTAATTTCTTCAATAATTGAATTTTTGTCAGTGTTAATAATTAATTGTTCAGATTTTGCAGCTGTTGATGAGTTCTCTTCATCACAATCAATAACAATTTCTGATTCAACAAAATTGCATTCTTCAAGAAAATCATCTGGTAAATTAGATGATAAAGACGTTTCCTCACTGTATTCAGTTGGAAACTGTTTGGGTTGACAACCAGTCAGATCACTTACATTTTCATCAAAATTAAAGTCCAGAAAATCGGGTAAATTAATACTTTTATATTCATTATTTGAAAAAGAATTTAGGAAATCAGGAGAAAGTGAAAAATTGTTAAATTGTTGTTCATCAACCAGAAAGGAACTGCTATTTTCTTCAATTGTGAATGTGTTGTTTAATACATCGTCAGCTTTGATCTCTGCTTCTCTTATTAAAGGAATTTCATCCCTTTCCTCGTTGATGTGTTCTTTTACACTAAAAACATTTGTGCTTTCATCTATTATCTCTTCTGTTTTTGCAGAGGTCCAACTAAAGTCTTTTATATTTTCTTCTTTTGATGGCAAGTGAATCCATACAGACAATGTTGTTTCGGCTCCTGGAACATTAATTAATATTTCAGCAAAAGAAAAAGTGATAAACTCCAAAATAAGATAATGCCACAAGGAAAAGAACCATGTACCAAACATTGATTTAATAGAGAACTTGTAAAAGTAAATGTCAATAAAGGAAAAACATGTAATGTACACTAAACATATATTAGGAAAAAGATTATAGATCATCCATGGAGTAAATTAAAGAATAAAGTTAAAATTGAACTAAATTAATTGAAATTAAGTACTGGGGGAAACTCACCACCACAGCTCCTAATCTATTGTATTAATAATATTAATAAAATAGTTCCAAAAACATTATAAATGATATTTTATAGATGATTTTGTATTGTTATTTTCTTTTTAAGAACATATCAATTAGTTAAAAATTTTCATTTCCTTCTAAAAAATAAATGTGACCCCTCAATAAAAATATGATTACATCTATTTACAGTATAGCTTTAAATTTTTCCATAAATAAACATACACTACAATATACAAAATGAAACTAAATTCAGTAAAATGAAATATCAAGGTGCATAATACATCTAAAAGATGATAATTAACTTTAGAATAAACAAGGAATCTACAAGCACAATAAATACAATTTGTGAGGTCGTGACCTTTCTCAAATGATAGAAAGAACTTAATTTTCTACGGATAAATGAAAAACATTCATAAATTATGAAATGCTCTGGTTTGAAAGAAAATGCAGTGGAAGTTGAAAACAAATTCTCTTAATAAAATGAAGTGAGGTAAGGATCAGCAAACAAACCAACTAAAGTTATCACATTCAAAATTCAGCAAGGCTGTTCAATATATATATTAAAATTGCATTTAGAGTTGTCTCCATTATAAGATGTCTCAAAATATTAGTCTTGCATTAATAGTTAAATGAGGCAAACTAAATTACAAGAACTGAGGGGCAACATTTTAGTAGCATTATTGTAGGTTAAATTCCTCATATTTTTGTTGTGTAAATGAAAATAATCAGAAAATGCACCTAACAGGCACAAAACTTCAAAAGGGATTTCGTTTTATATATCATATTATTCAATGACTACAAAAAAAAATGTTTAAAAAAATGTTCATGCAGTAACACAAATAAAAAAAAAATTGATATACCAAAAGTCTCTAGTCCTGTATGTTTGTGGTCTAACTTTAACATATGCATAACATCAACTGGTACATCTAAAGTACTCTTAAAATGAAAACGAGCTTTCAGCGGGAATTCTCCCCATCCTCGACGAGTAAGTTTAAAGGGAGCTTCACTGAAACACAATAGAAAAATTAAACTCTGTGAACATCTAAGTTTTATATGTATAAAATTGGACCTTAACACCAGTAAGAGGTTGCACAATGAGCAAAGTATCTAATCACTCCCCCCCCCCTTGCTAAATATTACTTAATCAGAAATGTCAGTTTTCCCTTAAATGTATTTAATATTTTCTTTAATAAACAAAACAACAAAATTATTTGAGCATTCATTATTAGCACTGTGAAGAACATATAAACAGAATTGTGAACATAGGTTAGTATAAACATAATTAAGAATTACAATTTGGTCTATACTGATGCCTAAATTGTAATAAGGGAGGAGTATGGACACGTCTTCATGTGGGATCTCAAAATCTTCTAAAAACTACCAATCTTATGTCATACATAGCTATTTAGGTTATTTATCTATTAATGTATCTCCTGCAATAAAAATACTTCTGTTTTGAGTATATAAATGTGAAATATGTTCTGAGTATATAAAACTAATCCATTTTAATACTGGAAGTATTTGAAATTATTTTATGTAATAGAAGAAATTATAACCCCATGTTGTAAGGTTTGAGTGAACCATATTTTGACAGGATTATGCCCCCCCCCCCCCCGCTCCCAACCTCATATTTAATTTATGTTTAGGTGCCATTTACTGCGCTTCTATTTTTAATCCATGATTGCGATTCATATCGTCCACGATCATTGGAACAGTGAATAAGAATTGATCAGAAATTGATTTTAATTTATTCATTACGTCTAAAAAATGCCGTAGGTTCACTAAAGTTAGCAGACACACAGGCAAAACATGTAAACCCAGAAATGGGAACTATAAAAATATTGGAAAAAGAAAAAAATAGCAAGACTTTTTCAGTCACTAAAGATTTCCCGAACAAAGCAAAATATCTCAGCTATTTAACGACAAAATAACAAAATTGAAGTCAAATGAAATTCCAAAAGTTTATTATTAAGTTCAAAAATGTTTTCCATTTTTATAAAAAATATATGATTAAATGTTTTAAATTAGGTAAAAATTGAATTTTTTTTTTCTCCTTAAAAGAATTTATATTGAATGAAAGACAGCTGTTTCCTCCACCAACATAAATTTTGGGTGCAGCAATGTCAATAATCTTAACTAAAGAGTGATTAAAATTAAACAAGCTGAGAACTGAATCACTAAGAAAAGCTAAGTATGTATTTTAAATTGGTGTATCAAGAAAAAACCCATATTAAAGTTCTGAAAATCAATTATAAAAATAAAAATATAATCTTGGTTTAGGCAAATCGAAACATTTAATGGCAATGTGTTACTTATATACTATATGCACAGATCAGACCACATGACTTTCATTAACATCTAAACTCTTTTTCTTATTTACATATTTTGAATGCAATAGTAACGAATCCAGCTTAATAGAAATTCAGAATTATTTTATAAATCATACATTTGATAATTTTAATTATTATTAATATTTTTCAGTTTATTCGTATGAACTTGGAAATGTGGCAGGCTAGCCCTCCTTGATTTGCCAAGGCACAAATTAATGTTGTTTATTTGAATAATTAAAATACAAATATTAAAAAATATATATATTAAATTAAACTCAAACAAAAATTAAATAGTGTAAAATAATAGGGATAGTTTTGAAAACTTACGTAATACTGATTACATCATTTGGCTTGTAACTTGGATGTAAAAAGAAAACAACCTTGGATACAAAGTCAGAAAGATCAACATTCAGATCAGCAGACTTTGTATATACAGTCCACTTATGTGTTGCGCTCACTGATTCTTCAGGAGCAAGCCACTTTGAAACATTTCCAACAACAATTCTAAAAATAATTAAATCAAGGAGTACATTAGCATAATTTATTGTAGCTTAACTTATAGCCCTTAGAATTTAAATGACTAAAATTATTCTCCCACAGCCTCAGGAAAAGTACCACCAAAACACATAGAGATCTCAATGTAATGCAATTATTTCTTTTATAATTTGCAAAATTTTTGGGAAATGATATCACTATTTTTAATGTTTTCTTAATTAGTTTATTTATTAATTGTTTAATCAGATACTTATTTGGAATCTTACAATCTTCACTAAATAAGTATATGAAAATTGCAAACATAACTTCATATTGACAAGCTATATTCTTGGAAAGAATAAATTTAACAAAAAGTCCATCCAAAGACAGAAATGATCCAAGATGATGTATATTTCTCCCTTAATATATATCTCGCGTATATAAGACTAGAAAAAGTTTAAGTGAAAGTTGCTTGAGAAAGGGTGGGGATATAATGTAGTCTGAGAAAGGAAAATACAAATAACTCTAGTAATTTTCATATTCTACATAAAATTACCTAAGCCAATTACATAGGGAAAAAAACTAACAGAATCGATTATGCATTAATGTCATTTTTATAACTTGCCATAAACTGAAATATTTTTCTTTCTAAAAGAATTTGAAAGAATGCAATACATTTAAGAACTTTATTAGAGTTGTATTAGAGCAAATAGTGCTTTAAATCACAACTGTTTTATTGAAAACTGATAAAGTACATACTGTAAATCTAAAATTGAAAAATATTTGAATTAATATGAATAAACAATCATTAAAAAACCATTTCTAACCTGAGATGTTTCTTGAAAACATAACCTCGGGGTTCAGGAGGTTTAACACTCTCATCTTTCAGTGGTTTAGGTGGAATGTAGCAAGGTGGCTTAGCACATTCAAGAGCTGTGAAAATGTCTGCACTAATATTTTCGTTGTCTTGAATATTTATTGATTCCTTATTTATTTGTTCATCCAGATCAAAATCTCTATGGTCTATGTTAATTCCTTCTAGAACTTCATTTTTAATGTAACCTCTTGGAGATTTACCTAGGAACGTATCCTTAATAGCAGGATGAGGAGGATACTGCAAACACTCCTAAAAAGCAATAACTTATAGGAGTACAATTATAGAATCAATTAAATGTAATAATAATCTTGAAATATAATTAAAAATATATGAGAGAATGTGAAAAAAATAAATTGGAATAGCCCCTTGCAGGAAAACTGCAAATTCGGCAAATTTCCTTGTGCATGTTCATCTTCAATACTTCCACATTAAGAAGGAAATTTGCTAACAGCAAACAAACATCAGCAATTTTAGTCATAATTAAAAGAAACAAGGTTTTAAACTCTAAGGGAATAGTGAAATACAAGCAGCTTAACAACTACATAGAGACGTCCTTGATTTCCTTGCAAAGTTTTCATACAAAGACAACTGGAGAGTCAACTATCAGTAAGAACTTTATTACAGTTTTCTTTGAAATTTATATGGTGCTAACAAGGGAAGAATTTCGGTTAGTGGTACAGTAGTTTTCTGCCCTTGTCATTATTCCAAAATTTAGCAATTGTTTTATAGTGACAGGCACTGCCACAGTTTCTCTAAGCAGTAGATATAAATTATTACTACAAAGCAAGATCTCTGATAAAAGAGCTACAGTTATACACTGCCTGGAGTACTAGAAGGTGTGCTAGACTCTATATGAGATTAGCTAATCAAAATCCACAGCATGATAATAGAGGATTAATTCACTTTTTCCAAATATGAGTGTAGTTTTTGTTTAATGACTTTTAAAAGATATCCAGCAAAAGAAAAGAAAGAACATCCTCTGATTAATTCAGATAAATGCTATTTAATTTAAACAAAACTATTTAATTTTATATTTTTTAATTTAAACTTTTTTTTAATTTTATCGATGAAAATGCAGTTTAACCCCACCCTTGACGGTGCACTTTTGAAAATGGCGACCGCGGTAATTTTTTTTTTTTAACTTTACCTTTTTTTTATCTTTTTTAACACACTTAATTTGGTGGCTCCTTAGACTGTGGAGGACAGACTATAGTGACCGCATTCAAAAATTTCCAAAATACGTCATAGGTCATTTTCACCAAGGGTGGGGTTAAACTGCATTCCACCCATTTTATCTTATTTCATAACTATCTACAATAGAAAATGTTGTTTCTAAGAGCAAAAAGATAGTCCCAGGTCTCCAAGATGAATGGTTTAAGAAACAACATTTTCTGTTGTAGATAGTCATGAAATAAGATACCTTCCGAAGGATGAATATAATAGATAACTTTTGGATTTAAAACAGCTGATCATATATCAAAATATACTATTTCACTGTTGTTGTTTTTTTCTAAAAACTACAGCTTTTGAAAATTAAAATCAAAAAATTTAAATTTAAGCTTGCAACCATCAATGAAAAATCGAATTGACTGTTGGCCACAATCTGCCCACAGTTAGGTTGGGTTTCAGAGAACCATAAACCTTTTGAAATACATCGAGTATGGAAAATTTGAGTTATAAATACTTTTTTTACTGGATTTTTCAATACGACTAATGGTTAAGCAATTGTAGAGAACAAGTAACCACTTTTATTATTTTATTTTATTTCGCCACTTTGCACTTCCCCACATTCTCTCGACTGTCTGAGTATGTGCTCGAGTGTTGGGGTCAATAAAATTATATTTATGGTTTACTTTGGCATGTTTGAATCCTTGGCTTTCTAATATATTCGTTTGGTAGCCTTTCCAACAATCAGAATATATTGTGCTACCATCTGCTATATTCTCAAATATCTTTTCTAGAAGAGTAGAGCCATTTCTGTCAGGAACAGCCACGAGAAAGGAATCTTTTGTCTCTCGACAAATTCCTCCAAACACCCACTGTTGGGGTAAAATCCGCCCACAATCTCTCATCTATTTCCAAACAAAAGATAACCTCATTAGCCTGGGAGAGCTAGCGTCGTACTTCAGTAGCGCACTCTACCATGGAACTATTGGAACTAAAATGTGGTGAGTATAATACACAAGTACTGAAAAATATGAACTTAATAAGAAATAAATTATTATTATAAACATACCTTTTGATTCCTTTGTTTATAATAGTCAGTAACAACACCTTGCTTCAGTCTCAAGAGATATTGCTTGGTTATATATATACTTTCTTCAATAGAATCGAGATCACTCTTACGTAATTTAATTTCACTCTCTATTTCTCTTTTCAAAATGTTTGATAATATTTGACTGGCACTGTCCGCATCTACAATAGTCAAATATTAAATGTGATGAAATAAAAGTGTAGTAAAATCAAAAATAAGAAAAGATCAATATATAAATTGCAAGAGCATGTTTTAATCAAAAATTTCATCACACAGAGGCTGATTTCCTATTTGATTTTCGAAAAACATTCTTAGATGTACATAGATCCTACCAAGGAGATGACGGAAATAAGATCTGTTCAATATATATATATATATATACTAGCTCAGATACCCGGCTTCGCTCGGGAATTCATTTGAGGCTGAATGGTGATGGTATATTTTTGGCAAGGCTTTACTTTGCACAATATTTTGACATTTACCCGCCCCAGTGTTTAGGGTTAACACCCGTCGTTTCTGTGGATTTGTTAATAATAAAATTATTTTTTTATGTAAGACTTCACTGTCCTGCATATTGTCATATTTCCCGTTTCCTGTGCATTATGCATAGATTTAAAT
This sequence comes from Riptortus pedestris, assembly GCA_019009955.1. Taxonomy (NCBI): domain Eukaryota; kingdom Metazoa; phylum Arthropoda; class Insecta; order Hemiptera; family Alydidae; genus Riptortus; species Riptortus pedestris. Next base: position 145,724,682 of record CM032228.1, on the reverse strand, counting down.
TATTAATGAGAAAATATTGACATACATTTGAATCAATTTTTTCATTCAGTTCGGTTGAGTCTTTTGTCCCAAATAAAATTGTGGACTCCCGCTATAGTTTTTAGCGTATAACTCATTTATACTTCCGTATACGGCAAAAGTGCATATAACAAAAGTTACTCTAAATAACAAAATGAACAACGTTTGCTATGTGCATATTTGCTGAAAAGGCAATAGGAAACAAAATATCGCTATTTTTAATTTCAGGCCTTCTGTGTAACCCCCATTCCTGCCCGTCCCAAGAAATGTTAGTATGGCTTATTATAAGGAAGGCGTTAGTGCTAATTCACATGCCTAGTTTGGTTTAGTTCGGTTGGGTCTTTTGTCCCAAATAAAATTGTTCACTTCTGCTATAGGTTTTAGCGTATATCTCATTTATAATTCGGTATATGAAAAAAGTGTGTATTACAAAAGTTACTCTAAATAACAAAATAAACAACTTTTGTTATGTTCATATTTGCCGAAAATCCAATAGGAAACGAAATACCGCTATTTTTAATTTCAGGCCTCCCTTATAACCCCCACTCCTGCCCGTCCCTAGAAATGTTAGTATAGCTCATTATAAGGAAGGCGCTGGTACTAATTCACATACCGAGTTTGGTTTAGTTCGGTTGAGTCTTTTGTGCCAAATAAAAATGTGTTCTCCCTCTATAGTTTTTAGCGTATAACTCATTTATACTTCCGTATACGCCAAAAGTGTATATAACAAAAGTTACTCTAAATTACAAAGTAAACAACTTTTGTTATGGGCATATTTGCTGAAAAAGCAATAGGAAACGAAATATCGCTATTTTTAATTTCAGGCCTCCCTTATAACCCCCACTCCTGTTTGTCTTAGAGAATATTAATATAGCCTAAAGTCTAAGGTGGGCTAGTAGTAATATACATACCAAGTTTCATAAAATTCAGTTCAGCCGTTTATGTGTGAAAAGGTAACAAACAAACAAACAAACATACACGAAAGAAACAAAATGCAGTTATGGTGTCTGACATGTGAAACGAAAAGTTATCGTGAAATTTCGCGAAAAAAATCAATGTACAGACAGAGGTTACAATTTTATATATATATAGATATATATAAAATACACCATCGTGTTTTTTTTTTCTTCATAGAAATAGAAAATACACAGATTAGATCAAAAATTGGTTATACCAGCATGGGGGAAATCTGCAGAGTTTATGCTATGTTACGACGAACTTTTGTTTAGTTTGTCTAAATAAAATCCTTTTGCTCATGTGGGAATCGAACTCGTTACTCTAGGTGAAAGTTAATAACTCAGTGACCCTTCTGAGACACTGTTTGGTCAATCCCAATGAACCCAAATCAACACTGAAGACAGGAAAGATCACACTCTCAGGAATCAGCTGATTTTAATTCGCATTTTTAATAAATTGAATCATATGTTTTAAATATGTATTTTTAATACACCAAATATTTTAAAAAAGTAAAAAATAAAACAGTTGAGAAATAGTACTTGAGCAAGCAACACTCTGAAAAATGTAGTTGAAGTCATTTTTGTTATTCTTGTATCGCAATACAGTCGAAAATACTTTTAATAAGATTTTTCATGATATATTAGCTTATTGATAATGCGAGATGACTAAAAGTGGGGGTTTACTGAAGGTTGGAAATTTAAAAATGCAATAGTTTCGGCTAATATTCAAGATATAGGAAAAGTTTATAGAACATTAAATTTACAAAAAGATTTATTGTAAGCAATTTTTGATTTGACAAAATAGTTATTTTGAATTTTCAACCCCCCCCCCCCAGCAGACCGATTCGAATCACTAATGAACTTAATCTTTGGTTTTACATGAAATGCTTATATATTGTTTGGAAACAAACACAAATTGCAAATGTTAGATCAGTAACAGAAGTGTATGTGAGTTAGTCTGTGTGTATTTATGTTGATGTAAAATTGTGTTGGTGAAATCCACAGATTTCTTTACTGTGCTAAATTCAAATTACCCACATGGGAATAAAACCCACAACTCTAGGTTTGTAAGATATAAATTTTAAAATGTATCAATGTAATTGTTTTGAAAAGGGATTATTGAAAATATAATGAAAAGAGATAAACAGGCCAATGACCAAAAATGACTTTTCATGATGAGGCATTATTATATTTTTACTTATATAATTAAACATACAAATGAAAAAATACTGACTAATCAACCAATAAATACATCTTATATAAATGCAAGACCTTAAGCTTGTTGAAAACTCCAGTAAAAATAGCAGGAGGAAAGGAAACACTACAATTAATATTAAGCTAAAGACCATGTGATTCATTGAACAAAAAATGCATGATAATAAGAAGAAGAAGAAAGAAAACTTGAAAAGCAAAAAAAAAAAATAATAAAACAAACCAACCTTTCTCTTCTAGTCTCATCCTTTTCGCCGGTATTTGGGGCTTAATATCATTTTCCAAATCATTAGACGACATACTGAACTTAAAAATTTAGAGAATAGGACAACCACCATGATTCAAGTAATTAGAACATATTAGTTAAACACATTGGTGTAATAAAACTAGAATGTACGGATTGGACGGGTATCTAAATCACCATTGATGTTAAAATTTGAAAACGAATTTCAAATTAATTCTAATTATTAATCTAAGACCAAAGTTGTTAGAAACTTTTATGAGGACAAACGATCACAACAAACAAAGCAATAAGGTTACAGCTCATGAAACCGGTTATAGTATGGTATAACCTCCCAATTATCACATAATATATCAGCAATGAGGTTGACGACAAATCGAACCAAAGAGGTTCTCTTGATACTCCTCTTATCTTGTCTTTCCTTTGACGATCACGCTTCCAGCTCAACATGGACAATCACACATATGTACATGTACAACATAGATTCGAGGTAATCCAGCTGGCCTTATTCCAAGGATTCGGGAGAAGAATTTTAACAAATCCAGGTTTACATTGCAAATTTTTATTTAAAAAAAAAAAAGACTCTTTTTAACTTTTGCAAGTGTAACAATGTTTCCAAGACTAACAATAAACTTACATTATCTCGAAACCACATTGAAAAGGATCATTCTGTGTCCATCTACCATTGGATCATTTGAAATCGTCCATTTCCCTCTACTCATTGAGTAGCAGCGGCCATGGACGTAGAGAAGGCAGATGGATGCTTTGATATAGTCAATATAGGTGTTGGCCCAGTCTATAATTTTCTGAATTGTTGAAAGGCTAATAAAATAGTGTCAAATTTGAATACAATCTTCAATTTCAATATAAATCTAGCAGGACTAATCATGTGACATTTACATCTCAGTAATTTAGAACTTGGTTCTTTCATGTTCATAAGTATCTAAGTGGTTTGTGATCTGTAAGTATTGTGAATTTTCGTCCAAATAGATAGGGCTTAAAGTGTTTACATACCCACTCTATGGTTAGCAATTCCTTTTCAATAGCGCTTAAATTTTCTTCATGGGAATTTAGTGTTCTGGAGACAAATGAAATTAATGTCCTTTCTGTTGGTCTTTTGTGAAAGCACTACACCCAGTGGATATATAGATGCGTCTGTGGTCAAAGTAAATGTTTTCGAGGAATCAGGGAGTTGTAGTATAGGATTGTTTTGAGGTAGTGTTTTTAGAGTTGTTATTCCGTCTATATAGGTCAGTGGTTGGACCAATGGATGTATCTTTTTGTAACATCTGAGTTATGGGTTTTGCAAAAATGGTTAGCATTTTCCTACAGTAACCTGTTAGACCTAGACTTGTCTGATTGTATTGTGAGGTTGTACTGTTTTAATAGAGAGAAAAAGTTTCTTAAATATTTAATATGTTCGTCGAGACTGTATTTCTGTATGTTTCGGGGCCCATTTGAATTTGGTGATGTCACAAGCTAAATTTAGAGCGCTATAGTAATTTGCTCTTCCTATTTTAACAAATAAGTCTTCGATGTTTGGAAGTGGGAATTTATCATCGTGTTTTCATTTAATTTTCCGTAATCAATAACCATTGGCTGAAATTGGACCAGGAATAGTGGTGGTTAAGATGAGTGGGATACGAAAATTCAAAATATCTCCATTAAAATGAGTCGGTTCGTTAAATGTTATAGAACCAATATTCTTAAACTCTGAATGTTCTACAATTTGTGTTTTTTTCTTTGTAACTGGCGAGTTATTCGTTCTTTCCTGTTTTCAGCTTTCACCCACCCCTTCTACTCATTGGTTTTTTACATAGAAATAAGGAATATGTGGGGAGAAGTTATCACAAGTGTGTTATGCCAGCACGTGGGAAATCTGCTTAGTTACGCAGTCCCAGTGTGAAGAACTTTTTTAAATGCACCTTAGTTAGCTGTAGGTGCTTCGCTGGAAATGTTTATACTTCGTTGGAAATTTTGATCTTTATTTTCTGGTCTTACTAATCAGCTGAGCTTCTACCGCTTTTCAACTGCTTCCCACTTCTCTATCTTTTTGTTTTTGTAGAAGGTCAAGTTGAAGGAAGGTAACTTTCTTTCTTGCGAGTGAAGCCAGACAGTAAGTTCACTTTTTAATTCCTATCAATTATCTTGTTCTTTTGTTTGAAAATAATAGGGTATTATGGAAGGGCGTGGGTTAATAATTAATTTTGAAGCAATGGATAAAAATTTCGCAAAACTTTATTATTTTGTTTTTAATTGTTACACTCGAAAAAGCTTTTAGACTATTGATTGTGTTTTATACTTATAAAAGAACACTTTATGTATTCTATGATTTATACATGACTTAGTTATCTTTTTTATTCCAGTTCTATGTATGAATTCCAAAATCTTCACTTCACTTCTCCAAAAGTTTGATGTTTTACATAACACAATACATTTGAAATGAAATGAACTGTTACACATGAACTCATACACTGTTTGATAGACCTCAGAACCACTAATTAAATAAATGTCCATTTTACTTTGAGATCATTTTCATTGATTTACCATATCTGGATATATTAATTTTGTATTGTGTATCTTGCCAGCAATAGGACTAAATTTACCCTTACATTATCTGTCTAAACCTTTTCAGGTTTAGTAAAAATATTTTTTCCAAAGAAATTTCTTCAGATGGAGTTCGGGCTCTGAAGGCAAGCTTTGAGAAATTAAATATTTAGAGGGTGGGAGAGGGCTTTCTATTTATTGAACTCGTGAATTTGACCAATATTAGATCATTACTTCCACTAGTTAATTTGTAGGTATAATAATCAATGATTCATTCATCTTATTGGTGCTCAGGTTAGCCATGTGAGTTAAAGCTTAACTTTAATCTCACGTGGTAAATCTAGAGTGGCTGGTACGATTCTCGCCTGGACAAACAGGACTTTATTTAGTGACCAACCCATGAAATAAAATCCTTAGTCCCGCGCTGGCTAGAAATGGGTGGTAACCTGTAGATAACCCGTTCCAATTAGCCATAGTAGCATAAAGTGGACGTTAATAAATAAATAAATTCATCTTATATCCTTCATATTCCTTAGAATCATTCTCTGTCTTTATTATAATACTGTGGTTAAAATATTTTTTCCATGAGTGCTAGTTTTAATTAGTTGTCCTGATGGAAATATTTTCTTTAGGAATAATCAATCTTTAACACACTGTCCTTCCAGATGCATTTCTAATATATATTCCTTAATTATGTTGAAAATATAGACCTTGAAGTCTGTCCTAGATTGGGGCAATTCCCTAAACCTGTCTTCCTTCTTATTGTATCATCTTTCAGGCTAGAACTTAATTCCATTTACCGCTTCAATGAAAATGGGTTCAAGGAAAATACTATTCCTAAACTACAGGATAATGGACAAATACTACTTATAGTTACCCACTGGCAGACAGTTTTACGTCCTTTCTAAAATTCTGGATGAATCCATTTCTCTATGTTGAGCAAAATAGTTCTTTCATCACTTTGTTGTCTATAAAATCCTTTTAGTTCAATCTGGATACCTGTTTAACATTATTTTTGGCAACTAATGAGGTAATCAATATAGCTTTCAAGCAAATTATTGTGAAATACATACAATACCTTATTTCCTCTAAAAAAATATATTGGAGGGTTTAGACCTAACCAAGACAAGATCTGTATTCTCGTGTTTAATTTGTTTCAGCCCATAGGAAATGATGGCAAGTCAAGTATTGGTATATAATAGCATAGGATAGTCCAGTCCCATTCAAACTAGCAGGGGTTCTTACATCACTTCCCCTACATCTAGGCCAACTTTCAGTACTTTCCCAGTAGCTCATAGTTGAATTTTAGCAGATTTCCTTTACGGGAAATCATCTACTGGCATACTCTTGATTGGATTTTCGAAAAATTTCTTCGATAATTCTGAGCTATTATCTGGTTAACTTCAATTCCCTCCATACTGTAATATTACATTAGTGTAGTGCTGAATATTAATATTCAGTCCTAATTATGTGTCGGAAAACGAAAATATATTAATAAACTTAATTTAGTAGTCGTCAGGCTCACTATCGGTATCTGGCTCATGAACGACGCGAGATAAATTTTGTAACACTAAAATTTCCAAAATACGCCATCGGTGGTTAAAACCGAGGGTGGGGGTTTTCTTGTTCTAACTTTAGTATAAAACAAGAGTACATCACATTTTTAGGGCGATTGGTCAGATCTACAATGGCGAGGACGAGCAACCTCGCGTCGTTCATGAGCCAGATACTGATAGTGAGCCAGACGACAACTAAAGTAAGTTTATTAATACATTTTCGTTTTCAAACACATAATTAAGACTGAATATTAATATTCAGCACTACACTAATGTAATATTACAGTATGGAGGGAATTGAAGTTAACCGGATAATAGCTCAGAATTACCATTTCTTCAAATGTCCATCGATCCTACCCAGGAGATAACGAAAATGAGGTCCGTTCAAAATTTTATATATATATACAGGGTGTTTGGTAAGTAGATAGACAAACTTAGTAGTGTTTCTACTCACCAAAAAGAAAAAATTGTCTATATGATGTATGTTCCTAATCCTAATAGTATTTGAGAAAAATTGATTTTTGTGATTTTTCAATGTTTTATTACATAAATTCAGATGCAGCAAATAAGCGATTGCTATTGGATTTTTTCTGTCTATGTCATTTTGAAGGGCATTAAATTCTCTGTAATAAGCATTTATCTTTGTTTGGAATTTCGGTTTTACAAATAACTTTATTAGAATCTGAAAAAAAAAATAGACTGGTCTGTCTAGTTCTAAGGATCATCAGGTCAGCATCCTGGACGTTCGGGCACTGATGATGATGTACTATATCAAAAGCGATCTGTCATTTTAATAAATTGTTACAGTGGAAGTTTAGTCATTTCTTTCATCTACCTACATTAGGAGTCACTTCCACCTGCCAGAATACCTATTCAGAATTGAGTAGGAGTTGTGGCTTATTGAAAACTGAAAACTAAGAAAGTCCATCTCGCAGGGGCTGCCTAAACTTAGCAAATTTTCTACATGTGCCACGTATTTGCATTTATCTCATAAAGTAAAAGTTCAATGAGAACAATATATGGTATTTAGGCTTTCAAATAATGTGCTCATAAAATAACAGCTTATTGTTAATATGACGGGAGTAGGAGGGGGGGGGGTACTAAAAGTTGAAAATGATAAAATGCAAATATCTTGGTTAATAATCAAGATAATGAAAATGTATACATAACAACATTTATAGAACATTACATTTCAGTAAGATTGGTTCTATACAATGTTTCGATCCAATGCATAATAACAGAGATATTAAGAATTTTCAAAATTCTTCCTCTCGAACCCCCCCCCCCCTCCCACTGGTCAGATTTCAGCCATTAACGAACTAGGTCTTTCTTTTTATATAAAATGATTAAATATCGAGCTTGATAACGATTCAACCAAAATTGTGATTGCTAGAGCGGTAACAGGTATGTATGACAATTTTTGAATGGTCCTCATTTTGGTCATCTACTAGATAGGATCGATGGACATTTAACCCTTGACTGGTAACACACATATTTTGTTCATTCCAAGTAACATGCGTCTATGAGGCGTGTACATAAAAAAATTGATTTTAGAGGTGCAATTTTTAATAAAACTACTATAAATTAACTAAATAATTGTTATTTGATTGTTCACTATACTTAGACTTTCAATTTCAATGACATCAGTATCTTTGTAGTTCGCCAAATTTTGATTTTTCAGTTTTTCTCTCATTGATTTGAGCGAATTACTAGTTGTGCAATCATCTCATGGTCAAACAAAAGGTGCCAAACATCTTCAATATTGGGGTTTTTACCAAGTGATTTTGCATTTGGTCATAAAGCAGGAACTTTTATTCTCATAATATTTTTGGCTGGTGTCTTTGTAATCTTTGGCTCAGTTGAACACCATGTGAAGCAGTTTTTTTTCCCATAATAGTTCTTTGGTTCATCTCTGCTAGTCATTGAAGACCCATCACCAGAGACAACCTCTTCCACTGAATTTCCACCGACCCTTTCATTTGCCTCATCCTCAATGTCTTGCCACTCTAATTCGGACTCGGACTCATTGTCAGAATGTTCTATTTCATCCTCTACATTGTAGGAATCGTCAGAATCAAATTCTTCATCACTAGGCTCAACCTCTTTTTCAGGAAGAGCAACCATTGACATTATTTTTTTGTCCTCGCAGAGAATATACCTGCCATACTGATATTGGCGGAAAATTATGTTCAAGAATCTGATTGTAAATATTTTGTCTGCAAAAACATTTCTCGTAAATGGAAAGAAAAAAAAAGTAAAAATGTGTGCAATCAACACACATTCATTTGAAAAAGTTTTGAATATAATTACATTAATCTCGAATATAATCCATCAAGAACATAAATAAAAAAAACTAGTTGAAATTAGAGGGATCATTTAGTAATCATTTTTTTCTTTTTTCTGAGAACATGAAGGATTAGAACTCTTCAAGTTATTTAGGGGAGTAAATAAAAATATGTATAGAAATAAATTAATAAGAACAACATGCCGAACAAACACATTCGAACATGAAAATTATTATTATTGTTTAGGTACATACCTCACACGTTGCAGAAAAGAACGTTTCATGTAATACATGTCTGTAAGATGAACACAAATGTTGACACTCTAAAGTAATACGTGTCTCTTAGACGTTGTACGTTTTAATTGTAACCTTACTAAAACCACAAACACAATTGATTGGGTTGAAACTTCACAAGCGTTGTACACTGAAGGTTTCATTTGAAAAGTAGCGCTAACGTATAAATTGCGGAAAATTAGTTAACCCAAGTGTCTCTGAGACGTGTGTTACCAGTTAAGGGTTAAAGAAATTTTTCGAAAATCTCGTCATAAGTACAACCTTAAATGCAGATTTCCCTTAAGGGAAATCTGCTAAAAATATGTAAAACAACAATTATAGGAACTAAAATTTGTAATGAGACTGGCCATGTAACATTTTTTGATCCAGCACATAAACATGGAGATATGCAGATTTTCTATTTCTCTCGTTTACCCCCCCCCCTCCCCATCCTCCCATTTCAGCCATTAACAAACTTCAACTTTAGTTTTACATAAAATTCATTAATATCCGAGCAGGAACACGTATATATAAATTTATTATAATGGACCTTGTGTTAACCATCTCGTAGGAAGTGAAAACAAAATAAAATATATAGAACAACAGTCTTAGAGCATCCATAGTTCACACGAGATTGGTTCAGTAACCCAACTCATAAGAAATATGATATTTTGAATTTTGGTATTAACCCTTCCTTCCAATACTGGTTTGACTTCTGCCATTGACAACTTTGGTGGTAACTTAAGCGTTGAATGTGGATTACAGTACGGATCAAATAAAAATTTCTGAGTAGAGAAAGTAAAATCTGTATTGATGAAGTCATTACGCAAGGCATTTAGTAGCCCGACTATTTGGTATTTAAGCTTATAATAAGACATTTCATGATATATGTGCTTATTGTTAACATGTGATGACTAAAAGGGGGGGTATACTGTAGGCTGAAAATTAAGAAAATGCAATTATCTCAGTTTATATTCAAGATAGAGAAACAGAGTACACAAACATTTTTTTTTTTATCTCATTTTTATTATCTCCTAAGTAGGATGAATGGACATTTGAGGAAATGTTTTGAAAATTGCGTCATGAGAATAACCTCAATAGCTGATTTCCCTTGAGGGAATTCTGCTAATAGTTTTTTCTCTAAATTAAACAGACATTCAATCGCATTGGATACCTTACAAAATGAGTAAGATAATAAAAAAAAATGTACGATACAGTACGCATGGTTCAATGAAGAACTATAAATACAAAATTGACTCAGAGTATATCAACCCCATTTATTATAAAATTATGGTATCTTTGTCCCCTGTGATTTATTGTTTCTCTGTAAAATTAAGGAAATTATTAAGAAACTAAATATTAATATAAGTTTGGTTCATTTTCGTTTTGTTTTGTCCTCATACTTACAATTACACAAAATATACCTAGGAAGACAAATACCTACATGCATTTGCACTCGTGCACACACATACATACAAGTATCTCTTAGTTCCAGTGGAACAACAATCCTTGAATCTTGTAAATAAAGATTTTGCTTTTGCTGACTTATACATTTTATTTTGTGCTCATTTGGCTGTTATAACAAAACTAATCCAATGTATAATCCCTAAATCATGTGAATTATTTTACTGCTATTTTTTGTTTTTAATTAAAGCCATGCTTTCTTGATTGTTCATATTAGTATGAAAGGTGTAAATGGATATCATTTAATTAAGAAAAATATAGATTTATGCATATTTTAGACCATGATATATGCTTTTTATGTTATATTTTTAGTTCTTTACTTTTTAAAATGTATCCTATATTTAATATTTTCTATTTAATGAAGATGTGGACTCTAGAAAATATTATTTTTGACAAGTAGGAAATTTCTAATATTTTCTAAAGAATGAAAATAAGGAAATTTTGTAATATATTCTAGAAAATACTTGAACAGTACTTTAATTTGCTTTTCATTTTACTCTGATAAAAATCTATAATGATAATCTAAAAATAGCTTGTGTCTTGTTTATTCATCTATATACAAGAATAGCTTGTTTTGTTTTTAGATTGCTTGCTGATTTGATTCTGAAATGCAATTGTCAAGAGCCACTAGTTATGCTTTAAGGATTTCTTGTCCCCAGGTTAGTAAGTTATTGTTTTTTTTTAATTAATATTTTTTTAAATATTTGTTGTGAGGTATTTCCTTAAGTTTTGTATTTTATATTTTTTAGTGATATAAACCAACCATGCTATCTTGGGGATAATGAGTGGCTTACATAGAACTAAATAAATGTATTTTTATTAGCCAAAATTTATAAATTGTATTGTTTAATTATTTATATTATCTGAATAAAATAAATAAATAGTCCTTAAATGTTGTGAAATATTCACAATTATTCACTAGTTAGTAAAATATGTACTCACTGACACACAAAGTGGCAGTTGGATAGTCAAGACTGAGAAAAAAAGGGACAGACACAAGAGGCTGATGTTGCCGATGAGAAAGGCAGTATAGTTTATATATTTTTAATGGGGAAAAAATGTCATTTCATTTTCAGGCAGCCAGAGCTTTGTACTGAAATGCATTTGTACTCAATTCTTGGCCAACTTTCAAAATACCTGAATGATAATATTTTAGTGAAACATTCATTTTTGGAATGCATATGGAATAGAAAAATTAAGTTCCTTTGGGGTGACGCTCTTGAAGTACTGATTATTTGAACCACTATGACCATATAATATAAATACTCTCATATCTTATGTACGTAACTAAGTGCCTAAATAATACGAGTTATTCTCAGGAGGACCATGGACATGGCAGATGTGGTTCAGCCAACATGTCTTGAGCAAATTTAAATAAATGTTTATTTGAAGGTAAATTAATAACACTAAATCTGCTTTAAAACAAATACAATTTGAATAAGCATTTCAAATTGAGATGTTAACAAAGCATAAATACAAGCTCCAGCAGATTCTGAGAGATCCTGTCTACTGAGCAATAGTGTATGTCCTTTTACTCTCTTATTGTTCTTTTGATTCCTATTATTCATATATGTTCCTTATGATTTATTGAACTTTCAGTGCTCATTAATCTTTTATTTAAACTTTTTATGGAACTAAATTTATTTATTTTTTCAGTTGTGATTGGCCTTTTATAATAATTTATAACTCTCTTATTATCCTTTATTATTATTGTTTTTTGCAGAACACAGATGATGGAGCGAGATCTCTGTAAGTGCATGCACTAATGGCTAATGCATTTTTGATAAAGTGCAAATTTATATTCTTTCTGGTTTTCTTGTTATTTTTTATAATGGTATTTATATTTTTATGGGCATAGGTCAAAGGTTTTTATAAAGTAACTTTTAGTCATTTTTGATAACAGCTTTTAATATTGACTAATAATAAGATTGTATTTATGAATTTCCAGAGCACAGGGTCAGTAAGAGAATCGAGAGATCGTGTTGTTGGCCCTTCTGCCATGCTCTTAGCTACTCTTGGAATTACACTTTCATCATTCAGTGTCAAGCAGATGTTGGCTTCTGCTAAAAGGAGATTTTAGGGAGGCCTTATATCCTCGCCCCTCACTTTTGTTATGCCACCGTGTCTACAATGATTTGTTAAAACTAGATATATTTTATTTAAATAATTATTAATACTGAAATGAATTTATTATTTAAAATCTTTCCTTTTATAGGTTAAAAAATATGTTTTTCATCTTATTTTAATTATTATTATTTTTTTTTTGTTGTATTACCACTTAATTTTATTATAGGTATTACTTGAAAAAGGAAAACACACAGAATGATTCATCATTGTGATATTATATTGATCTAGTTTAGTATGATCTCATGCAAGTTTTGTATTGGGAGATATTTTATTAGTCATATTTTTTATTAAATATATTGATTTCGTATTTTTTTTATTTAGTTGTAGTTCATTTCAGCATTTAATATTCACTAGCTCATTAATGGCAATTTGATTCTAATGAAGATTGGTAGCCATTATGTATTACCCAAGTATTCATTGTAATTCATCCAAGTAAATCTCCTTTTGTTAGAAATAAAAGTTAGTAAAGAGAGTCAGTGTAATTGCTTGCTTGCAACAGCCACCTTTCTTATCTCATTTATTTATTATTTGTCAGAAAATCCTTTATCATATTGGTTTTTCTTTTTTCTTATGTACAGAATCGACTCAGTGTGTACTATCTCATCAGTTGAGTTATTTTCATTTTGATACTACATTTGAATAGTAAATATTTTCCACTGCCTTTTTATTATTGGGAAAGCAGTATACTGGTGTACTAGGAATCTCATGTGTCCAGTCCAGTGACTGTATACTGACTGCATTCTATTCTGATGTGTGTTCATTGGGCCTCGAGTTTGGACTTCTATTTTCCCACTCAGCATTGTGAGGCAATTTGAGTAACTACTTGAATAAATTAGTACTGGCCTTTGACCTGTAATGTCATTACAATATGGCGGGAACAAATCAGTGTGATCACTTAACACTTCTGCTATGCTATGTGACAGGCCTTGGTCCTTAATGTAGTGTTCAGCTAAAGATTTTCATTCAAGGGTTGAATATGGGACTGCTACTAATTAAAAGTATTTAAGTCTCTTTGTCGGTAACATTAGGTCCAAAAACAGAAAATAATTAAAGTCTTAAATACCTATCTCAAAACATTATATTATATTTGCATGTCACCCACTTGAGGAACAAACATTTATTTCTTGTATTGGTAGTTTAAATATCAACATTTAAGCAGGCTGGAAATCGATTTTTAAGACTGCATCTAAATATTAAGAAATGGAAGGACCAATTATTGCTCTCTGCTATATTCCAATTTAATTCTTTATAAAGAAATTATCTGAAAATATAGAAAAAGAAAATGCAACCCCACCGAATTTAACTAGAAAATCAAAGAAATCTTTATATTTATATAGGTAAATTATAATTTCATGTCTTTTGACATTAATATAATTATTTTTCATATCAATTTTCCATTGTTTCTTCTCGTTTACATAATAATTTAGTAGTTTTAATTTCATTGTGTTCTCATCTCTTGTATTTTTCAATGTTCATTGACACCTTTTTAAATCAACATATGTGCCTCTGAGAAAACATTCTAGATAGCACGAAGCATGTAGAATATTGTTGAAGAAAATTTAAGTATTATCAAGATAGTTGATAAGACTAACACACCCCTTCCCAAGTAGTGGCCGTCGAGGATCCTTCCGACACCTGTTAGTGTTGTTTCAATTCATTCTGTACCCGTCGACATCTGGAATCATCTCTAAAATTTCTCCAAGCCTTTTTAGAGAGTTTTTGGATTATCTGAGCTACCCGCCACCGGATTTTTTTTTTCATTTTAACCACCCTTTTCATGTAAAATTAGCTGAAATAAATATTTCTAAGGATATTTTTAAAAGGTCAAAGAAACTTCCTCTGCCCATTTTAGCAGATAAAAGAAAGATCAAGTTTGTTCATGGTAGAAATCAGACAATTGGGAGGGAGGAATTTCGAAAATTTGAAATATCTCCGTTACTGTAAGTTGGATAAAAAAACTTGTACATAAGTAATCTTATTGTAAATTAAATTACCTATACATGTTGTTATATATTTTTTCTCTATCTCTAATATCAACCGAGATATTTGCATTTTTTAAATTTTCGTCCTTCAATAAACCTCCATTCTTTGTCATTGCATGGTTATGAATATGTATCATGAACCATATTGTGTTCAAAAAATCATTTCTGGATGAGATACATCCAAATACGGCATATAGCACAAATTTCTTTTGTTCTTGGATTACTAAAATTAGAGTGATTGATATGAAAATTATTCTGGTTCATTATAAATTGCAGCACTTAAATATTTTTCAATAAAATTAATAAATTATATTCAGATATATATATCAGTAATCGTTTTTATTTCCAGTCAAGAATAATTCTATCTTTCAGCTCTGAGAGATTGGCTGACCTATTGTATTTCTTTACAAATCAGATGCGTTCCATTGTGGAGGTTATTAAAATATAAATTAACTGAAAGATTTCTCATTGTCATTTGTATTTGTGTTGTGTAAAAGTATGTAGATTTATCTATTATAAAGCTTCACAAGGGAAATCTATCCTAAGTTTACACAGTCCCTGTATTATATTAGGTATACAATTTTTCGTATCTCCTTTCAACAATAATATCGCAAACAACTATTTGAAAACAATGAATCCTTTTATAAATTTAAATATTAAACATATTTTTTATTAAATATTAACTGCCTAATTATAATAAAGATAAATAGAATTAATATTGATTGATAATTGAAATATTATCCCTGTTTCGTTATCAGTGCGTGAATGGATGTCCCCTCCTAATGGTGGCTGTCGGACACTCTTAAACATCTTATTTTTTATTTTTTTTTAGTAAAACAGAAAATTGGTGGAATTTGCAATGGCAATTTAAATTGTTGCATTAAGGTTAAATTTCAACAAAAAAAACGTCCATCTATGGGGAATGATTTTACCTCATACAGCTCTGCCATCAACATGTTAAGGTACATTGCTAATAAGAGAACTATTAGAGAAAACCTGTGGACTCTTTGTTAGTTAAACTATGGGGCTCAGATTAGCCATGTCAGTTAAAGCGTTGGCCTTAATTTCAGATGGTAAACCTAGAGCGGTGAGTTCAATTCCCGCCTTGGCAATAGGAATTTATGGAGTGACAAATTCGTTAAAGAAAATCCTTAGTCCCACCCTGGCTATAAAAGGGCGGTAACCTGTAGATAAACCCGTCCCAATTAGCCATAGTAGCATAAAGTAGACGTTAATAAATAATAATAGTTGAATTCCATAAGAATTATTTTTGCATTGATGATCAAAAGGAATTTTTTTGTGCTATCATTGAATGTGAAACAAATTAAAGAACCTTAAATAGAGGTTTGAAAGAAGGCCTTTTAAAGTTTTAGCATGAAGGAAGGCATATATATCTGTTAGCAAGTAGTAATTATTAAACGTTTCTATATTTTAAAATCAGCATCCTAACTACAGCATATTACATTTACTATTTTTTAAAATTCATAATGGTTTTAGTGTATATTTATGCAGACACCAATGAATATTTGTAAGCATGTAATAACAAGTTAGGATAGTTTAGCCTCAACATGCTCCAAAAAATATTAATACAAGCTTAGAATGTTGGCGTTTAAAATATTCATTTAAAACCTCATTTTGGCTTTAAAGTACCAATGACTGTCAAGCTCTAAACTATTTACACAAGAAATTAGGAATCTCTTTGAATAAAATTGATCATTAGTAAAGAAGATACATCATCACTGAGACAATCGGATAGACAGAGCAGTGGAATCTATAAATACTCGATACTATAGATAGGATACTATAGATATCCCCAACCAAACCACACATAGAACTGAAGGAGAAAATGTAAGTAAATAAAGATAAATATCTATGTTTTAAGAGACACCTTTAAAATTACAACAAATATATATTGTTGTCGGCTTTGCCCGGGAATTGATTTGAGGCTGAATGGTAATGGTATTTTTTTGGCAAGGCTTTACTTTGCACAATACTTTGGCATTTACCCGTCCCAGTGTTTAGGGTTAATACCCGTTGTTGGCATTTGTTAATAATAAAATTAATTTTTTATGTAAGTCTTCACTGTCCTCCATATTGTCATATTTCCCGTCTCCTGTGCATTATGCATAGAGTTCAGCTATTAAGGACAAAATATTAACATTCTTTGAATTAATATTTCCAGCTGAGGTACCTGATAGTTCAAATAGGAATGAATTGTTGAGCATATCAATATTTCTACGCAAATTACTTGTTCCACACATTGTTCCTGGAGAAATGTATAAAAAGAAAAAAATTAATCTAAATAACAAAGTAAACAACTTTTGTTA
This sequence comes from Riptortus pedestris, assembly GCA_019009955.1. Taxonomy (NCBI): domain Eukaryota; kingdom Metazoa; phylum Arthropoda; class Insecta; order Hemiptera; family Alydidae; genus Riptortus; species Riptortus pedestris. Next base: position 145,707,695 of record CM032228.1, on the reverse strand, counting down.
TGTACATGTTTGTGGAAAAACAAATAGAAAATGAAATATCGCGAATTTTTATTTCAGGCCTCCCGTATAACCCCCACTCCCGTTCTAACCTAAACATTTTAATATAGCTTATAATCATGGAAGAATTAATGCTAATTGACATACCGAGTTTTGTTAAGTTCGGTTCAATCGTAAGCGCCCAATAAAATCGTTGACTCCCGCTTTAGTTTATAGTGTATATCTCGTTTATAATTCCGTATAAGAAAAAAGTGTATATAACAAAAGTTACTCTAAATAACAAAATAAACAACTTTTGTTATGTGCATATTTGCTGAAAAAGCAATAGGACACGAAATATCGCTATTTTTAATTTCAGGCCTCCCTTATAACCCCTACTCCTGCCCGTCCCTAGAAATGTTGGTATGGCTTATTATATGGAAATCGTTAGTATTAATATACATACCGAGTTTTATTTATTTCGGTTGGGTCTTTTGTCCCAAATAAAATTGTTCACTTCCGCTATAGGTTTTAGCGTATAACTCGTTTATACTTCCGTATGCGGCAAAAGTGCATATAACAAAAGTTACTCTAAATAACAAAATAAACAACTTTGCTATGTGCATATTTGCTGAAAAAGGAATAGGAAACGAAATATCGCTATTTTTAATTTCAGGCCTCCCTTATAACCCCCACTCCTGTTCGTCTTAGAGAATATTAATATAGCCTAAAGTCTAAGTTGGGCTAGTAGTAATATACATACCAAGTTTCATAATATTCCGTTCAGCCGTTTATGCGTGAAAAGGTAACAAACAAACAAACAGACACGATAGAAACAAAATGTAGTTATGGTGTCTATGACATGTGAAACGAAAAGTTATCGTGAAATTTCGCGAAAAAAATCAATGTACAGACAGAGGTTACAATTATATATATATATATATATATATATATATATATATATATATATATATATATATATATATATATACAGTTTTGAACGGACCTCATTTTCGTGATCTACTAGGTAGAATCGATGGACCTTTGAAGAAATTTTTCGAAACTCGCGTCATGAGTACGACCTCAATCGCTGATTTCCCTCAAGGGAAATCTGCTAAAATGCAGTTATGGTGTCTATGACAAGTGAAACGAAAAGTTATACCCTTAAGGGAAATCTGCTAATACCCTCAATATTCAGCCTCGAATGATTTACCTTGGCTATATATATAGTTTTGAACGCACCTAATTTTCATCATCTCGTAAGTAGAATCGATGGAGATTTCAATAAAAACTTCGAAAATCGCGTCATGAGTACGACCACAATAACTGATTTCCCTTAACCCTCCGTCGGGCGCAGCTGGCCTGTGAGGAAAACACTTTTTGATGTCCCGCCACATTCTGGCTCCCCTGTGAGGCGCCATTCCCAGTAGTTTCCTGATTCGTGATGCTTAAAGAATCCCCTACTATATACAGGGTGAGGCATAATAACGAGCGATTTTTAAAAGACTGTTAAATAAAAACATTTTGTTACAAAAATATGTTTATATCACAATATTAAAATACATGAAAAAGCATTTTCTGCAACAGTAAAATGTCTGTTATTTTTTGAAAATAACTCCAGTAAGATGGCGTCCGTTTAGACGCACACATTCCTCGAGCCGGACCTTGAAGTGACTCATCACATTGCGTAGCATTGCCAGTGGGATTTGACCAACTTCCTGCCGGATCCGCTCTTTCAGGGCTTCAATTGTTCGAGGAGGATTATCTTGGTAAACTTTACTTTTAAGATAACCCCACAAGAAAAAATCACATGCTGTGAGGTCAGGTGAACGAGAGGGCCATGCAATATCTCCATTTCGGGAGATCACATGATTTGGAAACAACTGATTGACAATATTCATGCTTACTCGAGCAGTGTGGGATGTTGCTCCATCTTGCTGGAAAAACATCTCATCGTCCACTTCGTAGTGTACAAGTTGTGGAGTAAAAAAGTTGTCCAACATCTCTGCGTATCTCTGCGAAGTCACTGTCACAGCATTGCCATGGCCATCTTCAAAGAAGTATGGCCCTATGATCCCTAATGATGACATGGCGCACCACACAGTAACTTTTGTGGAATGCAATGGTTGCTGATGCAGTTCTCTAGGATTAACTTCACTCCAAAATCGAAAGTTCTGCTTGTTCACGTAACCGGAGAGATGGAAATGTGCTTCATCACTCATCCACAAACGGTTTACAATGTCCTCGTCTTGATTAATCAAATCCAAAAATTCTAAGCTGAACCGGCTTCTGCTCACATAATCTGTTTCCTTTAGGGCCTGAACCATTTGGATTTTGTACGGGTGGAAGTGCAAATCTTGGTGTAAAATTCTTCTTACCGTTCTGTTTGAAATCCCAAGTGTAACGCTGTGTCGGCGAGCTGAGCAACGAGGGCTTCTTTCAATGGCGACTCTTACACGTTCAATGTTATCAGGTGTGCGCACAGTTTTCGGTCTCCCTGTTTTCTTCCTTGTCGTTGACGCAGTCTCTTCAAAGTTCTCAACCCACTTTTTAATCGCACATGCAGACGGCACCGGCAAATTCCGATTAATATTGAAACGTCTGCGGAATGCACGACGTGCTAACTGGTATGAACTACCGTTTTGATAAAATGCTTTGACAGCGTACGCACGATGCTGTGGGGTCCAGCGCTCCATTGTGACTAAATGCTATTTCGCTCCAAACGTAACTGACGCTATCCCCTCCACCTCCATCCAACGCAGCTTGGTTCGCGCGCTTTTTTAAATCGCTCGTTAATATGCCTCACCCGTTATAGTCTATTGCTATCATTCATCCAGCCCGTCTGGTCCCTAGGTGCCTTGTGAGGCTTACTGTGCCCATTTGCATCTTATTATTATTATTTATTAACGTCCACTTTTTGCAACTCAGGCTAATTGGGACGGGTTATCTACAGGTTACCACCCTTTTCTAGCCAGGGTGGGATTTTAGTATGTTATTTAATGAATTTCGTCACTAAATAATTTCCTTTACCCAGGCCAGAATCGAACTCGCCACTCTAGGATTACCATGTGAGATTAAAGATAACGCTTTAACTCACATGGCTAACCTGAGCCCAATTTTCACCTTTAGGGAAGGTCCGGAGCGCCCCAGTGTCATGAAATCACAATTAGTTTACAACCAACTGACCAATAAATATAACTTTGAATTTACATCTTAATTTCAAAGATGAGTTTTTTTCAAGATATATCTATTTCAATCGTCCCTTTTATTAAGATTAATGCTATTCTGTACGGAAGTTCGTCCTATATCTTGAGAAATAAGTGCTATGTCTAACTATGGCCTCTCAGGCCGAATGCGCCTAATCTATTTTACTTGTTTTAGTTTAAGCCTGATTCTATTCTAATAAAGTCATTATTTCACGTTCTAAATAGTATATTTGTTTTCCTTAGATCTTAGCAAAGTCTGTCCTACCGGCGTTTTAAATTAAAATTAATTAGGTGGGAAGTGGGGAGTTAAAATATGTGGATGGCCTCTCATGCCGTGTGAGCCCGATTTTGTTTCGCTCTGAGGTGCGCCCGACGGAGGGTTAAGGGAAATCTGCTAAAACACTCAAATGAGTACTAATAAAATTATTGACTCCCGCTATAGTTTTTAGCGAATATCTCGTTTATGCTTCTTTATACGAAAAAACTTCCGCTATCACCCCTTGTGCAAATTCAGCATGACTGTTTAAATAATCAATTATACAAATTAAATAATGGAAATACTTTTATAGTTTACATTTCTATTGGAAATAAATAAAAAAGTTATTTTCTAGGGAAAATAAATAATTTATTTTTAGCTGGTGGTGAGGGTGATGAATGGTTAATCACAAAACTTTTTTATGGCTCCTCACAATTTTATTTCTTATAAACGCTGAGCGCTTTCGGGGACTAAATCCCCATCCTCAGAGCTACAAAATAATGTAACACCATAATTAGGAGTCTAAAAATCAGTTCTTAAAATTTTTTACTAGTTGGTCATATAACAAACAGTCTATAACATTATAAATTTTTTTACAATAATAACACCTATATTCAAAAACACATTTACAATTAAAATATAACAAATTAATAATTACTATTTAAACATTAAAATAATATTATAAGCAAAACGTTACCGTCAGAGCGTAGGACGATCCTATAGACTTGCTACCAGGCTAACCCTGCCGATGCACTGAGGCCAAGGGGATCGTTCCAAGCCGCTAGGGAGGGGGCAGAGACAAGTCTGGACATGAGAGACGCGTTTGTGTCAGTCTGCACATTTACATTGCCTTTATTTATGGCTTTTTCAAGTTTTATTTCAATAGCCTCAACCATGTCCAACAGATAACCCCTAACGCCACTATGAATTAATTTTATCTGGTGGTCCCCAGCATGGTGGTTGTGCTCCTTACAGTGTGCATAAAACTCTGAGCCTGCTCTCATGTGTTCCTTAGCCCTGATCCGTAACTTCCTCTCTGTCCTCCCAACGTAGCTGGACACATCCCACACTTCATCATGTACACCCCTGATCTGTCTCCTAGAGGAGTAGCATCCTTGATTTTAGAAACAAAATTCTGAAGTGACGCCCTCTTTCTGTAGGCTATTCTAATGCCCTGCCTGTTTAGTTTCCTTCCCAGGATTTCTGATAGCCGGCCCAAATATGGCAATATTCCCCAGGATTTAACCTCTTCTCCACCACCCCTAAAAGTCTCCCTCATCAATTTTTTAGAAACCCTCCTGTCATATATTTTTCTTATAAATTCCCGACTGTGGCCATTCCGTTCTCCTAAGTGGTAAATACGGCATAATTCTTTCTGGTAATTTTCATCGTCCATTGGAACAGATAGGAGCCTTTCAATGAGATAGATGAATGGGGTTTCTTTTACTCTGGGGTGTTGGAAAGACATTTGGTTTATACTTATGTCCGTGCATGTGGGCTTTCTATAAATTGAAAATTTAACCCCCTCTCCGCTCCTATAAATGTGTAGATCCAGGAAGGTTATTTTTCCTGCCTCCTCTTGGTCCAAAGTAAATTTTATGTTGGGATGTTGCGCATTTAAGTAGTCGTGCATCCTTTGCAAATCTTCTGTTGAACCCTCAAAAATACATAAAGTGTCATCGACGTAACGTGCCCAGAATTTAATTTTGTTTTTAAAGGGGTTTCTGTCCGACATTATGAAACAGTGTTTGAACCAATTCATGACCAAATCGGCCGCTAGGGGGCTGATCGGATTTCCCATAGCAAGACCTTTCTGTTTATAAAATTTGCCTTCGAACAGACAGTAGCCCTGCGAAAGTATAATCTTTATTACATTCGAAATTTCCAGAGAAATTATAGGGTCACATTTTTTATAATATAGTGCCTTATCAAAAAGCGACCACGCTTCCTGGGGGGGGGGGTATGTTTGAATACATGTTGATATCCCTGTTTATGTACTTTACAACACAATATAATTTGGGAGGCAGGGGATTTTTATTAATGAGGCCACTACGCTCCTCCGGTTTAAACAGTACATTACAGTTAAATATTGCCTCTTTCACCTTTTTATTGAATGTATTAGTAGTTTTTTGCTTATAATATTATTTTAATGTTTAAATAGTAATTATTATTTTGTTATATTTTAATTGTAAATGTGTTTTTGAAAATAGGTGTTATTATTGTAAACAATTTTATAATGTTATAGACTGTTTGTTATATGACCAACTATGTAAAACATTTTTAAGAACTGATTTTTAGACCCCTAATTATGGTGTTACATTGTTTTGTAGCTCTGAGTCCCCGAAAGCGCTCAGTGTTTATAAGAAATAAAATTGTGAGGAGCCATAAAAAAGTTTTGTGATTAACCGAAAATAAATAAATTAGGGGGAGGGGGGCGACGAAGATTTATAACCACTAATCCGAATCATACTTAGAACTATCATATAAGACTAAAACGTAACATCATTTAGCTTAGTATGCATTTATTAAAAACACTTAAATAAGTACTAATAAAATGAATGACTCCCGCTATAGTTTTAGTGTATATCCCGTGTTTACTTCATTTTACGACATAAGGAGTGCAACAAACGTTACTCTAAATAACAAAATAAACAACTTTTCTTATGTCTTTGCCAAAAACCAAAAGAAAGCAAAATACCGCAATTTTTCATTGTCCACCGCAACCCACGCCCCTCTTTGCCTCTGATCATAGTATAGCCTACAGTCTAAGTTGGGTTAGTAGTAATATACGTACCAAGTTTCATAAAATTGGGCGTGAAAAGGTAACATACAAACCGACACCAATGCCACAAATTGCAGATATGTCTATGGCATGTGAAACGACAAATGTATCGGAAAATCTTGAGAAATCAATGTCTGTCTGTTACAATTTTATACACACACACACACACACACACACACACACATATATATATATATATATATATTTATATATATATACTAGCTCAGATACACGGCTTCGCTCGGGAATTCATTTGAGGCTGAATGGTGATGGTATATTTTTGGCAAGGCTTTACTTTGCATACTATTTTGACATTTACTCGTCCCAGTGTTTAGGGTTTATACCCGTTATTGGTGTGGATTTGTTAATAATATAAATTAATTTTTTATGTAAGACTTCACTGTCCTCCATATTGTCATATTTCCGTCTCCTGTGTATTATGCATAGATTTGAGTTATTAAGGAGAAAATATTGACATACATTTGAATTAATTTTTTCAGGTGAGGTACCTGGTAGTTCATATTGAAAAGAAGTGTTGAGCAAATTTCTCTAAATAACAAAGTAAACAACTTTTGTTATGTGCATATTTGCCGAAACCCAAATAGGAAATCATTATTATTAATTTCAGGCCTCCCTTATAACCCCCACTCCTGCCCGTCCCTAGAAATGTTAGTATGGCTTATTATAAGGAAGGCGTTAGTGCTAATACACATACTGAGTGTTTTATTTAGTTCGGTTGAGTCTTTTGTGCCAAATAAAATTGTTGTCTCCCGCTATAATTTTTAGCGTATAACGCCTTTATACTTCGGTATACGATGATAGTGTATATAAAAAAAAGTTACTCTAAATAACAAAATAAACAACTTTTGTTATGTGCATATTTGCCGAAAATGCAATAGGAAACGAAATATCGCTATTTTTAATTTCAGGCCTCCCTTATAACCCCCACTCCTGCCCGTCCCTAGAAATGTTAGTATGGCTTATTATAAGGAAATCGTTAGTATTAATTCACATAGCGAGTTTGGTTTAGTTCGGTTGAGTCTTTTGTGCCAAATAAAATTGTGGACTCCCGCTATAGTTTTTAGCGTATAACTCATTTATACTTCCGTATACGGCAAAAAAGCATAAAACAAAAGTTACTCTAAATTACAAAATAAACAACTTTTGTTATGTGCATATTTCTGGAAAAGCAATAGGAAACGAAATATCGCTATTTTTAATTTCAGGCCTCCTCTATAACCCCCACTCCTGTTCGTCTTAGAGAATATTAATATAGCCTAAAGTCTAAATTGGGCTAGTAGTAATATACATACCAAGTTTCATAAACTTCGGTTCAGCCGTTTATGCGTGAAAAGGTAACAAACAGACACGAAAGAAACAAAATGTAGTTATAGTGTCTATGACATGTGAAACGAAAAGTTATCGTGAAATTTCGCGAAAAAAATCAATGTACAGACAGAGGTTACAATTTTATATATATACTAGCTCAGATACCCGGCTTCGCCCGGGAATTCATTTGAGGCTGAATGGTGATGGTATTTTTTAGCAGGCTTTACATTCCACAATATTTTGACATTTACCCGTCCTAGTGTTTAGGATTGATACCCGTCGTTGCCGGTGATTTGCTAATAATAGAATTATTTGTTCGATAATTCTTCACAGTCTTCGATATTTTTATACTTCCCGTCTCTTATACATGTAAATATGGTGAATTTTTATTTCAGGCCTCCCTTATAACCCCCCTCCCGTTCAAACCTAAAAATTTTAATATAACTTATAATCATGGAAGAATTAATGCTAATTGACATACCGAGTTTTGTTAAGTTCGGTTCAGCCGTTCGTGCCCGGTAAAGTTTTAACGTATAACTCATTTATACTTAGGTATACGACAAAAGTGTATATTACAAAAGTTACTCCAAATAACAAAATAAACAACTTTTGTTATGTTTATATTTGCGGAAAAACCAATAGGAAACGAAATATCACTATTTTTAATTTCAGGCTTCCCTTATAACCCCCACTCCTGCCCGTACATAGAAATGTTGGTATGGCTTATTATAATGAAGGCCTCACTGCTAATACACATACCGAGTTTTATTTAGTTCGGTTGAGTCTTTTTTGGCAAATAATATTGTTGACTCCCGCTATAATTTTTAGCGTATAACGCATTTAAACTTCGGTATACGACAAAAGTGTATATAACAAAAGTTACTCTAAATAACAAAATAAACAACTTTTGTTATGTGCATATTTGACGAAAAACCAATAGAAAACGAAATATCGATATTTTTAATTTCAGGCTTCCCTTATAACCCCCACTCCTGATCGTCTCAGAGAAAATTAATATAGCCTAAAGTCTAAGTTGGGTTAGTAGTAATATACATACCAAGTTTCATAAAATTCGGTTCAGCCGTTTATGCGTGAAAAGGTAACAAACAAACAAACAAACAAACATACACGAAAGAAACAAAATGCAGATATGGTGTCTATGACATGTGAAACGAAAAGTTATCGTGAAATTTCGCGAAAAAAAATCAATGTACAGACAGAGGTTACAATCTATATATATATATAAAATTGTAACCTCTGTCTGTACATTGATTTTTTTCGCGAAATTTCACGATAACTTTTCGTTTCACATGTCATAGACACCATAACTGCATTTTGTTTCTTTGGTGTCTGTTTGTTTGTTTGTTTGTTACCTTTTCACGCATAAACGGCTGAACCGAATTTTATGAAACTTGGTATGTATATTACTACTAGCCCAACTTAGACTTTAGGCTATACTAATATTCTCTGAGGCGAACAGGAGTGGGGGTTATAAGGAAAGCCTGAAATTAAAAATAGCGATATTTCGTTTTCTATTCGTTTTTCGGCAAATATGCACATAACAAAAGATGTTTATTTTGTTATTTAGAGTAACTTTTGTTATATACACGTTTGTCGTATACCTAAGTATAAATGAGTTATTCGTTAAAACTTTAGCGGGAGCCAACAATTTTATTGGGCACTAACGAACTTAACAAAGCTCGGTATGTCAATTAGCATTAATGATTATAAGTTATATTAAAATTTTTAGGTTCGAACGGGAGGGGGGTTATAAGGAAGGCCTGAAATAAAAATTCACCTAATTTACATGTATAAGAGACGGGAAATATAAAAATATCGAAGACAGTGAAGCCTTATCGAACAAATATTCTATTATTAGCTAATCCACGGCAACGACGGGTATCAATCCTAAACACTGGGACGGGTAAATGTCAAAATATTGTGCAATGTAAAGCCTGCTAAAAAATATCATCACCATTCAGCCTCAAATGAATTCCCGGGCGAAGCCGGGTATCTGAGCTAGTTTTATATATATATAGATATATATATATAAAATTGTAACCTCTGTCTGTACATTGATTTTTTTCGCGAAATTTCACGATAACTTTTCGTTTCACATGTCATAGACACCATATCTGCATTTTGTTTCTTTCGTGTATGTTTGTTTGTTTGTTACCTTTTCACGCATAAACGGCTGAACCGAATTTTATGAAACTTGGTATGTATATTACTACTGGCCCAACTTAGACTTTAGGCTATATTAATTTTCTCTGAGACGAACAGGAGTGGGGGTTATAAGGAAGCCTGAAATTAAAATTAGCGATATTTCGTTTTATATTGGTTTTTCGGCAAATATACACATAACAAAAGTTGTTTATTTTGTTATTTAGAGTAACTTTTGTTATATTCACTTTTGTCGTATACCGAAGTTTAAATGCGTTATACACTAAAAATTATAGCGGGAGTCAACAATATTATTTGCCAAAAAAGAATCAACCGAACTAAATAAAACTCGGTATGTGTATTAGCAGTGAGGCCTTCATTATAATAAGCCATACCAACATTTCTATGGACGGCTATCTGAGCTAGTTTTATATATATATATATAGATAAATATAGATATACTAGCTAAGATACCCGGCTTCGCCCGGGAATTGATTTGAGGCTGAATGGTGATGGTATTTTTTTGACAAGGCTTTACTTTGCGTAATATTTTGTCATTTACCCGTCCCAGTGTTTAGGGTTAATACCCGTTGTTGGCATTTGTTAATAATAAAATTAATTTTGTATGTAAGTCTTCACTGTCCTCCAAATTGACATATTTCCCGTCTCCTGAGCATTATGCATAGATTTCAGCTATTAAGGACAAAATATTAACATTGATTTGAATTAATTTTTCCAGCTGAGGTACCTGGTAGTTCATATTGGAAAGAATTGTTGAGCATATTAATATTTCTACTTAAATTACTTGCTTCATACATTTTTCACGAAAAAATGTATAAAATAAAAGTTACTCTAAATAACAAAGTAAACAACTTTTGTTATGTGCACGTTTGTCAAAAACAAATAAACAATGAATTGTAACGAATTTTTTTTTTTTTTCAGGCCTCCTTTATAACCGCCACTCCCGTTCGAATCTAAAAATTTTAATGTAGCTTATAATCATGGAATAATTAAAGATAATTGACATACCCAGTTTTGTTATGTTCGGTTCAATCTTTAGTGAACAATAAAATTGTTGGGTCCCGCTAAAGTTTTAGTGTATATCTCGTTTATACTTGGTTATAACACAAATCTTTATATAATAAAAGTTACTCTAAATAACAAAATAAACAACTTTTGTTATGTGTATATTTGTAGAAAAACCAATAGAAAACGAAATACCGCTATTTTTAAATTCAGGCCTCACTTACAACCCCCACTCCTGCCCGTCCCTAGAAATGTTGATACGCCTTATTATAATGGAGGCATTAGTGCTAATACACATACCGAGTTTAATTTAGTTTGGTTGAGTCTTTTGTGCCAAATTAAACTGTTCACTTCCGCTACAGGTTTTAGCGTATATCTCGTTTATAAATCGATATACGAAAAAAATGTGTATAACAAAAGTTACTCTAAATAACAAAATAAACAACTTTTGTTATGTGTATATTTGCAGAAACCCAATAGAAAACGAAATACCGCTATTTTTAAATTCAGGCCTCCCTTACACCCCCCACTCCTGCACGTCCATAGAAATGTTGGTACTGCTTATAATAATGATGACATTGGTGCTAACACACATACCGAGTTTTATTTAGTTTGCTTGAGTCTTTTGTGTCAAATGAAATTGTTCTCTTCCGCTATAGGTTTTAGCGAATATCTCGTTTATAAATCGGCATACGAAAATAATATGTATAACAAAAGTTACTCTAAATAACAAAATAAACAACTTTTGTTATATTCATATTTGCTGAAAAACCAATAGGAAACGAAATATTGCTATTTTTAATTTCAGGCCTCCTCTATAACCCCCACTCCTTTTCATCTCAGAGAATTTTAATATAGCCTAAAGTCTAAGTTGGGTTAGTAGTAATATACATACCAAGTTTCAAAAAATTCGGTTCAGCCATTTATGCGTGAAAAGGTAACAAACAAACAAACAAACATACACGAAAGAAACAAAATGCAGTTATGGTGTCTATGACATGTGAAACGAAAAGTAATCGTGAAATTTGGCGAAAAAAAACAATGTACAGACAGAGGTTACAATTTTATATATCTACTAGATCAGATACCCGGCTTCGCCCGGGAATTTATTTGAGGCTGAGTGGTTATGGTATTTTTTTGGCAAAACTTTACTTTGCACAATATTTTGACATTTACCCGTCACAGTGTTTAGGGTTAATATCCGTTGTTGGCATTTGTTAATAATAAAATTAATTTTTTATGTAGTCTTGACTGTCCTCCAAATTGTCATATTTCATATTTTGTTATATTGCCATATTTCCCGTCTCCTGTGCATAATGCATAGATTTCAGTTACTAAGGACAAAATATTAACATAGATTTGAATTAATTTTTCCAGGTGAGGTACCTCATAGTTCAAATTAGAATGACTTGTTGAGCATATCAATATTTCTACGCAAATTACTTGCTCCACACATTGTTCATGGGGAAATGTATAAAACAAAAGTTAATCTAAATAACAAAGTAAACAACTTTTGTTATTTGCTTGTTTGTCAAAAAACAAATAGACAATGAAATATCACGAATTTTTATTTCTGGCCTCCCTTATAACCCCCACTCCCGTTCTAACCTAAAAATTTGAATATAGCTTATAATCATGGAAGAATTAATGCTAATTGACATATCGAGTTTTTAAGTTCGGTTTAATCGTTAGTGCCTAATGAAATAGTTGACTCCCGCTTTAGTTTATAGTGTATATCTCGTTTATAATTCGGTATAAGAAAAAAGTGTATATAACAAAAGTTACTCTAAATAACAAAATAAACAACTTTTGTTATGTGTATATTTGTAGAAAAACCAATAGAAAACGAAATACCGCTATTTTTAAATTCAGGCCTCCCTTACAACCCCCACTCCTGCCCGTCCCTAGAAATGTTGGTATAGCTTGTTATAATGAAAGCGTTAGTACTAATACACATACCGAGTTTTATTCATTTCGGTTGGGTCTTTTGTCCCAAATAAAATTATTCACTTCTGCTATAGGTTTTAGCGTATATCTCGTTTATAATTCGTTATAAGAAAAAATTGTATATAACAAAAGTTACTCTAAATTACAAAATAAACAACTTTTGTTCTGTTTATATTTGCCGAAAACCTAATAGGAAACGAAATTTTGCTATTTTTAATTTCTGGCTTCCCTCATAACCCCCTCTCCTGCCCGTCCCTAGAAATGTTGGTATGGCTTGTTCTAATTAAAGCATTAGTGCTAATACATATACCGTGTTTTATTTATTTCGGTTGGGTCTTTTGTCCCAAATAAAATTGTTCACTTCCGCTATAGGTTTCAGCGTATATCTCGTTTATAATTCGGTATACGAAAAAAGAGTATATAACAAAAGTTACTCTGCATAACAAAGTAAACAACTTTTGTTATATTCATATTTGCCGAAAAATCAATAGGAAACGAAATATCGCTATTTTTAATTTCTGGCTTCCCTTATAACCCCCACTCCTGTTCATCCCAGAGGATATTAATATAGCCTAAAGTCTAAGTTGGGTTAGTAGTAATATACATACCAAGTTTCATAAAATTCGGTTCAGCCGTTTATGCGTGAAAAGGTAACAAACAAACAAACAAACAGACACCAAAGAAACAAAATGCAGTTATGGTGTCTATGACATGTGAAACGAAAAGTTATCGTGAAATTTCGCGAAAAAAATCAATGTACAGACAGAGGTTACAATTTTATATATCTACTAGCTCAGATACCCGGCTTCGCCCGGGAATTCATTTGAGGCTGAATGGTGATGGCTTTTTTTTGGCAAGGCTATATTTTGGACAATATTTTGATATTTACCCGTTTCAGTGTTTAGGGTTAACACCCGTCGTTTCTGTGGATTTGTTAATAATAAAATTATTTTTTTATGTAAGACTTCACTGTCCTGCATATTGTCGTATTTCCCGTTTCCTGTGCATTATGCATAGATTTAAATTATTAATGAGAAAATATTGACATACATTTGAATCATTTTTTTCATTTGAGGTACCTGGTAGTTCATATTGAAAAGAAGTGTTGAGCAAATTTCTCTAAATAACAAAATAAACAACTTTTGTTATGTGCATATTTGCCGAAACCCTAATAGGAAATCACTATTTTTAATTTCAGGCCTCCCTTATAACCCCCACTCCTGCCCGTCCCTAGAAATAGTATGGCTTATTATAAGGAAGGCGTTAGTACTAATACACATACTGAGTTTGGTTTAGTTCGGTTGAGTCTTTTGTGCCAAATAAAACTATTGACTCCCGCTTTAATTTTTAGCGTATAACGCCTTTATACTTCGGTATACGACCATAGTGTATATAAAAAAAGTTTCTCTAAATAACAAAGTAAACAACTTTTGTTATGTGCATATTTGCCGAAAATGCAATAGGAAACGAAATATCACTATTATTAATTTCAGGCCTCCCTTATAACCCCCACTCCTGTTTGTCTTAGAGAATATTAATATAGCCTAAATTCTAAGTTGGGCTAGTAGTAATATACATACCAAGTTTCCCGGCTTCGCTTAGGGACTTATTCCAAGCTAAAAGAATGTTTTTTAGCAGATTTCCGTTAAGGGAAATCAGCTATTGAGGTTGTACTCATGACGGAATTTTCGAAATTTTTCTTCAAATGTCCATCGATCTTACCTAGTAGATGACGAAAATGAGGTCCCTTCAAAACTGTATATATCTATATATATATAAAATTGTAACCTCTGTCTGTACATTGATTTTTTTCGCGAAATTTCACGATAACTTTTCGTTTCACATGTCATAGACACCAAAACTGCATTTTGTTTCTTTCGTGTATGTTTGTTTGTTTGTTACCTTTTCACGCATAAACGGCTGAACCGAATTTTATGAAACTAGGTATGTATATTACTACTAGCCCAACTTAGACTTAGACTAGATATCTCGTTTCATATTGGTTTTTCGGCAAATATGCACATAACAAAAGTTATTTATTTTGTTATTTAGAGTAACTTTTGTTATATACACTTTCGCCGTATACTGAAGTATAAATGGAGTTATACGCTAAAAATTATAGCGGGAGTCAACAATTTTATTTGGGCACAAAAACAACTCAACCGAACTAAGTAAAAGTAAAACTCGGTATAAACTATTAGCACTATAAACGCTTTCATTATAATAAGCCATACCAAACATTTCTAGGCACGGGCCAGGAGTGGGGTTATAAGGGAAGCCAGAAATTAAATATACTGATATTTCGTTTTCCTATTGGTTTTTTCGGCAATTAATGAACATGACGATAAACAAGAACATTTTCAATTGTATGAAAGCATTTTAAAAAAAAACAAGTAGCTGTTTCATGAGGAGCAAAGTATATTACTCCCCCCTCCCCCTTCCTCTGTCTTTCACTGGAACATTAATTAATCGGAAGTAAGAAATTTCATCCTTTAATGTGTTTAAAAACATCAATTAATTCACAAAAAAACGAAAGTATTTAAACATTACATAATTAGAATTGAAAAAATAGAATCTGAATATAAGGTAATGTTAGCGGAAATTGAGAGGTTAGCCGTTAAATCATGTTTCTGTTGGTTAACCTGGAGCGTTCAGGGGACGGGTGGGGAGACCTTCCTGTAATCTAGAAACCTTTCTCACTCCCTCTTTTTCTTTCCTCAGTTGTTTTACACACTTTATTCGTATATCGTATTATTAAACGAGATATACGCTAAAAAAAACCTATAGCGGGAAGTGTATTTTGTTATTTAGAGTAAATTTTTGTTATTATACACTTTTTTATCGTATACCGAATAATAAACGAGATATACGCTAAAAACCTATAGCGGAAGTGAAACAATTTTATTTGGGACAAAAAAGACCCAACCGAAATATAAATAAAAAAGTCCGTCACGCAGGAGCTTGCGTTTTAAAACTAAGCAGAGATTTTTCCACGTGAAGTTTCACAGTCGAGAAATCTGCCCAATAAGAAACTGTAGTGTAAAGGGATCTCTAAAAACTTATTTCACGAGGGGGACGAATAGTTTACGGAAACGGCCGCCAGGAGCTCTCTGTGGAATGTCCCGAAACATAGCCGACTCGTGCCGACGGACACACAGGAATACAAATGCAAATATCTCGGTTAATATTCAAGATAGAGATTAAGTGTATTATAACAATATTTTATAGAAAATTTAATTTGCAATACGATTGGTTCTATACAATTTTTCGATTCCGATTGCATAATAATTAACGGAGATATTTTTGAATTTTTCGAAAATCCCCCCTCTCAAACCCCCCTTCCCTCTGGTTTACGATTTCAGCCATTAACGAACTTGATCTGTCTTTTTACATAAAACGGTAAATTATCGAGTTTCGTAACGATTCAAACAAAAATTGCGGACCGCTAGAGCGTTAACAGGACAAATATAATATATAATATATTATATATATATATATATATTTATATATATTATATTATATATATATATATATATATATATATATATAATTTTGGGACAGACCTCATTTTCGTCATCTCCTGGGTAGGATCGATGGACATTTGAAGAAAAATTTTTTCGAAACTCGCGTCATGACCTCAATAGCTGATTTTCCCTTAAGGGAAATCTGCTAAAACTCGGTATATGGTATTAGCACTAACGCTTTCCTTTTATAAATAAGCCATACTAGCATTTCTAGGGACGGGGGCAGGAGTGGGGGGTTATAAGGGAGGCCTGAAATTAATAATGGTGATATTTCGTTTTCAACCACAATAATTTTGTGCTTAATAACTGTGAGATCTATGCATAATGCCACAGGAGGGACGGGAAAATATGACAATTTGGAGGGACAGTGAAGACTTACATAAAAAAATTAATTTTTAGCAGATTTCCCCTAAGGGAAATCAGCTATTGAGGTTGTACTCATGACGGGAATTTTCGACATTTTATTCTTCAAAATGTCCATCGATCCTTACCTAGTAGATGACGAAAATGAGGTCCGTTCAAAAACTGTATATATATATATATATATATATATTTCTATAATATATATTCTATATTATATATAAAATTGTAAACCTCTGTCTGTACATTGATTTTTTTCGCGGAAATTTCACGATAACTTTTCGTTTCACATGTCATAGGACACCATAACTTGCATTTTGTTTCTTTTGGTGTCTGTTTTGTTTTGTTTGTTTGTTTATTTGTTTGTTTGTTTTATTTTGTTTGTTGTTTGTTTGTTTACCTTTTCACGCAATAAAACGGCTGAAACCGAATTTTATGAAACTTGGTATGTATATTACTACTAGCCCAACTTTAGACTTTAGGCTATATTTAATGTTCTCTAAGACGAACAGGAGTGGGGGTTATAAGGGAGGCCTGAAATTAAAAAATAGCGATATTTCATTTTCTATTGCTTTTTTCAGCAAATTTTATGCTCATAACAAAAAGTTGTTTATTTTTGTAATTTAGAGTAACTTTTGTTATATGCACTTTTGCCGTATACGGAAGTATAAATGAATTTAATACACTAAACACTAATAGCGGGAGTCCACATTTTATTTGGCATAAAAAGACTCAACCGAACTTAAAAAAACAAACTCGCTGTGTGAATTAAATACTAACGATTTATTTATAAAAAGCCATTACTAACATTTATCTAGGGGACGGGCAGGAGGTGGGGGTTATAAGGGAGACCAGAAATTAAAAATAGCGATATTTCGTTTCCTATTGCTTTTCAGCAAATATGCACATAACAAAAAAAGTTGGTTTATTTTGTTATTTAGAGTAACTTTTGCAATATGCACCTTTTGCCGTATACGGGAAGCATAAATGAGTTATACGCTATAAACTAAAGTGGGAGTCCACAATTTTATTTGGCACTAAAAACTCAACCGAAATTAAACCAAACTGGTTTATGTGAATTAGTACTAACGCCTTTCATTATAATAAGCTATACTAAACATTTTCTAGGGACGGGCAGGAGTGGGGGTTATAAGGAACGCCTGAAATTTATAATAGTGATATTTCGCTTCCTATTGCATTTTCGGCAAATATGCACATAACAAAAGTTGTTTATTGTGTTATTTTATAGAAAACTTTTTTTTTTTATATACACTATCATCGTATACCGAATATTAAGACGTTATACGCTAAAAAAATTATAGCGGGGAAGACAACAAATTTTATTTGGCACAAAAAAGACTCAAACCGAACTAAATAAAAAACACTCATTATGTGTATTAGCACTAACGCCTTCCTTATAATAAGCCATTTCTAACATTTCTAGGGACGGGCAGGAGTGGGAGTTGTAAGGGAGGCATGAAATTAATAATAATGATTTCCTATTGGGTTTTCGGCAAAAAAATGCACATATCAAAAGTTGTTTATTTTGTTATTTAGGAGAAAATTTTGCTCAACACTTCTTTAGTTCAATATGAACTACCAGGTACCTCACCTGAAAAAAATTAATTCAAATATATATCAATATTTTCTCCTTAATAATTCAAAAATATATGCATAATGCACAGGAGGACGGGAAATATGACAATATGCAGGACAGTGAAGTCTTACAATAAAAAATTATTTTTATTATTAACCAAAATGCCAACAAACGGGTATTAACCCTAAACACTGGAAAACGGGTAAAATGTCAAAATATTGTGCAATGTAAAGCCTTGCCAAAAAATTATACCATCACCATTTCAGCCTCAAATGAATTCCCGAGCGAAGGCCGGGTATCTAAGCTAGTTATATATTAAAAATTGTAACCTCTGTCTTGTACATTGATTTTTTTTGCGAAATTTCACGGTGGTCGGCCGGGGGGGTAAACTTTTCGTTTCACATGTCATAGGACACCACAACTGCTTTTTGTTTTTCTTTGGTGTCTGTTTGTTTGTTTATTTGTTTGTTTGTTTGTTTGTTTGTTTACCTTTTCACGCATAAAACGGCTAAACCGATTTTTATAAAACTTGGTATGTTATATTACTACTAGCCCAACTTAGACTTTAGGCTATATTAATATTCTCTAACACGAACAGGAGTGGGGGTTGTAAGGGAGGCCTGAAATTAAAAAAATAGCGATTATTTCGGTTTCCTATTGCTTTTTCAGCAAATATTTTTACATAACAAAAGTTGTTTATTTTGTAATTTAGAGTAAACTGTTGTTATATGCAACTTTGCCGTATACGGAAGTATAAATGAGTTTATACGCTAAAAAACTATAGCGGGAGTCCACAATTTTATTTGGCACAAAAAGACTCAACCGAACTAAACCAAAACTCGCTATGTGAATTAATACTAACGATTTTTTCCTTACAATTAAGCCATACTAGCATTTCTAGGACGCGCAGGGAGTGGGGGTTATAAGGAAGGCCTGAAATTAAAAATAGCAATATTTCGTTTCCTACTCCTTTTTCAGCAAATATGCACATAACAAAAGTTGTTTATTTTGTTATTTAGGAGTAACTTTTGTTATATGCACTTTTTGCCGTATACGGAAAGCGTAAAATGAGTTTATACGCTATTAAGCTATAGCGGGAGTCCACAATTTTATTTGGCACTAAAGGACTCAACCGGAATAAAACCAAAAACTCAGTATGTGAATTAGTTACTAACGCCTTCATTATAATAAGCTATACTAGCATTTCTAGGGACGGGCAGGAGTGGGGGGTTATAAGGGAGGCCTGAAATTAATAATAATGAATTTTTCCTATTGGGGTTTCGGCAAATATGCACATAACAAAAGTTGTTTATTTTGTTATTTAGAGAAATATTTGCTCAAAAAATTTCTTTTTCAATATGAAACTATTCAGGTACCTCACCTGGAAAAAATTAATTCAAATTATAATATTTTGTCCTTAATAAACTTAAATCTATGCCATAAACGCACAGGAAAACGGGAAAATATGACAATATTGAGGGACAGTGAAGTCTTACATAAAAAAAATTAATTGTTATTATTGTCAAAATCCACAGAAAACGACGAGTATTAAACCCTAAAACACTGGGAAGGGTAAATGTCAAAATATTGTGCAAAGTAAAAAAAAAAAAAAAATTTCAAAATATATGTCAATATTTTCTCCTTTAATAATTCAAAATCTATGCATAATGCACAGGCGACGGGAAATATAACAATATGGAGGGACAGTGAAGTCTTACATGAAAATATTAATTTTATTACTAACAAATCCATAGGAACGACAGGTATAATAAACTCTAAACACTGGGGACGGGGAAAATGTCAAAATATTGTGCAAAGTAAATGGCCTTGCCAAAAAAAAAAAAAAATACCAGATCACCATTCAGCCTCAAATGAATTCCCGTGCGAAGCCGGGTATCTGAGGTATAGTATATATAATATTATATATTATATATATCTATATATATATATATATATATATATATATATATATATATTTGTCTGTTACCGCTCTAGCGGTCGCAATTTTTGTTTAATCCTTACCAAACTTCATATTTAAGCGTTTTATGTAAAAAAGAAAGATCAAGTTCGTTAACGGCTGAAATCGGACTAGTGGGAGGGGGAGTTTAGAGGGGAGGATTTTCGAAAATTCGAAATATCTCCGTTACTATACGTCGGATCGAAAAATTATACAGAATCAATCTTATTACAAATTAAATTTACTATAAATATTGTTATATACATGTATTCTTTATCTTGAATATTAACCGAGATATTTGCATTTTTCAGTTTTCAGCCATCAGCAAACCGCCACTTCTACACATATTACATAAACAATACTCTGCTACATAATAAATCACCTTATTCAAAGTTTAAATACCAAAGATTGTATTCTACTAGACAGTTCTTGTAGACCTTTACTATACGAGATACATGCAAATATTTCCCGGTGACCCCCCCCCCCCCGTCTTAAGGTTTTGGACTACTAAAATTTGATTGAATGAGATAATAATTATTCTGACTCATTATTAGTTACAGTACTAGATATAGTAAATAGTTCTCAATAAAATTAATATGTTATATTCTGATATATTTCAGTAATTGTTTTTCTTTCCGGTGTGAAGCGGGCAGACCCGTTTATTTACATTTCTAACCTAACGCTTCCTGTCGGCAGTTTATTATAATTGGATGAAACCTTTTTTTATTTCCGTTTGTATTTATTCACGGTGGTGTTGTGTTACCAGTACGTAGATTTATCTATTAGCAGTGGTCTGGAACCTACCGATTTTTCGGTATTTCTACCGAAATGGACTCTGTACTACCGAAATACCGAAATGCAATGATTTTTACACGATTTCAGAAAATGCATGAAAATTCTCCTGATTTTTCTACCGATTTCACTAATTTGTGTTGGCAACCCTTTTCATTTATGTTTAATTTTACGGGGAATCACCTTACAGCAAGTATGAATGAGCAGAGTTATTGCGGACTGATACAGAGTGGCGCATTCTAAGAAATTGTGATCAAATGAAAACATTTTCTGATGACGTAGAACTATTTTGGGATGAAGTAAGTTTGCTAAAGCGTGGCGATGAGACTCAAATGTTTCCCTTGTTAACTACTTTTATGTTTAATATTTTATCACTCCCCCATTCATCTGCCAATGTTGGGAGCATATTTTCTCAAATTAATATTATGAAAACAAAACAGAGAAATAGGCTGTCTACTGAGTCAATCACTACGCCTACTCCATTCAAAACGACTTTTCATGGATGCTAATTGTTATGACTTAGAAATTAATTTAAAAATGACTGCAGCTATGGCCAAAGAATATTGGTACGATCCGAAACATTATGAAAAATAATTTAATTTGTTAGATTTCCGTTTTTGGTGTGCAACTTGTTTAACTTTCAAAATCTCTAAATTTCCAGTTTTTGTCTTTCTTTAACTTGACGCTGGCAAATTAATAATTGCCATAATATGATATATTAATATAATAAGTGTGTTAGATGTAAGTTAGTAGATACAGATACGCTGATTTTTACGTTATTATATTTTTATGTTGTAAGTAGATTTTTATGTTAAACCTCATATTTTTATGTTGTAAGTTGATTTTTATGTTATTATATTTTTATGTTGAAAATTGATTTTTATGTTATTATAATATAATAATAAGTGGGTTTTTTGTTAAATAAACGAATTTGATTGAAAGTTGTATTTTTTGTCATATACCGATTTCACTCATTGACGTTCGAGAACACTGTCTATTAGTAAACATCACGAGGGAAATCTGCTTAGTTTACGCAGCCCCTGGGTGAAGGACTTTTATTTTGTTATTTTCAGTAACTTTTGTTATATTCACTTTTGTCGTATAGAAAAGTATAAACGAGATATACACTAAAAGTCCGTCACGCAGGCGCTGCGTAAACTAAGCAGATTTCCCACGTGATATTTTACAATAGAGAAATCTCACGAGAGCCGAGAAGTTAAGGAAACGGCCGAACTAGCTTTTGGCGGGAAAGTCTCTAGTCCGTTAGCCGCCCAGATTTCATAAAAATGCAGATATCTCGGTTAATATTCAAGATAAAGAATAAATGTATATAACAATATTTATAGTAAATGTAATTTGCAATAAGATTGATTCTGTACAATTTTTCGATCCGGCGTATAGTAACGGAGATATTTTGAATTTTCAAAAATCCTCCCCTCTAAACCCCCCCTCCCACTGGTCCGATTTCAGCCATTAACGAACTTGATCTTTCTTTTTACATAAAACGACTAAATATCGAATTTGGTAACGATCAAACAAACATTGCGACCGCTAGAGCGGTAACAGACAAATATATATATATATATATATATATATATATATATATATACACATACAGTTTTGAACGGACCTCATTTTCGTCATCTACTAGGAAAGATCGATGGACATTTGAAGAAAAATTTCGAAAATTCCGTCATGAGTACAACCTCAATAACTGATTTCCCTTAACGGAAATCTGCTAAAAAACATTCTTTTAGCTTGGAATAACTCCCTAAGCGAAGCCGGGTACCTTAGCTAGTGTGTGTGTATGTCTGTCTATCTATATACTAGCTAAGGTACCTGGCAATGCCCGGGAAATCATACTTGACTGACTAATGATGGTATTTTGATAGTAAGACTTCAATGTGTACAATTACACTTCCCTCCACGACGTAATGATTTTCCGAAATCGACAATATCAAATTGTGAAGAATTGAACGTTTTAGCAGATTTCCCTTAGGGGAAATCAGCTATTGAGGTCGTACTCATGACGCGATTTCCGAAAAATTTCTTCAAATGTCCATCGATCCTACCCAGGAGATGACGAAAATGAGGTCCGTTCAAAATTATATATATCTATATATATATATAAAATTGTAACCTCTGTCTGTACATTGATTTTTTTCACGAAATTTCACGATAACTTTTCGTTTCACATGTCATAGACACCATAACTGCATTTTGTTTCTTTGGTGTCTGTTTGTTTGTTTGTTTGTTTGTTTGTTACCTTTTCACGCATAAACGGCTGAACCGAATTTTATGAAACTTGGTATGTATATTACTACTAGCCCAACTTAGACTTTAGGCTATATTAATATTCTGTAAGACGAACAGGAGTGGGGGTTATAAGGGAGGCCTGAAATTAAAAATAGCGATATTTCGTTTCCTATTAATTTTTCAGCAAATATGCACATGACAAAAGTTATTTATTTTGTAATTTAGAGTAACTTTTGTATATGTACTTTTGCCGTAAACGGAAGTATAAATGAGTTATACGCTAAAAACTATAGCGGGAGTCCACAATTTTATTTAGCACAAAAGACTCAACCGAACTAAACCAAACTCGCTATGTGAATTAATACTAACGATGTCCTTATAATAAGCCATACTAACATTTCTAGGGACTGGCAGGAGTGGGGGTAATAAGGGAGGCCAGAAATTAAAAATAGCGATATTTAGTTTCCTATTGCCTTTTCAGCAAATATGCACATAACAAAAGTTGTTTATTTTGTTATTTAAAGTAACTTTTGCTAAATACACTTTTGCCGTATACGGAAGTATAAATGAGTTATACGCTAAAAACTATAGCGGGGGGGGGGGGGTCGACAATTTTATGCGGCACAAAAGAATCAACCGAACAAAATAAAACTCGGTACGTGTATTAGGACTAACGCCTTCATTATAGCAAGCCATACCAACATTTCTAGGGACGGGCAGGAGTGGGGGTTGAAAGGACGCCAGAAATTAAAAAATAGCGATATTTCGTTTCCTATTGCCTTTTCAGCAAATATGCACATAACAAAAGTTGTTTATTTTGTTATTTAGAGTAAATTTTTCTCATATACACTTTCTTTTCAATATGAAACTACCAGGTACCTCAAATGAAAAAATGTATTCCAATGGTATGTCAATATTTTCTCATTAATAATTCAAAATCTAATCCATAAATGCCCAGGAAACGAAAATATGACAATATGCAATACAGTGAAGTCCTGGCATAAAAAAAAATAATTTTTATTATGAAACAAATCAACATAAACAAGCGGGGTGTTAAAACCCTAAACACTGTGACGGAGTTAAAATGTCATAATATTGTGCAAAGTACAAGTCTTGCCAAAATATATACCACGAAACATTCAGCCCCCAAATGAATACCCGAGCGAAGCCGGGTATCTCAGCTAGTATATATATTAGCAGAAGTTCCCTTAAGGGAAATCAGCTATTGAGGTTGTACTCATGGACGGAATTTTCGACAGTTTTCAACAAATGTCCATCGATCCTACCTAGTAGATGACGAAAATGAGGTCACGTTCAAAACTGTATATATATATTCTATAAATATATATATATATATATATATATAGTCTATATATATGTCTGTTACCGCTCTAGCGGTCGCAATTTTTGTTTAACTCCTGTACCAAACTTCATAAATAAAGCGTTTTATGTAAAAAGAAAGATCAAGTTCGTTAACGGCTGAAATCGGACTATTGGGAGGGGGGGTTTAAGAGGGGAGGATTTTTTGAAAATTCGAAATATCTCCGTTTACTATACGTCGGATCGAAAAATTATAACCGAATCAATCTTAATTACAAATTAAAATTTCCTATAAATATTGTTATATACATATATTCTCTATCTTGAAATGATTAACCGAGATATTTTGCATTTTTTCAGTTTTCAACCAAACCACCACTTCTACTCATGTTACTGTAAACAATACACTGATACATAATAAATCACACATATTGGAATTTTAAATACTAAAATGTGTATTCAAGAGACCTTTCTTATACGATGAAACAAGCACATAAGCACTGGTGACTCCCCCCCCCCCCATCTTAAAGTTTTGGACATACTAAAATATTATTGATTGAGATAACACTTATTCTGATTCATTAAAATAATTACAGTACTAGATATAGTAAATAGTTTCTCAATAAAATTAATGTGTTATATTCTGATATATTTTCAGTAATTGTATTTCTTTCCGGTGTGAGGCGGGAACCCGTTTTGTTTAAATTTTCTAACCAAGGCGCTTCCTGTCCGGCAGGCTAATGAAATTGGATGAAACATTCTTTATTTCCGTTTGTCTTTATTCACGGTGTTGTGTTAGCAGTATGTATATTTACTTATAACTAAACTTCACGAGGGAAATCTGCTTAGTTTTACGCAGCCCCTGCGTGACGGACTTTATATATAAAAATATCTATACTAGCTCAAGATACCCGGCTACGCTCAGAATTCATATTAGAGCCTGAATGGTGATAGGTATTTTTTTTTTTGGCAAGGCTTTACTTTGCACAATATTTTCTGACAATTTAACCATACCCAGGGTTAGTTTAAATACCTGTCGTTTCTGTGGATTTTTTAATAATAAAATTTAATTTTTTTATGTAAGACTTCACAGTCTCCCATATTGACATATTTCCCGTTTCCTGTGCATTATGCAAAGATTTGATATTATTAAGGCACAAAATATTAACAGACATTTGAATTAGTTTCTCCTGGTAAGGTACCTTGTAGTTTCCAAAGAATTGTTGAGCAAATTTCACTAAATACATAAAATAAACAACCTTTGTTATGTGCATATTTGCCGAAAACCCCATTAGGAGACGAAATATCACTATTAGCAGATTTCCCTATAAAGGGAATCAGCCTATGGAGGTTGTAACTCATGACGAGAATTTGTCGACATTTTTCTTCAAATGTCCCATGGATCCTAACTAGTAGATGAAGAAAATGAAGGTCCGTACAAAACTGTATATATATAATATCTAAATATATATATAAATATTATATATATATAGATCAAATATATTTGTCTGATACCGGCTCTAGCGGTCCGCAATATTTGTTTCAATACCTTACCAAACTTCATATTTAAGCGTTTTATGTAAAAAGAAAGATCAAGTTTCGTTAACGGCTAAAATCGGACCAGTGGTAGGGGGGGTTTAGAGGAAAGGATTTTCGAAAATTCAAAATATCTCCGCTACTATACGTCGGATCGAAAAATTATACAGAATCAATCTTATTACAAATTAAATTTACTATAAATAATGTTCTATACATTTATTCTCTATTTTGAAATATTAACCGAGATATTTGCAGTTTTTCAGTTTTCACCTAACCGCCACTTCTACTCATGATGACGTAAACAATACTCTGATACATAATAAATCAACATAATTGTAGTAGTTTAAATACCAAAAAATTTGTATTCAAGCGACCTTTATTATACGAGATACATGCAAATATGCACTGGTGACTCCCCCCCCCCCAGCGTAAAGTTTTGGACTACTCAAATAGTATTGATTGTGATAAGAATTATACTTACTCATTATTAATGCCAGTACTAGATATCTTAAATCGTTCTCAATAAAATTAATGTTTTATCTTTCCGATATATGTGAGTAATTGCCGGTACCCGTTTTGTTTAATTTCTACCTAGCGCTTCCTGTCGGCAGGCTAATGAAATTGGAATAAACATTTCTTTATTTTCGTTTGTATTTATTCCACGGTGTTGTGTTAGCAGTATGTATATTTATCTATTACTAAACTTTACGAGGGAAATACTGCTTTAGTTTTACGCAGGGCCCCTGCGTGACGGACTTTTTTTAACTTTCAGGCCTCCCTTATAAGCCACCAACTCCTGCCCGTCTCCTGACAATGTTAGTATGGCTTATTATTAGAATGACGGTTCCTAGAAATGTTAGTATGGCTTAGTATAAGGAAGACGTTAGTGCTAATTCACATACCAAGTTTGGTTTAGTTCGGTTGAGTCTTTTGTGCCAAATAAAATTGTTGACTTCTGCTATCACTTTTTGGCGTATAACGCCTTTATAATTAGGTATTCGACAAAAGTGTATATGTCAAAAGTTTCTCTAAATAACAAAATAAACAACTTTTGTTATGTGCATATTTGCCGAAACCCCAATAGGAAACGAAATATCACTATTATTAATTTCAGGCCTCCCTTATAACCCCCACTCCTGCCCGTCCCTAGAAATGTTAGAATGGCTTATTATAAGGAAGACGTTAGTACTAATTCACATACCGAGTTTGGTTTAGTTCGGTTGAGCCTTTTGTGCCAAATTAAATTGTTGACTTCCGCTATCATTTTTAGCGTATAACGCCTTTATACTTAGGTATACGACAAAAGTGTATATAACAAAAGTTACTCTAAATAACAAATTAAACAACTTTTGTTATGTGCATAATTGCCGAAAATGCAATAGGACAACAAACAAACAAACAAACATACACGAAAGAAACAAAATGCAGTTATGGTGTCTATCATACAAAGTTTCATAAAATTCGGTTCAGCCGTTTATGCGTGAAAAGGTAACAAACAAACAAACAAACATACACGAAAGAAACAAAATGCAGTTATGGTGTCTATGACATGTGAAACGAAAAGTTATCGTGAAATTTCGCGAAAAAAATCAATGTACAGACAGAGGTTACAATTTTATATATATATATATATATATATATATATATATATATATATATATATAATATCTCAGGTAACCGGCTTCGCTCGGGAAATCACTTGAGTCTGAATGATAATAGTATTTTTTTTTTGAGCAAGGCTTCAGTGTTTACTACACTTCCCGTCTGGGCGCATTGTTTTCCGTGAGGGTCAGGCAGGCGGCTTATAGAAAAAAAAATTGTAATTCAAATAAATGAAAATAAGCCCCTAATCATTGTTTCCCTGGGGGGTAGATGAGAAATTTTAATTTTGAAGAATAAATAAAAATGTGGTTCCTGATCTATCTCTCTCCTCTCCACTTTTTTAACCTCACCTTTTTGAATACGTTCAAACCATAATCGTGGATAGCATTAATTAAAATAAAATATCCTCTATAATGAAACCTTATTTCCTGTTCAAAACCAATCCGCGCGCGTAATATTTTAAGCATAGTTTTGTAATAAGATTATCTTCGTCATAGTAGTAGCGTTTGTGGAACTCATTTCACAGGAAATCGGTTTAACTCAATTAACTGTTTAGGCTCTCCGGCCTCCTTCCGCTCCAGCATCCTCCATAGTTTTTCCTTAAAATATTGATTCGAAGTATTATTTTAATAATTTTATCTACCTGATGGAATTAAATAATAGTATTACCCTAATAATAATTTTCATTTATATCAAAAATATAGGTGAGGGGAAGAGAATGTAGTCCGTCCTGCAAAATAAGTAGTACTTTAAAATCATATCAAATTTAAATGGATATTGACTTTTTTCATAATAGCATTACCATTGGAAATAAGATAATATAATAGCAGAACCAAAGAGTTGGATCCCATAACTTCCGCTATCACTCTTTGTGCCAATCCAGCTGACTTTGTTTAAAATAATACATTATACAAATTAAATAACGGAAATGCCTCTTATAATTTACTTTTCCTATTGGAAAAAAATAGCAAATGTTATTTTCTAGGAGAAATAAATAAATGAGAAGGGACGACGGATATATATAACCTCACTAATCTTTAGTCATAATATTCATTCATTAAAAACTCTTAAATAAGCACTAATAAAATTAATGACTCCCGCTATAGTTTTAGCGTAATAATCCCGTGGTTACTTCATTTTACGAACATAGTGAAATGCCACAAAAGTTACAACTAAATAATAAAATAAACTAACTTTTATGTGCATGTTTGCCGAGAATCTAATAGGAAATGAAATATCATAATTTTTCATTTCAGAGTCCCTCCCTCATGACCCCCACTCTCCGTCCGGGCGTAAAAATTTTAATATAACATATAATCATGGAAGAATTAATGCTAAATCACTAACCGAGTCTTGTTAATTTCGGTTTCAATCGTTAGTGCCCAACAAAAATGTTGGGCTCCCGCTTTAGTATTTTAGTGTAAATATTTCACGTTTATACTTTTGTTTATAAACGACAAAAGTGAATATAACAAAACTTACTCTAAATAACAAAATAAACAACTTTCGTCATGTGCATATTTGCAGAATAACCCATTAGAAAACGAAATACCGCTATTTTTAATTTAAGGCCTCCCTTACCACCCCCACTCCTGCTCGTCCCTAGAATTGTTGGTATAGCTTATGATAATTAAGGCGTTAGAGCTAATACACATACCGAGATTTTAATTATTACAGTTACAAATCCTTTGTGCCAAATAATATTGTTTGACTCCCCGTTTTAACTATAGTCCCATTAGCGTATAACTCATTTACACTTCGGAATACGATGAAAGTGTTAATGACAAAAGTTACTCTAAATAACAAAATAAACAACTTTTGTTATGTGCATATTTGCCAAAAAACCAATAGAAAACGAAATATCGCGAGTTTTAATATCAGGCCTCCCCTTATAACCCCCACCTCTCTGTTTCGTCTCAGAGAAAATTATTATAGCCTAAAAGTCTAAGTTGGGCCTAGTAGTAAAATACATACCACAAGTTTCATAAAAATCGGTTCAGCCGTTTATGGGTGAAAAGGTAACAAACAAACAAACAAATAAACAAACAAAAAACACAACAACAAACAAACAGACAACCAAAGAAACAAAATGCAGATTATGGTGTCTATGACATGTGAAAACGAAAAGGTTATCGTGAAATTTCGCGAATAAAAATCAATGTACAGACCGAGGTTACATTTATATATATATAGATATACTGAGCTCAGGATACCCGGCTTTCACTCCGGGAACAGATTTGAGGCTGAATGGTGATGGTATTTTTTTTTTTGGCAAGTCATTACTTTGCACAATATTTTACCTTTACCCGTCCCAGTGTTTAGGGTTAATACCCGTTGTTGGCTTTGATTTACAAAGAATAAAATAATTTATTTATGTAAGTATTCACTGACCCTCCATAATGTCATATTTTCCGTCTCCTGTGCATTTATGCATATGGTGATTTTCTGTTATTTAAGGACTCCCTTAAAACTCCCCTAGTTTGAACATAGAAATTTGAATATAATTTATAATCATGTAATAATTAATGCTATTTCAACTACCGAAAATACTTTCGGTCCACACATTAGTGCTCGCTGGAGCTTTAACGTATAACTTATTTATACTTAGGTAGAAAACAAAAAGTTAATCTAAATATCAAAGTAAACAACTTTTGTTATGTTCATATTTTGCCGAAAAACGAAGAGAAAACGAAATACCGCTATTTTTTAAATTCAGGCAATCCATTAACAACCCCCACTTCCTGCCCGTCCCTAGAAATATTGGTATGGCTTGTTTATAATGAAAAGCGTTAGTGCTAATACACATACAGAGTTTTATTTAGTTAAGTTGGGTCTTTTGTCCCAAATAAAATTGATCACTTCCGCTATAGGTTTTTAGAGCGTATATCTCGTTTCTAATTCGGTATACGAAAAAAGTGTATATATAACAAAAAGTTACTCTAAATAACAAAATAACACAACTTTTGTTATGTTCATATTTTCCGAAACACCAATATGAAACGAAATATCACTATTTTTAATTTCAGGCCTCCCTTATAACCCCCACTCCTGCCCGTACCTAGAAATGTTAGTATGCCTTATTATAAGGAAGACGTAAGTGCTAATTCACATACCGAGTTTTGTTTAGATCGGTTGAGTCTTTTGTGCAAAATAAAATTGTTGACTTCTGCTAACACTTTTTGGCGTATAACGCCTTTATAATTAGGTATACGATAAAAGTGTATATGACAAAAGTTTACTCTAAATAACAAATATTAACAACTTTTGTTATGTGCATATATTTGCAAATAAACCAATAGAAAAAACGAAATATCCGCGAAGATTTATATATAAAGATTTAATAGAGAAGTTTGAATTGTTTTAATAATCAGGCCTCCTCTCCCGTATAACCCCAACTCCCTGTTCGTTCTCAGTGAAGAAAATTAATATAGCCTAATAGGTCTAAGTTGGGGCGCTGTAGTTATATACATACCAAGTTTCATAAAAAATCGGTTCAAGCGTGGTTTTATGGGTTGGGTTGTGATAAGGTTAAAAACAAACAAACAAACAAATAAACAAAACAAACAAATAAACATAACAAAACAAAACAAACAGACACCCAAGAAACAAAAAATGCAGTTATGGTTGTCTCATGACTTGTGAAACGAAATAAAAAGTTTATCGTGGAATTTCGCGAGAAAAAAAAAATCAATGTACAGACAGAGGTTACAATTTTATATATATATAGATAGATATATACTAGCTCAGATAACCGGCTTCGCCCGGGAAGTCATTTTGAGGCTGAATGGTGTGGTATTTTTTTGGCAGCTTTTACATTGACACAAGATTTTGACATTTACCCGTCCCAGTGTTTTTAGGATTGAATTGATACCCCCTATTTCCCCGTGAAATTTGCTAATAATAAGAAAATTATTTGGTTCGATAAGGCCTTCACAGTCTTTGAATATTTTTATTTTTTCCGCCTTTACTCTTATACATGTAATTATGGTGTAATAATTTTTTTATTTCAGGCCTCCCTCATCATAACCCCCCCCCTCCAGTTCGAACCTAATAAATTTTAATTTAACTTATTAATCATGGAAGAATTAAATGCTTAATTGACATACCGATGTTTTTGTTATGTTATTGTAAAGTTCGGTTTTCAGCCGTTAGTAATCTAGTGTTTAAGTGCCCCGATAAAGTTATAACCGCGCCGTTAATAAAGTTTTTTAACGTATAAATAATTTCATACTTAGGTTATTACGACAAATGTGTATATATCAAATGTTAATCAAAATAACATAATAGGCAACTTTTGTTATGTGCATAATTGCCGAAAATGCATAAGTGGAAACGAATTATCGCTATTTTTAATTTCAGACTTTCCCTTATAACCCCCACTCCTGACCGTCCATAGAAGAAATGTTGGTATTGCTTATTATTATTAATGATGGGCATCACTGCTAATACCTCATACCGAGTTTTATTTAGTTCGGGGTTGAGTCTTTTTTGGCAAATATTATATTGTTTTGACTCCACGCTATTATTTTTAGCGTATAACGCATTTTAATTAATAACTTCGGTATACGGACAATGGTGTATATAACAAAAGTTACTCTAAATAACAAAATAAACAACTTTTGTTATGTGCACATTTGCCGAAAAACCAATAGAAAACGAAATATCGTTATTTTTAATTTCAGGCTTCCCTTATAACCCCCACTACTGTTCGTTCTCAGAGAAAATTAATATAGCCTAATGTTCTAAGTTGGGTTAGCTTAGTAATATACATTCCAAGTTTCATAAAATTCAGTTCAGCCGTTTGTGCGAGAAAAGGTAACAAACAAACAAACAAACAAACAAACAAACAAACAAACAAACAAACAAACTTACACGAAAGAAACAAATTGCAGATATGGTGTCTAATGACTTGTGAAACGAAAAGTTATAGTGAAATTTTGAGAAAAAAAAATCAATGTACAGACAGAGGTTACCAATTTTATATATATATATATATATATATATATCATATATATATTTATATATATATATATCTCTATATATATAAAAAATTGTAGCCTCTGTCTGTACATTGATTTTTTTTCGCGAAATTTTCACGATAACTTTTCGTTTCACATGTCATAGACACCATAACTGCATTTTGTTTCTTTCGTGTCTGTTTGTTTGTTTGTTTGTTTGTTTGTTTTTGTTTGTTACCTTTTCACGCATAAACGGCTGAACCGAATTTTATGAAACTTGGTATGCATGTTACTACTAACCCAACTTAGACTTTAGGCTATACTAATATTCTCTGAGACGAACAGGAGTGGGGGTTATAAAGGAGGCCTGAAAATAAAAAATAGCGATATTTCGTTTCCTATTAGTTTTTCAGCAAATATGCTCATAACAAAAGTTGTTTATTTTGTTATTTAGAGTAACTTTTGTTATATACACTTTTGTCGTATACTTAAGTATAAAAGCGTTATACGCTAAAAATGATAGCGGAAGACAGCAATTTTATTTGGGACAAAAGAGTCAACCGAAATAAATAAAACTCGGTATATGTATTAGCACTAACGCTTTTATTATAACAAGCCATACTAACCTTTCTAGGGACGGGCAGGAGTGGGAGTTGTAAGGGAAGCCAGAAATTAAAAATAGCGGTATTTTGTTTTCTATTCGTTTATTTTCGGCAAATATAAACATAACAAAAGTTGTTTATTTTGTTATTTAGAGTAACTATTGTTATATACACTTGTTTCGTATATATCCCGAATTAATAAACGAGATATTCGCTAAACCTATAGCGTAAGTGAACCATTTTATTGGGACAAAAACCCCAACCGAAATTAAATAAAACTTCGGTTTTGGTGGTATTAGCCTAACGCTTTCATTATAACAACCATACCATACCTTTCTAGGGAACGGGCAGGAGTGGGGGGTTGTAGGGAGGCCTGAATTAAAAATAGCGGTAATTGGTTTTCTCTATTCGTTTTTTTCAAGCAAATATAACATAACCAAAGTTGTTTATTTTGTTTATTTAGAGAAACTTTTTTTTTTATATACACTATCATCGTACACACGAATTATAACGAGATATCGCCTAAAACCTATAGCGTAAGTGAACAATTTTAATTTGGACAAAGACCCAACCGAAATAAATAAAACTCGGTGTGTATTAGCACTTACCGCTTTCATAATATACAAGCCATTCCAACATTTTCTAGGGACGGGCAGTAGTGGGGTTGTAAAGGGAGGCCTGAATTTAAAAATAGCGGTATTTTAGTTCCTCTATATCGTTTTTCAGCAAATATGAACATAACCAAAGTTGTTTATTTTTTGTTATATAGAGAAACTTTTTTTTATATACACCTATCATCGTACAACCGAAGTATAAAGGGCGTTTTATACGCTAAATATTATAGCGGGAGACCACAATTTTATTTGGCACAAAAGACTCAACCGAACTAAAACAAAACTCGGTATGTGATATTAGCACTACCGCGCCTTCCTTATAATAAGCCATACTAACATTTCGTAGGAACGGGCAGGAGTGCGGGTTATAAGGAAGGCCTGAAATAAATAATAGTGGTATTTGTTTCCTATTGCATTTTCGGCAAATATGCACATAACAAAAGTGTTTATTATGTTATTTAGAAACTTTTTTTTATATACACTATTGTGGTATTTTGTTTCCTATTGCATTTTCGGCAAATATGCACCTAACAAAAGTTGTTTAATTTTGTTATTTAGATAAACTTTTTTTATTAATACACTATTGTCGTATACCAAAGTTTTTTAATTATTGCGTTATACGCTAAAGAAATATAGCGGGAGTCAGCGGAGTCAACAGTTTTGGAGGACAGTAAAGACTTACAACATAAAAAAGTAATTTTATTATTAACATAATGCCAACAACGGGTATTAACCGCTAAGACACTGGGACGGGTAAATGTCAAAATATCTTGTGCAAAGTAAAAGGCTTGCCAAAAAAATTCCATCACCATTTCAGTCCCCTCAAATCCAATTCCCGGGCGGAAGCCGGGTATCTGAGCTAGTATATATATATATATATATATATATATATATATATATATATATATATATATATATATATATAAAATTGTAACCTCTGTCTGCTGTACATTGATTTTTTTTCGCGAAATTTCACGATAACTTTTCGTTTCACATGTCATAGACACCATAACTGCAATTTTTTTCTTTGGTGTGAGTTTGTTTGTTTGTTTATTTGTTTGTTTGTTACCTTTTCACGCATAAACGGCAGAACCAAATTTTATGAAACTTGGTATGTTTATTACAAGTAGACCAACTTAGACTTTAGGCTATATTAATATTCTCTAAGGACAAACAGGAAGTGGGGGTTTATAAGGGAGGCCTGAAATTAAAAATAAAGGTATTTCGTTTCCTATCGCTTTCTCGTCAAATATGCACATAACAAAAATGGTTTATTTTGTAATTTAGAGTAACTTTTTGTTATATACACTTTTCGTCGTATACCGAGTTATAAACTAGATATACGCTAAAAACCTATAGAGGAAGTGAACTATTTTATATGGCACAAAAGAATCAACCAAACTAAATAAAACTCGGTATGTGTATTAGCACTAACGCATTTCATTATAACAAGCCATGCCAACATATCTAGGGACGGGCAGGAGTGGGGGTTTTAAGGAAGCCAGAAATTAAAAATAGCGATATTTCGTTTCCTATTGATTTTTCAGCAAATATGCACATAACAAAAGTTGTTTATTTTGTAATTTAGAGTAACTTTTGTTATATACACTTTTGCCGTATACGGAAGTATAAAAACTATAGCGGGAGTCCACAATTTGTTTTGGCACGTAAGACTCAACCGAACTAAACCAAACTCGCTATGTGAATTAGTATTAACGATTTCCTTATAATAAGCTATACTAACATTTTTAGGGACGGGCAGGAGAGGGGGTTATAAGGGACGCCTGAAATTAAAAATAGCGATATTTCGTTTCTTATTGCTTTTTCAGCAAATATGCACATAACAAAAGTTGTTTATTTTGTTTTTTAGAGTAACTATTGTTATATGCACTTTTGTCGTATACGGAAGCATAAATGAGTTATATGCTATAAACTATAGCGGGAGACAACAATTTTATTTGGGACCATAGACTCAACCGAAATATAATAAAACTCCGGTATGTCGATTAGCATCTAACGCTTTCATTATAACAAACCATTTCAACATATCTAGGCACGGGCAGGAGTGGGGGTTATAAGGGAAGCCTGAAATTAAATATAGCGAATATTTCGTTTCCTATTGTTTTATTCGGCCAAATCATGAACATGACGATCAACAAGAACCATTTTCAATTGTATTAGAGCATATTTTTTAAAAACAAGTTAGCTGTTTCATGAGGAGCAAAGTATATTACTCTCTCCCCCCCCCCCCCCCCCTTCCATCTGTCTTTTCACTGGAACATTAATATAATCGGAAGTAAGTAATTTTCATCCTTGAATGTGTTTAAAACATCAATTAATTCACTAAAAAACGATAGAAATTTAAAACATAACATAAATTAGAATTGAAAAGTAGAATCTGAATATAAGGTAATGTTAGCGGAATTGAGAGTTAGAACGTTAGTCATGTTTCTGTTGTTAACCTGGAGCGTCAGGGACGGGTGGTGGAGACCTTCCTGTAATCTAGAACCTTTCTCACTCCCTCATTCTTTCCTCAGTTGTTTTTACACACTTTTTTCGTATGAAACGTATTAAAACGAGATATACGCTAAAACCAATAGCGGAAAGTGTATATTTGTTATTTAGAGTAAATTTTGTTATATACACTTTTTTTCGTATACCGAATTATAAACGAGATATATGCTAAAACCTATAGCGGAAGTGAACAATTTTATTTGGGACAAAAGACCCAGCCGAAATAAATAAAACTCGGTATTTGTATTAGCACTAACGTTTTCCTTATAATAAGCCATACTAACATTTCTAGGGACGGGCAGGAGTGGGGGTTATAAGGGAGGTCTGAAATTAAAAATGGTGATGTTTCGTTTCCCCACAATATTTTGTGCTTAATAACTGAAATCTATGCATAATCCACAGAGACGGGAAATATGACAATTTGAAGGACAGTGAAGACTTACATAAAAAATTAATTTTATTATTAACAAATGCCAACAACGGGTGTTAATCCTAAATAGTGGGACGGGTAAAGGTGAAAATATTGTGCAAACTAAAGCCTTGCCAAAAAAATACCATCACCATTCAGCCTCAAATGAATTCCCGAGCGAAGCCGGGTATCTGAGCTAGTATCTATATAAAATTGTAACCTCTGTCTGTACATTGATTTTTTTCGCGAAATTTCACGATAACTTTTCGTTTCACATGTCCTAGACACCATAACTGCATTTTGTTTCTTTCGTGTCTGTTTGTTTGTTTATTTGTTTGATTGTTTGTTACCTTTTCACGCATAAACGGCTGAACCGAATTTTATGAAACTTGGTATGTATATTACTACTAGCCCAACTTAGACTTTAGGCTATATTAATATTCTCTAAGACAAACAGGAGTGGGGGTTATAAGGGAGGCCTGAAATTAAAAATAGCGATATTTCGTTTCCTAATGCATTTTCAGCAAATATGCACATAACAAAAATTGTTTATTTTATACTTTAGAGTAACTTTTGTTATATGCACTTTTGCCGTATACGGAAGTATAAATGAGTTATAAACAAAAAACTATAGCGGGAGTCATTAATTTTATTGGGCTCAAAAGACTCAACCGAACTAAATAAAAATCGGTATGTTTATTAGTGTTGACGCCTTGATTTTCATAAGCCATACCAACATTCCTAGGGACGAGCAGGAGTGGGGATTGTAAGGGAGGCCTGAAATTAACAGTAGTGATATTTCGTTTCCTATTGGTTTTTTCGTCAAACATGCACATGACAAATGTTGTTTATTTTTTTATTTTAAGTAACTTTTGTTATATTCACTTTTGTCGTATAGAAAAGTATAAACGAGATATACACTAAAATCTAAAGCGGGAGCCAACAATTTTGTTGGGCACTAACGATTGAACCGAACTTAGCAAAACTCGGTGTGTGAATTAGCATTAATTCTTCCATGATTATAAGCTATATTAAAAATTTTAGGTTCAAAGGGGAGTGCGGATTATAAGAGAGGCTGAAATGAAAAACTCGCTTTTTATATTTTCTATTTGTTTTTCGGCAAATATTCTATTTGTTATATTTCCAATAGAAATATAAACTATAAGAGCATTTCCATTATTTAATTTGTATAATTTACCTCGTATGTTATTGAAACAAATATGTAATATAATAACAATTAAACGTTAATGGCAATGTCATCATGACAAAAAACAATATGCGTTTAAACTCGATATGATATTTTCAGGGTACCACTATTATTTAATTCCATCCGGTAGATAAATTATAAAATAATGTTTTGCATCAATAATATAAGTAGAAGAATGTTGAGAAGTCTCATGCGGGAGCGAAGATGACGGAAGCCTTACCAGTTAATTGAGTTTACTTATTTCCCGTCTGCCATTACTGGAAGCAATATCCAGTGAGATTCACTATTAAAAATATAATCTTACGTGCAAAACTTTGCCTATACTATGTGAGCTCGGATTGGCTTTTGAAAGGATATATGTTCATTATAGATGATATTTAATTGTAATAAATGCTACCCATGATTATGGTTAGAACTATTGAAAAACGGTGAGTCAGAAAGTGTAGAGGGATAGATTATGAACACATTTTAATTTATCCTTCAAAAATAAAATTTCTATTCTATTAATCCCCAAAAGTTACCCTTCAGGGTTGGCGATTTCGGAAAATCATTACGTCGGGGAGGGAAGTGTAATTGTACACATTGAAGTCTTACTATCAAAATACCAGTCGAGAATGATTTCCCGGGCATCGCCGGGTACCTTAGCTTTTGTGATATTCATTTTTGTCTTTTAACAATGTATACACTGTATATATGAGATATACACTATAAACTAAAGCGGGAGTCAACTATTTTATTGTATGGAACAATGTATGAAGCAAATAATTTTCGTATAATATTGATATGCTCATCAATTCTTTCCAATATGAACTACCAGGTACATCACATGGAAAAATGAATTCAAAACTATGTTAATATTTTGACCTTAATAATTCAAAGCTATGTATAATGCACAGGAGACGGGAAATATGACAATATGGAGGACAGTGAAGTCTTATTTTTATTATTAAAAAAATCCAATGCAACGACGGGTATAAACCCTAAACACTGGGACGGGTAAATGTCAAAATATTGCGCAAAGTAATGCCTTGCCAAAAAAATACCATCACCATTCAGCCTCAAATGAATTCCCGGGCGAAGCCGGGTATCTGAGCTAGTATATATATAAAATTGTAACCTCTGTCTGTACATTGATTTTTTTTCGCGAAATTTCACGATAACTTTTCGTTTCACATGTCATAGACACCATAACTGCATTTTGTTTCTTTCGTGTCTGTTTGTTTGTTTGTTTGTTTGTTTGTTTGTTACCTTTTCACGCATAAACGGCTGAACCGAATTTTATGAAACTTGGTATGTATATTACTACTAGCCCAACTTAGACTTTAGGCTATTTTAGTATTCTCTAAGACAAACAGGAATGGGTGTTATAAGGCAGGCCTGAAATTAAAAATAGCGATATTTCGTTTCCTATCGCTTTTTCAGCAAATATGCACATAACAAAAGTTGTTTATTTTGTAATTTAGAGTAACTTTTGTTTTATGCACTTTTGCCGTATACGGAAGTATAAATGAGTTATAAACTAAAAACTATAGCGGGAGTCATTAATTTTATTGGGCTCAAAAGACTCAACCGAACTAAATAAAACTCGGTATGTTTATTAGTGTTGACGCCTTGATTTTCATAAGCCATACCAATATTCCTAGGGACGAGCAGGAGTGGGGGTTATAAGGGAGGCCTGAAATTAACAGTAGTGATATTTCGTTTCCTATTGGTTTTTCCGCAAATAAAAACATAATAAAAGTTGTTTATTTTGTTATTTGGAGTAACTTTTGTTATATACACTTTTGTCGTATACCTAAGTATAAATGAGTTATACGTTAAAACTTTAGAGGGCACTAACCGCTGAACCGAACTTATCAAAACTCGGTATGTCAATTAGCATTAATTCTTCCATGATTATAAGTTATATTAAAATTTTTAGGTTCGAACCGGAGGGGGGTTATAAGGGAGGCTTGAAATAAAAATTCACCATATTTACAAAATATAAAAATATCGAAGACTGTGAAGAATTATCGAACAAATAATTCTATTATTAGCAAATCACCAGCAACGACGGGTATCAATCCTATACACTGGGACGGGTAAATGTCAAAATATTGTGCAATTTAAAGCCTGCTAAAAAATACCATCACCATTCAGCCTCAAATGAATTCCCGGGCGAAGCCGGGTATCTGAGCTAGTATATATATAAAATTGTAACCTCTGTCTGTACATTGATTTTTTTCGCGAAATTTCACGATAACTTTTCGTTTCACATGTCATAGACACCATAACTGCATTTTGTTTCTTTCGTGTATGTTTGTTTGTTTGTTTGTTACCTTTTCACGCATAAACGGCTGAACCGAATTTTTTGAAACTTGGTATGTATATTACTACTAACCCAACTTAGACTTTAGGCTATATTAAAATTCTCTGAGATGAAAAGGAGTGGGGGTTATAAGGGAGGCCTGAAATTAAAAATAGCAATATTTCGTTTCCTATTGGTTTTTCGGCAAATATGAATATAACAAAAGTTGTTTATTTTGTTATTTAGAGTAACTTTTGTTATACATATTATTTTCGTATGCCGATTTATAAACGAGATATTCGCTAAAACCTATAGCGGAAGAGAACAATTTCATTTGGCATAAAAGACTCAACCAAACTAAATAAAACTCGGTATGTGTATTAGCACTAATGCCTCCATTATAATAAGCCGTACCAACATTTCTAGGGACGGGCAGGAGTGGGGGTTGTAAGAGAGGCCTGAATTTAAAAATAGCGGTATTTCGTTTTCTATTGGTTTTTCTACAAATATACACATAACAAAAGTTGTTTATTTTGTTATTTAGAGTAACTTTTGTTATATAAAGTTTTGTGTTATAACCAAGTATAAACGAGATATACACTAAAACTTTAGCGGGACCCAACAATTTTATTGTTCACTAAAGATTGAACCGAACATAACAAAACTCGGTATGTCAATTAGCTTTAATTATTCCATGATTATAAGCTACATTAAAATTTTTAGATTCGAACGGGAGTGGGGGTTATAAGGGAGGCCTGAAAAAAAAAAAAAAAATTCGTTACAATTCATTGTTTATTTGTTTTTCGACAAACGTGCACATAACAAAAGTTGTTTACTTTGTTATTTAGAGTAACTTTTATTTTATACATTTTTTCGTGAAAAATGTATGAAGCAAGTAATTTGAGTAGAAATATTAATATGCTCAACAATTCTTTCCAATATGAACTACCAGGTACCTCAGCTGGAAAAATTAATTCAAATCAATGTTAATATTTTGTCCTTAATAGCTGAAATCTATGCATAATGCACAGGAGACGGGAAATATGTCAATTTGGAGGACAGTGAAGACTTACATACAAAATTAATTTTATTATTAACAAATGCCAACAACGGGTATTAACACTAAACAATGGGACGGGTAAATGCCAAAATATTGTGCAAAGTAAAGCCTTGTCAAAAAAATACCATCACCATTCAGCCTCAAATCAATTCCCGGGCGAAGCCGGGTATCTTAGCTAGTATATATGTATATATATATATATATATATATATTTGTCTGTTAACGCTCTAGCGGTCGCAATTTTTGTTTGATCGTTACCAAACTCGATATTTAATTGTTTTATGCAAAAAGATAGATCAAGTTCGTTAATGGCTGAAATCGGACCAGTGGGAGGGGGGGTTTAGAGGGGGGATTTTCGAAATTTCGAAATATCTCCGTTACCATAGGTCGGATCACAAAAGTGTATAAAACCAATCTTATTGTAAATTAAATTTACTATAAATATTGTTCTATACATTTATTCTCTATCTTGAATATTAACCGAGATATTGGCATTTTTATTAAATTTGGGCCGATAACATATGATGGAATTTCCCTCCAAAAGCTAGTTCGGCCCTTTGCCGTAACTGTTCGTCTCTCGTATGGAGATTTCTCTATTGTATAACTTCACGTGGGAAATCTGCTTAGTTTACGCAGCCCCTGCGTGACGGACTTTTCTTTATTCAAATAATAAGCGAGTTATTCAGTTTTTTTTTTTCAGCCTTCAGTAAACCTCATCGGATTTCAACGTAGAAATAGGGAATATATCTTAAGATGAGATCACAATTCTGTGATCATTCCAAATCGTGTGAAATCTGCTTAGTTTACGCAGCCCCTGCGGAATAGAGTTTTTATTTTTTATTCCAAAATATATAGCATTTAAAAGAAATTAAGTGTTTTAAGTAAAACCTCAATAGCTGATTTTGCTTATTAACTACACATATTGTTGCCTTGGTCCTTGGGCCGAGATCTTTCCATGAGACCTATGGTAAGCGTATTACCTAAGAGGAAACGGGCTTTAAAAGTTTCAAGAGCGTCGTGGACATTTGTTTTTAATTCCTTGAACTTTATATTGTGCCCATGATTATTTTTCTAGATAGACAATACCTATTAGAATGAAGACCTATTAAAGATGTATACCCCAAGAAGCCCTGTTAAATACATTGCCTTTTGATTCCGTGGAGTAAGAAATAAGAGAACATTTATTCTGATAATATGTACAAGTAATTGTGGATTTCAATAATTTAGTACATGCTTAAGATTTAACATAACATGAAGTGTAAGAAGCACCTTAATTTTAACAAATATAATAGAAAGAATTTGAATATTTTGAATTCCTTATGTGGATTTGTTATTCTTCCGCCATTAATTCTCCTTGTGCAATGTTGATAACAAAATTTCACTGAATAATTAATTTTAACTTTAAGGAGATTTGTTTATTGAAATAGGAACATAATAAAATTCTTTCTACACATAAAAGTTTATTTGAAATAAATAAATATTTTTCCTAATGTATTAAGCCTAATTTGCGCACGAAGTGTCTAGAGTTGTTGTTCGGTCGTGTCAGTGGTGTTTTGCTCTCTGTGTTGACTGTCCTGAAGTTTCTATTTACTCGTACCTTTTTTACTATTTGTATGAAAGTTCGGAAGAGAATTTCTCTATACCATTGAACATGTTGTTAATTTAGTCAAACGTCATATAATGTCTTCTATGTTACCTTTTACACCGCCTATAGTGAAACGACTACTAGGGTGGAAAAAGAGCCAAGGCGAAGATAAGTGGAGTGAAAGAGCAGTAAAAAGCCTTGTTAAAAAGTTAA
This sequence comes from Riptortus pedestris, assembly GCA_019009955.1. Taxonomy (NCBI): domain Eukaryota; kingdom Metazoa; phylum Arthropoda; class Insecta; order Hemiptera; family Alydidae; genus Riptortus; species Riptortus pedestris. The sequence continues at coordinate 145,664,614 of CM032228.1, read as the reverse complement.
AAAAGACAAATGGCTTAGAGGAGTTAGAAAAAGCTGTTACTACCCAAGATCCCACCACGAAGTGTATAGTTATAAGGTGAGGTTGGATATAATGATGATCCATGCCCTCACACAATGTATATGATATTTTCTTTCAATTTACTGTTTTTTAAGCCTTTTATGTTTATGTGCCCATGATTATTTTCACATTCTCTTTGGTTTAGTTGAGCCATTTCATTTATTTTCTTTTAATCAAGGTTATATTATTTTACTTTATTGATATCCTTTAGCAATGCAATCATAAATGACTTACAGAACCAAATATTGGTTGTTTACTTAGATTAAAGACATCTCCCCTTAGTTGAATTTTCCTTTACGAAAGTTTCAAATCCCCTTTAGTAACCCTTATTACAGTCAGTGTTACACTTAGAGATTGGATGTTTTAGGTTTTAATAATGAAAAACATAATTGCGTCATTAGGGGATAAAGAGAAAAATTTTAGTGTAGAAGAAATAGAACACAACTAATGAAGTGAACTTGTGTTACAGCTTAAGAGCAGAAAAAGGTGACATATCAGGCTGTAGGTAAGAATTCATCAATTTTTTAAAATTTATATTTTGTTATTAGTTGGGTGTGGAGTACTTAATGATTTTTAGATAGTAGTGGCCTTTGTCTTTTGATAAATTAGGGGTTACTAGATTTTTTTTTCTTTTTTAATTGTAGGGGACCTGTGGTTTCTCAAAGGAAAGGTCTCCCTCATGTAATTTACTGTAGACTTTGGCGGTGGCCAAATTTATACTCACATCAAGAAATAGCACCAATTGAAACTTGTACATACGGTTTTGGTCATAAAAAGGACGAAGTTTGCATCAATCCCTACCATTATATCAAGATAGAACATCCTAGTAAGTATTATTACTCTGTCAATCATGACATACAATGCTGCTGTTTATAGTATTTCGAGGCTTTTATACCTTCAGCTACCTTTTAATTCACAAAATTCATTATTTCATTAATTTTTTGACTATTCATGCACTCAAGTTGTGCCTTGTGACAGAGATGCCTCTACTGCAGCATTTAAGCCAACCAATAGCCCTTTTCACTTTTCTAATTTACTTAAAGCTTTAACCTATCTATTTTGCTGGGCTCAGGTAATAGATGTCGTAGTACATATACTATGTAGTGAAGAAGGAAAGTAGTAAGAGAGGCTTTAATAGTACCTGTTATGTTACATTTAATATCAATCTTGTCATAAGATTGTTATCTGTTGCAGTGATATAAATTTGTTATTGTTTTGTGAACACAGTATTAAAATTTAATCCAAAGAGAGTAATTTTAATTAATAAATAAATTTAAGAATTTTACCCCTAACCATCCCTAAGTAGAGTAATTTTTGAGTTACTTCAGCAACTTACCCAATTATATAAAAAGTAAGTTATAATTATCTAATTTGCTTTTAAAACCGAATACAGCAAATATTGACGAATAACAAACTTTGAAATATACTATTAGTTCACAAATGTTTTAAGAAATAAGGCATTTACACTAAAAAAGTTGATTGAATACAATTAAAAATTTGTATAAAACTTGGTTTACTATTGCTCAGCCTTTTTCTTTCTATATTTTGAGGTTGTAAATTCTTTTCCTAAAGAGGACAGTTTATAGAGCACGTTATTCAGTTTCATAATTTGTGATCTGTTTTCTCTTGGAAATATTATTTCACTCTACTATACAAATTTGCACTGGTATTGGTTTTCATTTTATGTGATCAATTGGAGCATAAGCATTATAGAGGATGTTGATTTTTATTTAGCCTAGATGAGTTTCAAGTTCTAACATAAATTTTAAATAAAAATTTTAATCGATATTATTAAAATGTTAAAAAGGTGTTTACTAAGGCTGAGATATGTCTCCAACCCTGTTTAAATTGAGTGTTTGTTTTTTTTTATTCATTTTAGAATTTTGCCTGTTAGGGAATAGGTGTTCTCACTCAAGACCAGTTTGTGCTCTAACATCTCGTTGAATTTTAGTACAAAGGTACTCTGAGTGGTCACTGGGAGGGCAAATCGATGCCTTACTTGTAAGGTCGGTTTACCATCCATGGTAATCCATGGTTTTGAACCTGACACCTACAGTATGCCGGTATAATGCTTTTACTCACTATATAACCTCCCCCCATATTATCAATTACATTGCTGTAAAAGAGTGAGCATTCGAGGGAATAGGTGAACTCTACATTTTAGCAGGATGCTAAATAAGTAACTGTTAATGAAGCTCTACTAAACCATATAACTGAAATATTCTCTTCCTCTGTAAAGAGAAAGGCTTCTGGTCCCACTGGTCTTCTAGTAATGGTCTTTCCTTTTGTTAGCAAAGTAACCTGAGGCATATCGTATTTTTTAGCAACATCTTAATCTGAATGAATGACAAAAACTGTATATCTCAAAGCTTGTATGTTAGTATTGGAATTGTAACTTATGATTTTTAAGTTGGGATAACTATGTTGATATTTGACACCCGAAGAAAAATTATGAATAGTGTTAACTGGTTATATTGTCCGTGATTTAAAAATATTGATTCCTTCCTTTCTGAGAGACACCCAGTAGAACAAGCTATTTACCAAGTTTTAGCCTGTCTAGTAGGCTGAAGCAACTTTTTTTATTTAAACGAATCTTAATGCATGCTTTAAAAAAATGAGGCAACCATCTAATTTATGGTAAAATAAACAGAATAAAATATTATAGTTCTAGATTGGTAAAGTTGTTATTTTCTGGTGTTCTCACTTTCTTAAATCAGTAATCGACAACCATTTTTTAAATTTTCAATTCTTAAATTTATTTGTAATACAAAAACAAGGTAGGTAATATTATTCAAAAATAACTTTTTAATCTTTGCAACATAAAGAAACAAACATAAGCAATATTCACTATTGATATTATTGGCCTTTAGATGTTACAGGCTACAGGCTTAGATGCTACTGAAATGCCACCTAATCTATAATCTCTTCCTGATTTGTTAAAACTTCCCTGATAGTGGCTGCTAGTCATTACAGGAATGATAAATTGAATTCACCCAGATTCCAAACTTCTAACATCTTATTCTGACATGGTAAACCTTAGAGTGGCGAGTTCGATTCAATTAGTGACGGGATCATAAAATAAAATCCTTAGCCGCACCCTGGCTAGGAAGGGTGGTAATATGGAAAATATCCCGCCCCAATTAGCCACTCTAGGAAAACGTAGATGTTAATAAATAATAATTAATATTTAATAAGCTTGTACGCTCAATGTGAGTAAGTAGTTCTAAACTTCCCATTGCCTCAGAAATACTGCTCGTTCAAAATAAAACAATTACCTTCAACCCTTTCTGGTATCATGTAATAATTACATCACATTTAATTATTAAAGCATGTTAATTTTATTGTGAATTGCTAAAACTTAGATAGAACAATTCAAGTAAATTAGTATAACTTATTAAAAATGTATTTTAATTTTAACAGGTGTCGGTGTGGTTGTTGGAAGGGTGGAGGGTGCTGTAGTTGGAGGGCAGGGCCCAGGCCCTGGCCCTGTTGAAACATCAGGCTATATATCAGAGGATGCTGACAACATGGACCAGAATGATAGTAAGTTTACTTGTCAATATTACAAGTTGTTTATACCCATCAACAGAATTTATACAGTATCATTATACCAATTAACACTAACAAAAACGACAACAATTATACACTCGTCATGAAAACATTTACAATTGTAATTTTTGTGATATAATAATAAGTCTGGTCTCTTTATTGCAGATTCATCATTGTTAGAAAGTAAATTAGGCAAAGCTTGTCATTTCAAATTATGTTTAATTCATATTGAATTTAATTATAATTTATCTAGAAAAACATGTCCACAATATCCGAACAGAATTTACAGACTTTTGCATTAATTTATAGATTGGGGAACTTGACATATACTAATGGCAAGACCATAATGAGCCTGTTCATTATTTTATAGATCAAATGATTACTTTAATAAATTTAATTTTTTATATGTTGGTAAATTTGAAGTATAATCCATTACTAAGGAGGTTACTGTCTTTTGGCATTGCTATGTCATTGACAGGTCTCTTTTTTTTCTTTTGTGTCTTCTTTACTAGCATAATATGGGATGCATTTTGACCAACGATTCAGTCTGTCTGTCAGAAGTTCGTACTTATTATATAGAGTGTGTGAGTAGCAATGTTCCTGCAGTCCATCAGTAAGTGTTTAACACTCCAATACACGCGCGTCATCTCACAGATGACAAGTTCTATTTTTTCGTCATAAGTTAGATGGAGGGAATGGAGCCTGGTCCCCCTCCCTAGTATTCCTCAAGCTCACCTAGCTCGACAGTTCAGTTGAACTCATCAGAGATCAGTTGATTATGCGAGTGCAGCTCAGCAATTTGCCACACTCCATGACCTCACGTCTTCGAGAACTCCTTCCCAATGACCAAATACCACCACGAGCTGCAAGCAACTCAGCATCTACTGATACTGCTGAACAGTACTGCGGATTTTGCTTGGAAAATAAAACAAAACGATACACCAAATATTCTTGTAAGGCATGTGGCCAATATTTATGTCTGCAACACTGTGCCTTTTCTTGTGCTGATGGATGTAACGTGGGTGTGGGTAATGAAAGTGATTCAGAGTGAAATTTAAGTTTAAATTTTTAAAAGCAAAGGTTCTTGGTTCTTATAGTATTTTTTTTATTGGTCATTTCCATTTGTTTGAGTAACTTTCCAAGTTCTAGAAATGAGGCTCAATTGTCAATGTGTTCATACATTTTACATTATTATTATGTTCTCTGAAACTATCTTACAAGACTGATAAGAGTTGTGTTCCTAGGTTTACTAGTTGATTTACCTTTTGCAAGCCAGTAATAAGGAATAAAATTGAAACTAAGCTACCGTGGCAACTGTGTTACAAAAATTTAACATTTTTGAAGATTTATATACAGATAATTTTTTTCAAATACAAATTTATGAACATTTATGAACTTTTTCATTTATCTATGCACCATTATTCCTGCAAAATTGCGAAAAAACAATTATATTATTCACTTTTGACAAATAAGTGAACAGTCATTTGACAGATGACACGCGTGTATTGGAGTGTTAATGGTTCATGGCATGTTCATAGAGAGGTCTTTCCGTTTTAGTCATGAGGTAGGAGTGTGTTAAAACTGAGTGCACTATTAACACTTTCGCTGCGGATGCCCGAATCGAAAATCACTTCCAAAAAACGAATTTTTTTTTTTTTTGTTTTCTGTTTTAAAGTTGTTCAAACTAAGTAAAAACCTATTTGTGGTAATTTTTATGCATTTTTAACAACGATAATCATATTTTTTTTAACCTCGCAACGTATGCGAGGTCCGCACACGGCAGTGAATTAGGTAGGCAAACCCTCAAGACAGAACATTTTGTGTGTATTTCCCTACCTAGTGCACTGTCGTGTGGACATTGCATACGTTGCATAGGGAGGAAGAAATACGATTATTAGGTTACAAATGCATATAAAGTAAACATAATAATGGAATAGATCTATATGAAAATCATATTGATCCAAAATGAACTTATATAGCTGAAAATACACCACCTGAACAGAAACTTTCGTTTAGTAATGGGAAATTTCTTTATTTCGTAATTGGTTATGAAATCATAAATCGAACCTGTCAATACCGCCCATATATTTATTATAATTTAATAATTGCCTCGAGCTTCTCGACGGTCTTCCCCCTGCCACTTTATCTGGGCATCAAACTCCGATGAAATAATAATGACATCTCGTTTGTGGCGCCATTTGAAAACGGAAACACCCTTAACAGTAAATTTCTTTTTTATCTCTCCTTTTTTGAGCTTAGCCCCCACTATATCAGCTGGGTTGCCCTTCCGAGTCTTTCTCAGAGTACCAGTAAGATAGGTACCCTGTTCCAGAAGCTCGTGGGCCATGGGGACAGACGTATAAAAGTTGTCAGCGTAAATGGCATGGCCGTGGCCGAGATAGTCATCAACCAAATGTCTGACAACTTTATACAAGTGTCCTTTCCCTCCAACTTGTGGATCCCTTGGCCCAGAGTAGACTAACGTCTTCAGCACAAGACCGTCAGGTTGAGTCAACATATAAATCTTTATTCCATATTTGTGGCGCTTATTAGCGATATACTGGCGAAAGAATAGCCTACCCCTCCAATGCATCATGGACTCGTCCAAACTTAATTCTTTGAAAGGGGTAGTATATCTCTTTCATCCTCTCAACAAAAAAAATTAACAGAGGCCGAATTTTATACAGCGGATCATGCTCAACGTTCGGGTCTTGTGATTCTGTGACGGAAGTGCAGGCTTCTCAGTATACGGAGAAACGTGTCTCGTGACATCATTGAAGGGAAAGCAGGGGTACTATAGGGGAATATGGACCTCCAATAATGAATGAGCCTCTCATGGAGAGACAAGTTGGCCCATAAAAAATAATAACCCCAAAAATTTTTGAAACTGCAAACGACTTGGCCAGACGGTGGTCAGAACACTACTGAATGCTTGTGAGTGCGGAGGTTCTTCCTACTCCAACCTTCAGATCTCTAGAACGAATGGAGGGCGGGGCGACGCTCCTCGCAACGTATGCGAGGCCCGCACCAGGGAGTGACTCAGGACCTCGCATATGCTGCGAGGCTCCACAGTGAAGGTGTTAAGTCTCATGAGTATGACTTTGTCTCATTTATTGTCATGTCTGCTGGAGAGCCACTCGGTTATAGACTGCTTTATTACTCATAGATGATTTTCCATTGTTCTATGCCATTCATGTAATGTTGTCTGAAGTACAAAAGCCACTGGACCAGTACCATTCTCAGTTTTGGAATCTGTCGTTGCATATGGGTAGAGTCGGTATATTGGTCGTTGAAGTCAGTAAGTTACAGTGTGTTTTGTATAAATAATTGGCCAAAGTTTCTTTCGTTCCAAATTTTGTTAACCTGAGGTCAATCATTAAGTTGTTTACTTTCCATAGTGGAATGAAGAGTTGTCTGTGAGGGTAAATGAAAGAGTCAATAATATTCACATTGTATTCTGAAAATCTTTAATATTAAGGATTTTCTATTTTGTAAGTCCATAAATATAGGTTTTTGTTTAAAAAAAAAAAAAAAAAAAAAAAAAAAAAGTATTTATACAGGTGCTGTTCAATGATTGTGAGAAAACTTTAAGCACAAGATCTTATGACTGAAATTCTGTGAGGGTTCTCTTGCTTATTAAATACTATTGATCGGACTTGTTCTAAAAGCTCCTGCTGATAGTCTGATTGCACCATTGTGTAATCTCACAATCTAATATCTATTTTTACCCTTGAAAGAAGCCTATGTAAACAGGTATGTAAGCTGGACATTAATATTTAGTTACTCAAAGTGAAAGTTGGATTAACAGTCATGTGGTTTACTGAACGCTGTGTAGTGATCTGGCTGCAGCAATAGGTAGGGAAGCTGTACAAATATAAATTCCCATAACCAAATAACTTACAAAGAATTTAGGAAGGGTTTCATCAACACTCTACTCTTGACCAAATTTAAATAAATATAAATTTATTTATAATTGAAAAATTTACCAATAATAAACATTTATTTCAAAATGAGAGAAAGGCACATTTAAAGCAATATATTGGGAACACTTATGTCTAATTAAACTAAGTTGCAAAAAAATAAAACTTGGCTGGTTTCTAGTAGTCTTTCTAAGAGCAGGCTTTGCTGTGAGGGTATACCAGCTGATGGCTGAGGATTAGCAAAATAACACAGGCCAAGATCTCCCCTCTAGGATGTCTGAGAACTCACTATCCTAATCCCTTCTCGAGTTCGTCCTTTTATGGCTTGAGGCAATGAGGAACTTTGTACCCGCCAATCAAATATGCTCAAAAAGGCTTCTAAATATAATGTAATTCTCATAATTCATCTGGAATCACTGTATCGACTTCAAATGCAGTGAATAATATTATAAAATTCTATTAACGTTAAGTACAAAAATGCCAAACCACGTGGGAACTAAACATCAAAATTGGAAAAACTCTAAATGGCAGGTACCAAACTCTACATTTAAATACTCATAAATAATAATCTAACTAAGCCTTGTGCTGGCATTACTCACAATACAAAATATAAGGTCATTTATGACTGGTACGTGTAATACAGATCATTTATGGTCATGATCATCATTATCATGATGGTAGACACATCACAGCTGCATACAGATAACCCTTGTAATAATTGTTGTAGAAAATTAAATATAACACAAGATTGGTTATGTAACTGATCATAATAACTGAGTTATTTGGAATTTTCCATAGAGGATGATTCTCCCTCTCTTATCTGACCAATTTTAGTCTTGTGATTATGGGTAAAATTGTTTTTCTCTTTAGATAGACTAAAGGTTTACAATGGCAATCCAGGAACATTTTATTACAAATCAATCCTACAGGTGGCATGTGTTATGAGTTGATAATAAAGATTCCATATAATGCAGGTTTAGTCACAAAACCTACAAATCCATTCAACATATGGTAGAATGTGAGATACAGTTTGCTTCAGAGTACTTAAAGGTACATAATAATGTAGTTAAGCTATATCCAACAAGTTTAATGAATTAGTATAGAGTACAAGAAAGTTCCAGTTTCATGTTAAAGTTATAACATTATAAATTAATTGAAAAAGGTAATATTAAAATTAATTTGGATAAAGCGATGCCTACCACCCACCATAACAATGTAGGTATTTTCATAATTTCTAAACAACGGGCGGCCGGTGCACGCCCCCGTGGCATCACCCTCAACATTGTATTCTCCAGCCCAGCTGTGGGAAAAATTTGTCGACGATCTAGCTTCTTCAACGTGTTAAGATACTTAGTCGCCCTGAGCGAGACTCGAGGGATTCGTGGTCAGAGTTTTTTACGTAGTGAGCGATCAGCTCGACATATGACCCTTGCAGTCCAATTGTGAGCCGAGGGGCCTGTGGCCATTTCATGCTGTCAGCCTTCCTGTGGACAGGAGCTAAGAGAGTCATAATTGATAGTCATCCTGAGGGGCTGTCAGATGTATATACTCTTTAGACAGTTCGACTCTGAGGGTAGCTAGTGTGCATGTGCAGTTTATTGCTCGCAATCGTAAATTACAATTGATTGTTTTTTTATTGGAAAATTATAGGAACCAAGAAAATAAAATGTACTCATCTGATCCTCATCAAATCCTTTCCAAACTCAAAGGAATTTTAAGTTCTAATAATGAATTAAAAAGTGAAATAAAGCTATTAAGGGTGATCAAGGGAAATTAATACATAATTTTAATGAAATAAAATCCCTGAGTGATCAAATCAAGAAAAACAATGACGATATTAAAGGCTTGAAAAATTAAAATGATACCCTAAAGAATAAAATAATTTTACTTGAAAAAAATTGGTTCATATAATCAGACATTTCTACTATCTTACAATTGATCTAGACAAGTCTAGAGATTCAGTTAGATCTAGATGAAGGTTTGTCTTGTGTAATGGAAGGTCTGTCAGTGATAAAGATAATTTCACATTTGTCAATACACAAGGATGAACTGTTAAAGAAATCGCTGGGATTTATGGTCCTGCATTATCAATATTCCTTGACTTCAAGGTTAATACAATCTCTGAAGCCTCTGATCATCACATTTGTATTATAGAACAATATTTTCCAGATCAATAGCAATACTTTAAATAAGACGGTAAACCTGCTTAATACTAATTCAAATAGTCAGACCAAACCAATCTAATTTAACTTCCTTTAAGGAAGAATTTCATTCAATTTCCCCTCAAATTGAGTTGGAGGTATCCATCGATGAATGTTATGAGTATTTTATAAATATCTGTCTATCTTAACTAATAATGCAGGAATAATAAAAAATGTTAAGAGAATAATTTGTTTGGATAAACCGTGATATGATATTGAATGTAAAACTTCAAAAAGAAATTTAAATCAATTATTCAGAAAACTGAGGAAATCATTCTTTGAAAAGCAATTTCTCAACTTATACCAAGGATTAAAAAAAACAAAAAAACATAATTATCTTATAAAGCAAAAGAAGAAAAGTTATGATAATGATTTATTACAAAAAAAGTGGTATTGCGAAAAATCTGAGTGAGTTTTGGAAATTAAATAAACTCATTTAGGTTTAAGCAACAGACCACAGACCTAGGCATTGATTTTTGGGAGTCCTATTTTGACAATATTATAAAGACTAAAGCATACAATCCTTATGAAACAAAGCTTCTTGACATTTTTCATCCATCACTAGAAAGCCCAATAACCTGTGAAGATTTGCTACATGTAATAAGTACTTCATTGAATTTATTTAATTCAGTCCTTTTAGAAGAGAAGATTCCTAAAGCCTGGTGAAGAGTAATTATTAAGATGTTATTTAAGAAAGGCGATTCTCAAAACCCAGGCCTATTTTGCTCATTAGTGTCCTCGCTAGATTATTATCGGCATTATTTATAATAGAATCACTGATGATCCCACACGGTGGTATGACTATTTTTCTCTTCTCACCAAATACTAAGAACTACTCTAGAATACTCTTTCCTATTTCTAAGTAAAAATCCGATGAGTAAAAGTGGGGGTTTACTGAAGGCTGATAACAAGAAAGTACAATTTTTGTAAAAACTTTTCTCTCCGACTTATATGATTCGACTTATATATGGAGATATGATTTTTTGAATCCCCCTCTAACCGATTTCAGCCATTAACAAATATTAACATTAGAGTTGAATTAAGTGGTCAAATATTGAGTATGGTATAGATCAAAAGAACGTTTTCACTTAATATTCAAGATAGAGAAAGAAAGTATGTAATACCATTTATAGAACATTACATTTTCAATTAGATTCTACACAATTTTTTTGGTCCGACGCATAATAACAAAGATATTTGGAATTTTCGAAATTCCCCCTTTAAACCCAACCCTCCCATGTGTCAGATTTCAGCCATTAACGAACTTGATCTTAAGTTTTACTTAAAACGTTTAAATATCGAGTTCGGTAAAGATTAAACAAAAATTCAGACCGCTAGAATGTTAACAGACGTTGCTTGGGATATCATTAGTGACTGCATAATGATGGTATTTTTGTGGCAAGACTTCAGTATGTACAATTACACTTGTCGTGTCTGTGTATTGTTTTGAAAATGAGTTCATAACTTATCCTTCTTCACTGTTTGTAATATAATAATCTAATTCATAATAATGAACTCCATTTATCATAATTAAATATAATCTATATATTTCCTACCTCAAACCAATCCAAGCACACATTAATTAAGGAATTCAGATAATGCCAATATTTCACAATAAGTAAGTTAACATAATTAAACTATGTCTGAGGGTTATCAATATTCTTTTACTTAAATTACTTATTCAAAACATTAAACATTTTGAATGTATTAATAATTTGTATACCTTGTGGAAATAAATAACAGTATTAGCGTAAATATAATTTAATTTTTATTGAAAAAGTGAGATGAATGGAAAATATCTTAGGCCTCCCTGCAAACTTAATTGAGACTAAATGCATAATGTCTTTTGTCATGTACTTAATGCTTCACTATCCACAATATTTTTATATTACCCATCTCCTGTGCATTTAGCTTTTTTTTAGCAGATTTCCCTTAAGGGAAATCAGCTATTGAGGTCGTACTCATGACACGATTTCCGAAAATTTTCTTCAAATGTCCATCGATCCTACCCAGGAGATGACGACAAATATATATATATATATATATATATATATATATATATATATATATATATATATTTATATATTTGTTTGTTAACGCTCTAGTGTTCACAATTTTTGTTTGATCGTTACCAAACTCGGTATTTAAATGTTTTATGCAAACAGACAGATCAAGTTCGCTAATGGCTGTTATCGGACCAGCAGGAGGGGGGGGGGGTTCGAAAATTCAAAATATCTCCGTTACCACCATACCATACGTCGGATCAAAACATTGTATAGAACCAATCTTATTGCAAATTAAATTTACTATAAATATTGTTCTATACATTTATTCTCTATCTTGAATATTAACCGAGATATTTGCATTTTTATTAGTTGTAACAGACGAAATGAGATCGGCTAACTTCGGGTATAGTCGTGAGTTTCTGTCAAAAGCTCGGCCGTTTCCGTAACTGTTCCACTCTCGTGAATTTTCTCTGTTGTAAAACTTCACGTGGGAAATCTGCTTAGTTTACGCAGCCCCTGCGTGACGGACTTTTTATAATATAGTGTACCATATAATTCATAATCATAGAAAGTATTCTGTGTTGTGAACCATGACTGCATATAAGTTCCTTTCTCCAAAAGCAGTACAAGGATGATAGCTGTTTTATGTATGTTCAGGGTCCGGCAAAAAAAACCTTCCCGGTTTGAGCAAGCCACCGTGTGAGTTGTAGTGGGGGTAGAGATGTGGAGGGGGTATTGTTCCGTAGCGGTGTAGGTGCCATTTTCAGTGTTCAGATTATGAAACTTGCAGGGGCTGCATGTGATGACATTTTGCAAAACATTCCCCCAGATGCTGTCATTTATTTCTTCTGATGAAGCCCACTTCCACTTGTGTGGAACTGTTAACAAACAGAATTTCCGCTACTGGGCTTCAGAAAATCCTAGGGAACTCCACTAACAACCACTAAACAGCCCAAAAGTCACAGTTTGGTGCGCCGTTGCGGAATTTGGTGTGTGGGGACCGTACTTTTTTGAAGAAGATGGACAAACAGTAACGGTCAATGCCGATCGCTATTGTCACATGACAGAGACATTTCTCCGACCCAAGATCAACCAGTCTGTTTTAGACCATGAGGAAGAAGAAGTTTGGTTCCACGGAGCCACAGCTCACAATGCTCGGCGGTCCATGGAAATGTTAAGAGAGTTGTTCCCTTGTTTCTTTTAGAGGAGACATTTCCTGGCCCCCAATGTCACCCGACTTATCACCTTGTGATTTCTTTCTGTGGGGCCACCTAAAGGCTAAAGTGTACAAACATTGTCCCAGAACTCTGCAAGAACTAAAAGATGTCATTAGGCAGGAAGTGTCAGCCATTCCAAGGGAAGGTACACAAAGAACTATGGACAACTTCAGCGAAAGACTTCGTGAATGTCTTAACAATGGGGGACATCATTTATCGGACATAATTTTCAAAACCAAGTAAAGTATACTAAGTGATGTAAAATGGCATTATATAGGCTATTCACAAATATAAGTAATTTGTTATTCTTTTTGCAAATGCCTATTGAAATCAGGGAGGTTTTTTTGCCGGACCCTGTATTAACCACTATTAGAAGTTCTCTTTTGTATGTCTGGAATGTTAACTGTAATTCATAATGGTATATTGTGTTTTCAGTAAAGTATAACATATATTAACGGAGAAATTAATATTCATTCAGTCATTTTGTTACTTTTAAAAATAGCATATTGAGCCCAAGTATTGGTTATACAAGCTCTTCTTATTAACTATATAACCAAATTCATTAAAAAAAATAATGTACTACAATTTTTGATCTTCATATTTTTAACTAACACAAATATTATCAGAATTATTTGTATTTTTTTTCCCAGTCTTCAGTTTATCCCCACTCCTACTCATGAAATTTAATTAAAATAGCTGCACCTCAACATTTTGTCCAGCTTAAATCTAAAATTCTGTGCACAAAGATTTTTTCTAATGAGAAAAATAGAGAGCAGAATGGGATCTGACCCACACTTTGTGTCTACCTAACATGGAGAAAAATCTGCTTAATTTCCACAAAATTTGCATGACAAGCTTTTTTTTACTCAAAAATGTTTTTTTTTTAAAAGAAAGTAGTATTTTTAGGGGTTTCAAAGAGGCCTTTGAAATTAATAAATTCGAATAAAGCAGTTATCTGTATAATTTTATTATTATTAAAGGAAAGTTCTAATTATTTTGACTAGTTCATATTTAATTTTTATTTGAGACCATTAATGGTTTTGTTCAGTATTGGTTCTATTATTTTATGAGTATTTTTTGATAGAACATTTATGTGCTCATTAATTTTGCTTGTAATGTTTAAAGGTTTTTGTATTTATTTTTTCCCCCCATCACATTCCATAAAAAGCCATTTGAATATCAAACAATATGTTATTTCTGTTTAAGAGCTCTAGACACGAACCAGGTTATTGTATTTTCCTTTTCAAGGACAATTTACAAAAGACTGAACGAAGTGGAAGCTAAAAATAAATACTCACATATTATTGGATTAAAATTTGTGTTTTATCATCAATATTATTTTGTTGTTAGATTAACATTCAATTTTAATAACAGGCATTGATGAAATAATTTTTTTTTTGTTTTTTTTTAGGCCTAAGCCCAACACCAGCAGTAGATACACAGCCAGTGATGTACTGTGAGCCTCTATTCTGGTGTTCAATCAGTTACTATGAACTGAACACTAGAGTTGGAGAAACGTTTCATGCGTCTCAGCCATCGATTTCTGTTGATGGCTTTACTGGTTTGTTCTGTACACTTAATAATGATTTCCTATTTTCTTATAATTAAATATTGGTAACAAATTTTTTCTTGATTTTATGGAATCAGATAAATAATAGAAGTGGAGGTTTACAGAAGGCTGAAACCAAACAAATATAAATAGCTCGGTTAATATTCGAGTAAGGGAAAACATGTTTTTTACAACAGTTAAAGAAAATTCAAATTTCATCAAGATTGGTTAGATAACATTTTTTTGACTCAACTCATATTTACAATATTATGATTTTTCAATTATACTCCCTCTAAACCACCCCTCCCATCCCCATGCCTATTTCTAACCAATGCCTAATATAATCTTTAGTTTTCCATGAAACGGTTAAATATTGAGTGTTGATAAAATAAAAATGACGTAGTCTAGGATGTAAAATCTAAAATGATGACATTACACCAAAAATATTATATGTAAACATTTTGCATGCAGTAAAAGTTCAATGAAAACAATATTTGGTATTAGGAAAACGCCCACTTCTGCTTCTTATTTAACTTAATATCTTAACACATTGCGTGCGATTGTGAAATTATTATTTTTTTCTCAGGAGCGATTTATTTTTTTTACTATTTTAAATCAAAAACATGTTTATTTAACAAATAACCTAGCTTATATGCCTACCAACACATTTTTTAATGGTAATTAACTTATTTAATTAGCTCCTTGCCTGGCAAGGAGCTCGCTACCAGCGGACGTCGCCGGTTAGGCAACCCGCAAAGTACAAGATCGGTTTAAAATAACAAGCAATGAAAACGGGTTAAAATAACACAGTATTCGTTAACAAATAAATTTATTATTTCTATATTGTGTATTGCATTACCTATTACATAATAAACATCAATTGTTCAATTGCATACTATTCTTACAGGTGATAACAGTTTACAGATATACAAATACATATTATACTGTAATAACTTCTCTCCTACCATGGTACAATTTAAAACAGGTCTCAAGACAAAGCCTGGGTTTTTCAGGACATTCGGGGCAATAATAAATAGTTTGGTTTCTCACTTTTTTCCCGTCTTCTCCGATGGCCTTACTGCATTGCATACAGTTTTTTTGCAACCGCTTATTCCCTTTACCCGTGAATGGGGTAAAACTAGGGAAATGCAGCCATTTTGTGGGTATTTTCGGGGATAAGGGAATCACAGGAGTTTTGAATGATATTAATTTATCCTCTATTGCAAGGCGAAAGTCCCTTGGTCAGAACCCCTTTTTTCACACTTCGTTTTTCCATTTTTCAAAATTTTGGTACCTATAAATAATACAAACCATCATTATTATTATTATTGTAAAAACCCATAAAAATAATATGCTTTATAATGTGTTAAATACTTTATAAATCACAGTAATAATGCTTACCTTAAAAAAAAGAAGAATTTTCTGATAAAAAATTGAAAAAAATCCACTAAAATCGGAAACGAACTACACTGTTAGATGCAAAACACTTGTCTGAGGCGAATGAAGGCATCCGGAGTCGGTTTTAACGAGCGTACCCCCTCCAATTCCAGTTGGGAATACCCAGGGCAGGTCCTTGCCAGGGAAGGACGTCGCTACCTGGGTTGGGACTTGACAAAACATTTTCACTACTCCTTCCCAAATTAGGCTCCCAAAATAAAGATGAAGGGTATTTGTGCAGAAGTAGCTCTAGATAGATACAAGAAAAGTGTGTGTATGTGTACATGTGTGTGTATATATTTATTCATACACACTTTTTTTATAGGACTATATAAACAAAAAAATGTTGTGCACTCAAAAATTATAAGAACTTTTGCTTTTAATTACTTTCTTTTTAAGGAAATCAAAAACTTCTTTTACTAATTTGTGTGATACTCGTTTATAAATTTTATTTATTTTTTCTTTCAGATCCTAGCAATTCAGAACGTTTTTGTTTGGGACTTTTGTCTAATGTAAATCGCAACAGTGTTGTTGAACAAATCCGGCGGCATATAGGCAAAGGTGTACGTCTCTACTATATTGGTAAGTGTTTTGATGAATATAGTACATTGTAAATTTCCACAGAAAAAAGAAAAAAAGTATTTTTTTATATATACATTAGTATGTGTGCGTGCGTGTGTGTACATATATATATATATATATATATATATATATATATATATATGCATGCACATATGTACGTGTGCATGCACACCCATGCTGCACTTTTAAAAGTGTTAAATTGGTCAGAAAAAGAAAAAAAAAACAACTAATTTTAGTAATTATAAATCTATTAAGAATCCAATTACTTTTTACAGCCTACTACTAATTAGAAGCTGGGCATTTGGAGCCTCTTGATGTTATCTTTCAAGTTATTTGATATTTGCTGAATATCGGTGATGATGACGTCACTCCTAACTGGCTGCCAGTGCTCATACTGACATATCCCGTCAAGAATCTTTTCTCTCCATTGTTTAATGTCGAGTAAAAACAACTCAACTTTATGCCAAAGTTCTATCAATTGCCCTGTTAACTTTAGCTTCTAATTATAGCCTACTACTATGGATCCAAATGAGATTTTGGAACTCTTTTTGTGGAATTGTTTACCGTTGACTACCTCCTCTGATCTTTCTTTAGCTATTTCAAACATTTTTATTGATTTTTCTCTTTGTCCTTAGAGTGCTTCAGGCTTTGTGCAAATGTGGATTCTGCCACATATAGTAACTCCAATATTAGGCTTATCACACTTTGGTCTGGGGCATTGATAATAGCTGTCTTGTCTTCATGTGGTAGAGCCATACCATGGGTGAATATAAACTGATTATTTTCAATAATTGCCATATCTACAAGCTGCTTGTCTTAATTCTCACTGCTTCTATGTTAGTAAGACAAGATTGGAGATACATTAAAGTTGTAGACTCCACAATCTTATTGGCCAATACTTGTGAGTAATGGTGGCTCTTCCTGATGCCTTTATTATTGGATAGTCTCATGCAGAAGGCAATGGGAAGATACTGAATGTCCTTGGGATCCCTTTTCTTGTCTTCTCTATTTCCATGGTAATCAGGAGC
Source organism: Riptortus pedestris (assembly GCA_019009955.1). NCBI lineage: Eukaryota > Metazoa > Arthropoda > Insecta > Hemiptera > Alydidae > Riptortus > Riptortus pedestris. Next base: position 145,647,067 of record CM032228.1, on the reverse strand, counting down.
TCCTGTTCTTGGAAAAACTCTTGAGGTGTAATTCTCCTATGCACTAGAGAGTTCACCCATTAATTTATACAAAAATACTTGAGGAATTAATTTTATTTTCGATCGCAACTTAAAAGAGATTAATTTTCGAAGAAAAAGTTAAATAAAAAACACAGTTTTTATAGTAGTGGACGAAACAAAAGTGCTGGTTCATTTGTTTTCTGAATATGTCAGAGTTACATTATGCCTTTCTATTGTATATGGTAATACTCCTTACCTTTGGTGCTAGGCATCTATAGGTATCTTTAACTATCTGTGGTAATTCTGTTCTTCAGTTCACATTGTTTGGGGAGGAGTCAAAGTTTTATTGCTTTAACCAGGGTATATGCTCAGGCCTCTGGGGTTTCACTTTTTTTTTGTGTGTAGAATTTCCAATGGTTTATGGCCATCTTTCTCAGGAAAACTCTTGATTTTAAACTCTTTGAATGGTTAGGTCGGGGAACCATGGTATTCCAACCTACACAACCTTGGTTCCATAACATACACTTTTAAAGAGTTTAAAATCATCAAGTTTGCCTAAGGAAGGCTGAAACCTCATTCGTTGTAGATATATCTGTGAAAAGTTTTAAAACTGTTGAAATTTGGTATTTATTTGTCAATACCTTTAACCTGTAAATGGTTGTAACCTGAAAGACTTGAAAAATTTCTCTTTTCTGTTAATCCCGATGGAGAAAAATTTGTTGCTTAGATGTCCTAATAAAAACGTTTGCTAAAAATATTTATATTTCTTGCACAACAAACATTTTTTCAGTAATTTCTACTGAAAACATGTTTATATAAGAAACATAAATATTTGTGGCAGACACCAGTTTTGTTTTGCCCTTTGCTCCTCAAATAGCTGCTCTTATTAGTAAAATCTTTAAAAAATACACTAATAACAGAAGTGGCTTCAACTCTTAAGATGGCTTTTGATATTCATACACTCTAAATACATTTCATTCGTTTAACAGGTGGAGAAGTTTTTGCTGAATGTTTATCAGATTCAGCCATCTTTGTTCAGAGTCCAAATTGCAACCAAAGGTATGGTTGGCATCCTGCGACTGTATGTAAAATCCCTCCAGGTAAGTATTATTCTATAACATTTCCTTTGGTTTATAAAAAAGTGGTGCTGTTAAGAGATTATATTAAGCAAACATGGATGATTTGGTGTTACAATGTATAGATAATATGATTATAGACATAATTTTAATAACCTCTCAAGAGTACCTGATGCTTATATTTCTGAACATGTATTATAAAAGCACAACTTAATTGACCAGAAAGCCTTTTCAAGCAAATAATTTCTAGAGAGGAAATCAAAAAAATTGAGAAATAAAATTATGCTTAATACTTTTCTTTATTGACCTACCCTGTAAACTTATATTAATATATTATACTATCATATTTTCCAAGCTTTTCGATTTAAGCAGGTGGCTCTCCTGGTTTTACTCCTTTTTGGATTAAATATGAAGTTGAGTTATTTGGCTTTTGCATCTGATAGATTGATTTCACCTTTTTTCAATATCCCCATTTGGATATTGCTTAAATATATTTTTTGTGCATAGTTCTTTGTGGAGGTCTGTTTACAAATGCGGACCTTAATGTGTCTTGGTAATTGTATTGTATTAAATTGATGATGTGTTTATAGATTGTAATTTTTGCTCTTTAGTGAATGGAAGCTGATGATCCAGGAGGACCCAGCTGTTAAACCTCAAGGTGAGCGTTATTAATGATTTCCCCAGTGATTGGATCCTTCGCTTGTGCCTCTCAAGTCGCATGAAGTCCACTCATCGAGTGTGTTTGCTACAGTGTCCATCCAACTACGTGGTGATGAACTGGCTAATGAAGTTTACCATTCGAATTTGCATTGGTGTCACTGATTTTGGCTTCTCTGAGAACGCAAACTCTTAAGCAGTTTGTGTTCAGTCCTGATCACAAAGTGTCGTCTCTCCAAGTAGCATAAAAAATGTTTGATGGCCTGGTGGACTGCTAGAAATTGTCGGTCATACTCAAAATAGTTGTGTTGGGCAGGAGTTAGGCTCTTGGAGAAGAAGCTAAGAGGCCGCTAAGCATTGAAATCTAGTCCCAGTCAAGGAAGTGTTGGAAGTTGTGTGAGGCATTTCTGAGATCAAAGCATATATGGACAAATCCAAAGGGCATGATGCCTGCGGTTTTCACAATGTCTTCGGTTACCTGAATCTGGTAATATGTCTGTTTGAAGTCCAGTATGGAACACACCTTTTTACTCTGCATATTCATGATAAAATTCGCACAGCATACATGGGAATCGTCTGGTGTTGAGCTGCTGATAATCTCCTAAAGGCCTGACTCCTTCCTTCTTCTTCTGAACAATGTGGAGAGGGCTAGCCATAGAGTTGTTGGATGGGCGGAATAACCCTTCTTCCATTATCTGCTCGAAATCCTTCTTGGTAGCATTGTGCTTTTCCGGTGGGAGGTGATGGGCTTTATTGATGACTGGGGCTCCTTGAGTTTCAATACGATACATCACATAGTGCTTTGGCTACTTCATGATAGAAGTTTCAATGATGGGGTGTTTCAGGATGACACACCATGACGGGGTGATGAAACAAAATGCCAGGAAAGTTTCCACTGATGTCCTAGATTGGCATTGATGGCAGTGTTTCCATAGGTTGCTAGCACAGATAATAAAGTCTTTTTCTGGCCTCTTCAAGGTATTCTTTGCCAGTCGCACAGACAGAAGTGAATCCATCCACCAGGTATCTGAGCCCGGACTTCCAGTTGGTAACAAAAACTGGGCAGTTAGTGATCTCAGTGACAGGTTCTGCTTCATCTGTTGTTGAAAGTAGTTTTCTGATGATTTTGGCTGAGATGAGTGCTTCCAGTCTCGCGGAGGTTTACATTTGGTCACATTAGATTGAAGCCTTTTGTGAAACAGGCAAAGATAGTGGCTTTTACTGTGACTAAAAGATTGGTAACTCGTGTCATGGCCCTCACTTGGGTTTCAAATTTGGTAACATGCTCCATCTTAATAGCCACTAGAAACCTATCGTCTCTGTTGTTTGATCTAGGCGGATACACGGATTCTACTTTACTCACCGATGCTAGGCTCATAGACTTTGGCAATAAGATCTATGACAATACTAAGTTTTATAAAATCTGTGTGGTCTGTCTTCAAGTGCCACTCACATTTTTTTTGGCAGACCTCCGTCCAGGCATGTCTCAACAGGTTGCTTGTTATCACAGAGCCTCGAAGGTCTTGTAAATCATGAAGTAATTGTGAATGTCAGTGGCCACCGAGCTGCTCATCAGTGGGAAGCTTTTGTATGCTAGTGTTATTGGAACCATCCTTAATGACCCTTGCCTTAAGTATTTCATAAGGATTTTGAAGGGGAAGTTGAATTAAGTCTATGACCTCTATTCCTGCATCCCGGTCAAGCTGCAAGGCTGCATGCCTAAATTGTTTCTCGGAATTTGATTTACTAAACAGATCAAAGGGACCTCGTACTGAAGGAAGAAGACTTCCAGGTCACATTTAAAAAATGGAGGTAACTGGGCCTTAACCCTTGTTGCTGGGGTGGCTTTATTAGTGTGAGTAGCACTCGCTGGTGCTTTCTCGTAAATATAATTGCTGTCGAAAGTAATTATCATATGCTGGATGAAAGGCCATACTGTATTCTCTTATGTGATAGCTTCACCTTTAGAACATGTTGGGGGTCACCAATGTAAGGTTCTTCATTAACAAATGAAAGTGGATGTTTGAACACAGACATTTATTTTTCAAGTTCTATTAATTTGATAATACATTTTTTAGAACTGAACTTTTTAAGTTACCAAACATGACCAGTTAGTTAACATATGTGTTTATTAAAATTGTTTATGGTACTGCTACATAATTCAATAAACCAGTTATAAACGGATACTAATATTTAGAAGCTTTCATTTAAATTAAATCTCTCATTCTGCTCCAGCAGTAAATCTTTGTTAAAACATGAGTTTTCAGTCACTGTGATCTCCTCTACATGTGAGGCATGTTTAAGGGCTTGGTCAGGGAGCTAAAATACAATGACATTATTGTCTAATCTGGTCCTGAGGCTGATAACCATACCTTTAGATTGGTGGTTTTAACAGAACAGGATACTGGATCGCATTTTAGTAAAGATATCTTCTGGGGAGGATGCTGAAATCAGTAAACTCTTGAGAAATAAGAATAATAAACGTGAAGATGAATTAATACTTTTTTTTTTTTTAATTTTATTATTATTAAACTTTTTATAGTAATATTTAAACCAATCGGTACTGTTTTCTTAGGTTGTAACCTGAAAATATTTAACAATCAAGAGTTCGCTGCCCTGCTTTCTCAGTCAGTTGGCCAAGGATTTGAAGCAGTATATCAGTTGACCCGCATGTGTACTATAAGAATGTCTTTTGTGAAAGGTTGGGGAGCTGAATACAGGTAAAACATTATTCTTAAAAAATATTGTGAAGTTTCTGTGAAGTGGGATAGTCATGCCTTTGATGATTTTTAAGTCATTCCATGGCATATCAATACAGTATCAAATAAAAATTTTAATCTCATATATCAAAAAAATCTCACACATCGGCGGAAATAAATGCCAAGTTAAATTTAATTTTATCAACCAATATGAAAAATATGACGTTGTAGATAAGAATAATTTCTAAAATTGTATTTATTTCAAAATCTGAGTTAAGGCATTAGTCTTAATAAATTTGGTAAACCTCGAGTCATGAGTTTGATTCTTTGGTGGACAAATGGAATTTATTTAGTGATACTAATAAATAAAATCTTTGGTCTCACTCTGGCTACAAATGCATTACTCTTTATTTAATATGCTCCGATTAGACATAATTTATCTGTTTATTATACTAATTATATATATCATAGTCACAATTTTTGTTCTTTAAAATATTCAAAATATCACTGATATAATAACAGTCGGATCAAAAATATTTTTTAGGGCCAGTCTTGTTAAACTATTGATTACCCTCTAAAATTATTGTTTTATACATTTTTTTGAGGCTCAAATATTATGTGAGTTATTCATTTTTTCAGTCTTCAATAAACCCTCAATTTTACTCATTGGACCTTTACTTATAAATAGAAATTATATGGTGAGAAAAGATTAGAATTTTGTCATTCCAATCCGTGATAAATTTGCTTAGTTTATGCAGCCCCCACGTGATGGACTTTCTTTCTTTTTTCTAGGTCGAATTCCTCTATAAACTTTTCTAATTTGGATACTCTTTCAAATTTAACCCTTTCATTGAGCAAAGCCACTATAGTTACTTTTACTAACCCCTTCAGAACAAAACAAAGCACTAATAATAATGAAATACATTGAATAGTTGAAAAACTTAGTTTGAAGCATTTCTGTTGGATGCTTCCACATACTAGTCTAACTCCCCTAAAAACCTTTGTTCTTTCATCTAGAGCATTGTATAAGCAATGAGGAAGTTGTTAATTTTATATATTTCAAAGAGTACTTATATCAGACTTTTTCACTTTTTTAGGAGGCAGACAGTGACTTCTACACCTTGCTGGATTGAACTGCATCTAAATGGTCCTCTGCAGTGGTTAGATCGTGTTCTTACCCAGATGGGGTCACCTCGTCTCCCTTGCAGCTCAATGTCTTAAATATTACCTAGTCGTTTATAAAGTTTCATGCTGTTCTTATCCGCTGATTAAATCTTCTTGGATACTTTTGCATTTGGATTATTTTTCATGTTTATGAATACGAACTAATTTTATAATAAAATCTGTTGTGTACAAGTGAAGGAAAATATTAATATTTTGCTAAGTGCTCATGAAATACCCATGGATATAACACATTTAATAGATTGGAGAATAATTCAAAATTATTCTTCAGAATTATGTATTAAAAGTGTGACTGATGAAGAAATTTAATACCCAAATTAAGCTATGTTTTTAGCAAAAATTACTTCTAGGATATTGCTTTTCTGAGCCCCCTCCTCTCCCCTTTAGGTAATTGATGAATGCAATTTTCTTTATTTTTTTATAAAGAACTAATCAATTTCTTCTCTGTAGAGTAATTAATAAATTTCTTTAATTTTGATTCACCAATGTCAAAAGATATTGCCTTACAAAGAGAAAAAGAAATGCAGACAGATTTTAATTAAATTATAACTCCAATTGATATACATGCATATACTCTTAAATCATTATCAATTTTGTCGAATCAAACTTCTCTGTGTATGTGACTATGCATTCGATTTCAAACTTGAGAAGCTATTATATCTTGAAAGCTGACTTTCAAATTGAATTGAGAAGAAGACAAGTATTCAAATTGAATTGAGCATTTTATTCACCAATAAACTCAAAATGTGCCAAAGTCTTAATCATTTATAAAACTATTTCAAAAGATGTAACAAAATAAATCTAAAAATTCTTTTTTAGTATATGTTTTATTTTATAAAATCTTCAACAAACAGAAGGCAAGTTTTAGTTAAATTATTTACAATGATTTGTGTATATAGTACTACCATTTAAAGGTGAAATTTTTTGAATAGTTTTGACTATATAATTGTGAATTAGTTATCATAAATCATGCTGTTAAAACGTTTTATTCCTCAATTGGAGTTTCTTATATTTATAGATAATTAAAGGGCTACAAGTGTAGACTCGTGTCCATATTTGTCTTCTTGTTTAAACCACACAATATAAAAAAATTAAATGGACCAATTTTAGTTTTTATGATGGTGAATATTGATTGAAGTAAATAAGATAGTTTATGGTTCAGGTTGTTATAGCTGACTTCTCTTCTTGACTTATTGTGTTGCTCTATTTCTAGCATCTAAATATCTGTAGGCAGGAGGTGAACTGTACTGAATCCATTTTTTTAATCTGTATGAATGAATGTTTAAAACAATAATTTTTAATTTGTGATTCATTATATTTATTCATCAATGTTGTTACACTTAAAGTCTGGTAAATTAGTTAAACCCCTACTATTATAATGTTACTATTTTCTTCTCACAATATTTTGAAATGTAGGAATGTGGTTATAAACACATGGTAGAAGGGAAATTTTGGTCTACAATAAATTGAACTTTAATATTACTATTAAACTACTGCTCTAATAAAAATTATTTTTTAAAAATATTTAAAAAATCCCTTTGAATGTGATACCTGGAAATTTACTATATATATATATATATATATTTTAATATCTTTTATTTGAACGTGGAATTAAAAGCAATAAATAGTAGAATTAAGTTCTTCAAGCCAGAGCCATCAATTTTGTTAAAGTAATTTTGGTGACAAATCTAGAAATATTAAATGACAAATTCTTCAATTTTTCAATTTAAATAAAATAAGACTAGACCTACTATGTATTCCTACTACTACTACTTGTGAATATACCTGAACTTGGCTCGATAAAACTGCTTGTTGATGCATCACCAGGATGTTATTTTTTGATAATTTTTGTACAAAATTTTGACTAGATGAACCTAAATAAATTATCTCTAAAAGTACTGAAAATTTAATAGTTTTGTAAGTGAAAGATAATTGCTTGGGAAGAAACAAAAAGGTTTATCTATTGTTTATTTTAAGGATTTAGAGCCTCTAATATTTGGTAATTATATTCTAATTACAAATGTATTATGATCAACCACATTTATGGTATATTTTGATGAAGATCAATAACTTCTTTGAAATTAAAAATCTAATGTTGTCCTTAGGAGATGTGTTATTGTTAACTAACTAAGCTTATTGTGGAAACCAAAGCTATGATATATTTGCTTCGAATTCTTTAATTTGTCTCTAGGAACAAATATCTTGTAAAAAAATAAATATTAAAAATGGCATTAGTGCAGTTTATCTCTTTTATTTTATTATGAGGCAATATTATTCAATTTACCATAGGGCAAAACTTCAAATCTTAATGGGAATTCGCTAACGCATTTTTTAATATCTATAATTACTTACATATCTTAACTAGTCTGAGTGATCTAGGATATGAGCATATACTAGGTTATTCACTGTAAAGATGTATATCAAATTTAATAATTTGCTGTGGTTTTTGATTGTTAAAACATTTGAGATTTAAAGGCATAGGTTTTTCAATGCTATTATAAGCATTCTTTTACTAGATAATGCAATATTTTTTTAATGAAGTTCAAGTAGTTGAAAGAAGAGACAAAAGTTACTTACTATTCATTGTTACTAGAATATATTGTCCCTTGAAATAATGATTACTTATTATTTAGTGATGATCGATTCAATAAATTCAAAATCACCTCTAGTTTATTTAAAAATTATCATGTTATTTATTAACATCCACTTTGGGCTACTAAGGCTAATTGGGAAAATTATTATTTATTAAAATATATCTTTAACTCTGAGCGTTTTCAGTTATTCTTTATTAATGATGAATTAGTTGTCAGTTCATATCCATTTAACTAGAAAGTTGAGTAGCTTAGCAACATTATTCATCTGTCTTTATGTCACGTTTGTGTGATATAAATGTACGTGTTCTAAAAATGCGATGTAGATGTTTTCCAAGTTTATTTTATGGGAAATGTACAGTGCACTCTTGGTTATTTTGAATTTTTCTGTTTCTATTTTATCACATTGATATGGTTTCTATGTCTGGAGTCAAGTATAGATGTACTACTTACAGATGACCACTAATTTTGATATATTACTTTCTATCACAGTTTTCATTTTCTTGTTTTATCGATACTGATGTCACACTTTAATACTGCAGTGTAAAAATCAATTTTCTTGATGACTATTCTTGATGCTTGCTCCAAGAGCACCATTAAATTATATGCCATCACTAACCCATCCAATACAATTAATGTAAAAAACAATAAGCCACCAATCTTAACAAGTTTATTGTTCTATTTAATTTAATTTCACATTTTTTATTTTTTTTTTTTTATGTTTCATATCTTTAAAAGTATTCATGATGGTATAAACATCAGAAATAACTAAGATTTATGTTTTATATAGTATGAACAGATCAAGTAAGCTTTAAAATTGGTCAAATATTTTCTCTGTGTATATATATATATATATATATATATATATATATATATTTATATAAATTTATTTATATTTAATTTAATTTAGCACCTATAAAATAAAATATTGTTCCCCCCCCCCCCCTCCTCCTCCTCCCTGATTTGGCAAACCTTATATAATTCAGGTAAAATATATTTTAATTGACTTAAAAGAACAAAAAAAAAACAAAACAACAATTTCAACATATAAATAAATTGTTACTGCTACCTTTTGTAAAAGATATGCATACTTAGTCAAATCTAATTATTTAATATTTATGGGCCATAAAACATGGTAGTATTAAATGATGATTGTATTTAGCATAGTAATTAATAGATGTGTCAATGCATTTGAAATAATTTTCTAAATTTTTCACCTAATAATGGAACTCATTCTAAGATCTCTCTCCTTGTACCTTAACTGTTCTAGTCTTTTTTTTTACCAGTAGTCTTTTTTTTTTTGAATAATTTCTTTTGAGTTAGATATGTATGTTAATTCACGAGTAATCTAGAGTACACTGTATATTGACTAGATGGACTACTGAAACTAATTTTTTGGAGTTTATTCTTATTAAACGATTTAATAATAAGCATTTCTAAAATGAACTGCAGTTACAAATTGTTAGGAAAGAAGAAAGAGATGTTTATTTGAATCAACTTTGTTCTGTATTGATTTCAACTTTTCTAAGTTAAAATTCATAAAGAACACTTGAATAAATTGTCTGCTTTAAATGTTAGATAACAACTCAAAATAAAAATTAAGTTTATAAATGATGCACTATAAAATTAGACTATTTATTGGCAAACTTTCTGCTGAATCAGCTTTAACCCCTATTATCAGTATTTCCCCTGTTATTTTCTTATTTAATTCTTTCGTCTTTACATAATAATAATAATTAAGAAAGTCCAATTGAATCTATTATTGTTTTGTACTACTTAAATTTATAATAAAAGAAAAATAATGTTTGGCTAAATTTCTAGACACATTAAGAAAGGATAGAGAAAAGAAAACCTTAAGGTTGACTGTTAAGAATAATCAATTAGCCTGAAAGTGTTTAATTTTCCAATCACTCTTAATGAAAAGGATTTGTTATGCACTCCTTGGGAAGTTATTTAATTATTATTATAATCATATTGTTAAAAGAGCCTCTTTGAACTGTGATGGGCTGAATATAATTAATGATGTCCTTATAACTAATATCATTTCAAGTAAAGTATTAAAAGAAGACCACATCAAAGTAAAGTTCTTAAAGTGTTATATGTCCTAATTAAATCTTGAAGTATAGATAGTACTACTGTTAGATCCTGTTTGTAATCTAGGATGTCCATTACTCTTTAGATTCATATCGAGACACCTAATTACCATTAAGCCAATAAATAAAATTTTGTAGTGCACAGAATCATTGTAATAATATACTTATAATTTAACGTATAATACCCAATTCCCAAGCTTGTCCTAATAGGATCCTACTATAATTCAGTTATATAGCTATAAAAATGTCCTTATTGAAAATAAGAATAAAAGTTTCATTGGTGCTGATAACATTTTACTAATCAATTGCAAACATGAAATTTTAATTTTCAAGTTTTATATTTATTTATTCTTGTATGTAACACATGAAGAAAAGGAGTTTATTCTATTAAATAGTTGTCTTGAGAAACTTCCAGTGTACATATGATATGGGTGTGTGCATGCTTAATATTCTGCCTAAATGCAGTTGCACATTTGTGATTTTGTTGTTAATGAACTATGTTATTTTTGTTATTGGTCATAAGATTAATTTTACTAGCACACTATTAACTTATTGACAAAAAAAAATATTTTATATACTTTTTTGTACATATTAAAAATATTTGAAAAGAGTTCAGTTAATGTAAAAACAATGCTAATCGTTCTCACTTTACTTCTATGCGTTTATGTGGAGTATAATTTGTACATAGTTTTGGTTGGATTCATATGCATTATGAATATGTGTATTTAATGTGTGTCAAAACACATTAAAAAATAACATAAAATATTTATGAAATGAGTAAATTTAGTAAAATCTATATTAAATTCAAAATATTAGGTTAGCTAACATGCAACTTATAATGAAACCATCGAGTGGGCATTATACAATTTAATAATTTGTTGGTGTTTATTTCTGGATTCCTAAATTAAAAATAATTTGGAGGTAATACATCTTTTAAAAAAATTAAATAGTGAAAGAATAAGGAAATATGTCATTGATCATTTCTGAAGTTATTATTTGAATATGGCTCTTATCTTAACTATCTTTCTATGTTCATGCTACTCTTTTAATTTGTTGTATTTATTTAGGAATACTGTTACGTTGACATTAACCCCCTGATAGTTGGGGGTTGGGTAGGGATTGTATCAAGTACAATAAAGTTCTTTGACTGCTTTAAATGCTCCATCCTGAAATGTTGATAACAAATGATATTTCTTTCAGTGCATTCTGACAATTAAAGCTAGAGGTTCAATACCACAAACTTTATCTTTCTATTCATTTGGCTAAAACAAGTTGACAGAGGCTCAAATATTGTAGAAAGTCTAGAATAAAAAGAAAAGGGCCTATGCTGCTTCCACTTTAAAAACTATATTTTAAAATGGAACTAATGGCCTTTTTCTTTATATTCTGGAAATTAACTCTTTGTCATAATATAACCTAAGAATTGTTGCTCACTAAAATTCGAACCATTGTTCTGGAAGTATATGACCTTTACTCCATCCCATTTACTTATTAGTTTTTAGAAATTTTAGTCAGAAACAGTTTAGTCAGTATAAGTATGACTGAAATTTTATACTCAAAATATTTCTTTATTTTGGCGAATACTCCTAACCAACCACTTTTTCGGTTTTTGAGTTGGGCAGAATTCCATACAAACCAAAACACATTTAATGATGGTGTAATTGTTCAAAGTAGAATATGAAATATAATTTATGGAGCTCTGTCTTTATATTTTCTAACAGATCACTGATTTCATTGCCTTATGATTTCTTCCTTTTTTTATTGATTATCCTTATATAAGAAAATAATAATTTTCACTGTTTGTTTAATTGATTATTCAGATATCCAATTATTTCCAGGAAAGTTGTAATACAGAATACATTCGAAACTTTATATTCTGTATCACTTTTGTTACTATGAAGCACATACAAAGAGGAACATTGAATGAAGATCCTAGAAGTCACTTTATCATTTCTCTAATGTTAAATTATGCAGCATCGAATCACTTTCAGTTATCATGGAAACATTCTAATGACTCTCATTTAATGTTGTTTCGGATGAAAGCAAATAATTTACATAAAGTCCTACTAGATTTAATTGTATTTTGTTGTCATTTTCATTTTAAAGTCCATTACTTAACATTTTTTGCACGTTTAAAGGTTGTCAAATATTAATAGTTAATCAGAAATTTTATTAGGTTGGATTTAAACCCAACTATCCATGCATTTTTTTTTTTTGGGGGGGGGGCTTTTTAGCAATGGTTTAATCAAAATAGTGTACTAGCCTCGTTCTTTTAAAATTGCAAATCAGAAATTCAAATTTTTGTTCTTATCTTAAAAGGAGTCCAAAATATACAATTTATTATTAAAGCCCTTTGATTTTGTTAATTGGTTATTTTTTTATAATTATGAATTGCACAAAAATAAATTACTTTTTTAGCTGTATTAACTGTGAATAGAATTAGAACAGCTTAGGTCTTAGAGAGAAGAAAAATAGTTGTGTCAAATAAAGATAATTTTATAAAGCAGTTATTAGATGGATTTCCATTAAGAATAAATTATAAAATTTTCGAGCTATTAGTTTTGGTATTCATTTTTTCAAAATAGTTCTAGTGACCTGTCATATGTTTTAGAACATCCTGTGTTACAAATTACTAATTCATCTAGCAAATTTTTTTAAGACTACTAAAGTAGTTCCTAACGTACATAACACGATTAAAAGTGTTAACTCCTGTGGAAAAAGTAAAATACCTGATTAAAAAATGTTCTTCAGCTTAGGAATTAGCAAATATTATGTCTTAACTAATTATAAATTGGTTAAAAATCTATTTGGTGTAGGGAACAAGAAGGAACACTACTGGCCACATTTATTTTCATTAATTATAAGGCTATTTTTCTATATTTGAACTAGTTAAGTGATTTTTATAAGTCTGTGATTTTATTTATATTATGTTTATATTGATGAGTTGAAATTTTTTGTGAATACAAGATTCTTGAAAATAAATGTATGCAATTGTATACTTATAATATAAGGTAAACAAAATATAGTTTAACGAGAGAGGTAGCAAAGCCATTTGTTCTAATGCTATTCTTTTCAATTGTAATTGAGTTGGGCAAAATGTCATTTATGCGTCCTATAACTCCTGCTTTCACTCAGCTAGTTGTATAAAAACCTGAAAAGTGTTCCATTACTACTTGTGACTCTATCTCATTCTTCACTGTGTAAATAGAAGGAAAACTGAAATTTAACAAATTTTGTTAAATCAATTTATTTCATTTTTATTTATTTTCTCTGTTCTGGAGCACAATATAGAGATGTAGAAATATAAAAATATAATATTAAGTCCATGGAGGCGTATCAAAATTGATAATGGCTTAGCACCTTCAGATCAATTGGTATAACTATATTCAACATAATTTTTTTTTTTAACTTGGGAAATAATTTGAATGCTTATTTATACAGGAAATGTATAAATTAATTATGTAAATATTAAATTTTTATTTGATATGTTTTAAAAGATTTTCCACTGATAACATAAAAAAATGCCTTCAAAGAGTAACAATTTTTGTTTGAACTTTTTTAGACTCTCTTAAGTTTAAATGTTCCATTTTATTTAAAACTAAATTCAAGTTCGTTAATGGTTGAAATTAGTCTTGGAGAGACTTCAGAAAATAAGTAAAATATAATGCATATTTCTCCATTAATAATGTTCTACTTACCAACCTTGTTGATAAAGTAATATTCTACAATTATTATTTCTTACATTTTTCTTTATTTTGGAATTTTTGCATTTTCGCCCTTCAATGAACCTCAACCCTTTCTAATGCAATTTTCACTTTTGATTATTATGTCACCGAACAGCTCATGCCCAGCTTAAATTTAAGTCTTCTATGCATGGAATATATAAAGAAGAAGAAATAGAGAATGGAATGTAGGATGGCATCATCTCCTGTATGTGTGACTTGCAAAGTTTATTCAGCTCTTCTGAGGTGAATTTTTAAATTTTAAGTGGAACATTGAGGTTTATAAGAGTGTCTTCTTGGCTGAAAATTCTCATTATAGCAGTTCCCTTTTTGCATTACTGATGCTCTGAAAGATGCTGAAGCGAAGTGAAACATATTGAGCTGTTATAATAAAAGAAAATATTGTTTTAAGCAATCATTCATTGTATATAAAAACGCTCATATGTATATATATATCGTACCTTATATTATACACATAAAATCTCATGAGTAACTAGAATTAAAAAATGCTTTGTGAATGATATGCAAATTTTATTGGGCAATTTACTAACTATGGAAATAATATAGGTATTGATTTTTTAAAAGGACATTTAATGCAACCTATTTTTTTACAAGTAGAATAATTGTTTGAATGCATAATTTGGGAAATTGTATAGTTGAAGAAACCCTTCAAGTAACCATACCTATTGATGAACATTTCCACAATTTTTTTTTACACTGAAAAATTGTTCTTGTATAATTAATCTACAGGAAGTCAGTAACTGCTGAATGCACTAAGCACATTATTATTTACTGTAGCTTAAATCATAAATGTCCTTATTAGTAGGGCACTATTTTTCTTTATAGATTTTTAGCAATGGATTCCAGACTATAATAAAATTTCATTCTTAATTCAAATAATGTAGGCTTCCTGATATGAAAGAAATATTCACATGTAATGCATTTTGTTGATAAAATATAAATAAACTTAGAAATTTGGAGTGGAAAATTAGTCTGTGGGCCAGAATCCTTCTGTTTATAAAGTAGGTGTGGGGATTTTATGATGTCTCTCATCAATGAATAAAACATCTTCATCAAAACAATGAGCAATGTATAAAGAATTTATATTTCTGGAACATAGTTGAATCAAAAAGAAAATTTGTAAGAGAAGTATATGAAAAGAATTCCTTAAGCTGAATCAACACACTTCTTTCTTTAAACTGTTAATAATACACATCTATTTGAAAATACATCCATTTCCTTTTCATGAATATATAATGAATGTTCTCTCAAAGATGATTGCCTTTAAATTTATGGCCACATTAAGGAGAGGGACAATTTTAGGGAGAGAGGGGAGGAGAAGCAAAATAGTCCACCTCATATGTTCAAGGAATATATGTATATGAAGTAGAGAATTTGAGTTGAGCTAAATGATTTCTAGTATTTCCCTTTTATCCTGCATGATGCTAGTTTTTTTTTTCTTTTTTATATTATTTATATTTACAGAAGAGTGTGTGAATGTGAGAATGGCCAAGGCAAGCTACCAACCAAAGTGAGAATATAACTCCTTATCTAGAATTCCCTTTAGAGAACCCATAATTAATTAGGGTTTTATTCAATTATTGCCAGCAAGCTAATTCATCATTGTTCTTAAACAAAGCAGAAAAGAAAATCTGTTTTGTTCCAAAACCATGCTGCAACCAAAAGATTGAAAATTTTATCTTTTTTGCATGAGTCTATGGTGAAGTAGCTTCCCCTGGCACAAAATTGACAAGAAACACAAATTCATCAATTTAATTAAAACTTTTGGTTGACCTTAAGTAGAAAGGAAAATTGATTGGAACATAGTTTGTAAAATGAAATTATAGTAAGTAGTATTCTCTTTCATGGATTAACTTATGACTTTCAATGCGTCATATTGAGTTCAGTAAATTCAAAAAATATTTGAATTTTCGTTGTATTTCATACAATTTTATTACAGATTTTTTCTGGTTTCATTTTCTTAACTTAAAACAAAAGACTGCATTGATTTTTTTAAAAGTGTGAATAGGGCTTGAACACTTACCAATCTTTCACTCAGGAATTAATTACTTCATGTTACATAATAGCAATCTCATTTGAAATTCTTTATTTATAAGTTTACCTTAAATAGTTAAATGTAATTAAACATATTCTATTTAAAT
Source organism: Riptortus pedestris (assembly GCA_019009955.1). Lineage (NCBI taxonomy): Eukaryota > Metazoa > Arthropoda > Insecta > Hemiptera > Alydidae > Riptortus > Riptortus pedestris. The sequence goes on along the minus strand of CM032228.1, from coordinate 145,630,885 downwards.
TTGTCAAATGTTGACAGACATTTCATATGATTTTATGGGGGTTTATTTCATTCGTATTTTTATAATTACTTGTGGCCAACTGTAAATCAATAATATTTGGTATTCACTAAATTGTTAACTCACTTTATTAAAAAATAATTTTTCTGCATGTTTGAGTTTTCATTCTTCAATAACTATGTTGTCTGGGGAGGGGGGATTTGTAACAAGTCGGTTGTATCAATGAATTCAATATATCAAATTTGTTTTATTTTAGTATATGCTTTTATTGATGGCCACTTTGGTATCCCCACTTTATTGTACATTAATTTGATTAACGGATTCATGTCCATAATCAATAATTTAGTGTCACCAAAGATGAATCAGTTTATATATATATATATATATATATATATATATATATATATATATATGCATTTACACACACATACATATATACTTTTTTGCACCCAGGAGCAGACTAATTATGTCATTTTTGGCCCCTTCTTTTACTGATTGCTATTATCTTTTGTCTGTCTCAATCTGAGCCGTTGTATTTTTAATAAGTCTCTTAATGAACCCCACAAGTTATAAATCAATAATGTCTATTTTCAATAAAAAGCCATAATAACCATAGTGCATATTTCACATTCCGTTACCATTACTTTGAATAGGGATCCTCAGGCTATCAGTTTCAAATATATAAATAATTAAAAGTCTCTAACTAAAGCACATTAGATTGTATGCATACACAGTACATCTTAAAAATATATTATATGAATAATTTAATTCAATTATTTTCTGTTGTCTTCTGAATATTTCAGCTTATCTCTTTGTCAGCATGAAAAATAAAAGAAAAAAAGTTCGTGTTATGGCATATCTTTAGGCAACTATGCTGAGAAAAATATGAGACAAATTAAATTGCAAATACTGTATACAATTTTTTATTTTTAATAAAGTGAGTTAGAATGGGGTTACAATGTTACTAATATTTTGTTCAACTTATAACCTTTTTAGAATTGATAATTTAGAAATAAAATAATAATAACAAATGAGAATATAGATCTCAAAATATTTCTTCAAAATAAAAGTGAAGTAACAAATCTGCAAGCATTTGGTTACTATTTCATAAACATAATTTCTCACTTTATATAATTTCTAAAAATAGGAAGAACTATTAATTATGACGAGATATTTGTATACGAATGATTTTTATGGATATTTTTATAAAACAAATAAATATATTTGAGAATATTGAAAAATTCATAGTATTTCTTATGTGTATGCTTTAAAGTCATTAGATACGGTGAATTCAAAGTATGTTTTGAAGTTAGTTGTCACTAGTCTTATCTTTTTCATGAAGTTTTTGTTTTTGTTACATTCAAAGTATAAGGTCAATGAAACTTTCTTGTATTACATAAAAGTTTACTATTTATATAAAATCTAATTTGATTATATCCTGAACGTCAGTCATTTCAATAGCTCTAGATTCTTATTCTAGGCAATTGTTAAAATATTTCTGTATATTATTTAAGATTGCTGAAAGCAATTCAGGTGAAACAGTAGCCATTTGGAAATGGTGTTTCAATTATTGTTTAATAATGTTCTTATTTTATTTATTTCTTGTATATAAATATGAAATTCTTAAAAGAATATGAAAGATCCTATTATATTTATTTCAATGTCACATATCATTTAGAACATTTCTGAATGTGCTTTGAGTTTGGGTGGTGTTCATTTAGGTATTGCCCACAAACCCATAAATGATAGTGATATAGTAATTGGCAACTATGTGCCATATTAATTGTACATTTTTGTTACGTTTGTGAATGTCTCTTTGTGAATCATAAATACGTAATATTATACTGTATAGTATAAAGGCGTTTTTTAAATTAGAAATAAAGATAATGACAAACAATAAACAATTTTATTTTTTAGCCTATAAATTCCTGTAATAAATATTAATAATTTTGACCATTTATTCATTCAGATCTTCCAGAGTTGATTCATTATTGCTGAAACAAAGATACAAAAGTCAAGCAATTTACAAGTAACCTAGAATATGTATTATAAGATATATATTTTTCCAATTTTTTTTAATTTGTGTGGAAAACAAAACTATTATCTGCACTTAATCAATGTTCTCACTTTAAAAAAACATTTTTATTACACAAAAATTAGTAAACTAGCAAAAACTCATGAAGGGTCAGGCTCTCCCATACACTGTGAAATAATGGAGATGCTCAAGGGAAATCAGCAATTGAGGTTGTACTGGTGATGTGATTTTCATAGTCTACCACCTCATCAGGAGCTATCCATTTCCGAAGTGCTCGTTTCCCTCTTACATTCGTTGCGCCTGTCCTCACAGAGGAGGTCATTGAGGACAGTCGTAACGAGCGCAAGAGGGAAATGAACACTTCAGAAATGGATAGCCCCTGATGAGGTGGTATGTAGACCATGAAACATGCAGGACAGTATGAATAAAGTTTGAGTGAAGAAAAATGTTTTTTATCGGTGACCCTTGCCAGGAAACTATGAAGAAGTTATAAAAATATTGGGTCTAGAATAAACTTGTGCCAAACTTGAAATTTAAATAATTTATTTAAAACAAAAGATCAAGTTTGTTAATGGCTGAAATAAAGAACAGGAAGGGTTTAGTGGCAACTTTGAAAAGTTTCAAAATATCTCTATAATTATTATATAGAAATCATATCTTACATATTAAGTGAGTTATTTGTATTATTTTGTTTTCAGGTTTGAGTAAAAAACAACCCATTTCTACTCTCCTCATGTTGACAATGAGGCAATATATCATGAAAGGTTTTAAATTCCAAGAATTGTTTCCATCAGGCATTTACTGAGGGAGATACACACAAATATATTGGACAATTAAGATTCTACTGCCGGACTCAAAAAAAATTATTTTGTCAATACCATAATCTATACCTTAACCATTTTATGTAAATCTAAAATCTCATATTCATTAATGGCTGAATTCAGGCAGGAAGGGTGTGTGTTTATTACAGGAGAGGTAGAATAAAAATATCAGCGTTTTGAGTTGGATTGAGAAATGTTATATCAACAATCTTTCAACTGTTTGTATTTATTTGTTTTCAGTTTTCTGCAAACCTCTCCTATTCATCTGGTGTTTACAGACACACTCACAATTTACAGGCACAATATATATTTGATTCATGTTTCCATAGGCTTCTTTCTACAGGAAAATAAAGGGTAAAATAAGCCGATTTCCCACATGCGGGTATGACACAAAATCTCACAATCCCCTTACCTCTGATCTCATCTCACCTTATATTTCACATTTCTAAGTAAAAATCCGATGAGTAAAATTGTAACTCAGTATTCTAACTCGATTAATATTTAAGCTACAAGAAAATGTATGGAATGCCAATTGTAGGGCAGCAATAGTTTAACAATATTGGTTCCATTTCATTTTTCGATAGGACTGATAATAAAGAAGATACTATGAATTTATGAATCCCCCTCCTTTCTAACCCCTCTCAGTTTCAGCTATTAACTAATATGACCTCTAGCATTGAAATAAAACAGTTAAATATTAAGTATGGCACAGATCAAATAAACATATTCGAGTTGAGAACCTAAAATCTTAAATGATGATGTCATCACACAACATATTTGCATGTATCTCACACAATAAAAGTTCAAAGAAAACGATATTTGGTATTTAAGCTTCCAATAAAGTGGTTCATGTTATAACAGCTCATTGTTAATATGACATGAGCAGGAGTGCAGGTTTACTGAGTGCTGAAAACTAAAAAATTCAAATATTTCAATTATTATTCAACATAGAGACAATATGTAATCATAAATACATTTGCAACAAGATTGCTTCTATACTTTTTCAATCCAGCATATAATGAAAGAGATATTTAGAATTTTCAAAATTCTCCCCCTCGATTTCTCCTGTCCGATTTCAGCCATTAATGAACTTAATCTTTAGTTTTACATAACACCTGATATAAGTGTTTTATGTAAAACTAAAGATACAAGTTTGGCAAGGATGACAAAAATTGCGCCTTCTAGAGTAGTAACAAATATATATATATATATATATATATATATATATATATAATTTTGACCTCATTTTTGTCGTCTACTAGCTAGGATTGATAGACATTTGAAGAAATTATTTTAAAATAGCGACAGGAGTACAACCATGACTGACCACATTTGCAGTAAAGAGGATAGTAGACAGCTTAAGTTTCGTTTTGTTTTAAAACAAAACAAAAAAGTAATATTAAATTTGAAAACAAAAATATTTTATAAAAGTTAATAAAAGTGTAATTAGTAATTTATAATAAATAAACAAGGATTTATTTAAAAGTTTGTAAAATCTTACACAAGCATTCGGAATTTCACACATACATACACACACACACACGCACGCACGCTCACACACTGTTGAATTACACCTTTATTGCTATACTTCACTGCAAATAAGAAGGGGTTGGATATTATATAAGTTTGTAAATGTGTGCTTGTTTTAAATATGATAATAAAACGTCTAGATATGTACTTTTGTTGTTCAGCAGTTCGTCCAAATTGTAAGGTAAGTCTAAGTTATGTCGTCTTTTGCAGTCAGTAAGTAAGTGTTTTATAGTTAGTAGTCTATTACATAGGGAACGAGTTGGTGGTTCAGAATTTACCATACATATATATATATATATATATATATATATATATATATATATATATATTATAATAAGCCGTACTAAGATTTCTAGGGACGGGCAGGAGTGGGGGTTATAAGGGAGGCCTGAAATTAATAATAGTGATATTTCGTTTCTTATTGGGGTTTCGGCAAATATGCACATAACAAAAGTTGTTTATTTTGTTATTTGAAGTAACTTTTGTCATATACTCTATCGTCGTATACCGAAGTATAAAGGCGTTATACGCTAAAAATTATAGCGGGAGTCAACAATTTTATTTGGCACAAAAGACTTAACCGAACTAAACCAAACTCGGTATGTGTATTAGCACTAACGCTTTTATTATAATAAGCCATACCAACATTTCTAGGGACGGGCAGGAGTGGGGGTTATTAGGGAGGCCTGAAATTAATAATAGTGATATTTCGTTTCTTATTGGGGTTTCGGCAAATATGCACATAACAAAAGTTGTTTATTTTGTTATTTGAAGTAACTTTTGTCATATACTCTATCGTCGCATACCGAAGTATAAAGGCGTTATACGCTAAAAATTATAGCGGGAGTCAACAATTTTATTTGGCACAAAAGACTTAACCGAACTAAACCAAACTCGGTATGTGAATTAGCACTAACGCTTTTATTATAATAAGCCATACCAACATTTCTAGGGACGGGCAGGAGTGGGGGTTATAAGGGAGACCTGAATTTTAAAATAGAGGTATTTCGTTTCCTATTGCATTTTCAGCAATTATGCACATAACTCGGTATGTGTATTAGCACTAACGACTTCCTTATAATAAGCCGTACTAAGATTTCTAGGGACGGGCAGGAGTGGGGGTTATTAGGGAGGCCTGATATTAATAATAGTAATATTTTGTTTCTTATTGGGGTTTCGGCAAATATGCAAACAAAAGTTGTTTATTTTGTTATTTGAAGTAACTTTTGTCATATACACTTTTGTCGTATACCTAAGTATAAATGAGTTATACGTTAAAAACTACTGCGGAAGTTAATTTTATTTGGCACAAAAAACTTAACCGAACTAAACCAAACTCGGTATGTGAATTAGCACTAACGACTTCCTTATAATAAGCCGTACTAAGATTTCTAGGGACGCGCAGGAGTGGGTGTTATAAGGAAGGCCTGAAATTAATAATAGTGATATTTCGTTTCCTATTGCATTTTCGGCAAATATGCACATAACAAAAGTTGTTTATTTTGTTATTTAGAGTAACTTTTGTTATATGCACTTTTGCCGTATACGGAAGCATAAATGAGTTATACGCTAAAAACTATAGCGGGAGTCCACAATTTTATTTGGCACAAAAGACTCAACCGAACTAAACCAAACTCCGTATGTGAATTAGCACTAACGCCTTCCTTATAATAAGCCATACTAACATTTCTAGGGACGGGCAGGAGTGTGGGTTGTAAGGGAGGCCTGAAATTAATAATAGTGATATTTCGTTTTTATTGGGGTTTCGGCAAATATGCACATAACAAAAGTTGTATATTTTGTTATTTAGAGAAATTTGCTCAACAATTCTTTTGAATATGAACTACCAGGTACCTCACCTGGAAAAATTAATTCAAATCAATGTTAATATTTTGTCCTTAATAGCTGAAATCTATGCATAATGTACAGGAGACGGGAAATATGACAATTTGGAGGACAGTGAAGACTTACATAAAAAATTAATTTTATTATTAACAAATGCCAACAACGGGTATTAACCCTAAACACTGGGATGGGTAAATGTCAAAATATTGTGCAAAGTAAAGCCTTGCCAAAAAAATACCATCACCATTCAGCCTCAAATCAATTCCCGGGAGAAGCCGGGTATCTGAGCTAGTATATATATATATATATATATATATTTGTATTCCATTCAGAGAGGGGAAAAGAAAAACATTTAGAATGACAATTAATTAAGGAAAATTAAATCTGCAACAAAATTAATTATGTAATATTCTTCTACTCAACTCCTAAAAAAGATATTTCCCCTCCTCAAAACCCCCACTCATCCTTGTTAAATTCAACAGTACAATGTGTATAAACTTCAAAAAATACACTTTTTGATACAATGGCTAATTGTTAATGTGAGAAAAGTAGTAATGGACGTTTTCTGAAGGCCGAAAGCTGAAAATAATAATATCTTTGTTACTAATATAGTTATAAAAAATTGTAGAAATTAAATTTACAAGATTGGTTATATAACATTTTTCAATCCAACTTATAATAACAGAAATATTTTATTTTCACCTTGTACACCACCCATCCACCTTGTCCGATTTCAGATGTAAAAATAATTTATCTATTCTTTTATGTGAAACAATTAAATATCAAGTTTTGAAATGATCAAACCAGGATTGCAACTGCTACAGGCAAATAAATAGGAATTTGATTGGGTCTCATCATCGTCATCTAGATAGGATGAATGAAATACAAACAAGGGGGCTCAGGTTAGCCATGTAAGTTAAAGTGTTGCCTTTAATCTCACATGGTAATCCTAGAGTGGAGAGTTCAAGTCCCGCCTTGGCAAGGGAATTCATTTAGTGACGGAATTCATTAAATGAAATCCTTAATCCCACCCTGGCTAGATAAGGGTGGTAACCTGTAGATAACCCATCCCAATTAGCCTTAGTTGCAAAAAGTGGACGTTAATAAATAATTAAATTAATATAATGTGTATAATACAAAATAATTTTTATATCATGTATAATTTTTTCCTCTGTAAACAGTTCTTCAATGGTAATATGTATGTTAGAAACCCGATTTTATGGGACGAGGCACACATGTAGCTTACTGATAACTTGCATGGGAAATTTTTCCATAATTCATGTGAATGATTAATCATTGGCAAATCAAAATATTAACAATTTAGGGAAACATCTTATTTTTTTTAATAGCAATTACAAAAAAAGACATCAATTTACCATAATGTCTGCTTTGAGATCATATTCTGGATGTCTTAAATACCTTTCACAATAAGGTGGGGTAAGTGGATCTTTGTTTGAATAAGACACATACATCTCTTTCTCCAATAGATGTGTTTTAAAATTCTTAATAAAATAAGTCCAGCATTTTTCAGTAGAATTGTTGTCTTTCCTACTTATATTTGTGATCATTCTTTCATAAAAATTAGGATGATCTTCCAAAATATCTAAATTTTGCAGCATAGTTTCATCAACTTCATATATCTCTCCTAAAATATTCTATTAAAAAAAAAAGAAAAAAAAAAGTTGTACTCCAAGAAGAATTAATTTAAATCAAGAGAAATACTTTTGAAAACATACATTTCCCAAGCCAGGTTTAAACAAAAGAAATGGTATATTATACTTAGTTCCTATGATTAGAGGATACTTAGTTTCAGTTGTTCCTATTCCTATGAATTTGAAAAACCCATTTTCAGGAGTAAACCATTTACTATTTGGTTCACCTCTTTTAAGTGTACCATAGACAAAAACTTTTTGAATACTCATAGTGAGGAACAGAGGCCAAAGAAACAGCAGTGAATTTCCAAGTACTTAACTGCTAGGGTGTGACAAAGGAAAAAAAAACCTTGAACCATAAGATGAAAAGATAAGTCTCAAAGTCTTTATTGGTTATTTGTTTTAGAGTGGAAAGAACAAAACATTAAACTACTAACATAATTTAAAAATAACTCTAATATAATATTCACCAGGAATACAAGTCGGGAATTAATAAACAAATAAAAAAAAAAAACATTCTTAAAACAAATTTAATTACATTCTCAGTACAGAAAATCTAAAGTGCAATATTACTAAAAGACCTAACCCACAGAATATAATAACTTAACAGGAGGTCTAAACTGACTGAGGCCATGATAATCATTTTACATGGGAAACTAACCCTTTACCTAATAGACACCAGTGACGTCATACATCACAGAATAACATGCTGTCTTTGATTTCAGTGCTGCTTTATAGGGCCACTAGCGATGGACAATCTTCTTCATTATTATTCCGTAATTTATTTATTTTTCATAAAAGTTTCGCGTTGACCTTTATCTTTCATGGTAAACCTAGAGTGGCGAGTTTGACTCTCGCCTGGACAAAGGAAATTATTTAGTGACGAAATTCATTAAATAACGTCCTAAAATCCCACCCTGGCTAGAAAAGGGTGATAACCTGTAGATAACCCGTCCCGATTAGCCTAAGTTGCAAAAAGTGGACGTTAATAAATAAATAAATTCATAAAAGTTTCAATAAATCTATCATTTAAAAAATAATATATCATGATATCAGCGGAGGTACACATAATCTTCTTGTTGCGGGGAAACGTTACTTAATATCGGGTTCTATTATAAGTCTTATTGTGGGTACACTCGGTGCACTTACTTCTTATATTGTGATTAAATACAGGTTATTATGGTCAATTTGAGTCTTACTAGGACAATTTCAATTCTATTTTGTCCAAAAGTGTTAGTCCATTCTCATGGGTGCCTTTCAGGCCATGTTATCAGGCAGAGATGTTAGATTATAATTTTGTGAACTACCCACAGCCCTGGGCCTTCGCCAACCGCCATAGCACGTTGAATACACCCGTTCTCGTCTCTACATTCCTGGTTAGTGGAGTTCGAGTTGCATGCAGACACACTACTACAGCTCTCACTTCCAAGTAGACGTTGGACTTCGGTATATATACCAGCACTCCAACCTCCTCAACAGCTTCCATCTCAGAACGGTGTCCTTAAAGCAATAACACATGTTGTATCCTTGAAACACATTAAGCACCAGATCTACACCTACTGTACAACATATACACAATCGCCTCTTTCATAAGACACGATACCAATAATTGCAGGACGGACTTCCGCACATTGAAAACCGACTATTCTAAGACTTTGCACGACCAGAACGTTGGGAACCAATCTCACGATACGATTAGTTACTAGAACACAATACACAAAAGCCGATGCACCTACACACATTTTTCTAAAATGCAGTACACTACACTGACACATTAACACATGCCCTTTCTTACAAACTCTATCTTCGTTTAGCCATCTATCCTACTATCTTTCGATTTATCCTACCAGTCAGTTACGACTGTGACCCTGCGTAGATCATTTTCACACGTCTCTAGTGACAACCAGGTTCTAGTATTCTATATACAACACTGCCTTCAAATATAAATAAATACACAGAAAAAGGCAATCCTTATCCTATCTTATATCACAGCCCGGTACTTTATTTTATTTTGTCGCTTGTCGATGTGGCAGAAAATCCCGGCATGGGGCCGGCCCTCCCCAGTGGCAGCAGTAAGCCCCCGCTGGGTAGCTGCTGGGTAGGGGAACCGTAGGAACAGTAGGTCCTTAGTCGGCTTTGCTGTTCCGGGCAGGGGATCACTCCTGCCTTAATGGGGTAAGTTCTAGCGGCTTACTCAATGTGAACTACGGGCTGGGTGGAGTCCGGAGTGGAGGCTTGCCTTCACTGCCGGTCATAGACGTAGTGGTCGTGTGTTCAAAGCACGGGGATATACAGGCCAGGTAAACTGGTACATGTGTTCTTCGTGTGGGAGCTGGGTAGTAGGAGACTGTCCCTTCCATAGGATCGCTAAACAATCGTAGCGAATCCTCAGTCACCATGAAGTAGTTGGATTAGGTGTAGGTTGGATTAAGGCCTCACGGCTAGGTGCCTCCTACATTGCTGCCACACTTCGAAATGGGTACTCAATGTCGATGTGGCAGTAAGAGGGATGTAACCTCCAACCTTGACCATTAAAAGAGGCTAGGAGGATTTCTAGGACTGGTGGGGTAATACCACCGATACATACCAATTCACCACCCCCCCCCCCCCCAACGGGGCTCTGCACTCACTCACGGTTTTATTTTACACAAATTTCAGATGGGGACGCCAGATGAGCAATGCCTGCAGACCACTAAGGGACCAGAACAGAATTAGAAAGTGACAGCGACAGTTCTTCTGCGTACGTGTGGGATGCCATGGGATTCAGGTGTTGATTATAGAGTCCCAGTTCATCCGGGTCTGGGAACAGGCAGCTTTGTAACGGAAACAAAAGCAAACACGGACGGTGCGCACGGAAACAAGGTGCGTGACTGGCTGTGTTTTTCATGCCTTAGCAGCTAAGCGTGTTATAATAGTTTTATATAAAACGTTTAAACACGTAAAACACGTTTAGAAGTGTCGTTCTTGTTATCAAACAAAAATTGTAGCTTCTAGCGTATTAACAAGCAGACAGACACATTCTCTCTCTCTCTCTCTCTCTCTCTCTCTCTCTCTCGCTCTCTCTCTCTCTCTCTCTCTCTCTCTCTCTCTCTCTCTCTCTCTCTCTCTCACACACACACACACACACACACCTCAAAGGTACCTCTTTATTTTACTATAATGCTAGCATTATCGACGTTGACAATCGAATGAGTACTCATGATAAAGGACATTTCAATCATTACCTAGTGTATATAAGGTATTGGCTTGCCGCTAAAGTTTGCAAACTTAATAAAGGGCAACCATTATTTTTCTTTCTATGTTTTACAGCCCTCTTCAATAAAGTTAAAGTTTCTTTGTTTTTATAACAGATTTATCAATAAGTGTTAATGTTTATTTCATTAGTTTTTTTATTATTATTTATTAACGTCCACTTTTTGCAACTTAGGCTAACCGGGACGGGTTATCTACAGGTTACCACCCTTTTCTAGCCAGGGTGGGATTTCAGGACGTTATTTAATGAATTTCGTCATTAAATAATTTCCCATTTGCCCAGGCAAGAATCGAACTCGCCACTCTAGGTTTACCATATGAGATAAAGGTCAACGCTTTAACTCGCATGGCTAACCTGAGCCCCAAATCATTAGTTTTAAAGCTAGTTCCTAGATTAGTATTCTTTTCAGGTTTCAATTGTTTCAAATTATTATCATTTTGTTCTAACCTATCTGAAGGTTCATTACTATAGAGTTTGTGTATATGCTATAACTTAATATATTTTGATTCTTTGGAGAACTCAAATAGTGGCTTGTATTATTTCACCCACATCTAAATAATAAATACTTCGGTATAACCAAGGTGAGGAAATTATCTCTTTTATTAATTTTATTTCAGTCTAATGCTTTCTTATTATTCACACATGGCTAACCGCACGCCATAACACCATTTCCGACTTACATTTCTGCTACTGAAATTGAATTTAACACAAATCTGATTTTATTTTTCATGTCGTCAATATTTTGTGATCTGTTCTGGTAGACGGTGCTTTGAACTTCCTCAGAAAATAATGCATTTCTGTTCTGTGATCGGAAAAGATTTCTCTAATTGGTGATCAAGTAGTGAGTGAAGTAGGAAGGAGATCCATCAAGCTGCAGCCACATTTCATTTCTTTGCACCAAGGGTAGGTCTATTTAATTAAAACATTCTACATTTAAGAATCAGTTGAACACTTTACCATTTAATGTTATATGAAAGAAATGTGGGCCGATGATTCTTCCCTGGAAGTGACCCCACCTTTTCTTTTGCTTATGCAGACCAAAAAAATGTATTGCTTTTAAAAATAATTAATACGTAATTAGTTCTAAATTAATTAATTCGATAAACTTTTTTTGTTGCGTTGATGTTATTTGAAGTAAAAATGTTTTGGATTCATTCAAGAATACTTTGCGTTACTTTGTGTAATTTTTTTTTGTTGAGGGGGCCTAAGAATCCTTTCCTTTTCCCGTAGATTTGTTTTAATGATAATTTTGTTGGCTACAACTTTTATGTCGCAGCATTTTTCAATAAAATGTGGCGTTCACTTTACCGCTAAATGATGCGCCAAATCGAACAATTTACCGATATAAAATCGTTTTAAAATTTGATTTTCCACAAGAATCCGTCAGACAAACTATGGAATTCCAAAGTTATGATCGCTGGAAAAAGTTTCGAGGTTAAATATGGACCGAAAAGATTCTTCAGGGTTCACCATTATTGCACACCAAATCTCAGCCTTTTAATAATACAATTGCAGTTTTTAAGGGGGGTATAATAATAATAATAATAATAATTTCCGTCATCTCCTAGGTACGATTGATAGACATTTGAAGAAATTTTTCAAAATTACGGACGACCTGAATAGATGATTGTCCATAAGGAAAATCTGTTAAAAAATAACAGCACTGTCCCATGTTAATGAACTTCCAACTTACATTTCTTTGATTGTAGATGAGGTACATAGGTTTAGTTAAAATTAGAGAACCTACTATGTCTAAATTGACTCACAACCCAATGGACTTCTGGGCATGGTTAATCACCCCATCGAAGGTACTACTCAAGAAGACTTGGAATAAGAAGGCTTCCCAAATTCTCCCGAGATGTAAAGTAAACAACTCCGCATGCTTCCTCAACAAGTAACCTTTATTAACTGAACTCATAATCATAATCAAATATATGTTCAAATAACATTCACCACTTCCTCCCTTCTCGCTCCAAATGGAAGATTACTTAAATCTCGTCGATGGTCTTACTCTTCTCCCGTATCTTGTTTTGTAGCTTTCAACATATTTCCCTGCGTCTTCTTCCGCCGAGATCTCTTGTACTTCTTCCTCTCTCCAGCTCCTCTATTAGGAGCTATTGCTGAGTCTGCAGTATTTAAAGGTGCCACTCCATTCCCACGTTTATCTGGAATACTGTGGTAGAACGGATAGAGACTCCAATTGGTTTTCAAATGCTTGTCGGATGGCTATGAAAAATTTTCTATTTCTTCAATACGTCCGACTTCCTGATTATGTTAACTAGTCTCTTTCGGCAACACACTTTTCGACAACAGTCACATAACGCATCAGATCTTTAATCCATCTGGGGGACTACTTGCCCAGGTTCGCGGTTTGATAGTTCTCTTGCTCTGTGACGCCTGTCAAAATAAAATTTTGCGTTCTCTTTTCCTTTGATCTTTGCACTTTTCAAGGCAAGACAGGTAGAGTTGTACGAATTTTCTTCCAAACAACAATTCGGTAGGTGAATTGCCACATCTCAATGGAGTCAGGACAAATAGGCCAGACACTTGTTTACACCTTGGTGGCCACTATGAATTTGTGAGTATTTCGTTTCTAAGTTTATGGGGAATATATATTCTCGTACCTCGTAAAACCTGGTCATTGGCCAAAGCTAAATTTCCCCGTTCTGTGCAAAATTCTGTCTGGCGCAAACTTGACCAGTCCCCACTTTAAATAGCACATTTAATGACACGGCGCTTTTCTAATAGTTTCTAGTTTTGAATCTGAGCATGGCAGGTCTGATATTATTACACCTACAAACATATCTAATTCATCATTCAAAACATCTGTAGCCTTCTGGGTACCGGCTGATATAAATTATTCTCAAAAATATTATTATTTATTTATTTATTAACGTCCACTTTTTGCAACTTAGGCTAATAGGGACGGGTTATCTACAGGTTACCACCCTTTTCTAGCCAGGGTGGGATTTTAGGACGTTATTTAATGAATTTCGTCACTAAATAATTTCCTTTGCCCAGGCAAGAATCGAACTCGCCACTCTAGGTTTACCATGTGAGATAAAGGTCAACGCTTTAACTCGCATGGCTAACCTGAGCCCCCAAAGAATAGTATTGTTAGATTTGTTATTACTAAATCATATGTTCACTAACATCTGATCTTTGTTAATAATGTTCTATTGTGTTAATTAAAGCCTAGCTTCAGGTATAACAAAGCTTTTTATTTCAATTTAATTAACACAATAGAACATTATGGATAAATTACTACGTCCAGAAAGATTAGCTATAGATCCTGAATCACAAACAGCTACAATCGAGTGGAATCATTGGTATCGAACTTTTCAGAACTTCATACTAACTTACCAAGTAAGTGATGCTGACAGGTTACGTATACTAATTAATCATGTATCCCCAGCGATTTATGAGTACATAATTGAATGTAAAACCTTTAATGATGCAATAAGTGTTTTAAAGAGCATTTTTCTAAAACCTGTTAATGAAGTATTCTCCAGATACAAGCTTGCAAACAGAAAACAGCAAGCAGGGGAGTCCATTACCAGATACCTAGAATCTCTTAGGCTCTTAAGCAAGGAGTGTGGTTTCAAAGCTGTCACAGCTGAACTAAATCGTGACGAATATATAAGGGATGCTTTCATAGCTGGATTTTTTGAGTCTACTACTATCCGGCAAAGACTCCTTGAGAGTTATAACCTCACTTTAAATGACGNCATTCAGCCAGGCACGGTCTATGGAATCTGCACTAGAGCAATCCCAGCATTACCGTGGTTCTGCTGCTGTCAATGCTTTAAGCTGCAATCGACCTAACAAGTGTAAGTCTTCAGCTCCCTGTTCACATAATAGTAAAGAAGTTGATGAGGACACTGACTCATCAGGGGAGATAGTCGCAGCTGCACAACGGAAATGCTACTTCTGTGGACTGAGTTATCACAAAAGAAGCAATTGTCCAGCGAAAGAAGCTACTTGCAGAGCCTGTTCCAAGGTTGGACATTATTCTAAGGTATGCAAGAGCTCTGGACGAGCTAAAGTTACTAAGCCATGTAAATGCAATACTATTGTCTCTGCTAACATTGCTGTACCGTCTGGCTTATCCAAGGCCACAACTGCCGTTCTTCTTAATGATTCTAAGGTACATGCACTGGTTGACACCGGCAGTTCAGCAAGTTTTATATCAGAAAGGGTGGCAAGGAAACTTAAGGTACCAATAAAGACAGGTCAAGGGATGACTGTCACTATGGCGTCAACATCATTTAGTTCTGCGATAAAAGGAATTGTTAAGGTAGACTTGAAATTGAATGAACACGAATATTGCGACGTTGCACTCAACGTCCTTCCAGACCTATGTACAGATGTCATACTGCGTCATGACATTCTAGGACGACATTCGTCAATAGAAATACAATTCGGTGGCTCAAAAGAACCTCTAACCATTTGCAGTTTATCATTAGCTATAGTACCACCTGTCAGGCTATTTCGAAACTTATCTCCCAACGATACGCCTATAGCCACAAAGTCTCGACGACATTCAGCGTCAGATGCTAAATTCATTGAACTTGAAATTGAGAAATTACTAAAAGATGACATTATCGAAGAAAGTTTTCCTCCGTGGCGAGCCCAAGTATTAGTTACCCAAACGGAAAATCACAAACGCCGATGGTGATAGACTACTCACAAACGATAAATCGTTATACTGAACTTGATGCTTATCCTCTACCGCGGATACAGGATATTGTCAATAAAGTGGCAAATTATGAAGTTTTTAGCTCCATAGATTTGCGAAGTGCCTACCACCAAGTGCCTATCAGCGAAGAGGATAAGCAGTGCACAGCTTTTGAAGCGTGTGGTAAGTTATGGCAATTCAAACGCATACCATTTGGTGTTCGCAATGGACTTGCTTGCTTTCAGAGAACGATCGACTACATTATTGCCACTGAGAAGTTTACAGATGTATATGCATACTTAGACGATATTACTGTCTGTGGACGGAATTAAGAAGAACATGACAAAAACCTTCGGAAATTCATGGCAGCAGTAGATAAGTATGAACTGACAATTAATGAAGGTAAGAGTGTTTTTTCATTGAGGTCGATTAAGTTGTTAGGCTATATCATAAGCGATAGGACGATACGCCCGGATCCGGAACGATTAAAAGCACTACGGGAGCTCCCTCTCCCAACAGATGCTCATTCACTTCGAAGGGCAATAGGCATGTTTTCACATTTTTCAAATTTCATACCTAAATTTTCACAGAAAATTAATGACCTTACGTGTAAAAAGTTTCCTTTACAGAACATGGCAAAAGAAACTTTTGAACAACTCAAAAATGATATAGAAAAGGCACTTGTTTCTGCTGTAGATAAGGAAGCGGTATTTACTGTCGAGACTGATGCCTCTGATCAAGCAATAGGAGCAACCTTATCCCAGCATGGACGACCAGTGGCATTCTTTTCAAGAACACTTACTCATTCTGAACAACGACATCATTCAGTGGAGAAGGAAGCATATGCAATCATTGAGGCAGTAAAAAGTGGAGGCACTATTTGATAGGAAGACACTTCCGCCTAGTTACAGACCAAAGGTCAGTTTCCTTTATGTTTGACAACAAACAACAAGGTAAAATAAAAAATGAGAAAATAATGCGCTGGAGACTAGAATTATCATGTTATGATTACGAAATTATTTATAGACCGGGGAAACAAAATGGAGCCGCTGATGCATTATCACGCATATGTTCAGCGATTGACTGCGCCACACCAAAACTGAAGGCTCTCCATGATGCCCTCTGCCATCCTGGGGTAACCCGAATGTATCACTGGGTGAAATCCAAAAATTTGCCCTATTCCTTGGAGGAAATAAAAAAAATGACCTCTACTTGTGAAATATGTGCAGAGCTAAAACCAAAATTCATGAAACGAGAAGGAACTCTTATTAAAGCAACACACCCGTTCGAGCGTCTGAATATCGATTTCAAAGGTCCGCTGCCTACGAACACACGGAATCGCTACTTACTTGTTCTTGTCGACGAGTATTCACGTTTCCCATTTGCTATCCCTACGTCAGATATGACTTCTTCAACTGTCATTGCGAAATTTAAGAAATTGTTTTCTATATTTGGAGTGCCATCTTATATACATTCGGATAGAGGTGCCTCTTTCATGTCTCAGGAACTTAAAACCTATTTAACATCAGCCGGGGTAGCAACAAGCAGAACAACTCCGTATAATCCTCAAGGGAATGGCCAGGCAGAAAAGTATGTTGGTATTGTTTGGAAGACTATAGAATTAGCCCTAAGAACACGAGGTTTAGACAACCGGCACTGGGAAGAGGTTGTCGATGAAGCCCTCCATGCCATTCGTTCATTACTGTGTACAACAACAAATGAAACGCCTCATGAACGATTATTTAAACATCAGCGAAAATCTAGTTGCGGTCCCTCAACACCCTCGTGGTTAACTACTCCAGGACAGGTGTTGATGAGAAGACCGGTAAGACATTCCAAATATGAACCATATGTCGATGAAGTCACCTTACTGGAAGTAAACCCGGAGTATGCTCACATAAGGCTCCCTGACGGCCGGGAGACTACGGTATCCACGAGAAACTTAGCGCCAACTGGAGAGGGCTTTCATTGTAGGGAGGAGGACTGTTCAAAACAGGAAACCACACAGTCTGATTATCCGGTAGAATATCATCAAATTCAAGTAGAAGGTAATGGCAAAACATCAGCTGATCCATCTTCTCCTGAGACCATCTTCTCGCCTGCAGTTTCTCCGAGCCCAACCCCTACATCATCTGGTGAACTACGCAGAAGCTCTCGGGTCCGACAACGACCTGCCTACCTACAAGATTACACTACCTAGGAGGGGATGAATTATATAAATTATTCTCAAAAATAGTATTGTTAGATTTGTTATTACTAAATCATATGTTCACTAACATCTGATCTTTGTTTACAATGTTCTATTGTGTTAATTAAAGCCTAGCTTCAGGTATAACAAAGCTTTTTATTTCACCGGCGTTGACTCGTACGTTCTTTAAAGGTACTTGAAAGCGAGCCAGGAACCAAAAACGTTTCTCCCGATTCAAACTGCATCTTATTATAATCAAATCATCATTCCAATCAAATCATAATTAAAAATTAGGGTCGTAATTGTGTAAAACCGGGGCCTTAAGCCAGCGGTTTCCAACCTGGGAGGCGCCAAAAATTTTAAATAAAAACATATACCATAATATGTACAAATAAATGTAACTTAATATCGTAACATAAAATTTATTTTATATTATTTATATATTTATTATATACATATATAATGTATATGTATATGTACATGTACATTATACATGTATATTAAAATAATGATAAAATGGGGAGGCGTACAAAAAAATGTTTTCTTTTGGGGAGGCGTACAAAAAATGTTTTCTTTTGGGGAGGCGTACAAAAAATGTTTTCTTTCGGGGAGGCGTAGTAGCGTAAAGGTTGGAAACCACTGCCTTAAGCACAACATTTTTTATTGAAACAAAAACGTTCTCATGATTTTGAGACCAATGCCACTCATTTTTGAAGATAAAAGATCATTAAGAAGCTTAAACATTTTAGACAGATTTGGTAAACGTTTCATCATAGAATTCAACAATCCTAGGAATCGCCTCAGCTTACTTTGGTTTTTAGGCCTGGTAAATTCTTTTATGGCCTTGGATTTTTTTCTGGATCTGGCTATACCTTCTCATTATTAATTGTGCCCCAGAAACGATATTCTGGTCTTTGAAAATTCACACCTGGTAGTGTTCAATGTTACTCCTAATAATAAAAGTCTTTCAAGGACTATATTAAGCCTAGCAACGTGTTCATTTTTAGATCTCCCAAAAACACAAATATCGTCTATTAAGTTGACAACTATGACCATTCCCGTCACGACCTGAAATAGTTTTCTCTGGAAATGTTCAGGTGCTGAGGAAATGCCGAAGGGTAAGAGCTATAATATAATATGGTCCAAAAGGCGCAATAACAGTAGTAAGTTTAGCTGTTATTTCACCTAATCATACCTGCCAGAAACCACTATTTTTGTCTAATTTCGAAAAGTATCTGGCACCAGAAATTCGAGCCAATGTTTCCTGGACATATGGTAAATTAAACGCTCTCTTTCCACGCATTGATTAAGAGCAGTGAAATCCACAGGAAGCTGATCAGGTGAAATCACATATCAGGTGAAATCGACATCACCTTTATCAGTTTCCACCTGACTTCATGTAAAATAAAGAACTCAGTGTCCTACCTCAACAAGTAATGTTTATTAACTGAACTCATAATCATAATCAAACAGGACACCACAGGAAATAACACATAACATAATAACATTCACCACAGGAAATCTCATCTGAGCAAATTGGGTGTACCACAATTTAACAGAATATCCATTCTATGTGGCTTCTAAATTAACAGGGAAATAGTTGAAACAGAGAAACTTCAAAAGGAGTGGGTTGTATTTTAGGTTCAGATTGAAGAACGTTATTAAACCAAATTCTTGAATCTTTTGGTAGTTTGATGGTAAGTAATCATCTAGTGAGTCCTTAGAATTTCCTTAAAGGATACCAGAAACCATAAAAAAGGTAATTGTCAGGCAATTTCCTAAAGTAGGATTCACAATAGAGAGGATATAGTGCTATAAATTCCCTACATCTTTATAGACGTACAAGTCAAAGGCAGCCAGCAAGATATGGATACATCAGTACTGAATGTGGTTCTTTGATAAAAGGGGTTAGGCCTTGCTGACACAAGATATTAAACTTTTGTACGAACATTGACGCCAAAGGCAAAGTATGGGAAGGGGCCTGATGACTAGTATAGTTCATGCCTATGCTTAGTCAAAATACCATTAATGTAGAACAGGTAAAACAATAATGGCACAAACAGAAGTAAATAATTGCCACAAAGCTATTATCTGGGCAAAACTAGATCGGGCCTTGTTTCAATTATTTTTGTCTTCTGTGAACTTTAATTTTCAGAAAACCCCACTAAAAATACAAAATGTGATGTGTCAGCTAAATTTATTGTAAAAGTTTCCCCATCAGATTTTGGACCACTTCCAAGACAACCTACTACCCTGATAGATTGCTTGCTCAATCACCTGATCTCTAACTTAACCTGATGATAAGTTAATATTTTACAAATTACAAGAAAGAGCTGCTGGAAGGTAGTAGCATGAGAGATAGTAGGTAATGAAACAAAGGTTGTTTTTTTGATTAATGGACAATTCCAGGAAAGAAAGAGTATATTTGGACTTCTCTATAGATCAGAAGTACAGTTTTGGAATTTAAATTGTTTAATATTTGAGAAATAAACATATAACATGTCGAGAGGTGGCGGTGGGGAAAATACATAAAATATCCAAATTAAAAAGCTGTTACGATAGTGCATAGAAATTAATTAATCTTGTAACAGTAAAAAAAAAAAAAAATTAAAATGGCTATTCCTCAGGGTGCGAGGAACATATTTGGAAAGGAAAAAGTATTTTCAGACAAAAACAAGGGGGAGGGAGAAATAATATTGCAATCAAATGAATTAAACTATACCTGGAAGGGAAGGGAATGACGTATGAGGATTTTTCTAATGTGGTGTGAATTTTTAAGTGTTTAAAAGTATTCTTCCTGGGACCCATCTTAGCTTGATAACCATTAGATAGTCCATCCTTTGGTAGACAATGTGGTAGTTTATCACAGAGTATTAGCAAAGGTTTCAAAGAAAAAGTTTCATCCCATATAACAGAAATAGCATTTTTATTTCTGTGGTTACAAATAAAGTAAAGTATACAGCAAATAATTTATCTTTCATTTTATTCAGACTAAATTAATAACAGCACAATATATAATATTTAACCATTTCTCTACACTTCAGCTTGTAACAATAATTAATCTAAGTGTGGTTTTATAATTAGAATAACGCACCTATTCACTTACTTATCTAAATAAGAGTAATCTCTATACCGAAGGACAATGGGAAGAGTTTATAAAACATTTGGTGGTTTTAATTTTATAATTTTGTAAATTATAAAAATGTGTTTAAAACAAAATAAAAATTAGTACAACTCTCAGTTGAGGGAATTTTAATATATCACATTAAACTTCGGTACAGTGAATACTTTTCAATTTTAAGGCAATATATTTATATATTTTTGTCTTATAGATATATATAAACCACCTAACCGTTTACCAAAAACAAAGCACTACTCTGTGATTCTTTTGTTTCACTGAACAGAATCATTCATAATTAGTATTAACTTTCCATTTGATTATAAAAGCAAAATGTATTAAAGGTAAAAAAAAAAACTAGAAAATGTAAAATTACTGAATAGTTTTAAAAATAGTTTAAACTTTATTTCAAAAATGTTTATAATATAATCAAAAGGAAAGTTTTTGTTTTGGTAAACATGGCTCATCAGCGATTTATACTTATGCAATTACATTTGAAATTAGAGATCAGTAAGTGTAGAATTACTTTGAAAATTAATATAAGGCATTATATATCAAACTTGTAAAAATGTTGACATTTCTTTCTATGGAAATACACATTTATAATTTAGTTTGAAAAGTTAGAAAGTGTAAACAATATAGTTTAATTGGGTGTTATTAATATTTTCTGAGGCTAAAAGCAATCATATTTCTTATTTTTTATTTTTTTTTTTGGTATATTTTCATTTCAATTATGTTTTCTAACATTTCAAACCAGATTGTACATGTATATCAGCATTCATATGTTATGTCAAAATATAAATAAAAAATTTCTTTAGATACATTCAAAACTGTTATGAAAGGAAACAAAAAACATTATTTTACAACAGAGTTTATTTCTCGGCACTCGTATTATCACATCCATCAGCATTCTAAGCACTTTAATCCAGTTTTGGAGGATGAAAGTTTTGCTGGTTATACAAAACATCTCAGGGAAAACTAATCAACAATGATAAATAGAATTTTCAAATCTTAACCAAGAATAAAACACTATTCCCTGTTTTAATAACATCTGTAAAGCTTAATAATTAAAAACTAAATGAAGCATGGTTTTCTTTTTTTGTTTTTTTTCTTATTTTTTTTTTAAAGATTATCACAGATGAATATTTCCTTTACTAGCGAAATGTTGGCTAAAGAGTGGTTTTTCTTCTTACTAATATGATGATTTCAAGGACCATTAAGGCTTTCTTTTAAAGACAATTCATACATGATTTATTTCTGGTATTTGATAGATGTATAATCAGATGGTCGGATGCACTAATTTGTAATTTTTTTTTGTCCATATTGCAAAGTTGCAGTATAATTATAATATTTTAACTTTATAACGTTTATACAGTAATTATTATGGCTTTATTTATGGCCTTGAAAACTTTATCATCCAACAGAAGGGGCATCTTTATATGTAGTATATATCCACCAAAACTTTAGCCTATCAAATCTATATGTTTGAGGTAGGTTATTGCAATAAGGGAGAATACTAAATGAATAAAAAAAAATACAGAAGTACAGTTCATTATAATTTATGCTAATAACAAAATTTTGTTTCCTATAATTCATGATTCAAATGCTATAAGGTAGATTAACCATAGACATTTGTAATTCAATTAATTAAATTTACATTCATCTTTTCTTGTTTCATTATGAAACAATTAGAATATAAAATACTTTAAAAAGTGAATGAATAAAAAAATTACTACCTCAAATATATTGTTAAATTTGGACTTCTACCCCCATTCTTATTATCTCTATATTAAATAATAAAGCATAGCTTGGTTGTAAACTATATATTATGCATAAAATAAATGGTTTGTGAAAACTGGTTTTATATTTTTAAAGTATGAACATAATACTAAAATGGGTAAAGAAAACATCAGGGTAATGAATATACAAAATAAAATTTTTAATCACTTTTATTGTATCCTAGCACCCAGAGAGCCATCACTTAATAGTCTCACGAGAAAATAATTTTGTATTTAATACAAAATTGTGAGTTATTTCAATTACAATAAACACTACATAAATCTATTGTGTTATCTATTATAGTGAAAATATACTAAATCGTTCATGTCCACGAATAAATTGATAATTATCACATGTCCTAGCGGTCTGTAATCAAAGGGTACTCTTTGACTGGCATCAATCATTTACCCTTTTATAGTCCAGCTTTCTGAATTAAATTTTTTATAACATAATTATAAATTTATACAATTGCCTATATCTAAATTTTCCACTCTTGGAATGGACATAAAATTATATATTTATTTTTTCTCAGACTGTGTCTAAAAAATAGAAAATTCTCAAATTTTTTCCATTTATATGCTTTTTTTTCTTTTTAAATATAAATATAACATACATAAAACCTTTAAAATATATGCACATTCCAAAAACTTGAGAATTATCATTAAAAAAATAAAAAATTGATCTACGTTAGCATTTAATTTACAAACTTAACTTTCATGTTGACACACATCAACATATTGTTAGTACATATCCCAGTCCCAACTCCTGTATTAAACTTAAATATTAATAATAACAATAATTAAATTAATATTACAATCAAATGTGTGTATCGCTTATATATAGATTGTACATTTTTATCTCATTTATTTTATATTTTTTCACTAATGCACAAAATTACAGTAAAAACAATATTTGTACATACAATTCCTAAAATATTATCCCTATACTGTTATAAAAACTTTTTATACAATTAAACTTAACAATTCATCCTAGGTAGTAATGAATAACTTTTAAGAGCTCTTTTTTTACTGTAGCACAGTTAGTTGAATTGTAAATATACAATCCAAGTATAAGGGTACACTTTAGTAGCTTAAAGCTATAACTAATTTTAAAATTTTCGAAGTAGAAATGAACATTTTTCAAATTTCTCATGCATCTTTAATTTATTTTTCTTTAACAATTGCCTCAAATGTATTGGAAGCAGAAGTAAATAACAATGTTAGGTATGTACAATTTCATTATCTTAACCTTTTTAGGAGCTTTTAAAATACATACTCATTTGACAAATTAAATGCTTTTAAATTAAATTTCAATATTAAAATGTACAGAAATTAATTTAATATTAGACTTCACAAGTAAAAAATAAGTACATCATGTGGACAATAAATTGTATTTGAGATATTGAGAGATATTTAGTATAGGAAAAATATTTTTAAGAATTGTAAGACAGTTTAATAATTAATGACAATAAATAATTTATATATATCTATATATATAGTTCAGTGTCTATGCAATATAAAGAGCAGTGATAAAACTTTGATTAATAATGTACATACATAACAAAATTATTTACAAGTAATAATGAACACTTTCTCTGCCTTGAGGGTGTGAGTCTTTTCCTTCTTCCAAGCAATTTTCTTCATAGGGCTGGTAAATGCAGTCTAAAGCCTGCCTTATCATTGGCTCTTCTTCTAGATAACCTCTTAAGGGTGATTGAAAATATTTAAGCCTGAAAAAAAAAAATTATATAAATATATTGCAGTAAACACAATCATATAAAACATAGGAGGCAGTGGTGGCCCAGTATTAAATCATTGGTCGACTAGATGAGAGGTTCCAAGTTGAAACTGGAGGATTGAACTCTAAATTTTAATGAGCTGTACTTTCATCGAGCATTGAGATAATATCTGTTCCTGATATGTAAATGGCATTGTATAGAAATGGAGTAGCAACTTAAGAAAAGAAGTAGCAATAGTAGTGGTGAAACAAAAATATTACTAGGAATGGATCAAGCTGTCCACTTGACCTTCAAGGCCTGATGAAAGAACGATTTCATTTTATGTTTATGTATATATCAACACATAAAATATACGTTGAAGAAAGGATTCCTTGTCATTGTCTCAGCGATGAGAATAGTTACAAGATTTACAGAAATGCACATGATAAGGGCACAAGAGCACCTAATGGTTTCCACTAGCCTTTTACCAGAGGCGAACTAATAGAAAAGAAGTTTTTAAAATCAAAATCGGCAAAAAACAAAATACTACACATTTGTACTTATTTATTTACATTACTAACTTAGTAGAAAGATTAATAATTCACTTAAAATATAAATATGGCATTATTAGTTTGTGTGTTACCTTATAAAGGAATCCTTATTCTTTTTTTTTTTATTTTTTTTTTTATGCAACAACAATTTAATTAAAAACTGATAACTAATTAATTACCCCCATAAAATTGTGGTTTTTAATTCAGTCCATACAAAGGCAGATGAAGGATCCATTACTTAACTCAAGCCCTAGATGTGTCCCCTCTACCTCTCATGATAGCCTTCAGAAGTTTTGATCAAAGAGGAGACTTTTATAAGATGTGGAAGCAATGTTAGGAGGGTAGAGATAGTTCTAATAACAATAATGAGATAGTTCTAATGGAAATCTTGAATGTCAAATATAAATTAAAATTAGCTGAAATGATATCACTAGATGTGTTTTTTCTTCTAAAATTGTTATGGATAAGAAAATAAAATATTGTCGAAATCTGATGTCATGGCTAGTCTTCAAGAAGTGACTGCCTTGGTGGAAAGGTGGAGTCATTTCATTATACTTAAAAACTCTTGAAGAGATGACATAAAGAATGTGATATATGTATAGTGAAAAATAAATAAGAGGAATATATTTCAAGTGTTTTTCAACTAGTTGCCTAACACATTTTTGGCATTCAAAGAAAATGAAATAGTTCTGCACTAGCAAGTTTACCTACTCAGAAAATCTCCTACTACATTTTCCACTTTCAATATTTCGAATAGGTGGATGTTGTAAGAGAATTAAAATCAAAATGCAGATTGAATGTTATTTGAATATTTAGTCTTCTTTATGACAAATAAAGATTATAGGAATCAGGGTTATCTTCAATATATTCTTACAAAATTATGTAATTCTCCAGAATATCTGAATAGTACTAGGGAAAATAATATATAAAACGGGGTCTGTGACACGACTATTTTTTATTATGTTTTAAGGAAATTAAAACATTTAAGCTTAAAAACAAAGTTACATTCTAATTGAGGACAACTAAAATTTACCAATCAAATTAGAAACATTTTTCTTACGTAGTTCAGCTGTCAACAGAGAAGAGCTCCTTATGAAGTGCTGGGAACTCAAGGTGAGGTGACGATCTCTTGAATTTACTAAGAGCTTCCATGTGCAACAAACTCAGTTCTCTATAAAGGAAAAATACATAAAAATAAAACATTGAAACTATAGCATAAAACTAAATAAAACTGATTGTAGAATGAGAAAAGGATTGATGTGATCTGAAAAACACAATATTACAATGTGTTTCCAAATCCTGTTATTAAAAAAACTAGCTCATTCAATGTGAAGATGAAATATACAGTAAGGGAGGGAGCTTAGCAGACTGAAGAGAGAATGACACTATCTGGACTAAACTCTTAGGAACCTTATATCCATGATTAATCACCTAATATATCTTCTCAGAGTGTTTACCAACCAGAAAGACAGTCGTGAAGATGCCAGTCAATGAGATAAAGGAAATGACAAATGAAAGATTGGATAAAAGCTGCCAGTAAGGAAAACATCACAGACATATGATGCACCACTGTTAATTTGGGAGTAGAGGCTAGCATACTGGATAGTAGATTAATAATTGATATTGTAGCTTCCAATTTCCATAGCAATAGAAGCTAGGTTGGCTGAGAACAAGAAAATTAGATAGTAAAGTCAGTTATACATTAAAAACTACCCCCCCCCCCCCCCCCGGAGTGTCATGGGTTCATCTAACATCTTTCACTGATGTGACTCTAGCACAAAGAATAAAGAATTTGAGTGTCAACAGTGGAAATTTGAAGAAACATGCTGCAGTAAAACTGAAGATAGTTTACAGACAATACAAAAAGATTTGTCCGCATAGAGAGGGAGAAGTATAGATGGTGTTTCAAACTACCTAACAGAGCCAAACATTGGGAATCCCATACATGCCCTGGCAAAAGACATCTAGAATAAGTTCCAGTTGTGTGTCACAAGGTCCCCAAACAAGGGAAATACCAAAATCCATAGGGTCAGGAAATCAAAGAAGCCAGGATGATAAGTCTTAGAACTTCATCCTTCACACTTCAAGGGACAATTCTTGGCCATTGTAAACTAAGATCTTAGACAAAAATGCTCTGGCACACCTGCTATAAGGAGATGGGGAAAGGGATGGATTGTTCTCAACAAATATGGCATGGAGTGTCAAGCTTGATTTCTCACCAAACATTGTAAGGGAAGCCCACGCCCATTGGCTGTTGGGCCTAGGATTTTCATTATCGATTAAGAATGTGAAAAAATTATTGTTAAGTTTAAATAGAAAAAAAAATACTATACTGCCAATGCAATATAAAATATGTTTCGAATATTTACCTTAGAGTTGGTATTTTCGCAAGAAGAGCATCATACACAGTCACATCTCCTTTGATGGGCAAGGTGTGATTTCGATCTAATTCAATCCTTAATGCTCGTAGAACTGCTTGGCCTAGTCTTCCAATTTCTGCTAAACCTTTCAGCCCTGGCCGATCTAAAGAAACAAAGTCTAAATACTACATGTGTGATAGGTAATAGATATAAAATTTGAACATTGACTAATTTTTATACTTTCAACCAAAAAACTTAAGAATTTTTAATTGAAAGCTAATAAAATAAGTGCTATTAGAATACACATCATTTCATAGTGAACTTAAATAAGAGCTACTTTACACTTTTTCAAATATGAATAATTTTATCTATTATTTTTAGACTCTGTAAAAGAGAATGAATAAATGTAATTTTTCATATATGAAATACTAAGACCCACAAATGGCCACACCTCTTCATTCAGCTCAATCCATAACATTGGTTTGGATACCTTCTTAAAAGACACTGTCTGAAATTGTGGGAAAAGAGTACATATTGACTAATGAGTACCAGATTTATGAAGAATATAAATTAATTTCTTGAAATTTACCAATTGGTATATGAGTAAATTTTTGTTTGTATTGCAATTATTTAAGTTCTATGAGAACAAATTAACACAATAAATACTAATTCATTTTCATAATTAAGCTAAATCCATAAGATCTTTTATCCACAATTTTTGTTTTGATTGTTACCAAACTCGATATTTAAATGTTTTATGTAAAAATAAAGATCAACTTTGTAATGGCGCCTACCAGTGGAAGGAAGGGGGGTTTAGAGGGGAAAAATTACGAAAATTCTTAATATCTCATTTATTATGTGTCGGATTGAAAAATTGTATGTAACCAATCTTATTGCAAGTGTAATGTTATATAAATGTAGTTATGTACATTTTTCACTATCTTGATTATTAACTGATTTTTTAGTTTTCAGTCTTCAGTAAACTCCCACTCCTACTCATGTCACATTAACAATATGCTGTTATATAATGGAGCACTTTATTTGAAGCCTAAATACCAAATATAGTTCTCATTACGTTTTGAGATAAATGCAAATACGTGATGCATGTGAGAAATCTGATTATTTAATGCAGCTCCTGTACGATGAGCTTTTTTTAAATACCTCTAAACAAGTAGTTTACCACCTTTTAATAAATTTGTAAGTACTATTTAGATGGGCAGCTTTCTAGCAAGGCTAATATCTATTATACCTTTGTTAGCTGTACTTCCTGTATAGAATAACACATGTTTTTAGAAAGACAAACGGAACTGAGAAATTGAAAATCAGTTAAAATTACATTTTTTGTTTTTTATTTATCAGTAAGACATTTGAACACCTGGTAAACATACATGCAAACTTTGATGATGAATATCCTGGTTGAGGAGTATTATACGCTAGTGTAGCATAAAACTATAGAGACAGTACACAATCCAGCTCAAAGTTGACAGCTTTTAATGTTAAATACATAGATTGGGAGATTTCTTGGGATAAAGGATGACTTTAAAAATAGTCTATATACAGATGAATTTTAAAATGGATTTCCAAAATTAATGGCTATAATGATAAAACACTGAACTGATATTTAATGAAGCAGGAGAATAAGAATATAGTCTCTTAGAAAACATTCCAAAAATGGTGTTCTATATCATTTTTCCAAATTTAACTTGTAACCTGTCATCCATATTGAATTTGAATAGGTATAAAAGACCTATCATTAAACAAATATTACAATATTAAATAACTTAAGAAAACACAAAGATGGAAAGTATGCTTAAAAAGTAAAATGTAGAAATTGTGAAAAAGGATAATACATTGAGAAGACTTTGATATCAAAGTGGCATTTATAACCAGGTAACAAGAGTCGTCCAATTTCATAGAGAAAACCTAAATTATTTTAACCTAGAAATCTGTTAATAAATGAAAAGAAAGAGAAAGTCCGTCACACAGGAGCTGCATAAACTAAGCAAATTTCCCTTGTGGTGGAATATCATACACTAATGATCTCGTCTTACCATCCATTCTCTATTTTCCAATAGTAAAAAGTCATGTTAAAATGAATCTGTTTATGAGATGTCTAGTGACTGAAGTAATCAACAACAAGATTCGTTATATAATTTTTCAATTTGAAACATAATAACGGACTTAATTTGAATTTTCTATTCCCCTCTCTAAACACCCTTCTTCATGGACTTATTTCAGCCATTACTGTATATAGTCATTTCTTTTCCATGAAACACTTAAATATCTAGTATGGTAAAGATATAGGCATATTTTTATTAGAATTCATGGAAGAAAAATCTATAAACAAAGTGAACAAAGCAGTATATTTTTTGTATAAGCAGTATAAGTTGTAATATATAATAATGTTATACCTGAAGACAGAAGGACACTAGCAGAATAGAGTGCAAGTTCTGTTTCTGTTAGTTTCAGTTCAGCAACTCCACGGGCTACTTCAAAGGCCAGGCTAACAAGCTTGATTTCAGCAGTATCAGCTGTATAAAAAGCATCCTGAGGAAGCATGGTGTCTCCATAAAGAACACAGCCAGTACTTAGGTCAAAATACCGAGACATCCTGAGAATGGCAAGCTCAAAGCTTCCTGAAAAAAAAAAAAAAAACGTTATATGGTAATTGGGAACCACGACGACTTGACTGTTCTTAAAGGTGGTAAAAATAACAATTACTAAATGAATTTACAAAAAATGGATCACACAAAATAATATAAAGAACAGATCAACAGAACATGAAACATTAAAAGAAACCAGAAACACAAACACAACTTATAAAGATAAACATAACTTTAAAAGAAAATTTAGTAATTTCAATAACAACTATTTATAAAAACAGGTATATACCATACACCAAACACATAAAATAGACCCAAACACACACACACACACACACACACACACACTCATTAAAAATGTTAAAATATGTAATTAAATATTGCCAAATTGCCCAATAGTTTTTAAATATGCCAGAATATTGGAATTATGTGGGGTACCCTCAGTCAGTAGTTCGTTCAAGTTATATGGTAAGTTTAAGTAAATTCCTAATGTGCATTCTGTTAGTACTTGTTTTATAGTTAGTCCAGTGTTGCAATGAGTACAGATAGGCTTGGCTTTTTCTTTCATTATGTAAAAATGTATCATGTATGTATATATATATATATATATATATATATATATATATATATATATATGTGTGTGTGTGTGTGTGTGTGTGTGTCCAATACATAGTCTTGTGATGACAGCTTGGTCTCTTTTTGAATCTACATATTGCTTTTTTGTCCATCCTGTAACATTGATTTTTATTTTCAATAGTTTATTGTTCTATAGGATATATGTGTGTGCCAAAAAGACAAGGCCCCTGGGTAAATAATTTAAAAATAAAATGGTGGTGATCCAGAAATTAAAAGAAACATAAGAGTTATAGGGAAAAGTAAGTCACAATAACTGGTTACAGTTGCCATTATAATCAAGGCTAGAGATCAAATAAACATTCCAGGAAACTAACCTTAGTTGAGAAGTTATTACTCGAAAAGAAATTTAAAGAGGACAGTGAATGATAATGAATATATATTTTCTAAAATATATGTTGATAAATAAGCACTATTCCTCATTTAAAAATACAATGTAAAATCATTCTAGTATAACATAAACAAAAACTATTACTTACCAGCTTTCAGTAGGACAATTTGATCATCTTGTGAAAGTTTCATAAAACCTGGGACCATTTTTGCGAATTCAATAATTTGTTGGATCACAGATGTTAATTTTTGTGCACACTCCAGCCACAATGCTTCATGTGCCTGTAAAATCAAAATTCAGAGTAAATTTAATCAATTTAAAAAACAGGATGTCTTAATTATGATATAATAATTTTAAATTACGTACCATATCTTTATAATAAATAAGTTTGGTGAGGTCTTGAGGTTTCCTGAACATACTGTGTATATGTTCCATAGTGTATAAACACGTTCTTGCATGGGCATCTGCTATAGTCTTAGAAAGGAGTTCTGAGATTTGGGCAGGATCTGTAATTGCAAACAATATTTAATGTTGGTTCACTAATTACTGGGATCTTAGTATTTTTTCTGTACAAATTTGCAGAAGTGGCCCAAGACAAGCTTATTTTAAATTATAATGTATATTCCTGTGTTAACCACTTTATTGCATCTCTTTTAATTGATAATAAGTTGGCAATAATGAAAGGAACCAAGCCAAATTAATTTATTTACAAACAAGCAGTAGTACATAATAATTATATATATATATATATATATATATATATATATATATATATAGAGAGAGAGAGAGAGAGAGAGAGAGAAAGGCAGGGGAGAGTCGGAGAAGGGTGGTTTGAGAGAAAGTGAGAATCAGGGAAAGAAGAATAGCGAATGAGCAAGCAACCTTTTAAAAAGCAAATTATGAAAATAGCATGCATATTCTTCAAGCACAGGAAGTTACTATATATATACAAGACTTATAATCCTGTCAGCATTACCCAATTAGTATCTACTTCATTCTCAAGTTGGAACTGACACAAGAGTATATAGAATGGTCTTATAAATTTATTAATATCTAATTTGTAATGTCAATAAATGTGTATGTTTGTCTTTGTCTAAACTCACACACATATATATACACACACACACACACACATACACTCCCTGTTCACCACTTTTTTTCCTAGAGTTTTGAGAATTTGGAAATGAAATTTGGTAGGTCATTATTGTATAGAATGAAGTTTCTTTTAGCAGTGAAGTCTCATTTCTAACCTCTTTCAGTTCTCCTCCTGTTCACCTAACTCCGAAATTTTCAACGGATAGACATATTTTAAATGAAGGATTTTCAAAGACAGTAAAAATTTTAAAATGATGTTATTTAGGTGATTTTTTTTTAGCCTCTGCCGTGTGCTAATGGTGTAAATCTTTTTTTGATTAATTTTTAATTATCTTCGGAAGGGTGCATTGTATCAAAAAATACCTTGATTCATATTGAAAGTTAAAATTATCTCAAAAATAGATACCTATTAAAAATGTTAAATACTAATGGAGACAATAAGGTTTGAATATTGAACCTATCATTTTGCTCTTCAAAAGCCTCTGATGTTAGTCTGCTGAGCCAGCTGAAATTATTATGACTGGTTCTTATGAGAAATTCAATTATCAAATGATTTTGTTATTTATGTTTATTTTTGATTTTCCATGTTTGTGTGCAAGTCATCAGAAACTGTAAGAAATCACACATAATAAACAAATCTTTATTAATTTCTCAAGGAAGAAGTATTTAACTGGCCTAAATCATTATTTATATTTTACTGATAACCACCAGTTGGTACATGGTCTAGTGCAGAGTGTGTGCTCCTGGCTATTTGTTTTTCATTCTTATCATGGTATGATTTAATGGTGACTAGGATATAAATATTTGTGCCATTATGTGTTGACTGATGAAAAGTACCGCTTAAAATCCTTGTTGGTCAGTAACTATTGCTCTTCATACTAGGTACGGAAAAAAAATGGAACCAGTGTTCATAATTTTAACATGGAGGTTTTAATTCAGAAACCATTCACCATACATAATGAAGGATTCAGAACTGTTTCTATTTCTCTACAGAATGTCCACAAATTTTGAGTATTCGGCCATATTAAAGGAACCATTCTTGTTTAAAGACTGAATGCTTCTGGCTTCTTTGTTTACAGATAGCAAATAGAAGTAGAAAAATTACATTGAGGGATTAAGGAACTAAAATGAGGTCTGTGATGATTACACAATTAATACTACATTACTTTTCCTCAACAAGTACCTCTACATGGATTAGGTAGAGCATCAGAAAATATTAATAATTATTTAGGCCATTTAATATACTTCTTCCTAGAGATAAACTAAGATCTGTTTGAAAAAGTGTGATTTTGTTCTGATTTTGACAACTTGGGCACAAACACTGTGGAATTTCCAAAGTAAACATAAAGATCAAATTCGTTTGAGAATTTAATTTCTCATGAGAACCTGTTATCATATTTTAAATGCCTCAAGTAGCTGAGAGGACTCTTTGATAGACTTTTGAAGTTCTATGGGTAATTTCAAGTTAGATGTTTAAATTTTATCATCTCTTTAACAACATCATGTCTTTATTTTTTAATAATGCAACTCATTTTTAAGATAATTCGGATAAAAAAAAAGGAAGTATAATATCGTTTTAAAATTTGATTTTCTGAGAAAAAGATTATTAAAAATTTGTCGTTCCTGTGAAAATTCCAGGGATATGTGTTCAGGAGAAGAACTGAGAGAATTGACCTCACTACTAAAAGGAACTTTATTCTATGTAACTATGACCTACCAAGTTTTATTTTGAAATTATCAAAACTATTGAAAAAAAAGAGTGGGTGAGCAGAGTATATACAGTTGTACGTATATAGTTAACACCAAGTATGTATATAGTATAGTATGTATGTTCAAATACATGTAGATACACACAAACACACACACACACACATATATATATATATATATATATATATATATATATATATATAAAGTGGTAGCATTATTTTATATACAATTTTTTTTAATTTGTAGCACACAAGAGCTTCTTTCATCTTAGATTCCAAAATATAAAATACAGGAAATTACAAATTAAATTGTAAACTAAAAAAGAAGACAATCAAATCATGAATTACAATGAAATTTTAATATTAGCTTTTTAAACAATTGGCTTCAAAATATGTTGTTGCAGTGATTAACTTGTCCATGAACAAGGAAAAATTAAACATATTATCTTTGAATGAGAATAGAAAAATGATTGTCTTCAGCCCCAATCCCCATGAATTCTTATTACATGAATGTATTTCAATTCATAAATTAATTTCTTGTTCAGTTCTTTACAATGATTATTGAATAAGTCTTTAAAATCAGAGAGTTATGGAAACATTTATTGAAATAAATGAATATTTCTGATTTTTTTTCTAATTAACACTAAAAAAGCTTATTTTTTTTTTATTCCTTATTAAATTCATATATTTTCTATAGGCATCTTAGAGCATACTGAAAAGAGCATTTTCATCTGTCCATTTTTAACTCATTTACTTTGTGAAAGATTCCATCTTTATTATGTCAATATTTTTTATTGTTCCATAAGTTAGTTCGGTTTCGGGAGTGGGAAATGAAAAAAAAAATTTTTAAACAAAGAATCACTTTTATTCAATAACGTAGTCACAATTTTTATTGATGGACTCTAGTCATCTTCATCCGACAACTTCATTATTCTGTTCTCGTAAAACATCTGGGGCTTAGAAGCGAAAAACTCATCGATATACGTATTTAGATCTCTCTCATCAGCAAACAATTTACCGTTGAGGCTGTTTTGGAAGGACCGGAACAGGTGGTAGTCCGATGGAGCAAGGTCAGGGGAATATGGTGGATGGGGCAAAACATACCAGCCAAGTTGTCTTAATTTTTTCTGTGTGATTATTATGGAGTGGGTTCTAATGTTGACATGGTGAAAAACAGCACTTTTGCGATTGACCAGTATGAAAGTTTCTGTCGCATGGATTGGTCCAATTTCATTAGTTGTGATGCAGTAAACCTTAAAATCTATCATTTTTCTTTAAGAAAATAGCTCGTAAGCAAGCCATTGGAGTAGCTTTCGACGGCTCACCATCAGTTGTCCACGATCTCCTACGCACTACATTGTCATAAATAATCCACTGTCCATAGCCTGTCACTAACCATTTGAGAAATGGATCTCCTTTATGCCGCTTTAGGAGAGAGTCACAGATTGATATGCGGTTTGCTTAGTCAGTTAGTGTGGCACCCAAACATTGAGGTGGGACACGTAGCCAAGCTGATTTAAATGCCTATGAGCAGTCTCTAACCTATTCCTATTGTTTCTGCAATTTCTCATACCTTTAGCACAGGACTTTGACTGATTAGTGCCTTGATATCACTTGAATAAAACTCTGTTTGCTGACCGCTGCGGTGTGAATCATCCAAACTCTTACCTCCAGAACGAAACTTGGCAAACCGTTTCTATGCTGCAAGTTCTTTGGCCTTGTCCCCATACACACAACATATCTTTAGGTCTGCCTCGGCAGTGCGCTTGTCTTTTTTTAAATAAAAAAGCAAAGTTTGCTGTAAACGCACTTTGTTTTCTGACATGTTAATACCCTGTAGCAAAAACAAAACTAATTCTCATAAAACCAAGGATAGTATAGATTCGAAGAGTGGACTTTCACCTTACTGATAAGTATCATTAAGATGAGATAAGTTAAGGAGAACCAGAGACATTTGAAAACAATTGACATTACTGACAAAAACTGAACGAACTTATGGAACCACCCTAAATTAAGGTGAGAATATTGATTATCAAGGTGAGTATCTAAAACAGTTTTTTTTCTGATTGAGATGATCCTTGTGCACTTACATCTTACTATTATTTGGGTTTCATGCACAAAAGTAATATTAAGATAGACAGCAATTTTATATCTGCTATTATAAAACATAGTGTTTTTTTCTCTAATATTTTAAATAGTTTTATACTCTTCTTGCTTTCTTTTTCATGCATTAACACAAAATCTTAAGGGGCCCCTTCTCATAAGTAATTATTTTTGTCAATACTCGTGCCTTCAATAACCAATAAAGCCTTTATTTCCTACTTTTGTTGGTTTAGATAATTGCTCAACTAAATTTTGTACACCCAATGAAGTACTGAGAATAGGAAAACTGGAATTCCATTATTATAAACCTTCTATACTTTCTAAAATAAAAATTTAAGAAGGCATTGATGTAATATTGACGGCAGGGTTGGCCCCACATTAGAGATGGAGCAAAATGTCTGTGAAATTCTAAATTGTTAAGGACAAAAGAAAAGAAAAAGAAGACTGAAAATATGTGTTGAGTATTTGACGGCCGATTATCAGGTATGAAATCCCCATAAAATATCAGTTGTATGTATGTAATTAACATATTTCTGAAAGGTCATATATATGCATCTTATGTTAGTGATAATTATTATTATTTATTTATTAACGTCCACTTTTTGCAACTTAGGCTAATTGGGACGGGTTATCTACAGGTTACCACCCTTTTCTAGCCAGGGTGGGATTTTAGGACATAAAATTATTATCACTTGTTAGTGATAATAGCCATTATCTAACAAGTATTTAATTTTTTATTTAATTAATAAATTCCATAGAATTAGCAAAATTGATGAAATTGAATATTTTATTAAATTTAAATCTCTTCTTTAACATTCAATAATATTTTTACTTCCTGCAAAATATTGTTAATCGATTTGTTGGTGTTTTAAATTTTGTTTAAAATTAATGAATACAATGTGAAATTCTAACTATTAGCATGGAAGAGAGGAAGAACAGACAGTGAATTCCATGATCAGGGACTAATATCAGATAATAATTATTGAGAAAACTAAAAATACAAACTAATCTTTGTTTAAATGTATTTTATATTTCAATTTGAGAAAAACTGTTTGTATCTGCCGGGGGTTAATCATGGGCATCATAGATATTTAGTTCAGTACTCTACTTTTGATCTACATGTATATCTACCGATCCATAAAAAGAATTATTCTCTTGAAGAGGGTTGTGGCTGGTAGCAGTGCTCTCGGTTAATAGTAGAGCCTTGAGCTAGATATCCAAGATACCTATTCAGGATTTCTCAAATTAGAAATAATTAAATTATTAGTTATTAACCAATAGTGTATTCTGTTCTGAAAACAAATTAAATATATTATTTAAATATAATTAATTGAAGTAAATTCTGAGCTCGGCATTGTGTGCCATAACATAGAACTAGAACTGGAATTCTCTACTATAAAGCTCTCTACTATACCTTTCAAGGACTTAAGTCTCTAACCTAGAGTAAAGGAACTGTGGGCAATACTAAAATACTGATTAGACATCAATAGTTTTACTAAATATAAAACTGTTTTAAATATCACCATTTAAATAAAAAAAAATGTAATAGTAGATTCTTTTAATAACAATTAAGTGTGTTAAGTTTATGTTTGTTGTTATGATTTAAGAGTTTATATAAGTGATAACAATATTCTATGAAAGAATTTGAGTTAAAAGTTTGCAAAGAAAATATATCGAAGAAGGGATTTTAGAATAAAAGCCTAGTCCTTACTCGGAAGTTCTTCAGATTGCCTTGAGGTTGTCGAGTCTACATATGTGTTGATGACCCCATCATTGAGTGCTTCCGTCTCCAGCTTGATGGAAAGTCTTGCTTGTCCCTGCACTACCTTCCCACCACCGCCTTGTACACACACACTGTTAGCCACCTTCTCCTCTGAGCCTCATCATAATAAAGCATAATGTTTCAGTGGGCCCTCATTACCGACCAATACACATAAAATATATAATATTTAAATTTTATACAGATGTTAAATAGAACAATTTTGCCTATCATTTTTGAGCCAACAAATGACAGCTCAGCGATTTTGAAAGATGAAAAATGATTATTGTTGGAATATGATAATGACACAGCAACCATTCTCATAATAATAATATGGGCAAAATATTTAAAACTGAGCTTCATGCATTTTCAATCTCTTAATGAAAAGCCGGCAGGTTTTAACTTCATTTTAAAGCTACATATTTTTTATTTGTACAATTTATGATCACATCTGTTCACTATTTGTTCTCTCTGTGCCTATTCACACCATGATGAAAATGAAGAGTCACACAAGGAGATGCAGTTAGATAAGTTCAATGAAACATTGGTGTTTATATTCTTTGCATAGTTTTTGAGCCTTGGATTCAGTATTTACATGTGCTTAAAAACCAAATAAGCTTCTCAGACTCTATCTACAAATGGATGAAATTGTGCTATCCCAGTTAGTTTATGAAAATAGTTATTTTATTTTATCATTGTAAAATGCAATTAATTTTACTATGACAAAGTGGCAAAGCTGAATTAGGTCAGGGAATTCTATGTTTCTCGATACATACTTAAAATGATTTAAATACTGTAAATATTAGTTTAATATATTGAATGGTAATTTATTCTGATGAAAGAACTAAATTATTAATAACTATGGTATTAAATTAGTTATGTTTTTATTTGTTTGAAAAATCCTTCTCTTATTGTAAATTATTTAAGGTTGGGAGGACATAACTGGGTGACAAACTCTTCTTATTGAGAAGAAGGACCCTAGTTTGAAAGTTACTGTAGTTATCTAACTTTTGAGATGAGGATTTAACCCTTTTCTTGCGCATCCACTATGGTGGCTTTGCGCAAGGAAAGGGTTAAGGGAATTACATTCGTACTTTATTTAAATATCTGGGAGGAATGATAGCAGAGAGCAATAATATAGAAGTGGCCATTAGAGTGAGAATGGTTGCCGATGCCTGGGTGCTTCTATGTCCTGCTGAAAGCTCTCCGATTCAAAAACCTCTATCGGAAAGCAAAACTAATGATATACCAATAGGTGTTTAGACCCAAGATAATGTATGACAGTGAAACGTGGACTCTCAATAAAAAACAGGAGAGGGCTAATATTGAACGAACAGCTTTGTGAAAAATACTTAAAGTCATCTAGGAACAGCACAGATGGCACATTAGAAACAACAGTGAAGTACTGTAATTGTATAGTGAACCTCGCATCATCTGTGCTATCGAAAACGGCTGGCTGCAGTGATAGGGAATTATTGAAAGAATAGAAATTGTTTGGCTGAACGAAAGAAGATGCTATATGATAAACCAGGAAGGAATAGGAAAAGAGGCAGGCCCAAGCAAAGCTTGCTTAATGACCTAGAGGAGGACTTGCTAGAATTGGGCTTCTGTAGAGTGAAGAAACCTTGAGGAGTAAACAAAAATAGTACTCTGTTTCCTTTAAAGATAGTGAGTATGTGTATTGATAAAGACCTGAGAGAGATGCCTACAAATTAGTCAGTTTCAGCCAATCTAATGCCAGAAAGATTCAAACTCTGGCCCTGCAGATATTCACCTTGTTGTCATTGAGCAATGCTCACCTTCTGAGGACAAGGCCACCTCAAAATCAAGAGAAGCCAGAGCAACAGGACATCACTGGGTGCAGAAGTAATCATAATGGGCTCCTTAATTTCTATTTTTTTAGTTAACAGAACCAAATCTGCATTCTTCAAAGCATATTGTAGTGACTGATACATTGTCAGTATAGAAATACTCTAAGCAAGCAGTTAGAGCAAAATTGAATTGAATGTATTTAAAGGTAGATTTTAAGCCACATATGAAAGTAAATTCTCTAATTATTTTCAAAAGTAGTTATGCATACTGATTTTCTATTTCTGAACTTAATTGTATAAAACTGAAATGCATATTTAAATTAGTGTAGTACTATAAAAATAGTGAAGAAGAGTCTCAGAGAAACTCCCTAATTTCTTGGGACTATCAACTAAGTGAAATGAGCAACAACATTTATACTTCTAATACTTTTTGTGTCCTAATAAGAAAAAGTAAATGCAATTAAAAATTATATACAAGTAATCTGTAAAAATTAAACTTGAAACAATAATGAGAGTCCACATTTATATTAATTAAAGTGTTTTATATCAGCATGGCCATGCACCGTAACATTTAACAAACTCTGTTAAAGGCTCCCTCCTCCTTTTCCCACTTGATACAATGAAAGTACATGTTAGACTCAAGCAACATATCAATTGGAACATGTATTGCATTAATATTTTACAACTCTACAAAAAAAAATATATATATTTCATATAGATATATTTATAAAAATGGCTTGCAAAATTTATCCACATCCTGGAATCTAACGTCTAATCTGCAATTAAAAAAATAATTATTATATATGACATTATTTTATATATAAAGGTTAATGTCATTTCAAACCATTGGACTAATAAAAAATTAAATAAATTGACACTAATTTTAAGAAGGCTTTGAGGGATGGTATCTTTACAATTAAATTAAATACAAAAACTGAATAAAGTTAATGAACTGAATTTCAAAATTATAAAACATTTCTAAGAAAGGGTGCCTCTTTTAATGTTAGTCATTTGGAACAATTAGGACCAGATATGGGATTAATTAAATTTTATAAAATTAAATCATTCTAATATTTCATTCAAAACAAATGGGATGAAGCAATAAATAACAACTTCTTTATTAGTCAACAATTTAAAAAAAAATATTCAAATATGTAAGCTGAATTATTTTTTTTTTTTATGTTATCCATATTCCAGTAACTTGATAAATGTATGAAATTCATGAATGGAAGAAATCTTATCATTTTTAAGGTGAGGAGCTAACATTCAAAAACAACCAACTTAATATTTATTAAAGAAGCAAAATCCGATTACACAAATATAGTGGAATTTCATGATATATTTTCATTAGATTGATATTAAATGAAAATGAATTTTCTTTTTAACTTCTACTGGTATTTAAGTAGGACAATAAAAATGCCTCAGATTTTTAACAGATATTTGTATATATAATTGAAGAGAAAATAAAAAGCATAAAAATAAAAATCAAGCTAAATTTCATAAAGCAGAGTAATGCATAATTTAATTAAAAATATATAGAAATCATTGTTCTTTAATCTTAACTCCCCAGAAAAAATGAGTATCTTATTATACATGGGCTTACAAGAATAATATTCACCGGGAAGAGTCGATGGATTATGCATGGGAAGGCCCTTTGACTATGCCTTTTCACCAGTATTATCATACTCTCACTGTGTACTCAAACAACTCAAAAAATTGAATTAAAAGGTTAGAAATCTTGTAACATTTCTTCTGATTACTACTCTATCCTGTTTTTTGTTGTTGTTTACTTCAATTAGTAAAACATAATGATTACAAGTCATTCTAAATTTGAAAAAAAAACATCATTTTGAATGTCTTTTTACAGAAGACTAAAATGGTTTTCAAATTAGTTGTCTGTGTTTTTCTATGAATTTACTATATACGAGAAAAGATTTATCTATAGCTCAGTACAGTGTTCATCGACTGAAGACTAGAGTATCCTATACAATTCTTTTAATTTTGTGTAAAAAATGCCATGCACTAATAGTTACATAGCTGTTTTAAAAATAAGTATGTTTCACTAATTTTCCTAGCCATGCAGAAATTTTCATGGTAGTTTAAACAAAGACAACTAGCTAAAACGTTGTCTCTTAGTGGTGATTACAAAGCATGAGCATTGGATAAACTTAATTATTATTACATATAAAATAATAAATAGATAATAAATATTACTGAAGCTATCCTTAATAAATGGGATATGCTTTACTATTTAAAATGAAATTTCAAATATTGAATAACACAATACAATACATAGTCAATTTGTTTTTGCATTCATAAAAGGTAATTTTATGGATATGATCAAATATGCCTCACATAAATTACATGTTTGGTAGCTGTTTTTCATTAAAATATAATGTTTTATAGCTAATCTAAGGCAGCAAATAATTAAATTTGAAGGTTATCATAAGCACAACAATAAAGGTGAAAATATTGTGAATTGGTGTAATTTTTGGATGTATGGAAACATTTACCTATCTTCTTTTAAGGATTCAGGAAATACTCAAGGTTTGTAATATTACTTTTTAAAATTATAACAAACTTATTTTATTAACTATTATTACTAAAGTCATAATATAAGTACCAAGAATTATATTATATTTGAATATGGACTGTTTTATGTTTAAGTGCTTAACACTTCTGGTGTTTGCATTTGTAGGTGTGTGTATGCACACGTGCATGCATGTATGTGCTCATAGGAGTGTGTTCGTGCGTTCATGTGGGTGTGAGTGAGTGTGTATATATTAATATTGTAATTCTAATTTACTATATAATATATAAGGCGTAGGCAACGTGTATGTTCCCGCCATATTGTACTTCCTGAGTTAGACTGAGTCCTGAGTTGAGGGAGATTATGTTTGAGTATTAAATCTTATTTTATCTCTGGAATCCTACTTTATTTATTAACCAACAGTATATGTGTACAGAAAAACTCATAGGGGGTATTATGTGGAGGAACAATACAATATAGATTTTATGGAAATCAATCACATTTGAGGTCGTAGGAATCTTAGTTTTATTTAAAGGGTCAGCTTAGACATTGCACAGGCCTTAAGGTTTATTTTGACAATAATTGATAAGCCATGATTGAATCCAAAACTTTAATGTTCAGGCTGCTTTCAACATTATAAAATGGATTTTGAATTGCATTAGAAAGCACCTGATAGGGGAAGAACTTTTAGATTTTAGAGTATGTAAGTGCATATTATCCTTATGCAATGGCTAATCATAATATTTTTTTAGCATTTTTATCGTAGTATGATAATTCACCTTGTTTAATATTCTTAATGATCTATGAGTCAAGAAATGTGAGCAGATATTACATGTTTTTGAGTCATATGTACTGCCAGAATAGAAAGAATCAGGGAATTGAAACACATGGAGAACTAGTGTTACAGGGGTGTGAATGATAATATAAGGGATATCTTATTACGAAACTGCAGCTAGATACTAGACTGATTTGGATTAATTTCCAAGATACTAGTTACCCGAGTAGAAAGACAAATGAATCTTGTAGTAATCAACAGAGAACCTTCTATTGTAGGATTATAAGTGTTCTAAATTTGAGTGACCTTGCTCTGAATTGTATATTAAGAAGTTTCTAGGGGTAAATTGTACAAGTCATTATAGGTTTGAGTTTGAAATTAAATTTTTCAAATTTGGCTTTGTATTTGCTTGGTATATCTTAGGTTGCTCATAGTAAACTGTTAACATTTTCCAGAATTTTACACAATGATTCAAGGGTAAGAACTAACAAGCATATTAAAAGCGGGCTTAGGCACAGTGATACAATAAGGTAATGCTTATGTATGTATCTGAGAGTATGTCTATATTTAAGACAATGTACAGATTTAAAACAAAATACAACAAACTTTTAATCTGCCAGGTTGTTTATTTGTACAAGAAATCCAGGGTGGGAGGAGGATTTTAAGAATGAACACGGTTATTTTAGGAGGGCTTAAATTTATTAATGTTCAATGTAATCCAAATAAAATATGAGGGAATAGATGGTATAGACAGGGTGTAATAGATTACAGGAAATGAATGAACACTCACACTTGA
Organism: Riptortus pedestris; assembly: GCA_019009955.1. Taxonomy (NCBI): domain Eukaryota; kingdom Metazoa; phylum Arthropoda; class Insecta; order Hemiptera; family Alydidae; genus Riptortus; species Riptortus pedestris. Next base: position 145,587,216 of record CM032228.1, on the reverse strand, counting down.
AAGATAAAGAGCCATATGGAGGAAGAAGGGAGTATGGAAAAGGTAATTTGGTATCAGGAGATATAGGAAAGCTGAAGACTCACTCTAAATGGGAGGTGGTACCTTATAGAATAAGCCAGGATTGAAGTATTAATGAATAAATAAATTATACACTCTATTGATATGGAATGAGAGACAGGATAATACCAAGTAGGCTGAAGATAGTGGCATAAGGTAGAGGGAGTGAGGCACTTGGGCATACATGCAAAGCGATCCTAACACAGAGGTAACTAATAGATTGCTGTTGACCTAACTATTGATTATAAATTATAAATATGTAATAATATAATTTCATATTATCATGATAATATGATGATGATAAGGTCAGAATTCTCCTTGTCAGTAAAATTAAGGATATCATTTTTTTTTTTTTTTTAAATTTTTCAAAATTTGTATGTTTAAGCTCACTAACAAGCTGAATCGGTTGTGATGGAGGGTGTGATTGAGGAATCAAAACACAGAATTGCTAATTTCTCCATTCCTAATTAGTTAGCAGAAAATAGTTACTGGGTATTTTCTTAGTATTCCAAAGGAAAAAAAACCATACAAATTGAGTCCTATAATGTTTTTTTTTGCTCCTATCCATAGAAACAGAGTTTTTTTTAAAATATTTTTTTCTATTTTTGTTACCCTTAGATTCATCACTGCAGATATAAACACTTTTCCAGGAAACAATATATGACATTCAAGTACCAAGTTTCATTCACAAAAGTTTAAAATTATAGGCATTACCTATAATGAAATTTCATTCTAAATATTAAAGTATTCAAAGGAGATGAATGAAATAATAAAGTACAGAGGTATGATGCTAATGGGGTATGTAATTTATTTATTATCACACTACATTAATATATAAATATATATATATATATATATATATATATATATATATAATAATAATAATAATTATTATCTATAGTTTTTAATTTTATAGTTCAGTTGTGTATATTTATGTGTGTGTGTGTGTGTGTGTGTGTGTGTGTGTGTGTGTGAGGTATTATTTTTGTATATATATATATATATATACATATATATATATATATATATATATATATATATATATATATTTATTTATTTATTTATTCTATGACCTCCTTCTTTTAACTTCAGATATTTTATTTGATATATGTAATGATATACAGTAGTTTTATTCAAGCATAAAAAATAGAATTATGGTTCATGTATGAAAGTACTGTGGGTGCCAATGGAGGAGAGAGATCTTAAGACAAAAATGTAATCGTGATTGCCAAGATTTGTTACGGGATAATTAGTTTTTGCTGTAGTTAAAATTAGTGATATTTTATATACTGATTATTAGGAAAGGAATATACAAATATACAACAGAATATGTTTAAAAAAATAGCAAGGCAGTTGGATCAATAAAGAGTATTACCTGTTGTTACAACATTTCCCATCATACTTGAATCTGAGATCGGGTCTATACTGGGTCTAGGATCATAGGCCGTTGTTGTGCTGTCTACAAAGTCTGCAGAAATATCATACTGCATTGTTGCAGTCACTTGACCACTGTAGTTGTACGAATAGGATCCAACATCACTGCCATAAGTATACCTGAATAACAGATGAAGAAAAGTAATTAGTACTGGAATTCATTCTTATGATTTAGAATGTGAATAGAAAATTGGCTAATGCATTATATCATATAAATGAATGCGTTTTTAACCTCTTCTCTGTAATTCTGTTTAAAGGGTTACATCCTATATATTCTATTTCTGTGTATAGTCATTGCTTTTCCCATACAAGATCTTATTTTAATCAGATACATTCAAAGCGCTTTTACTTATTAGTTGCAGATGAATAATTCAGTGTCAAACCTTAAGAAACACACACCATAATTTGTCATAGCTCTCAGCTAACTAACACTCTTAATTTGAAAATTTGACTCAACTGATTTTGTTGTCATCTATGTCTTTGAAGCCAAGCTACAGTCTATCAAATCATCTTTTTCTGTGTTTACTACAATTCCTGATGCCACTATGATTTATGTACAACATTTATGGGTGTCAATTGGTATTCATTCTCGATGTTACTCTTTATTTTAAATACAGTGATTCTCAGAACAATTTTTATTTTCAGTACTTCATACACACAAAGTAAATTTAGTTTTTCAGAGCTTATAGGAAACTGAAGATATCACACATTTTGTAAAAGAAGCAACATTTCTCAACTGAAAATAGTGAGGACCATTGGAAATAAATAAAACCTGTCAAGAATCCATCCCACCCATACTCCTTCCTTTTAAAATAAATGTTTTTGGATTTAAGTTGATGGTAGTCGCAGACAATGTGGTGTATAGTGAACTAACTGACTCTTATTTCTTATTTAAAATTTTTCATCATAAATAAATAAATTCGCCATCATGGCTTTTATTGCCAGAGAACCTTGAAATATTTGGATTGGTAGTTTTGACAGTCAGGCTTCTATTCTTGACCCTTATTCTGGAATTGATTTAATAAGTATGTCTAATATTTTTTTGTTAAAATCTGGTATCGTACAGATTAAAGAGTTAACTAAAATGGTGTACTACTTTACAAAATTTCACTTCCAAATAGTTTTTAATTCAATATAATTTTAAAAGTAGTTGGAATTTAAAAAAACATTATTGTAACTTTACCTTTCTTATTTAAGAAAATTATTACAATATAAGTGGTGTGAAAAGTTTAAGAAAAAACTTAAAAGTACAAGTTGAGGTGTAGGGTGTCATTCTGTTCAATATGGTTAATGATTGAAAACGAGGTAGGAAACTCTGCTAAGAATTAAACATATGATTACAACTAAAATAAATACTAATTCATACCCAGTGTAGTTGTGTATTTGGTCAGTGGAGGAGGGGGTTTGAGCCTGGTCAAAGACCGAGCTATCAGGTGGTGTCTGCTCTACCTGTGCCCGCAGCTGAGCTCGATGGTACCGAACCTCATCCTCCACTTTTTCTCTTTGTTTCTTAGACATCCTTCCAAACTTCACAGCTGAAACAAATAAAAAAACAAAATGTTATAAAATTAATTCATCATTGATTTTTATAATAATTGAATTGGATTTTACGTGAAAACCAAATGTTACTATAAAAATATTTTTTTTTTTTGGAACATTTTAAAATAATTATCAAATTGGATATGGTTTTTCTGGTTTTAATATAATTTGACAAAACAACTAATTCACCTAACATATTTAAACTTACTTCAATTCTAACTAATGAGCAATGCGAAACTCTTATTTATCTACTTCTTTAAATGAGCTCCAAGGGTAATAATAATAAATGAGCTCCACTACGACAGAGATTCTCTCATTTACCAAGGCTTTTGAAAATTGGAAAAAAAAAGAAGGAAATAATCATTAGTATCTAAAATGAGTAATGGAATTTAGGTAATCCATGAAAACAATAGAATTGCTTCATCCATTAAAGAACTTAATCTTTAGTTCTTGTATGAAATGTTCAATTATCGAATTTGGCCATGATCAAATCAAAATTGGGAGAGCAAGAGCATTAACAGACAAATTTTCCCCCTCCCCCCACTTTGTGTGTGTGTGTGTTTGTGTGTGTGTGTGTGTGTGTGCGTGTATACACATTCATACAAGCATACATATTTACATACACACACCATCTACATGTAAACTTTAACGGACATCCTAGGTAGAATTGACTTAAAGATATTTGTCGAAAATCGCGTATTGAATTCAATCACAATAGCAAATTTTCTTTAAGGGAAACCTGCTAACGTGACTCTCTAAGTCGAGTTAAATCCCTTGTGAAACTTGTGACTACCAATTTCGACCATTTAAGGCGGCTTGTATCAAGGAATCTCCAATTATTTCCCGGAAACATCCCTAAGGTCATATAAAGGCGCAGGTTATGATCTAAGAGGGTTCCTCAAGTATTGCAGTGTTTGTTAGCATGGTATGATTTTATTTGAATACTATATCTTGACTAAAACATACTGAATTTATTTTGTATGGAATTTAATGAATAAAATTCCTTGGTCCACTATTTTTGGTAGCTTAACGTGGGTACTAATATAGCCAATCAATAAATGCTACCAGTACTATACAGATTTAATGACGCATTTTACTGCGTTTTAATAAAATAAATTAGTATTTTGCTATCACAAATTATCTTATTGATACTCAGCATTTACATGTATTGAACATCGGCAGGGCTAACAGAATTGTTTTGACGAAACAGCCCAAGAAAAGTATTGAGGGGGTGAGTAACTGTCCTAGTCCAGGGACAGGTTATTCGAAACAAATTCGATTATGTTCAGTTACCTTTCTCGTATTGTCGCCATGTTCAAGGGCATTTATACGGCGCCACTAATACGAACGTTCCAGTATATCCTTACAAATAAGTTAGGCAAATTATTGTATTTAAACGGAATATACAAACATGATATCGCACTTGTTGATCCTGGAAGTGGCTCTCCAGATTTCATTTTAGGAATTTCCCCATTATGGGAAAGATGCGCCTTTTCAAAAAAAAAAGGTATTCAATATTCCACCGACCTAGTAGATGACGAAACTGAAGAGGAGATATGAGTTACAAAGAGAAAAGTCCGTCTCGCATGAGCTGTGTAAACTGAGCAGATTTCTCACTTACTGAGCTCGGAGGTGCCCTAGCACCCTCTATTCTCCATTTTTCGAGTAACAAGAAGCCTGTGTAAACAGGCTTGGAATTTAAACTGGATATGAGGTGTTTATAGCTCAAGTAATCTAAGTAAAAATCGTATTAGTACGGTTCGGAGTAGGGGTTTACAGAAGAGTGAAAACTAAAAAATGCTAATATCTCGATTAATATTCAAGATAGAGTAAAAAAAAAAAAGTAATTGTGTAAATTAAATATTCCATATTCGGTTATGTAACATTTTTTATCCGACTCAATAATGGAAATATTTCGGTTTTTGATGTTACGCCTACTCTAAACACCTCTCTCCCACCCTCTTCCTTATCCGATGAAAACTGTACATCGTATTTAACTTTGGAAAATGTTCAGTGTCTTGCTAATGTCAGATTGGTAGGAATATGGGTTTACTAGAGATTGAAACCTGACATGTGTAAATGTCTTGGCTAATATTAGATTTAGTGAAAAGTGTATGAAACATAAATTATAGGAAATTGAATATATAATAAGAGTAGGCATATGATAATTTTTGATCCGACCCATAATATTTCTGTATTTTTACACACCTAAACTCCGTCCCACTCATTATGGTATGATATCAGCCGTTAACGAACTTGCTGTTTAGTTTTACATGAAAGGCTTCAATACTGAGTTTGGTAAAAAATATCTAAAAAAAAATAAATATGACTGTTACAGCGGCAACACACACACTCACATACATACATATATATATATATATATATATATATATATATATATATATATATATATATATATATATAAACAAACACGGAGTGATTCATACCCAATGCTCACCCCCTTTTATAAAAGTGTTGTGGATTTCGAAATTAAACTTGTTAGGTCTTAGTTATAGATTATTAAATTTATTTTTGGTGGGATGTCGTTATTTTGACATCTTCCAGTTATTCTCCACCTTACTCTGGAATTTCTAAACCTTAAGCCTTAAGGGAAATCTGCTAAAAATGAACATTTTTAATGACTGACTCTCATAGAGAACCGGATTATAAAACTATTTTATATCCTTGATTTTTTTCCCATCTGGGGCGTCCTGAGTACGAAAAGCACAATACACCACTATTTTTTAGACTTATTTTTAATTATCTTGTTGCTAATATTGAAGGTTAAAACTATCATAAAAATGAGGCCCTTTTAACAATTTTAAGTATTAACGCAGAACTGAAATTAAGATGTCAATATGTTATTTAAAACTGAATTGTGGTAAAAGTTTTTTCTTTATGTTTGTTTAGATTATCCACGCAGTTTATACGATAATCATCAGGAATCCTAAAATAATCACACTTGTTCAAGCAGACACCCTTTTATTTCCAGGTAGAAGCATTGTAACTTACATATTAATTATGAATAAGTTGCTGATAACGAGGCGGATCTAGTGCTTGCTGGAGGAAATGTAGTATAAAATGCGAGTAAACATCGTCCGGGCCCTCGAAATCCTTAGGTTTTACAGTTTTGGACTATTATTTATGAGACAATATTAAATAGAGAGGAACTTCAAAACAGAAATAATATGAACGCTGATGTATGGGCTGCGTTAAATTCTATTTACCAGTTGAAGAGATATCCAACGTTTTTAGTGATTTACGCCTACTGAACGAACCAGATCGAAAAAAAAATCAATCACATAAAATCGGATTATAAGGGGCTCAGGTTGGCCGTGTGAGTTATGGCGTTGGTCTTAATCTCATATGGTAAGTGGCAGGTTCGATTCCCGCCCTAGGTAGAAATTTATTTGGCGACGGACTCATTAAATAAATTCCTTAGTCCCAACCTCCATTGAAAAGGGTAGTTCCCTGTAGAGAACCCGCCTCAGTTAGCCAAATTACTATAAAGTGGACGTAAATAAATAGATAAAAAAATCAATGGGATGTTTCCTTAAAAATAGGGCTTCCTATTGGAAAATCTAGAGCTAAGTGCCACGGAGAAGGCTAGGGTCGAGAAGACGGGAGAAGGTAGCTCATACATTAACAACATTTTCTCTTACATACACAAAATACAAATATACGACAAAATTTAACATACAAATTAGGTCTGTGGTGTACAACAAGATTTCAAATTATACACATTCATATATATGTATATATATATATATATATATATATATATATATACACACACACACATACATATACCGTAGATTTATATACTGACCATTTCTTATTTTAGAACTGTTTTTGAGCCATAAGGTGAATTTATAGTCGACACCCAACCATATTTTACCGTTTATCATTCAATAACCAACGGCTAGCCAACAACTAATAGATATATTGTGTTTCGGTCTTCATTGAGCCCCTCTTACTAAAGTTGTCCTGTATATACACCATACCTATATATTTAGTAAGGCGTAGGCAGATATAAGTATAGCTAACATATCATTACAAGTTAGCTCAACCCATAGTGTCAAAAAGGAAGTTATAGTTATAGGCTGCAGGCATTCTGCAAAAAGACGTCAAAACAAGCGTCTGCATAACAATCGTAGAAGGACTATAAAGATGATTTAATAATTAGAAAGATGAAGGTGCATTACCACGGTTGAAGGTGTATTATTAACCAACGAATGATCAAGTGAATGGATAAAACAAATGAAAAATAGTTGTATTTGATCAAAAGGAAACTGTTATATAGAAAATCTATTAAGGGTAAAATAGGTAGAAAAAACAGAAGTGAGTTTGAAGTCAAGGTTAGGTTTGCAGTGAGTCGAGTCGGCCTCGGCCCTAGAGGAAGTCTTGGGAAATCTTTGATTTCATCCTATGTCCTTAACTTCCTTCCCCTAGTGAAACCAGCGGTGGGCCTTACTTCTCAATAACCACACCGATATCCAACTAGTATTTTAGCATTCGTTCTAGCCAATTTTGGACACCCCAACATCTTATTGACGAAATAGTCCACAGTACTAACACAAAACTCTCAACAGAGTATATTCTCACATGTTTCTTGAGAAAAACATTTTCTTCCCAGATCATGTTAAAACGTCAACTTTAAGTCCAGATGGTTTGGAGAAATATATATCCACTAAATAAATTCTTATTTGCCCAGGCGGGAATCGAACTCAGCAATCAAGGTTTACCATATGAGATTAAAACCATCGCTTTAACTCACAAGGCTAACCTGAGCCCCAATGCTAGTATGTCCGGGTAACCAGTATATAGTTATTGTTTTGTTTTATGTGTTGGATTCTGTGAAATATGTAAGATATGAGTGGATGTGAACTAATTTCAGCTTTGTCGTCATCTAGGTAGAATCGACGGAGATTAGAAGAAATTCATCAGAATTGTCGCCATGAGTACTATATCAATTGCTCATTTTTCGTAATGGAAATCATGACACGACATTACAAAAATTAGTTCAAAAGCTCACCGTTCATACTTAGTTGATATATTAATTCTTTTTGGGTTGTAATTTTAGCAGATTTCCCTTAAGGAAAATCAGCTATTGACGTCTTACTCAGGGGGCGAAATTTACGTATCAAAGTTAAAATCTAAGACGCTCGTCAATATACTTCTTTAATATCCATTTTTTATGTGTTGGCAAACATGTATAAATACCTATTATTTCACCAATGCACCTGACTGTAACATATATTATAATAGTTTTGTTACTTCTTACTATGAATAATGTTTAAAATTATATATTTAAAAAAAAATTAACTATTAGCAAGATGAAGTAGATGCCAACTGTATTTCTAAAATCCAGGGGGGTTCCCCCCCACTTCAGGGCTTTTTCAGGAATGCTAATTCGCCGTAGCTAAGACACACTGACGCAAGCACTTATTCTTCTGTAATAATAGCTTGTATTGTTGGATATATGACGCGTCCTGTCATGTTTGTTAAAGTGTCGAAAGATGTATGCTATTTAATTGCACAAGTAGCCCTCAACTGGCACATGGTACCGACTACAGGCACCTGGGAAACCAGGGTTGTAAGGCATGAATTCGCATTAATCGCCCAGACTAATTTTAAATAGCTTCGTGCATTTTAGAAAACCCATTGTTCTGAAGCAGTAACATACCAGTAGGGAGTGAAAGGTAAATGGCGAATAATTGAAATTGACTAGTCACTTTTGAACCCATATTTTGTGTTTTTGTTTGACCATTATATTTTCAACAATTTTTTAAAGATGTGACCAGTGACCCTCTGTAAAAATATAGCTCTAAAGATGGATACTAATGGTATCCAAAACTCTGAGTGCAAAAACACTCTCATCTTTTGACTGATTGAGTACTTCTTTAGCTGATACCCAACTATCCTCTACGCTGAAAACCATCGACTAACCAACGTCCAGCAGTTCAGTTAATTCCTTAAGTAGAAAACAACCTATCTGACCATTTTTTTCAGTTGTGGTAAGAGAATTAGAACTACCCCTTTTCCAACCAACTTCTATAACACCTTTCGTGAAGGTTAAGGTGGTGGGTTCTTAATCTCATTTCGGCAATAGGAATTTATTTAGTGACGAACTCAATGAATAAAATCCTTAGTTCCAGCATCGCTATGGAAGTATGGCAAAATGTAGATAACCCAACAAAATTAATTGCACAGAGAGGACGTTGATAAATAACATTTAACTTTCATCCGCCTTGCATCTCACATCCACTACCGTGGCAGTGGGGTAAGATTGGAGGTAGATTAATATCGTCTGTAGCATTCTCGCAACATTGCCAGCCTGCGAGTGATATGTCGCTCTAACAATGCCCCAGCCTCGAGTAAAAGCCCTCCCCCAACTCAACTTGAATAGATTCACGTAAAAGGAAATTAGTGCTTGCTTTTCTTTAAGTTGTTAATTTTTCTTGAATCATCTCTTCCTGTTCGCCGGATCTAGTGCCAGGCGTAGGCTGTAGAACTACATCTCATTCATTACTTCAATATTCGAAAGGGCATTTGATTCAATTATTTGATAAATTTAACATGTAACATTTTATACATATGAAGATGAAAATCTGTATTTAAAATTTTTGAAGGGGTAGGATGCGCCGTAAACACAAAATTGCAAATCATAGATGCATCGGTTCCAATATTATTAATGCACTCTTAAGTCTTTTTATGTTAACAAATACGTAACATATTTTCGGTATTTTTAGTAGAGAAGGAACATTGGCAATTTTGTGCCCCCCCCCTTTCTCCCTTAACCGATTTTGATTGTTAATGGACGCGCTAAGTGATACACAAACAGGCACACTCACTCACACATAAACACACGCGCAAGATGTACATTAAAGTTGCGGTTTGTAAGTGTTAGTCCTTTTATGCAAGCTAATACATATTATTAGCCAGATTATAGAATAGAGGATAACGGAATGATAGCTTTTAAAAAGGGGGGATTGACCTCTTCTAATAAGACATTACGAGGCGAGAGTATCATTCGTCATTACACGCATCAACTCTTACAAGTCTTTTTTTACAAATACTTTGGTGGACCCTGTCCCCTCCTTTAGAGGTTCCAGGAGCTCCTGTGAATAGGGTCCAATTCTAGACCACTGAAGATGAGGAAGGCTACTCCCAAAGTACTCTGCTTGTAATAAAGGGCTTGTGAGGGTGGAGGTGCGTGCCTTTTTAAAAATCCTTCCGTTCATTATTTATAATTTTTTTTTTTACGACAAACAAAATATGTTCTGTATAGATTTTTGTTGTATCTCTAATACGTACTGATAAATTTGGATTTTTAATTAGTTTTCAAATCCGCCTAGTCGATTAAAATGGGAGATGCACAATCAGACGTTAGCAATTCCAACATATGAAACTTCAGCATTCTAAGGTTACCCATTTTGAGTTTTGCGAGATGTGGACATAACTGCGTAAATACGTTTCTTTACTTCGTATAAGATAGTAAAAAAAAGGGATTTTTTTCTTTTTATAGTAATTATGTAGATATGTTCAAAGGTCTTGTTCAAAATAAACTTACATATCTTAAACTCTGTTTGAAAAAATAGTTTTATTTAGCATGAATTACATTTAATTTTTCCCTGGTCCATCGCCACCCACACCCATTTTTATCTAGGGGCGTCAGAATGAAGCCCAGAATATGCCATGGTAATAGAGTACTTCTCTAATAAAAATTTCGGAAGAGAAACTTCAAGGTAAAGCCAGGTTAAGTTTTTTTTAAAAAAGGCGGATTTTAAAGAGGTAGATAAATACACACACACACACACACACACACACACACACACATATATATATATATATATATATATATATATATATAGAAAGAGAGAGAGAGAGAGAGAGAGAGAGAGAGAGAGAGAGAGAGAGAATAGAGGGGTGAGGTGAACGTCCCCTAGAAGGCTGTTACAATGGCCTAGTTAGAAGCCGGCCTCCCTACATCTCGGCTTGTGTGTACTGTCAACACACTGCTTACAGCTATACAGCCACATGCGGTCCACCTCTTCTTTATCGTCTTATGCTATCAAATTCCAAAGACGCGAAGAAACGAGCAATACCGCATTTGCCATGGTAGGCCCATTAATCAATCAGTGCATTCCTTCATCCTTAATGTTTATCTCAGTGAGTTTCTCATTAGTTCAACGCACAAATGCGTAGCAATGCCTTGGCAATGGAGATTGTCTATCAGGCTTCTGCTCCATTGGTGTAATAATTGTTAAACTCGAACTCACAGAAGCTACAGTCTTGGCTTCTACTACTATTTTCGTTCATTCAGTAAGGCTATTATCTAGAATCCTCTCCAAGGCTCTGCCTCCGCAAGTCAGAACAACAGATCTTTTGTATAGTCTCATTCCTCATGATGACCCAACCACCACAGCATAATCTCCTTTATAGTAAGATATTAGATATGAGTGTCACTTGAAATACCAATTATGAACTATATATAAACTAGTTTTAAAACTTGCAAATATCATTGGTTAAAAATAATTTTCATATTAACTTAAAATAAATAAAGTTATCATTTTTATCATGAGACTCACTAGAATGTAAGAGTACCTACTAGAATAAGAAATATCCTATTCCATTGCAGCAATCGTTAGTAAATTCTATTGGAGTTAAATGATCTGTTTACCTTTTTAAATTACAGTGTTCACTTAGTGCAAAGAACTGTTTTCTTTAAAACTTAAAGGAGTAGGGAATAATGCAGTTAATTTCCTACTATATGAACTTAGCAAAATTTAAAGCGAATGCTCTAGTTCATGCCCAAGGGCCTAAATGACGTATCCACATCGGACTGGTGCGCTCATATAAACTAAGCCAATTCCTTCGTAATATCAACTGATAGCAAATCCCATTTCATTCATTATAATATTTGGGAGAAAACATGGCGTTGGATCTGCAATAAGGCGAAATCACTGGAATTTAGAGAGATTTACAGTTCAGACGAAAGACCAACCATTACCAACATCCGGTAACTCTAACGACTACGGACATTATACAATTTATGCGTGATTGCATGAATAACTACAGCTGCGAGCCACGCACAAGTTTTTAGAGCGATATGAACTAAAAGGAGAACGTAGATTCAGAAGATTAAGTTGGGGTTCGATGAAGTTTTGTGTAATTTTGTCGTGTGAGCAACCTCAATCAGCTTTTTTATTTAAAGTCGTTTACGCAGGTGCTGCTTAACCTAAGCGGGTTTCCAACGTACTGAAATGACACACAGATGATCTCATCTCACTATCTATTATCTATTTCTCCTGCAGTAAGAAGTCTATGGAAACAGGTGTTACAATCTAGACTTGAGATGTTTCGTGACTACGGTCCTTAAAGTGAAAATCGGATTAGAAGAAGTGGTGGTTTACAAAGAGCTGAAACCAAATAAAATACAATTATTCGGTTAATAATGGAGTGAAACAATATGAAGTTTGCTTTAAATATTTCGAAATTCGCGACCGCTAGAGAGCGAACAGGCAATTTCTCTCTTAATCTCTTTATTTGTCTGTTGTCAAAATTGTTATTAATTTAAATAATTAATTATATGTATTATTCGGACGTGCGCGTGAGGGTGTGTGTGTGTGTGTGTGAGAGAGAGAGAGAGAGAGAGAGAGAGAGAGAGAGAGAGAGAGAGAGAGAGAGAGAGAGAGAGATGTATATATGGTATAGCAATATCGCTGGAAAGATATTGATATTTGCTTGACTGATGCTCAGACAAATATTATAAACCTTAACGGGAGATACTGAGGAAGCTATGCCATTTGACAGCTGAGTATATAAATGAAAATAATACAAAGTGTATAAGGATTTACATTTATGATACAAATACCGTTCAATGGCAACATTATAGAAACACCATAATTCAAGCTTATACAAAAATAAAATCAAGGTATAATTTACACATACAGACAGGTAAGGGAATGCTTTATAAAAAGAGAATTATGACTGTACAAATGAGTATTAAAATACTGGAATTTTTTGCAGGGATTTAAAGTTTTTAACTAATTCTTTTGTAACTCTTCTACCGTTCCCCATAGTTTACTTGTTTATTTCAATTATTTATTATCGTACGCTCGGCTCCAGTTTACTACGATTGGCAAGTATTTGGGTAGTTTTAGTTCCCTTTAGGAAATTAGCTATTGAGGTAGAACGATTTTCGAAAAATAAGCTGATGAAGCTGAGGTCCATTCATAATAATATATATATATATATATATATATATATATATATATATATATATATATATATTTACCTGGACACCAGCTAAAGCCCTTTGTTTGACAGATCTAGAGGTAAGTAAACAGACCTAGTCTAAAACGTAAACAAGTATACGTAATAAACTAATACGGTGGCCAGACGCATAAAACCTACTGACTAACGGACATCTAACTCAGTACAACTTTTTGACGGGCTTGAAGATGATGCCATCGCATCGAAAGCGCTTGCCAACTGTACTCGACCATCAGCCAGTGACGACAGTCTTCACCGACAAGTATGACAATAGTATCATTTATACTGGCGGTTCCAACCCTTTATTTGAATTACCAGACACAGCTAGTCATGCTAAGGTATTGTTAACTACTTACTAACAAAACCATTCAATTACACAAAAAAATCGCCATCATACGTTTTAACAAACAGTGCTTAACTAACAATGTCACCCCATGATAAGCAACCGTACAGATCAAGACTAACACTTACGCCGCACAAAAGACCAAAACTGACGAACAAAAACGTTGGATGAGGAGAGAGATACGATCACTGTACATCAAGAAAGACCGAGTGAACAACGAGATATACAAACTACACCTACAAGCAACTAACGTACTAACGCACTTAAACCTATACCACTATTTCCAACCGAACTCGACTTACTTACACGAGAAAGTGCAACGGATCATGACAACCAAATACGATACAATACACAGAAAGATTGAAACACTCACCAACAAACAGACACCCAGTACAGGTAAACCCATAAAACGTTTTTATTTTCATAACAGGGTAGACAACCTCACAGATAATTCGTTCACCCAAAACGAGACTAAATTATTTGAGAAAGGACTGAATCACAATATACCCAATGCCACCATAAGAGATACACTCGCGACGAACATAATCGACGCAGAAAACTCCATCACCTACTTACCGCAACACAAACAGGAGAGGACGAGACACAAGATAGCAGACATACTAGAAAACACTACCAAGAAACAAAGAGGCAACAACACGTCCTCAACCGAAAACAACACGACGAAAACCTTAAGAAACAAGCTCCGGCCAAACCAACTCACAGTAACTAAAGCTGACAAAGGCAACGCAATAGTAATCATGACCACACAAGGGCTATCTGGGTAAAAATCATGATGCGTTTTTTGAAAAAATGTCCCATGGACTCTCCCAGGAGATGTCTCAAATGAAGTACGTTCAAAACTCGGTTACCAATTGTTGTTTGATCTTTACCATATTCGATATTTACCTTTATAAACCTTTTATGGAATACTAAAGATCAAGTTTGGTAATGGCTGAGATCGGACGAAAGGCGGGGGCAGGGATTTTAAGGGGGGCATCTAAAATTCAATATACCTCTGTTATTTTGAGTTGGATCACAAAATGTTATAGAACCAGTCTTGTTACACATTTAATGTTTTATACACTTTTTCTTAACTCTCATTTAGGGAGTAATTTTGTTTTTCTATCTCTTTCAGCATTCAGTAGAATTCCCCTCCCCTTCTCATAGAATTTCAACTTTTAAAAGTTTTACTTCGAGTAACTAAGTCACTGATACCTCATGTGCAACTTACATTTTAATTATTGCTTATGGTGACTTCTTACTACGGGAGAAATGAGAATAATTTGTGAGAGATCACTAGTGTGGGATTTCAACACGGGGGAATGCTGCTTAGTTTTCGATGCCCCTACGTGACGTAGTTCTCTTATCTCATAGGTATTAGATATTAAAAGGAATGGTGGATGTTTGAAAAATGGTTGGGGAATTTACTTCATGGGGACAACCTCGATAGCTGATTTAGTTTTAGATAAATGTTTTTAAAAGCAAGAGACGCTGGGTTGTCCCTGGGCAATTTTATAATACACATCCGTGATTATGTATGTATCCATGATCTATCCGAAATATCATATCTTACATTACATTCTGTGTCTTTACAAATGGCTTGATGGAAACGAGGCATGAGATTAATCTGTATATATGATATTTAGTGTGAACCCTAGTTGACCAACAAAACCGTTAATGAGACAACAAATATTTGTGTGTATTGAAATTCCTGCAATTGCTCGTCCTCTTTCATTACTGTAATGTACTGTGTATTTAACGGAGTCATATAGTGAGCTCAGAGGCTTCCGATAGACAAAAATCGAACTCGTTAATAAAATTATACGTTATCTTATGAACTTAACAACTTCATTTCTATGAGAAATATATTTTGATATGGTAGTGAATAACCTCAGAGATGTGCCATCGACGGAATCAGCAGTGTAAAGGGGTAAACAAATGTTTGCAATAGCTTGACGACATGATGGCCAAATATCAACGATTGAACGGCCAGACAATGTCATCTACCTTTTGTCCGAAATTATGTGATGTGATTTGAGAAGATAACTCAATAATACTAAGTGATTAGATCTGACCATCCTATTTGTTCATTATTGCATATTATGTCGCAGAACATCTTAAGCAACTCCTTCAAAAGATATTTGAAGCAATTCGCTCATTGTTCTTAGTTCTCAACTCTATGCAAGCCCCTTTTATCTGTATCAATCCTTCATTACAGAGATAGAAGAAATATAGGTGGTCTATTATTATTCAAAGATTAAGCTCAACACCAAAGAATAGAGTGGTTTAACATTTTTAACTATATAACAGGTAATTATATTTAAATAACAATGTTTGGATGAAAAAATGGTATGCCCTCAAACAAATATAAGTTGTATCCTTTATTATGGTACTCCGTTAAGTGGGTGACAAAAGAATCAAAAAGACTGTTCAGCCAGTTTCAGTACCTCGAATACTTTGTTCGCGTGAAAATTGTAATTAATTAGATCAGCATTATGGTGAAAATGTGAGGTATCAAACATGAAGGTCGTCATATGTCATCACTAATTAGCGAAAACTTAAAAATGTCCATAAAAAAAGACCTGGACAAGGTGCAAACTACTTTAATGTTATGCTGTATTTGAGTCTACATGCAGCTTGTCCAAACATTTCATGTTGTAAAACCCCGCATTTTCTCTATAACCTTTCCCCCACCCCCCCTTATTGTATTTTATGTACGAGTATAGGGTAAGGAAGCATGATTAATTAAACACACTGTACTTGCGAAGCTGCATAAATTTATCGTATGTTAAATTTAATATTAATCATAATATTAACGCTCACTTTGTGCTACTTGACTATTTGGGAGAGTTTATCATAAGGTTACAACCCCTTTCTAGCTAGGGTGGTACTAAGGATTTTATTCAATGAGTTCGCCACTGAATAAATTCCTATTACCCAGGCGGGAATCGAACTCGCTACTCTAGGATTACCATGTGAGACTATGACCAATGCCTTAACCCGCATAGCTGACCTCAGCTTCTATCCTGTGATAAAACTCCAAAGCCACTAAGAACGTCTCACTCAAATAAGACACCTGTTAATCCCACAGACGAAGACAGTTGTCAATGAAGACATTGTCATTCCGGCCTTCAGACAAAAGTTATCCCCCACTGAGTGATTTACACTGCCTATTTAAGTTAAATTCATATTACTTGGAGAGGTTATTGATATTTTTGACACTGGTTAACATGTAACATAAAACGAACATGACGAATAAATCGCTTCAATGTCCAATGGCGCGGAAAATTACCACACTTGAAAACCAAAGTACATTTCTGTTTGAGGCGACTAATGACGAGTTGAGTGTGTGTGAGTATATATAAGAAGGCATGAGAAGTTGAGTGAAGAGGAACAGCTTACGTAAGAAGTTACGTTGGTTCTGGAGAAAGCTAAAGCTTCTCAGTTTTGCCAACTCTCTTACAACAACACCATCACGTAGAATTTAAATACCTGAACTTTTAAAATGTAAATATTATTTATTACATTTTTTGCTAAATTGATGGACCACATACAAAATTAGTACTTTTTATAAGCGATTCTTTTAAGTATGCTTAAGCATAAGTGCGTAGAAAAATGTTGCTTCAAAACCGAAGCACTAAAAATAACAGCTGTAAATAGTGTTGTGTGCCTAAAAAGAGACTACTAATAGTAGCAGAGGTGTAATAGTCTAGTATTCTGAGATCGTAAGTAACTACTAATAGTAGCAAATCTATAAGTTTTTTAGTGGTCTGTCGCTCATAAGTAACTACTAATAGTAGCAGAGCTGTAATGGTCTAGTGTTCTGAGGCTCGTAAGTAACTACTAATAGTAGGAAAGCTATAAGTTGTCTAGTGGTCTGACGCTCATAAGTAACTACTAATCGTAGCAGAGCTGTAATGGTCTAGTGTTCTGAGGCTCGTAAGTAAC
The DNA here is from genome assembly GCA_019009955.1 of Riptortus pedestris. NCBI lineage: Eukaryota > Metazoa > Arthropoda > Insecta > Hemiptera > Alydidae > Riptortus > Riptortus pedestris. The sequence goes on along the minus strand of CM032228.1, from coordinate 145,569,617 downwards.
TACTAATAGTAGGAAAGCTATAAGTTGTCTAGTGGTCTGACGCCCAGAAGTAACTACTAATAGTAGCAGAGCTGTAAATAGTTACAATGGTAAAGGCGTCGTAGTACACCGTGGAACATCATGCAAAGAGTTTCGAGTTTCAAAACATTGGAAAGTACCGCAAGAAATCGTAAGAACTGTGAGAGGAAAGTGAAAAAAAACCCTTTCACTTGTGAAGAATTCTTAACAGAGATCTGGGAGAATCACTTTCAGCGGAACGCTTTTAGGCAGACTATTTCTACCTTTAATCCTATTATTTGGAACTTTCTTATATGTTCTGCGTAAAATAAGATTAACTTTGTGCTGAAAAAAATTACTTATTTAGGTAAACCAGTTTAAAGAATAATACGCTTCTATATGTAGGTAAACATAAGACCTCAATTATGTATCTAAGTGGTCAAGTCTGGTCTGGAGTTTAGAGAATGATATGCTCGCCTCATGCACTAGAAATAACAGAGCTGTAAGTAGTGTTGTGGGACTAGAAAGTAACTACTAATAGTAGCAGAGCTATACGTCGTCTAGTGGTCTGAATCTCATAAGTAACTACTAATAATAGCAGAGCTGTAAATAGTCTAGTATTCTGAGGCTCGTAAGTAACTGCTAATAATAGAAGAGCTGTATGTAGTATAGTGTTCTGAGGCTCATAGGTAACTACTAATAATAGCAGAGCTGTTAATAGTCTATTGTTCTGAGGCTCGTAAGTAACTACTAATAGTAGCAAAGCTATAAGTTGTTTAGTGCTCTGAGGCTCAAAAGTAACTACTAATTATAGCAGAGCTGTAGTTTAATGTTCTGTGGCTAGTAAGTAACTATTAATAGTAGCAGAGCTATAAGTTGACTAGTAGTCGGAGGCTCAGAAGTTACTACTAATAATAGGAGAGCTATAAATAGTCTAGTATTTTGATAAGTAACTACTAATAGTAATAGAGCTGTGAGTAGAGACTTTCTTGGTAACTGCTGTGCTACTGGAAGTAGAGACTTTTTATGATGTTTGGACTTCAGGTTTTGAACTGCTACTTAAATTGGCAGACTAATCGGTAGAACAATGAAGTTAAAAGGTTAAGCTAATAAGCAGTGCGTTTTCGATAGTTCATTAGCATTAGTTGGCTTACTACCTGAAGTAGTAGAATTATAGTCTAGTCCTCTGAATAATACGGTTTATACAATAGTACAGCAGATTTAGCAGTAGTGAATATTATCAATTGATACCTCAGCTTCAGGTTCCAGAAGAAAGTGGACATTTTTGCAGTTTGAGGGCCCACAGTTTTCATAATGCGCCCATATAATATTAAATTTTGCCAACATCGCCGTGAAAGCAATTTTGCATGAGAGGAATATTTTAATTTGGGCAGAGGAGAGGCTGATGAGCAGCACAGCTGTCTTGAGGTCGTGATGGATTCTAGCTGGGGACTTTATTAATACTAGGTGGCGTGACCGAGGCTCCTCACGACTGGCAGCTGAGAGGAAACCTACAGCTTTGTTCGTACATGGAGGATCACGAGGCGACCCCGCCGAGTCTGCTCGACCCTAAAGCCAGTACCAATCTTTCTTTCCTCGTGCATATTAAATGGTGCTATTCTCCATTCAACCAGTTTAAGCAACATTCCACGGGTTACCATAAACCATTACCATGCTCCTCAATACCTTGCCCACGCCATTGAGAAGAATATTCACAAATGACCCTGTGATGTTCAGAATAACCTTCCAATTTTAAGGTAGGGTCCAGAATAACATAAATGCTGTTCCTAGTCTGTTATGCCCTGTAGTGTCTGAAGTCAAATCTGGTTATTTTATGAAAATTAATTCTTGAGTTTTTCTAACATCCAGACCTACTGGAAACTTTTAGTTAACATAAAGTTTCTTGCCATTTTTGTCAACGTAATTTGTTCAGAGATTTTGTGTAACAAAGACTTTTCAGTTTTTAAGGGACAGTATTACATCGACACCAGTCATTGTATGACCCGAATATATATATCAGTCAAAAATTGCTTGTGTTCATCTTCATCTAGGCTACATTATGTCTTAATTGCGGAAAACAAGTATGTGTACAATCTTCTCTATGTTTTGCTCCTCTAGTAACCCCACCACACCATTTTCTCTCTCTCTCTCTCTCTCTCTCTCTCTCTTTCTCTATCTCTCTCTCTCTCTCTCTACAACAGTGCATATGGTATAAGACATAACATACATCCCAATTAGTTCTGATCTCATAAGTGCTCATCTTTGACAGCCTTCAATTCATACTTAAAATGTATTCCTCAAAGCAGTAATGACCGGTTTTCCTTACGTTCTATCGCCTTCTCTTCCCATTACTGAGTGTGGTCAAATGACTATAACACTATTCCTGACGAACTAGCTGGAAGCGTCTACTCCCGGAAAACAACAAACAACAGGGCCCCTGTTTTCCTTGCCTGGAGTAATAGAATTAAATTGGTGTTTGATATATTTATGATACAAATCAATCTTCTTAAAGACATTACTCTATTTCATTAATTGCTAATGTTAAAGGAAGGCACTTATAAGAGTGAAAAAAGGAATAAAGTTCAACATGATTTACTATGAAGTTATTTACCAGTGTTTATAGAATCATTCGGAGCATATTCGTTATCTTAAATTAATATAAACATTGTCCTATTGCTTAAACATTAATATTTTTTAGTCCAGTAGGCGAAATTGCAAGACACCACTAAATTATTTATAGCTCTGTCCTGAACTCAGTAAGGACGACGACCCCAATAAAGCTGGGGGACTATAAAACGGAAAAGGTTCAGTTCCTTTTACAACCCAAGCCCAAAACCTTACCTGGTTGCCCAAGCCTCCAATATATCCAACCATGGCTTAGCCAACTACAACAAAGAGAGGCATGTTGCATCTCATTTGCTGAACAGAAATCCAAAAAATAGAAATTCATGAGATTCCTAGGTCAGGCACCAATATTCATTAACAACCCAATTTCTACGAAATTTTTAAGTTCCTAGTGTGGATATAGACCATGATATTATATATATAAGCAAACTTCGTAATGTAACCTAACCTAATAATGTGTTCTTATGAAGTCCATTACTTCCAGAACAATATTTTGAAAACCCATATTTAAATTTAATGTACAGTTACCTTAGTAACACATATGTAGCGTACAATTCCAAATAAATAAGTTATTTCTAGAATGGGAATTCATAGAGACAGTTAATATTCTGAAAGTACAGTGGCTGAACATTAAACGTTAGCCATTGAATTTAATGACTCGACTCGACATGCCCAGAAAGTCGGAGAAACTGTATTTCGTCTGAGTCAAACTATGTTTGTTTAATACAAGAAACATTCTCCAGGGTGCCCCCCCCCTATCCCAATAACAAAAAGAATTACAATAACTAGTTGTTAGAGTTATTGTAATATTACGAATTCTTCATTTGGTGTGTAGAATTTCAGACTTATTAGTTATTCTTTTAAAATTTAATTATGCATTACAAAAATAACAATAAATATTTCCTTAAGTTCTTCTACAGAACGTAAACCTTTAGAGACATAATGAGTAGTGGTGGATAATAGCTCCATACAGACCACCTACTGCTTTAAAACTACTGTCTTATAAGTATTCATTAACAATGTAAACTTTTTATCTTTCAATTTAGTTGAAAAAAGGGGAAATGAATAAATAAAACAGCCATAAAAGTACAATTAATTATAAATATTAAATATCTTTTTTTTCTATTTTCATAGAATAATTCATACCCATTAAATTATTAAAGTATTAAATAAAACATAATATTTTCCAAATAATGCTAACGAGATTCTTCTAACATAATATATATAGTGTTACATTGAATTAAATTATTATGGATCCGAACATTAGAATGGTTAAATTAATCTCTAACAATATAGACTACAACGACCGTTATATTTAGTAAGAAAAGAGGAGAGAGACGCGTTGGTGAATTCTATAAACTCCTTTTCAGTACAGCTGAATGCTAGCCATCTACCATGATTGCCACTATCAAGCCTCATTTGGCAATGTGCTGATGTATGTCGCACTGTAAATATGCAATGTTATCCTGGACCGTGATAATACGCAGGCAGCAGTGCCGGAACAGTTCAACGTATCTTATAAGGAAAGCGTTTACATATGTTACGATATAGATTAGATATCAAAAGGGAGTTTTTCGAAAACAGAATGTGAGTATTGGATAAATTTTTAATTTTTTTAGTGTATTGACGGTTGTTACATGAAGTGTAGTTCACACAATTGTCACTGAGGGGGGGAGGGTTTACTCGTCATTCTCTTACCTTATTTATAGTGGAGCAAAGTTATGCGGGATACACAGGCATCTAACAAGAGTCCTAATTCTAATTTTGCTGGTTGATGTTGTCAAAAAATACAACGACTGGTTAATAGTCTAAATTAAAAAACAAAACTCATGCATAAAGGACCACGAAGTAAATGACGGACTTGCAAATTCGGAAGATCAAACACAGAAGTAGAGATGTTCTTCTGTGTATGACTATTGGAAGTTACGATGATTGTTAGTGAGAGAATGAACACTGCATTACCGATCGGCAAAGGACGATGGGAGGACAGAGTATGCAGAAAGCGACTAACTGCCTCTTACAGAGCATTGAGAAAGAGGTCAGCCGGCGTTGTTGGCCGCGCCCGCAAAACATCCCTGCACTGCGTCATCCCCCATTCTTACATACTCTGCATGCATCAGGCGTCTCCTTCATACATTGATAACAACTTACATTGTATCTTCCATATCCAACACCATATACTCATAAAATAAATTAAAAATGTCTGAATTTTAATCTACAGAAGTAAATAAAGGAATTTTCGTCCCACAAACTTGTTATAAGGTATTCAGTAAAACGTGGAATGAATGTGCACAAACAAATAGTAATAATGAACATGAAACTATCACCTTATTAACTAAATTAAAAATCATTAAATTTAAAAAAAATCATAAGAGTCACTTCTCCAGTGTTATTGCTGAATAGTTTCAATGCTGCTGACTTTTATACATACAGATGGTCAAAAATAACTTTCTTGTGTTCAAGAAGTCCAATACACAATAGTAAAAGAGGATCATTGAAATCATTTTAAAAATAATGAAACGTTTTTCTTTCGGAGCTGTCATATTTTTGTATGGCCACACTTGTGGCAATAAATCTAGCCTAATATTTTTCTCAACAAAAAAAAAAATACAAAAACTCGAAGATTTGACCACCCCACGAAGTACAATTGTATAATAGGGTAGTAACTACATGAAAATGCAGTATACAGTGAGGATTTATCTCAAGGTTTTTCAAGTACTTGAGAGGTAGTTGATTTTATTATAAATTTAAATTTAATGCATCCAAATACATTGAAGACGGAAATAATTCTTCTTGACATAATATGGTAAATTTAGTCATGTATGTGACCTTTATTTTTAGCGTAGAAGGAAAACCAAAAGTGCACTTTCGTCAAAGCCTGGTGGTTCTTGGCCCACCTAGGTTTTTATAAATTCGTTCTATATACAGTAACTTAGCAAGTACGGTTCTAATTAACATACTGACCATTTAGTTTTATTCCATTAATTTTAAAACTGAGTTTTATTCAATTATCTTCCCTTTCAACTATTATTAATAGTTAATAGTTTTATATATATATATATATATATATGTAAAATTGTAACCTCTCTCTGTGCATTGATTTTTTCCTCTCTCTGTGCATTGATTTTTTCCTCGAAATTTCACAATACTCATAAGGCAGGCCTGAAATTTAAAATAGCGATATTTTGTTTCCTATTGGTCTTAACGGCAAATATTCACATGACAAAAGTTGTTTATACAGTTAGTTGTGTTAACCTATTTCCTGTTAAATGTTGGAACTAATTCTAAACTATGTGTGCTCGGAGTGGGTTTGACAGAAAATATATGCATTATAAATACTATTTAATTAAATTCTATCCATGATTATGATTTGAGTTATTCACGGTGTGTCAAACAGTAGAGAGGGATTGATCGGGAACTCATTTTCATGAACTCTTTTAAATTATATATATATATATATATATATATATATATATATATTAATTTTTATCAAATGTTTGCCTTAATTAATCATACAGAATAAAAACAACTTATTTGAAAGGCATTTCCTAAACTGAATGTATTAATACAGTGCAGGGTTACCATAAACGCTCACTATGGTGTAACGATTCTTTTAGTGATGGAGTCCATCCTACCCTACTAATTTGCTAATGAAATCACATTTTCCTTACTGTTCATCGCGAAAACTAGGATCACTTACTCGTCTTAAGGTTTTTAAATTTTAAATTACAAATTTAATTAGTAGATCTTTGTATTTTATTTTATTTTATTTAAATGTTACCTTTTTATTACAAAGAATAAAATTGGCAATGAGGTGGTTAAGATGATGTAGAACTCAAACGTTAACAACACAGTTCTGTACTAACAGTTTTAATTAAATATCATGCAATTTTGTATTTTTGAAATTTGTAAAATATTGAAAGAATAAAAAAGATTGTGCAAAATAAATTATAATTTGGTTATTTTGAATTAAAATGGTTAACAAGACGTATGTAAGAGTATTATTTGAAAGTAGGAAGGCTTTTGTGGCAGAGATTAAATGGAAGAAGGGAGCAATGAAATGAGGACATATGTCGCACAGAACGGGAGAGCCACACAGCTTTAAGGGTTCGAGTAAAGCAGTGGCGGAAGTGTAAGTAAGGGTGTGTGTGTGTGTGTTTGTGTGTGTGTGTGTGAGAGAGAGAAAGAGAGAGAGAGAGAGAGAGAGAGAGAGAGAGAGAGAGAGAGAGAGAGAGAGAGAGAGAGAGAGAGAGAGAGAGAGAGAGAGAGAGATGAGAGAAATGATAGGGCGAAAGAGAGCGATGGAGCGAGGGTGTATTGATTGTAAGGTGAACGTCCGGAGACTGGCACGGCTAGATAAAGGCCTCCACATCTATCATCTTAGTGGCAAAGCAGCCCACAAGTAATCTAACAAGGAAGAACCAAACTGATCTATAATACAACTCGAGTTTCATTTAAAATTTAAAACAGACCAATTTCTAAAGACGGACTCTAGTGTATTCTCCGTACGTTAAGATGTTTTCTTTTTTATTAGAAAACTCTGCAAGTATAATTATCCATTGGGAAAAACATTTTGGCACGTTTTTATCGGAGTTCTAAAGTGGCATTATGAGTGTCAGAGTAACATGATTTTTTCTTTACACATCATGAAATAATCTTTACGCAATTAATGTTAAGTGAGGAGCTGAAAAATTTGCCCACTGAATTGTTATCTACCTCATTTGCATCACCTTCGAGATGTTTAGTTTTGCTCGTATAATAGTCTACCTTGTCACTTACTAATAGTCCATGTAAAAATATGTTTAAATTAATGAATCTATAAATGGCCAACTGACGAAGACTAATCAGGTAAACTAATCAGGTTTCACACGTGCCAGAACGGCGCACAGATAACGTGATATAATATTCTCCTCTCTATTTCTCCTTTTGTTTGAGCCCTATGTATGGCAGGCTTGAAGTTTAATCTGGACATGAGAGCTTTTAAGATTATATGCCTTAATATCAAAAAGTCCGTCAGGCAGGGGTGCGTAAACTAAGTAGATTTCCAAACGTGAATAAACGTAACACAAGTAGAAGTGGGGGTTAACTGAAGGCTGAAAACTGGAAAATGCAAATATCTCAGTTAATATTCAAGATAAGGAATAAATGTATAGAACAATATTTATAGGACATTTAGTTTGCAATAAGATTCATTTTATACCCATTTTCGATCCGACTTATAGTAACGGAGATATTTCGAATTTTCATAATTCTCCCCCTCTCCCCTGGCCCAATTTTAGCCATTAACGAACGTGGTCTTTCTTTTTACTTAAAACGACTAAATATCGAGTTTGGTAACGATCAAACAAAAATTGCGACCGCTAGAGCGGTAACAGACAAATATACATATAGTTTTGAATGGACCTCAGTTTCATCATCTACTGGGTAGGATCGATGGTCATTTGAAGAAAAAATTCGAAAAATGCGTCATGAGTACGATCTCAATAGATGATTTCCCATGAGGGCGATCTGCTAAAACGGCTAGGAGATCTACTAAAGGCTGAATGCGATCAAATACAACTATGTCAATACAACAGTTAGCGAGAAATACGTTATACAACAATTGTATGAAGTAGAATATTAGTAATACAACATATTATTACAAAAGATATATTTGTTACTCCTGATCTGATTTACAAACTCGATAAAAGTTTGAATAACGAGGTTCGTTATGATCTCTAGAGCGTTAACAGAAAGATAATTAAGTATAGATTCATATATATATATATATATATATATATATATATTACACATTACCCTAGGTTAGAAAAGGGTATTAACCTGCCAGTAACAAGTCCTTATAACATAAAAAAAAAATTAAAGAGAAGTGAGCCCAATAGGTTCTCTTAGAGGGAAATAAAATAGGAGAAGGAGAGGAATACGAAATAGGTTAGGAATTGTGATTGGAGGGGGTTGCTACCAGGAACCAAACACTCGCCGCTCTGAACCAGTAGGAAGGTTCCCTCAGCTCACGTAACTACAGCCAAGGGAAAGCGGCTCAAAAGACAACGGAATCTAAAGCTGTTGTTATAAACAACTTTCGCCTTTGATTAAAACTTAACTCGCCCGCTTATAGATTGGACCTACAGCAGCTACTGGCGAACGTGTCTCTTCTATTGAAATATCATGTTGCGAAACGCACTAGCAGTAAAGAGAAAACGTTTACCACCTTTATTTCTACAAGTACCTATATGAGATTCATATCGGAGATTGAAAGGGTAATGGTCTGATCTGAGAGTAATGTCATATTTGGAAACTGAACGTTTTTGCTTTATTTAAGCCGTCTAAATAAAAATCTCGAATAGAGCATTATAACAAATAAATAAATTCTAAAAAGTTATAAAGAAACGTTTGTTAGCACATGTAAAATTTTGTTAACATTTTATTTCAACAAAAGTACAAAATTTGTTGTATCCTAGAGTATAAAATCACGTATTAAATATTTATACAAGATTTCGAAAATAACTTTACAAATGTGTGCTGAAATAGCCAAGTTTTTAAAAATTAAATTACTTTTTAACGTAAAGTTTTTGAAACTAAGGCTAATTGGGATGGGTTGTCTACAGGGTACCACCCTTTTCTAGACAGGATGGGTCTAGGGATTTTAATTAATGAATTCCGTCACTAAATAAATTCCTATTGCCTAAGCGGGTATCGAACTCACTCTAGGTTTTTTTTATAGAACAGTTAAGTTTTTGGCATTTTTTTTTTTTTTTTTGCTTTTTCTTCATATGAACTAAACTTAAGTGCCTGGCAATTTATGAGTCATTTAGAGTGGAAAGTCGCATGAATACGTCATTCTATGCAACACGGTGTTTTGAATAAAAACATGCGGTATTCTCCTGTTTTCCACGCAGAGTATCCCTCTAACGTGGGAATTTATTTAAATGTTGTGTGCTCCATCCTTTGGATACTACACACATTTCAGCACATTATAATATTTCTTATATAATAATTGTAAACATTATACAACAATAAATTAATTAAATAAAAACAAAAATAAAGTAAAAAAAAATATATAAAATAAAACATATGTAATATTACATATGTGTACAACAATAGGTGTATATCTACAAAATGGTGTCCAAATCTTGAATAAATACATTAAATCCCCTGTTGAATTTGAGTAAAAGTTTCGGTTTGTCCGTCGGCCAAGTTCCGTTTTGTAAAGTAATATACTTGATGAGTTTTGTTCTTGGTCCTTCAAGTAATGTACAGTCATATAAGAGGTGGTCATATGTCTGTTCAGTCTCATTGTCACATTTACATGTATTTGTGTTTGTTAGTTTAAATTTGTACAAGTAACTCTTCGTAGGTCCATGTCCTGATATAAATTGTATTTGTTTAGAATTGCTAAGTGTTATTTTTTGTCTCTGGTATACAGTTGGTATGTACTTATGTAATTGTCGTCCTTTAGTAGTGTATGTCCATCTTTCGTCCCATTTTTTATAAGATTCGTTTATCAAAATAGTTTTAATGGTCTGTTTAGTCAGTTTAGAGTATGTAATAGGTATCGTTTCGTCTCTTGAAGCTGTATTTGCAAGTTGGTCTGCTGTGTCATTTCCTAAATTTCCGGAGTGTCCCTTTATCCATGTTATTGCCACTATTACATTTTTCTGTCTACATAGTGTGATTAGTCGTCTGATCTGTTCAGTCTGTTCGTTATGGTTTTCGTTATTGTAAATGCGGTCTATGTTAATTTTGCTGTCCGTATAGATTATGCTAGTCTCTCTGTCACTTGAAATGTCGTGTAGTGTTTTGAGTGCCTCAGTAATTGCAAGGTTTTCTGCTTGATTGTTTGTACATAGTGGTGATAGTCTGTATTGTCCTCTCTGTATAATATTGCCGTCTTTTAAAATAATGTACGCACACCCAACGCCATCCTTGTTTTTACTTCCGTCAGTGTATATATGATATGTCCACGTTATGTCTAAGTTGTCTAATGGTCTAATGTAGTCCTTTGGGTGTATCCAGTAAGAATGTCTCACGTCTTTTTCTATTTCGTTTGATGTAATATTTTGTAATGTAAAGTCCTGTGGGATTTCATTCAATTTCAATAACATATGTTGCCTTATCATTTGCTCAGCTTTGATGTAAATTGGCATAGTGTCTGCTAATACACATGAAGCCTCATAAGATAAAGTACGATATCCTTTAGCAATTTTTATCGCAATTAGCCTTTGCACTCTTTCTAATTTTTTGACATTTCTTTTCACGACCAAGGCATGGCCCCATATTTCAATTCCATACGTCAATATGGGAACGATCGCCCCTTTGTATATTGTGGTCAGAGCGTCGGATTTAAGACCCCAAGCTTTTTCTATATATGCTGCAGAATTGTAGTTTTCGAAGAATAAATGATTACTACAAATTAAACTGAAATTACAGATTAGTCATCAGAAATTAATTACGTTCGTTGGGAATAATTACCCAGTAAGTCGCTTACGAAATCCCAAATTTCGAAAGGAAAAATCGTGTACTTCAATCAACAATTAACTACAAATAAATGCTCTCAATTTTTTTGGGGTTTAGACATCTACACAACAATAATTTTTTATAATAAGCATAATTAAATGTTTTAGATTTCTCGAAATTTAGCTATATCTGAGACTACTTACTAAAGAACAAAGGGTAGAAATTTGTTCAAACGAATAATTAAAATATGAGTCAATTTTTCAGCTAACCTCAGATGAAGGAAAAAAATGTGGAAACAATTGAGGCATTGCAAAATACTATAACTCAAGTTATGACACTGATTTTAAGGTACTGACAAGTCCATGCTTAAAAAACTTAAATTATTCAAGGAGATAGTGAAAGCAAACTTGCCGAAGGACTTGAGAAAGAAGTCCAGAGATTTTAGGAAAGGTTGAAAGTTACAGTAAATGCACAGAGGACCTACTGGGGAATAACAACGGCAGAAATAGGAATTTTTAGGGTTCAGCAAGGTGCAAATGAACTTTGAATATATTAAAGAGTTGATTGTAGCATGTAGTAAAATATGTTAGGCAGAGTTAAACCGAAATTACTTTTAAAATATGAAAAAAATAAAGATAATACTCCTTTTTACCAAATATTATAAAACTGTTGTTTTAGAAACCCTTATTACGGGATATACTGAATTTTAGCACAAACTTTATCTGAATTATTGTAACAGAAATGAAAAATAAAACAATACCCCGATGTAACTACCCCTTGGGAAAATTCTTCGGGACTAGCAGAAATAAACATTAGGGAATGGGTTGTTGGGCGTTGAAAATTGAGGAGCGGAACTAGTATTAGACAATAAGGTTTGGCCGCTTCGCTAGGGGTGAAAAACAAGTTGTAGGGTGGGATGAGGTTTATTGAAGAAATGAGGTCAGCAACTGCTTTCAGTGCAAAGGGGTAGAACCACCACCGAAAGTCCTGCAAATATTATTAGCATAACCATTGGCCTTACTAGTCAACACTAACAACATTGCAGCCCCTAACAGTAGGAACGCAATTAACGGAATTTTACACTCAGCCGTTACCATGTCTGCTAACTTCCAGAAAACAGATACGACTAAAATGGAACAAGATTATTCATCCAAAAACCTTGAAATATTGAGGTTAACTGCCTACGAGAAAGGACGTTTTTTGTATAAACTACACAATTTGAAGGTAGATAAGGACGAAATTACAGAAAATAGTTTAATCAACTGCCAACTAAATTCCCTCGTCTACTTTAGACTTGTGTTTTTATTTTGATTTGTTTATGATGGGCGTTCAATATTGAACGTTTGACTGCCACTAGACTACCTGAAGATTTTCCTTTTCAAAAACTACAATGTTTTATTTGATATCTATAGGAATGGACATTTGCATAAAGCTGAAACCATAGGCATTTATTGAGTATACTAGCATAGACACAGACCAATATATTCAGAACTTATAAAGTAGTTTTAAGGTATACTTTCGTTTTTGGTATAGGTATTAATTAAAGGGATACTTTATTTGGGTGTCCAACGTTAAATAAATATATAAATTGTAACCTCTGTCTGTACATTGATTTTTTTCGCGAAATTTCACGATAAGTTTTCGTTTCACATGTCATAGACACAATAACTGCATTTTGTTTCTTTGGTGTCTGTTTGTTTGTTTGTTTGTTTGTTTATTTGTTACCTTTTCACGCATAAACGGCTGAACCAAATTTTATGAAACTACTAACCCAACTTAGACTTTAGGCTATGTCAATCTTCTCTGAGACGAACAGGAGTGGGGATTGTAAGGGAAGCCTGAAATTAAAAATAGCGATATTTCGTTTCCTATTGGGTTTTCAGCAAATATCTCCATAACAATAGTTCTTTATTTTATTATTTAGAGTAACTTCTTTTATATACACTTTCGTCGTATTCCGAACTATAAATGCGTTATACGTTAAAAACTATAGCAGGAGTCAATAATTTTATTTGGCACAAAAGACTAAACCGAACTAAATAAAACTCGGCTAACACACGTGTTAGCATTAACGCCTTCATTATAACAAGCCATACCAACATTTCTAGGGACGGGCAGGAGTGCGGGTTGTAAGGGAGGCCTGAAATTAAAAACAGCGATATTTCGTTTGCTATTGGTTTTTCGGAAAATGTGCATATAGCAAAAGTTGTTTATTGTGTTATTTAGAGTAACTTATGTTATATTCACTTTTGTCTTATAACAAAGTATAAACGAGATATACACTAAAACTTTAGCGGGAGCCAACAATTTTATTGGACACTAACGATTGAACCGAACTTAACATAACTCGGTATGTCAATTAGCATTGATTCTTCCATGATTATAAGCTATATTAAAATATTAAGGTTCGAACGGGAGTGGGGGTTATAAGGGAGGCCTGAAATAAAAATTCGCGATATTTCATTGTCTATTTGTTTTGCGACAAAAATGCACATAACAAAAGTTGTTTACTTTGTTATTTAGAGTAACTTTTGTTTTATACATTTTTTCGGGAACAAAGTATTGATATGCTCAACAATTCTTTCCAATATGAACTACCAGGTACCTCACCTCGAAAAATTAATTCAAATCTATTGTAATATTTTCTCCTTAATAATTCAAATCTATGCATGATGCACAGAAGACGGGAAATATGACAATATGGGGGACAGTGAAGTCTTACATAAAAAATTAATTTTATTATTAAAAAATGCACAGCAACGATTGGTATAAACCCTAGCACTGGGACGGGTAAATGTCAAAATATTGTGGAAAGTAAAGCCTTGCCAAAAAAACACCATCACCATTACGCCTCAAATGAATTCCCGGGTGAAGCCGGGTATCTGAGCTAGTTTTATATAAATTCATTTCTTTACAGAATTCAATTGCTAGATGTAAGTAGCTAAGATCGTGTAATTCTCTCTAAAGAACGGGAGTCAATAAGGGACTTTCTGTTTTTATATATTTTATTGTAGTTCTACAGTTTCAGTGCTGGCAGACATTCAATAGACGTTTTCGTCTTGTCTTTTATATTCAGCAGGCGTGAATGGCCACTTTTTAACATTTTTAAAAATACCTGTGCTATTCTGATAAGACACAAACTATATTGTATGATTATAAAAATAACCATTATTAATTGGAAATAATTCAACACACAGGGCTAGAGGCGAAGTGATCTGACAGAAACCGAATGATCTGAACGTAAAGGTCAGCCAAATTGAAAAACAGGAAGTTATGTATGCATGTATATCCGGTTAAGAGTATACTATTTCCTGCTGTACTAAATTCAGAATTTGCTATTGCTGATTGGAGCACCTATTGGTATACTTTTCTCCTTTTGAAGTAAAAAAGGCAAATGATATAATTAACTATTAAACAGCGTTATAATTACATCAAATTTTATCTGAAGAGTTGACGAAGTTATTAGGATGAGAGCCCCCCTCCTTAGGGATTGTGCCGGGAGGGCGGTGACTCTAGGAAGAAATGAGGTCAGCAACTGCTATCTATATTTAGCGGCAACAACACTGGGTCCCAACCCCGCCAAAACTCTCATACTCCTACTACTTCTCTTTCTAATCAGTCCTTTCACTTTCTGTTAACACACCTTACAAACAACATTTATAACTTCCTACCCCTACTTCACAGTTTCCTCTAGTTAATTCTTCGATTCTCCCATTCCACCTAATTTGGCCCTCTTTCCTTAACTAATATTTCCGGAAGTCATTAGTAGGAATGAAAAATGCCTTTTGAGAAATTTATCTTTTTATTGAAGAAAGAAAAAATGTTGTACAACTCATCTTCAAGGTAATCGATAAATGAAAATAATAAAAGGAATTTTACTATTAATAAATGCTGTGTGTATTGTAATAATTGTCCTGCTATCAGATAGTGAGTCAGAAGAAAAATATTTTTGGTTAGCGCATTGTTTTAGAGATTTCAAAAGGGTTTCTTTAAGGCTAATATTACATTCAAAATAACAAAAGAGATATTAATGAATTGTTACTAAAGTGTTTTCGTGTTATCTTAGACTTAGGCCACGTTGTCAGTCCATTCGAATTAATAATAGGAAAAATAAAACACTTATGGAACTGGCGGCTGGGTAGGTTGGGGAATAGCTGGTGCGGGAAGTTCGAACATGACCGAACCACAAATAAAACTTGTCTTGGCATCTCAACAAGAATGGTGAGCGACAAGTGAAATGTTAATTCAGCTGTTAGCCGAAAAGCATATTTCACTCAGTTGATATTTACATTATAGCATTAAATGTAGTATTTAAATTTAAACATAAATACATAAAATTTAAAATTCAGTAAACATTTAATATTCATACTATAGTCCCATAATCGTAGCCCAAAGTCATTGAATTAACAGCATTTTAACTTATACATTAAACTATCTTTGTGCTGTTAAACAACAAATTATGGGCATAAGAACTTCTGGTACTACTCATTTTTTTACTCTTGCTTAGGAAAATAAAAATCCAACAGATTTATCCAAGGGTTGGGTTTGAACTTCCTTACCATAAAAATACTTAGGTAGTGTAGGAATAATATCGGACTCCTAGAAGTAGTCAATAGATGGTAAGTTGATGACATTTCTACCCATTGCAGCTTAAATGGAGTTCCAATCCGTCTTCTGAACATTGGTTATATTTGATTCATAGAAATCTAGGTGGATATCTGCAGATCTGTTTCAACTTAGGAAATTTTTAAAATAGGTTGTACTATTTTACAACAGACATTTCTCT
The DNA here is from genome assembly GCA_019009955.1 of Riptortus pedestris. Classification (NCBI taxonomy): domain Eukaryota; kingdom Metazoa; phylum Arthropoda; class Insecta; order Hemiptera; family Alydidae; genus Riptortus; species Riptortus pedestris. The sequence goes on along the minus strand of CM032228.1, from coordinate 145,553,755 downwards.
TATATTTTAATCTTCCTTTCCTAGGGCTCCATTTAAACGAAATTATATATTTAAAATGAGTTTAGGATTTTTTGTTTAGGTTGCACGTATTAGCATTAAGTGAAAAGGAGAAGAATTGATGTGGGAGTTTTCTAAGAATTGAAAATATTTTCAATTTCAATTCTGCGTCATTACATAAGAGCCAATTAAAATGCCTGTCATACGGATATATTTTTATTGCATTTTTCCCCTCCTCCCTACTTCTGTGCTAGTGATAGTCCGCTTCTAACCATCACCGAGCTGTGCTCATTATTTTCATATAAAGTAGTGAAAACTCGAGTTTGCACCATCATCCGATAACGATGATATATCAATAATGGTGTCATTTATATTATATATAGTCTGGCAGGATTAGTGAATATTTGAAAAAAAATGTTTGAAGCCCTACGACAACAACAATTTCCTAATAATAACACATTCCCCATAAAAATATGCTAACAAGAGAGTTAAATATCGTACATGACATTTATTTTATGTTTTCTTCTCTATAATCTGTTTTCGTACGCACGAAGTGTATAATCACAATGGAGGTGAATATTATTCAGAAGTTTACAATTTTACGAAATAGTGAAAAAACCATCACTCAATGAACTCATAAATTACTAGTAAATATGAGAGAATTCTAGATTTTTATTATACATCAGTTAGATTGAATTGTGAGGGTAACTATCCCCCCCCCCCCATTGAGGTTGCAACGAAGACACGATTATTGAAAATTTAGTTTACATTGGATAATTGGTCAGAAAAAAATAGAGGTTCCTTAAAGAAAAATGTACTGGTGCCGTCATCCGTTTATCATTCCTGGGCTTGGGACCTGCTTGAGGAACATTTTGCATGTAACATCTAAAGCTCATGTCTATTATTCCATTAATTTAAAATTTCATATTTGGCCAAGATTGACAATACAAAAAAACAGTTATAAACTTTCGTACTATTCATGTTGCCATTACATTGTTTGGTAAGGTCATTTCCTTTTCCTGGTGATATTGGTATAGTCCATGACTGACAATGGTTAGGGGAGGATTTGCAAAGCAGGTAGCCAGCTTGGTTTACTCGGAAGGGTATTGGAAATGTTTCCCCATCATAAATCCATCTAGCATTCTTGAATAGAAATATTTGCAGTATTTTACAACTTAATGGACACGTCAGGCATTTCAACACGTCAATAATCTTCTCTGTGTAGTTGAAAGTGAAATGCTTCCAAGAACCTTTCACTATACAAAGATTGACGCTATTTCACGTGACATTATTTGCAAAATAAAATACTTCAAGATAGCTAGACATTTATTTTTGAATTCATAAATTGACATATTCATACAGTCTACCTATGAGACAATGAAAATCAATTAAATTTAATTAAAAATATAGATAAAAAACTATTTATAAGATCACTCATTTAAGTATAATATTATGTTTAAAAGTGTAATAGTCCTATCACATTATTTGGGATTTTGAGATTTATCGCCCCACTCCAGTATTGTTAACCACATTAAAAAAAGCGACAGAAAACTGTATCTTTGAATATAATTTGGACCAATTCTTTGAAAAGTGTTCAATTCAAAACATCAACAAAACTTTCTTATGCAAAGAACATTCTTTTTTAGTCTAGGAAAGGCGAATAAAAACATTCTGAAAATCAAATGCTTACTGAAAAGAAGGGTTAAATTTAGGATTACTCCGAGGGGAAATATAAAAGCGCTATCAATCAAAGTAAATCATTTAAAGAAAATGACGAATTCATTGGTGTTATAACTATTCATACCAAGGGATGAATAGTGAAGTAATACAAAACAGATTCGCTTTAAAAGAATCCTTCAATGAACGAATGAACTTTACCAAAAATATTTTGCCAATGGAATTTTAGTAAATACTATTATATTTTCTATATTATAAATAGGGGCTCAGGTTAGCCATGTGAGTTAAAGCGTTCACCTTAATAATAATATATTATAATTATTTTTTTTATTAATGCTCACATTTTGATACTAAGGCTTATTAAGACGGGTTATCTACAAGTCTCCACCCTTATCTAACCAGGGGGTGATTTTTTTTAATTAGTTCGTCATTATTTAAATTCCTAAAGCCCAGGCGCGAATGGAATGGACTACTGTTGGTTTTCCAAGTTGATTAAGACAAACGCCTTAACTCACACACTGAGCCCGATTTCTATATAATGATTAGTCTTAGAAGAAATGCTTATGTAATAGATAATACATAAAATATTCATACATATTTTCGAAATAGATGTCAAGTCACTAGTAGTTGAACCAGAGTGTAAGATTTTATCTTTGTTAAATAGTTTCCTTAACTAGTTCTTTGCCTCCTATGCATATTCAACTAATAGCTTACTCAGGCCAATTATCTCTCACTTAGGTTCCTAAGCTAAAAATATATTATTCTTACAGCAAGCAACCTATACTTGAAGTAGTCATTTATAAGTACCTGACATTTATAATAGGATATCAAAAAAAAACAACGATTTATGAAACTAGATTTGACGTGAACTATTACCTAAGGCTGGTAATAACATTTTTACTTATGAGAATTCGTATTTTTACAGTTTTATAAGGGGACAAAGATCAGTGATAGTGCGCAGTGCCGCGTGATTACGGATCATGAATGAATTATTTTTTGCGTTAGTATCTCTCAACCAATTTGAGTAACTAATTTATGAAAGAAGTAGTCATATTTGATCTGACTACAACGGCAGGGGGCGTCCAGAGGATCAAGCCAAAGGAGTTATCGTGCCAAAACGTTTCATTGCATTATGATTATTACCAGATAACTACAGGCTTGAAGATGCAGTTTAAACCACTGTAAAAGTAAAAGTGTCTAGAGACTATTTTAGCAGTCTGATATAATGTTGTGATGCCAACGATGAAATAAAATGTAGCAATTTAGTTCTAGGGTATTTGACGGTACTGGGTAAGGAACATTAAATAAGACGACTTTTTTTTCTGCACATTGTATCTAGTGTATAGTAATGTATCAAAGGCTCTTATATTGAAGCTGTTATGGAATCGTCCTATGAGCCACATTTACTCCTCCACCACTGAGGCAACACAAAAAGTGGTACTGAGATAAACTTGAATCGCCCCCTTGGGACTTCTCACAAACGGTTTGTGAAATGTTTGATAGCCCTATAGGAAGAAGGAGAGTGGGCAGGTAAGAGAACAGAGAGTCCCGTTATGATTTGGGCCGAAAGCAGATGTGTTGTACTTCTATGGAGAGCCAGCTGTCTCAATACTATCTCATGGAGAAATGTACACATACCTGATACCTGTTCACAACATCTGTCTTCTTATCTTCTTTTTAAACCTTTCTTCCCGTTATGGCACTTCTTCCGATGTCCTGAGGTAGGCTAGGGTTGAAAACACAGCCGGCCTCACAAGAAATAGATGGATGAACAGTACAGCAGGAAAGTTCAAAATATTTTTTTTCGTAGTCGAGGATATTCACTGACTCTTTCAAGTGAACTATTTCGGTTTGTGCTTCTTTGTTTTTAAGGACGCCCACAAACACACTCAACAAAAACATTAAGACAGTGCAGAATGGAATTTAAGACATTATGAGGTATAATACAATTAAAGAATAAGTTCTTCTTACCAAATTTAAGTAAGAAAGTATAGTGACCAAAATAATAACTCCGTACGTAATAATAATAATAATACATACGTCTTAATTATCTGATCTGTAAAGAAAGCATTATGCAGTGAACAACCCACGACTTGAACTATAACTTGTACGACTTTAATGTGTTACTGGTCAGCTTTTCGGACGTTTTGGTATATGTTTCCATTACTGAAGTCTATCTTTCATACAAATATATTAAAAACATTTATAAATTTATTATGAGATTATTAAAACATAACAGCACGCTCAACCTGCTTGAATAAGTCTCTAAGTATTTCTTTATATGTACACGCATACATACAGTGTCATTTAATCGTTCTCAGCCCGAAAACTGATTGAAGTTACAACGTAACAGATTCCCTAAAGAGAGAAAAAAAAATAATGAACTCGAATTCCCTTAATGACATTATTTCGAGAAGCTAAATGAGATGTATTTAGCCAAGTGATGTTCCTCTTTTTCTGGCAACCTACAATGGTATAATTGCAACACTGATTAACTCGGGCCGAAACGAGGCTGTGGAGGAGTCTGGAAGACATCAAGAGAGCCGACGAAAACAATATGGAAGGTAAAGATAACTTAACCTCCTTCCATAGCAAGGAGTTCCCATCTGCTACAATACCAACAGCTCATTTAATATCTACTCAATAAGAAATAGTGAATAGCGTTTTTGAAGGCTCAGAAGTAAAGAAAAATAAATATTTTCTAACTAAATTAACAGCAGTTCAGTCAAAACAATTGAACTTGAAAGCTATTTTCCCCCATTACTAACACTCATTGACGAACCTGAAAAAAATAATGCTGCCATTACTTAGAACGCTTAAAACAATATCAAAATATGTACCACTGATATTTCTATGTGAAGCCTATAATTACCTAATATATTGTTTCATAGTTTAATTAATCCACCATTGAAATAATTTTACGTTACAAAAAAGCGCTGTTTATTATCGTCCACTGTATGACTAATTTGGACTATGTAATTTAGAGAGCAAGTCGCAAAATAAATTTCAATTCCTCACGGGAGGGTAGGATCGAACCCACGGCTCTTAGTTTAACAAACCTTAATTCACATGACGCTTAAGAAAACTGATCATAAATGTACGTCAATATGATATAATCTACTATTTATGTGTATTTAAGTGATGGTCTAATTTACTGATATACCATTTCTGCAATTCCTAATTCAAGGTATTTCACCTTTAGTAGCCAAACTATCAATTGTAAACGAAGTAAATCGTCGGTCGCAATAGCCAACTTAAAATAAGGGTAAACACATTCTGTCTCAAATGATGATTTCAGTTTTATTAAAATTTATTTTTCATTGATTTTGACATTTTTAGTTTCTAATGATAAATTCATTTTGGTTAGCAACCATTTCACGGTGTCACTTTAATTTGACAACTAATCCATTTAATAAATAGTTCAGTTAGTGTTAATGTTCACGTGGCTTGGAGTCAATCTGGAGATTTTTAATTGGCAGTATTTGAGTAGGGAGTAGACCTATTCGGTTTGTAACGTAGGAGTGGGCAAATAGAGGATGACCGAGACTTAGGCAAGTCAACTCCATTAGATATCTTCAGGTTATAACAAGAGAATTTGCTTTTATTGAGTTGTTTCAGAGTCTGTTGCCACATTGCGAAAGCAATCGATTTTTCATTCTTTAGGTACATGTGTTTTTAGTAATCGTTAAGAGTCTTGAGCTGAACAGTTCAAAAGCCCAATAAAAAAGATAGACTGATAAACACAGAAACAAATTTGGACGGCTCTACTATATGATATGTGAGCCTCACTTTTTTCTAACAATCTCAAGAGGGAATTTCCATGCTATCATTACCTGAGTCGGACCACTTTAAGCATTCGTTGATTTAATCTGATCTCAAGATAAATAGAAGTATTATAGATAGTATCTCTGTATAAATAAGACTCAAATATAAGTCTTAAGTTGTATTCAAATTTGGTGGTTATTTTATTTTTGAAAGCTAATTACAAATAATCAATAGGTTCCATACTGTCAACTATCCAATATATATATCTATATCTATATATATATAAAATTGTAACCTCTGTCTGTACATTGATTTTTTTCGCGAAATTTCACGATAACTTTTCGTTTCACATGTCATAGACACCATAACTGCATTTTGTTTCTTTCGTGTCTGTTTGTTTGTTTGTTTGTTTATTTGTTTGTTGTTTGTTTGTTTGTTACCTTTTCACGCATAAACGGCTGAACCGAATTTTATGAAACTTGGTATGTATATTACTACTAACCCAACTTAGACTTTAGGCTATATTAATATTCTCTGGGAAGAACAGAAGTGGAGGTTATAAGGGAGGCCTGAAATTAAAAATAGTCATATTTTGTTTCCTATTGGTTATTCGGCAAATATGCATATAACAGACGATGTTTATTTTGTTCTTTAGAGTATTTTTTGTTATACACACTTTTGTTGTATACGGAAGTATAAATGAGTTATACGCTAAAAACAATAGTGGGAGTCAACAATTTTATTTAGGACAAACGACCCAACCGAAAAGTGAACAATTTTATTTGGCACCAGAGTCTCAGCTGAACTAAATAAAACTCAGTATGTGTATTAGCACTAAAGCCTTCCTTATAATAAGCCATACTAACATTTCTAGGGACGGGCAGGAGTGGGGGTTATAAGGGAGGCCCGAAATTAAAAATAGTGATATTTTGTTTCCTATGGGGGTGTTATTTTGTTATTTAGTGAAATTTGCTCAACAATTCTTTTCAATATGAAGGACCAGGTACCTCACCTGGAAAAGCCGGGTATCTGAGCTAGTATATATATAAAATTGTAACCTCTGTCTGTACATTGATTTTTTTCGCGAAATTTCACGATAACTTTTCGTTTCACATGTCATAGACACCACATCTGCATTTTGTTTCTTTCGTGTATGTTTGTTTGTTTGTTTGTTACCTTTTCACGCATAAACGGCTGAACCGAATTTTATGAAACTTGGTATGTATATTACTACTAACTCAACTTAGACTTTAGGCTATATTGATTTTCTCTGAGATGAACAGGAGTGGGGGTTATAAGGGAAGCCTGAAATTAAAAATAGCGATATTTCGTTTTCTATTGGTTTTTCGGCAAATATGCACATAACAAAAGTTGTTTATTTTGTTATTTAGAGTAACTTTTGTTATATACACTTTTGTCGTATACCGATGTTTAAATGCGTTATACGCTAAAAATTATAGCGGGAGTCAACAATATTATTTACCAAAAAAGACTCAACCGAACTAAGTAAAACTCGGTATGTGTATTAGCAGTGAGACTTCCATTATAATAAGCCATACCAACATTTCTATGGACGGGCAGGAGTAGGGGTTATAAGGGAAGCCTGAAATTAAAAATAGCGATATTTCGTTTCCTATTGGTTTTTCGCAAATATAAACATATCAAAAGTTGTTTATTTTGTAATTTAGAGTAACTTTTATTATACGCACTTTTGCCGTATACGGAAGTATAAATGAGTTATCCGCTAAAAACTATTGCGGGAGTCCACAATTTTATTTGGCACAAAAGACTCAACCGAACTAAATCAAACTCGCTATGTGAATTAATACCAACGATTTCCTTATAATAAGCCATACTAACATTTCTAGGGACGGGCAGGAGTGGGGGTTATAAGGGAGGCCTGAAATTAAAAATAGCGATATTTCGTTTCCTATTGCTTTTTCAGAAAATGTGCACATAACAAAAGTTGTTTATTTTTTTATTTAGAGTAACGTTTGTTATATGCACTTTTGACGTATACCTAAGTATAAATGAGTTATACGTTAAACCTTTAGCGGGCACTAACGGCTGAACCGAACTTAACAAAACTCGGTATGTCAATTAGCATTAATTCTTCCATAATTATAAGTTATATTAAAATTTTTAGGTTCGAACGGGAGGGGGGTTATAAGGGAGGCCTGAAATAAAAATTCACCATATTTACATGTATGAGACGGGAAATATAAAAATATCGAAGTCTGTGAAGAATTATCGAACAAATAATTCTATTATTAGCAAATCACCGGCAACGACGGGTATCAATCCTAAACACTGGGACGGGTAAATGTCAAAATATTGTGCAATGTAAAGCCTGCTAAAAAATACCATCACCATTCAGTCTCAAATGAATTCCCGGGCGAAGCCGGGTATCTGAGCTAGTATATATATATATATATATATATATATATATATATATATATATATATATGCATATGTTTTATTGAGTATAATTATAATACTCCTACAAGGAATTGGAAGCTTCTTTCGAAGTCAAAACATAAATTCGTCAACATCTTCATTATACCTACCTTGGTTTTATGGTTAACATGAAAATTCATGACTGTTCGTGTAGAATAAATTTTTCATTGGTTTTATTTTTGAGATTATGAATCGAACAATTCTTTCTTCCGGTTCCCAAATATATTTTTTGAGGCATTATGATACAAATACCGAATCGAATTATATAAAACCTTTCGAATATTTGTACAAAAGAAATAGTTTGGGGCAACATAATCCAAATACATTTTGTATTTTACATACTCAAGGTTTAATTAGAGGTCAAATTGCAAATTCGGCAATATTCCAGGTGTCATTTTTTCATACAAAGCGTTCATATGTATAACAATTGGTGCTAATAAGCAGTGTTCAGTGATTGTAGTTCATTTTGAAGTATTTGGAAATTATTATTTCAGGTGCCGTCTCACACTATAGTGGTGTTAAAGTAAATTACTGAACCAGATTGAATTATATTATTTAGGGCCCAAGCTTAGTAAATGCAATCTTTATATTTGGAGTGAAACTATTTCTCCATCAAATTGCCCGTCGTTAGGTGTAAAACAAAATATAATGTTTGTCTCGAATTCTAATTTGGCTGGAATAAAATATTTTCACGTTTCAGATCATTCTCAGATTCATATAAATGGGAGTTCTTGACACAAAAACCGATCGAAGGCCTTCAATAAAAATCTATTTTTTGGTATTAATTATCACAACAAACGTTGGTTATATACGAATTTTGTGGGGTTTTAAGTCAAATTATTTATTCACCATTATACCCATTACAATTGATTTTATTGTACATTAAAACGTAAACAACAGTTTGCGTTTAGGTTATAGTTACGCCAGTGAAAAATCGATTTGAAGTATAAAATTCTAGTTTCTGCCTTTCGAATCGCAGGTCCATGCTGGATTTATATAATAAAATGTAAATGTTAAATTCTGTTCAGAATAAATGTTTATTGGTCTCTACTTGCGGTCAATGGATTTTCCTGGTCAGGAGTTAAGTGAGAATGACACTAGAGAAGTCAGAAAAATCTTGATTTTTTTAAAGGATGTTGCCTTTGGCAAGTGCGCTATTTTAAACTTAGCTAGCAGTAACAGAAGCGGTGGTTCACTCGCACCTTGCTAATAGGTGATACAAGAAGAGAATGACAACAGAAATGACAATTTCTGTTTTTGATAAATAGAAAAAGGGTTATTGTAGCAATATATTAATGCAATTCCATCGTTACATTTCGAAGGGAAACCATTTGAAGCGTCCAAGAGAGGTATAATTGTATAATGGGTTTACTCACCGTCCCTGGACATGCCTAGCCTAAGGCACTTCTGGAGCCTGCAGTATTGGCAGCGATTCCTGTTCACCCGGTCTACGAGGCAGGCCTTGGACCTTGGGCACTGATAGTTCACCACCGAAGACTGGCTCCTTCTGAAGAACCCCTTACACCCCTCGCAAGTTATCACTCCGTAGTGGACCCCCGACGACTTGTCCCCGCACACCTTGCACGGGATTATCTCGATTTGCGCTGAAATAACAACAACTTATTACTATTTGAAACATTAAAGCTACTAATTAAAATAATTACTTAGATGGATTCTATGAACTATTTATATGGCTTAATGTAAGTGCAATCAATTTTCAAATTGAAGGCTATATTTGTTACAAGTCATTATTAATTTCAGACAATGATTGGCACATGTTGCTATCGTTTACGTAAAAACTCTTTTACTGTTGCTAAGGACGTCTACTGCTCTATACGTGGAAAATAAGCCTACTTAAATAAAAAACATAACTCATCTATTTAGCCACAGATTTATTAGTTAAAGCAATAATGAGACATACTTAGCCTTTAAAATATAAATGAGAACAATTCACAATTACTGAGCTACCCTAGAGAGTTCTTTATGTAAATCTATTCATAACATCTAAAAAGAACATAAAAATAACACGATTTTGTACCGCAATGCAGAAATTATTATTTGGAAATCCCCTACAATAATTACTGTTTTATATTGTTTGTAAACTTAGAATTTCGGATTGGATTCATACCAGAGATTTGTTTCGCTATCAGCAAATAGATGCATTAGTAAAATGATAGTATGAAATAAATAATAATAATAAAAAAAAAAAAAAACGTACGAATTAACTTTGGTAATATTGAACATAGTAAATGTATTCGATTCCCACATGACAATAAGAATTAATTTAGTGATGAACCCCCCAAATAAAATCATTGGTCCCGCGCTAGCCAGGAAAGGATGGCAATCTTTAGATTACCCGTTCAGATGAGGCACACTAGCATAATGTGCACATTAATTTATTAAACAAATTACACTGTCTTTTTCCCCTCAGTTCCCAAAACTAATCCATGGAAAAAGCTTCATTACGCAGGTTCCATTTAAATAAATTAGGATATGGTTCATTTTTAAATTGGGCCACACAAAAAACATTTGTTGCTTAAGAACCAAACTTAAGTAGTAAGGGCAGAAAATTCTTTCTTAGAAGGGGACAATTCTTGTCCTTTCATAAATCCTGCCCATTCATGTAGTCTCTTATCCTTATCACGTCAATCGCCAAATGTTCTAATAGGATTAGGTAAATGGCATTTTTCAATACGCTGCTTCATAAAGGATATATATATATATATATATATATATATATATATATATATGATTTTTTATTCCAACCCTTTTCAAAAACCCTATCCTCTACTGAGACCGATCTCAGACCTGAGGGATTTATCTCACTGCAATCTTTTTATTTATTTAAGGAGAGTATTTTTGGCTTTTACCAAGACCATCTTCAGTCTTTCTATGCATCCTGCTCTTCCGCAGACTGAAGATAGTTATTTTAAAAGACTATACGTACTCTCTTGAAATAAATAAAAATATTGTAATGGTTTTGGCAATCTTTTCCTCCCTAGTAAAAATGATGCCCTCCACATTAGCAAGGTTTTCGCAAATTAATGGAGTTATTTTTCAGGTGTACTTGAAAAAAATAACTGAGAAGTATTGATAAAATACAAAAATTGAGGATTCGGGGAGGGAGTATGTTCATTGATGGCGTCACATTGATCATTTATTTATGTATTTCACATAGCAAAGGTGAATTAGTAGTTTAATATATGTTCGTAGTTAATACGATCAATCAATAGATGCTTGGAATTACTTTAGGCCGAAAGTAGAAAAATGCTGTACACTACAAATAACTCCATTGAAATTGATGTTACAGTTAATTTATAAAAGACCAATTACAAGATTTTATGTTTACAATAAGCCCGATTATATTACATACAATAACATTTGTCAACCCGATGCGTAATAATTGATATTGAATATTTATTTTATCTATTCTAAATTCGCACTCCTCAAGGTCAGATTAAAGCGGTTAACGAACATGATCTTTAGTTTTGTCTGAAGCATTTAAATTAATTGTAATAACTTAAGTAGTTAATATGGATGTGTTAGTGAAGGTATCAGATCGAAAAATGTTATAAAACCAATCATGCAGGAAATGTAATATTCAATATTTTTTTTTTTTTTTTTTTACAATTATAGTCTAATATATAGTCTAACCCAGTTATTTTGCAGTTTTCAGCCTTCCGTTAATCCCCCCCCCCCTTTCATGTAATGTGGTCTTCATTTAAAGCCATATATTTCTAGACCAGCATACATTCCAAAATCTGTTTACAAAGGCTTCCTATTACAGGACAAATACAGAATAGTGTGTGGGATACTTCAACAGCATAGAATTGTAGTAATTGCTTGCTTTGGGAGAAATTTTCTTAGCTTTTGCAAAAATATTTTATGTAATTAGTGGGTCAATGTTCTAGTTGTAATACTTTGTTTCATTGAATATAGAAGTAAAAATTAAAACGATTTAATTGTTTTATATTTCTTCATTTAGGAACTGTAAAATTTTATGTTGTATTATATATTATATGACATATAATTTGTAAATTCAAGTTTGTATTTTTGGTACTCCATTTATTTATCTTTAATGCATTATATCAATTTATTAAAGAACTGATAACGCATGTTATGCCAATAAATTGATTTTACAGTCTTAAAAAATAAATTCATTTTATTAATAGATCTCTAATTAGAAAAAAAAACTTTGACCACTGCTGCCATGCCAATATTCTCACCTGTGTTGAGTATATATAATTGATACTTGAGGATTAACATAATATTTTTGAGATAGAAAGTATTAAAAAACACAAACCAGAGGAAAATGATATCATTGATAACATTACTCAATCAATAGGTGGGAAATATGCAGGATCTTAAATGATATGTCTAAGACACAATTTATAGGGCTATTTTAAAAGATGTTATTTAAAATTAATATATAAAAATGAGCTAAATTGCTATACAAGTGCTAAAGTGTATTCTGTGCTAAACACAATGAAATTGAACAAAATTGTTCTTTGCACAGTTTATTTAAGTACAAGGGTTCTTTGTTTTCTTCTTTCTGAAGACGAAAATTTGATTGAAGAAGTAGCAAATTTATTATACAAATAGGAAACGGGAAATCGCTCGAACAGAATCTAATTGAGAGCTGAGGGTAAGAAAATCACATCACAGATCACTATTTAAATGAGAATAAAATAAAAAATATCGGATTAAAAAGTGACACATAACTAAACTTATTAAAAACGGAGAGGGCGTTACCAGAGAGATTAATTTAACATTACGACGAGTTAGGGCAAGGGTCTAGCATAACCACCTGCAGAGGAAAATCGATAAATATACAACGTACTAAAAAATTACACGACGTACGCGTTGAGCATTTATTGATCAGTACTAGTTATATCACACCATTAGCAAGCTGGTAACGACCATGAGCAAGAGACGGAATACAGAGTTTGGTGGTCCTATCATATTTGGGACGTAAGATTGAATATCTAGTACGAATTGTTACGGGGCGGGCTAATAGTATAGAAGTTGATGTAGAAGTAAGATATGATGCAAAAACAGGTGTTTATGTGCCCTGCAAAGATCTTCACGTTAATCCACTCTGCATGAAGGCAAAAGTACAATAAAAGATGGCGATAAAACGTACAGTATTTTCACCATGTCAAGAGGAGATCCCTCCTTGCTTGGGAAGAGAAGAGCCCTGCGAAAGGTGTTTCTGCCAGTGAGAATCCTAACTGTCCATGATAGGAGATTGGAAATGGTAGGCTTAAATGGCGAGCCTGGCGATGATCTTCGTTATTAAGAAAGGCAGATTGCGATTGAGAGAATGGACCTTAAAGTAATAGAGATATTGTATGACACAGGAGGTTGGATGAGACAGAAGGCTGGCCTAACAGGAAGTAGTTGGAAGTCAGGAGGGACTAAGGGTCAAGAGATGGATAATCCTTGATGCGGAAGGCGCTCAAGATAGTGCCAGATGCCCTGGACCTAAGCACGTAGCACCTAGAAATTTGGAAAGAATATGCCCATTTTGATATGCAGCATTTCCCGTATTTGATAGAGTGTTTTCACTGGCGAATAAATTAAAGAGTAAATCCCTCATACATTTATTTTCTCCATTTATTTTATTCCCCATCGTTTGATAGAGCTCAATACATATGTGTATATTTTAAAGGAAGTGATAAAAGATGATTCTGCAACAAACCTAGAGCGGCGAGTTCGATTGCCGCCTAAGGAATAGGAATTTATTTAGCGATGAACTTCTTAAATAAAGTCCTTAGTCCCACACGGGGTAAGAAAGGGCGGTAACCTATAGATAACCAATCCCAATTAGCCATAGTCGCAAGTAGGGTATGTTAATAAATAATAATAATTCTCCAAAAACGTTACCAAGAGATAAATTTGTCATTTTGGCAAACTAAATCCATTTACTTTCGAAAGGAGGTGTTCGTACGGGAAGCTTGGCTGCGTGCTCTCAGACACCTTGGCTAAATTTCTAATTTTATATTTGGCTCTTGGAGTGTCGTAGGCTGCTAAAAAATTATAGAACATATATTTTTGTAAGGTCATTGATGTCTACTACGGAATACACTAACCTCTTAGTCATCGATGTGTTTGCCATTTAGGAGAGCTGATATTTGAAGAATAACGGAAAAAAAAACAAAATAAAAATTCTGATATCCACCCTGCTCCGTTATTACTTAGACAACAGTTTCATTATGATAAAGCTTCATCATATAGATAGATGCAACATTTTCCTTTATGGGGAAAATTATATAGTAAGTACGTAGAATTTATGATATATTGTGCGAATTTTTAAATTATTCTCAAAAATAGTATACCTCATAATAATTAGAATAGCAAGAGTTTTAGAAAAAAAAATTTCCTGACACTAGATTAGAAGAGAGAATTTGTTTATTTTCAAAATCTAGGAGTATCCTCTTTTATCCTGGACAGCTACTATTCTGTATTTGTTAGATCGTCCTATTCTGTATTTATTCCATTGTCCTCTTCTGTATTTATTCCCTCGCCCTATTCTGTATTTATTCCATCTTCCTATCCTGTAGTTATTCTCTTGTCCTATTCTATATTTATTTCCTCGTCCTATTCTGTATTTATTCTCTCGTCCTATTCTGTATTTATTCCATTGTCCTATTCTGTATTTATTCCCTCCCCCTATTCTGTATTTATTCGGATGTCCTACTGAACCCTAAACCTTATGTATAACCCACAACTCCCTCAATAGCACGCACATGTACAAAAATTAATATAATTATTATATCCACATAGTCAGCATCCGACATTAATGGTGCTTACATTTATTAATGTGCGTACGAAGAACTGAACGCTTTATACATATGTATGCCTTTGACGACTCATTGACCTCGCTGAATGTCTTATTATTTAACTTATCTCAACATGTATGCCGAGGTTAGGCATTTGTATCAGAAACCCGTGCAGGAAATTCGTCATCACATAATAATGAACCAAAATTTCCATAATAATAGTCTAAAATGAAAAGTCTAAAAGTGATGGAGGTGGAGTTATCTAAAGGCTGAATTCCAAAATATTCAAATTTTGGAGTCCGTCAGGTGTTGCGTAAATTAAAGAGATGCCACACGTGCTGGAATGCTATGCTCATGATGCCATCTCAATTTCAATAAAGTACATCTTTATAGAGATTAGTGGAGAAAAAAAATATGATTTGCTAATAAGTCAATAATTATTAGTTCTTTAATACAACACCCTACAGATCATTTGTAGAACGTCCAAAGCAACATCGAGCGTGGCCTGTACTTGAATGGGTCACCTCGAGATCGTTCACCTATTTGCTACCAGACTATACTGGTGTCGCTGCGATAATAGAATAACGGGAGTTTAGTGAGAATCTCAGTCAGCCCGTCGGTATGGCGAAGGCCGTTCATTCTAGATTCCGCCAAAAAGCAAACTGGCCGTTGGTGATTTGACCACTGGATGGACTTGAATATTGAGGTACGTCAGACAAACCACCAGATCCTCCTTGGTTAACGGGGGTTGTACATAGAGCTGATTACTCGCTACGCGAAACTCTGTTCACGAGCTTCTCGAAATATATATATATATATATATATATATATATATATATATATATATATATATATAATTGTAACCTCTGTCTGTACATTGATTTTTTTCGCGAAATTTCACGATAACTTTTCGATTCACATGTCATAGACACCATAACTACATTTTGTTTCTTTCGTGTCTGTTTGTTACCTTTTCACGCATAAACGGCTGAACCGAATTTTATGAAACTTGGTATGTAAATTACAACTAGTCCAACTTAGACTTTAGGCTATATTAATATTCTCTAAGACGAAGAAGAGTGGGGGTTATAAGGGAGGCCTGAAATTAAAAATAGCGATATTTCGTTTCCTATTGCTTTTTCAGCAAATATGAACATAACAAAAGTTGTTTATTTTGTAATGTGCACTTTTGCCGTATACGGAAGTATAAATGAGTTATACGCTAAAAACTATAGCGGGAGTCCACAATTTTATTTGGCACAAAAGACTCAACCGAACTAAACCAAACTCGCTATGTGAATTAATACTAACGATTTCCTTATAATAAGCCATACTAATATTCTCTAAGACGAACAGGAGTGGGGGTTATAAAAGAGGCCTGAAATTAAAAATAGCGATATTTCGTTTCCTATTGCTTTTTCAGCAAATATGCACATAACAAAAGTTGTTTATTTTGTTATGTTGAGTAACTTTTGTTATATGCACTTTTGCCGTATACGGAAGCATAAATGAGATATACACTATAAACTAAAGCGGGAGTCCACAATTTTATTTGGCACTAAAGGCTCAACCGAATTAAACCAAACTCGGTATGTAAATTAGTACTAACGCCTTCATTATAATAAGCTATACTAACATTTCTAGGGACGGGCAGGAGTGGGGGTTATAGCGAAGGCCTTCACCATTCAGCCTCAAATCAATTCCCGGGCGAAGCCGGGTATCTGAGCTAGTATATATATATATATATATATATATATATATATATATATATATATATATATATAATGATATACACAGACACAAGCTATCATGTTTAGGGTTTGGTGATTCAGATCGAAAATTGTAATAAATATTTCTTTATTTGCAGTATAGAACACAAAGATGACCGATTCAAAGAATTTAATTGAGGCTATTTAATTTTACTATAAATTCAGTATTTCAGCACTTTTTCATCTAATCATTTAAATTGTTATAGCATTAAGGTCAGTGGATTTTGGCATATAAAATAAACTCAGTGAGCTTTCATAAGATATTTTTTTTGAGTACATGAAGACTCAAGAAGGGACTTATAAAAATGTGTAAATAAGCGTTGGAGGAAGTAGAAGCTATCTGAAAGGGGTTGTTCTGCCTATTGTATAGGGGTTTGTCGTGTTTGAATGAGCTCAGCCAAAACGGGGTTGGGTCGTTCAACCCAGGAAGTGGCTTGTTCTCCACCAAGACTTCACGACCGCAGATAGCCCTTTCCGAGAAAACAAACAACCTCCCCTATTTACCATTAATTTTGTAACCTAATTTAAGTTCCGTTTAAAAATCACCCTTAAAAAAGTCTCCACTCATTCTAAACAGAAAAGAAAAGACTAAAAAGTTTTTACTTGATACATTTTACATTTCGTAATACATATTGTACTTTCGAGAACCCGTAGTACGTAAAAGTATACTATACCCTAAGCAATGTGATGTGATTAATTCATTCACCTGAAATGAATCAGTATTCTGTCGTATATCTTAAATATCAAATTTATGTAGATATAATTTTGGTTTATGCTATTGAAACTGTCAATGCTAGCTCCACTGTGAGTTTTTTAAGTGTAAACTCATTTCTAATGAAACACAGAATTAACAAGAGCATTTTATTCTGTAAATTAATGGGTCTCCCTTTGTTGCACTATCTATCTTTCAGTCTTGCTCTGGTTCTGATAAATATAAATCAGTGGGTTCGGTGATCATTTCATGAACTTCAATATTTACAATTTTAATTTTTTTTTTTTTATTAGAGACAATTCATTTGAAACGGGCAAGACATAAACCCGAACCTCTTGGCTATCTTTCTACCGTCTAAGACAACCCATGCGTGTGTTCCTTTGATGAGGAAAAACTAAATTTAGGTCACAAATATCTGACATGGATACCTCACAAGTTCCTTGTACTCCTATTAAATAAGATAAATTAAATGTGTTTACTAAACTTCTTTTAAACATTATTTAATTTGAAAGTCATTTATGATATATCAGTTCCAATGTATCGGATCGGAAATTACACAACACAATTGACAGAAATTTAGGACATAACTTATGGATTTATGATACAAAATTTTTTTTTTCGTTCTTCTCTAAATCCTCCTCCTCCTTTTTTGATTTTTCTCAAAGGTGAGAAAACTTAATTTATTATTTTCGTCTAGACATTTCTTTAAATAAATATGCGAACATTAGTGTGGTAGCTCGACGGTGAGACTTCAACAAGGAATTGTGTCCAAGTAAATGAAGAAGATTAATTGTGGTAAAAACATGACATTACGAGTCAAATTCAGCATGGTGTTGCTCTACGTTACATATATTGAGAAAGAGCTGATTATTTGAGCAAAAATTCATTCATACAATCAATGATTAATCATTGAATACTGCGAATAGCTCTTAGTAAATACCAAGTTTAATAAATAGTATAATCATTTATTTTTGAGCAACGCTAGTATGGATGACGCATTAAACTAGAGTACCTGAGGTGTCAGAAACTTACCGATAATCGCACACTACGTTTTATCTAGTTGTCCGGTTATCGGTCTTCGACGTTGGACCTCTATTCGTCCTCCCGCTGACCACTGAGCACGACGCAGCAATTGGGCAGCTACTTGAATAAACAATTAGCGAACTTTCATATATAGTGCTACCACAATGCAGCAGTAATTCTTAAGCTGACCACCTTCTAGCAATGCTATGTACTGGACCCTCACACTTCATGATATGATTATAAATTCTTCACTCCGATGTACGAAAAAATAGTCAATAATATCATTCCTTTAAAAAAAATGAAATAACAGATACACTGGAGATATGCGAAAAGACTTTCCCGTATCGTTTATGCGAAGAAAGTTAGTCAGACCGGTTTGGACAGCTGGAAATTATAAGAAGTCGTCCTATTTCTCTCTGGCAGACCAATGTAAGCTATGTAATCCAGAGATTATTTAATATTCATGAATATTCAATATTCTCGTTTGCATTGATCATCAATTTTAATGACAAATTATATATAATTATATTTTTGAGATAGGTATCAGAGCTTATTATATCCAGTAAATGCCTTTTATGTGACCTATAGGTGAAATGAAAAGGATAAGAAATTTAGGTATAAGTTATAATGGGGAAAGTTCTCAATATAACTCTTAACGTAAATCATATTCTCGAAACTGTTTGTACAAAATGCCCATGGAGTACTGTGGAAAAGAAGTACAAGATGAAAAAGATATAACAATCAGACTTTTTGCTATGTTACCTTCTATTAAACTTTTCTATTTCTGTGGAGAGGAGAGAAATGTTTCTTCATGGTTAATTACATTGAGGTACACTATTCCGATCCTGATCACTCTATCGGGGGACGTTTCTTCTTCCACTTTATTGAAAAATGGATTTTGTTAAATTCCAGTAAAAACAAAGCAGCAGATTACTCATGTAGACAAAAATAAAACTGAGTTTAAAACAAACTAGTCTAGGAGTAAAAAAATGTCTAACTATAAAGAGAATGTTATCGATATATGTAGTAGAATGAGTATCTTTTTCATTCTGTCCAATATCCTTAAAGAATTTGGAAGTTCCTGTAGGAATCGTTCCTTTACTTCAACAAAAACCTTGTACTTACAGTATATGTTCATTCAGAAGGTTTCCCTGTAAAAGGAAATTGCCTGTCATGAATGAATTTTCTTTCTTCAATAATTTTTTTTTATATAGCATCTATTCATCATTCACATAATCTATAATGATTGAATGATATGGACATGCAATTATTTCAGCATACATTGTGGATTCTTCTTCGAACAAGACTTCTAAGTCCTCTTTACTAATATATCTCCTCTTGGGGAAAAACAATAATTATAAGCTTTACTCAGTGGAGTAAGCATGTCATAAATAACATGTCCTCTACAAATTTTCATAGCATATGTACTGGATTTTTGAGCGATATACGGCAAAATAAATGAGGAAAATACGAATGTAAATGTTATAGATACATTCAGAAAAGTGACTAAAATAAATGAAAATTCCTGCCATAGTTAAGCTTGAGTAAAACTTCAATTGAAATTCCTCTGGTCTGCTGTGCCACATATTCTTCATTAAAATAGCGACGCAAAAATAGAATATAACATATAGTGTGATACAACTTAATAAAGAAGGAATAATAAAAGAGTCACAGAAATGTGTCGAAATATTAATTTCAGCCAATAGTGAAGGGTAATTTGTACTACTCAATTAGTTTACTATTTAGTGGTATATGATATTAATATTAGTATACCAAAGTATAATTCAAATAGATATCATGCTGGGCCATGCACACTACATTTAGTTGGTCCACGTTCAGTTACCACTACGCAGGGCCTGCGAAACTAAGTACATTTCCAAAGTGCTGGGTGACACACTGGTTATCTCACCTCACCATATACTCCCCGGCCCGAATTTTACCGTTAACGAACGTGATCGTTTGTTTTACATGACACCTTTATATATAACGATCAATCAATAATTGCGACCTCTGAAAATTTTGAACGAACCGCATTTTCGTCAACTCCTACATAGGACCGATGGGCATTTGAGGAAATTTTCCGAATATCGCGTCATGAGGACAATTTCTATAGCTAATATCCCTTAAATACTGGGATTATTTATGAAATACAGTTTACTTATTTAATACTTCAATTTATTTCCAATGATCGACGATTTCAGGTGCTAGTTTCTCAGAACACTCCAATTATTTTATTTAGAATTTATAAGTAATATTTTAAATAGATTTACCTACTACATCTCTCTAGGAGACTAAAGGTTTTATTCAGTGAGTTTGTTAAACGATTAATTCCGATTGGCCTTGTGGGGATCATCTCCGTGTTACCCTAGAGCATTAAGGCCGTCACCGAAAATTTATAAATGTACGTACAGAAGTATGTAATTATGTACATTTATTGAAGTCACGAATATTTGCGAGGCCTCTCTTGTGATTAAAAATTTGCCCTCAATATATCGGGAGTAGAACTATTTGGAGGTGTTTTATGTTATTTAATTATCATTTAAAAATAATTCCAGATGAATCAATGTTACTGAATTAAAGTAATGAGTGATAGCAGAGAAAAGGAACTTTTAAAATATTCTCAACCTGGAAATTTTCAGTGGAACACCACTGATAAACAATTTTAGTTTAGTATTTACTTGAGTAAAAAAACTTGCTTTGTACTACTCCCTTAGAACAATTACAGTAATTTTGAAAACTTAAGAATATTTCAGCTGAAAATTAGAAAGAAATAATTATTAATTTAATAGAGAGGTTTACCTCCCTAATTTATTTTTGCTGTTGGCCTATTTGGTAATTAAAGAACACGGACTAAGTTGAAGCTAATTTTCACATATGATTTTATGAGCCTTGCCTTTCAAGGCAGGTTAAGACTTTGTATAATATGAATCTCATAAAGAATTAGTAATGACGATTATTAATGATGCAGATATGTAAAAATTTATTTCAAATTATAGAAACAGAAATTGTGTCATGGAATATGTAGTGCATGGACAAAAATAACTTATATCAAAAAACGTATTTTTATTTAAAAACACTAATGGCATGAAAGACCTTGCTAATTTTAAAAAATAGTGGGTCATTACACAACCCACAAAAAATAGCTTAGTCTCGATAAAAATATCAATGTCTTCGGCAATTTTATCCAATATTATTCTACCAAATAGTTATTATAAGTTATTATTTTTCATGAGACGCATTTGTAAGGTGAAGGAACTCTATCTCGGATAAATCTGTTTACTTTAAATGTTGATTAAATCCTTTATTGGGTATGCATGTCCTATCAAACAGGAAGTATTTGAAGCGTAACAGTAACTCTCATAACAAGTTTTGTTGGTTACAATTGCTAGTATCGATTTGAATAAATGGCATACGGGTACGTTCTCAGTATATAGGGCCTTAAATAAATTCATAGCATTAGAATGATGATTTAAGACAATCATTTTCTGAAATAAATATAATATTAATAGAGGTCAATTAGGTTAAATTAACTTACTTGAATAAAATTTAAACGGACTGAATTGTAATTACAACCGAAAAAAGTTTAGATAAGAAATTGATTGATTTGTTAGGGTCAAACAAATGAAATACAAAGGGTACACACAGAACTCCCTTTAATGGAAACACCCAAAACTTTACTCTAACTATTAATGTGCTTCGGTACAGTATTTCTAACTGAAATGAAAAATGCAAGTCTGTGACTGCAGCCGAGAAGGGCTTTACACACACGTCTTAGGTTGGGAGGGCCATGAGGTCAGCTTGTCTCTTTGAATTATGGTGGCCATTACCTTAGTGTTGTTCTTTATTAAAGTAGCTACTTCACAATACTGAATGGGCACCGGGGATACAGATTAAAGCCCAACCTCCTCTCAACGCCCAGGAGCCACACAGATAAATAAAATCTAAGCAATCATAGTCTCGACCAGACACTGTAGCTTACCGGTATAGTACTGTTGCACCATCACGGACGCTCTTAAATGAAGAACCCCTACATTAAGGTGAGATATATGAAAGTTTATTCAGAATACAACTGCTAGCTCTGCAGGGGAAATACATGCTTATTTAGGTATCGTTGCCTTATTAGGTATCGTTGAATGTTAAATGAGTTCTGAACATAATCATGGTGAGTACTACTCAGTCGATAGAAAATATACATTCCATTATATTTCTCAATACAATAAAATAATGAATGCCCACGCTTTTACACTTCAGTAGAAATAAATATGTCATATATTGAACAAATCGTTTTTAGCAGATTTCCCTTCAGGGAAATCAGCTCTTGAGGTCGTACTCATGACGCGAGTTTCGAAAAACGATCGATCCTACCCAGGAGATGACGAAAATGAGGTCCGTTCAAAATTATATATATATATATATATATATATATATATATATATATATATATATATATTTGTCTGTTAACGCTCTAGCGGTCGCAATTAATGTTTGATCACTACCAAACTCGGAATGTAATCGTTTTATGTAAAAAGGAAGATCAAGTTCGTTAATGGCTGAAATCGGACCAGTGGGAGGGGGGGTTTAGAGGGGGGATTTTCGAAAATTCGAAATATCTCCGTTACCATACGTCGGATCAAAATATAGTATAGAACCAACCTTATTGCAAATTAAATTTACTATAAATATTGTTCTTTACATTTATTCTGTATCTTTAATATTAACCGAGATATTTGCATTTGTATTGTGAGTGTGGTCGGCTATGTTCGGGAGTTTCAGCCGAGCGCTAGTGCGGCCGTTTTACTAACTTTTCGTCCTCTTGAGAATAGGTTATTACTACTGTTATTATAAGGCAGATTTCTCTATTGTAAAACTTCATGTGGGAAATCTGCTTAGTTTACGCAGCCCCTGCGTGACGGACTTTTTATATACTGAGCAAGACACCATAGAAAATGGTAGTCATTTCTAATTAGAACTTAATCAATGAATAAAAATCACGCCACCCGTTTAGCCAGCCGTTAAATATTACGTACATGAAATTCATTCTTTCCCAAGATATTATATGAATATAAATAATTAAAAGTAATTATGTAAATGAAAACAATCAACAATAATTATTGGAAATGGAAGAAATGATGACACCAATATTGGTCAAGCTGTAATTTGGACGGGTAATTACAAGTTGTTTCCAACTATTTCTAACCAGGATTTTATTTAATGAGTGTGCCACAAAATAAATTCGTTT
Organism: Riptortus pedestris; assembly: GCA_019009955.1. NCBI lineage: Eukaryota > Metazoa > Arthropoda > Insecta > Hemiptera > Alydidae > Riptortus > Riptortus pedestris. The sequence continues at coordinate 145,530,334 of CM032228.1, read as the reverse complement.
GCACAGACGGAAATCGAACTCACCGACTCTAGGATTACCAGGTGAATTATGGCCAACACCGTAACTCCGTAACAATGAGAAATAGTTTAAATTATGATTAATTTTATTCATATTTTTAATTTTTATAGTAAAAATAAATTAATGTAAGTTTACAAGTGGAAAGTGATTTTATTTCAGTTGAGGGAGGGTAGGATGGTATTGAATAAGTAATATAAAAATGAGCCGGGAGTCGCCTGCCTCGTGCTGGCTGCTCTCAGACATAAATATTTCCACAAGCTTATCGATTTGCACTTTCTGCCTCGCAACTACCTACTGTCTACTAGCTGCCGCCATACTTGCTTCTCTTATCAATTATGACATGCTCTTATTAGATTAAAAATCAAAATAGTAAAGTTATAGACATATACAATTGTAAATTATACTAAAATACAATGAAATAAATTTATATTCTACGTCAGTGGTCAAATAATTAGAATGGGCCACGTTATAATAGATTGATACCTTATGTTGATATAAAATAATCAAATAGAATAGTATTTAGAATAAAATCCTTCACAATTTTATATTTAAGCTCTTTGTGCTTTCCAAGACCCTTGTATCCATCTTCAGCCCTACCGTTGAGAAAAGGGTCTTTGAAAGCACTTAAATATAAAATTTTTAAAAATTTGTTGTTGTTATTCTACAAGTATAGAGCATCTTCAATTGCAACACCTATACTATGAAATATAATATATCTTTCATATACATTTAAAGCGATTAAATAATATATTGAATAGAAATTATTAGTTTTATGTAGGATTAAAAATTTTTAAGTAGTAGTTTAATTAGTATCGGTTAATGTCTAATTTTAGCCACGAATGTTTCGGAGTACAACCTGTATGAAGCTAATTAATTTATGTAATTAAATTATTTTATTCTTTTTTGAAATATAAAAATCTTTAATTAATAAGGGAAATTTGAGTGGTACGTAGCAATTGAGTACACGAGGCCACTGTTTTTCTAAGTGCTAATATATAGTGTGGAAGGAGCGCACCCTGACGTCGTAAAGAGACAGCTGTCCTAAGAGCCAGTGTTTCACGTGCACCCTTGTGTGTTTCATACGACCCAGTGGCGTTGACCTCCACAGCCACATGTGGTTCAATTAATAAGGAAATGTTCATCACAACAAGATGGGCTACCAATTACAATGGCTTTCTTATTAATCAAATAAAGCGAAAAAATTGACGTAGTTACGCAATCACGAGTTAACACAGAAGCCTGCCACTCGGTGATCTGCCTTCTGTACCATACAAGTCCGATTCTAGATATTTAGTTCCAAAATAAATCATACAGATATATAAAGGTAGGCACCTAAAGTATTTATACTTCCGGCATCTTAAATATCCTGAGAAAAGAAACAATGTAAACTTTGTTAAATGAATATTACTTCGACTACTAATAATTGCAATATTATAATTCTTTAAATGAGTTAAAAAGTTAAGAGTTACATTTTGTCTTGAAGCTTTATATTCTATTCACTAAAAAAAGAAAAATATTTTTTTTTTAATATTTTAATACTATTGCTTAAGTTCATCACACTAGTCTTATTTGGTCAAAGAGTATGGTTGTAAATAAATGTAAATTCGTTTTCATAAATAACATCCGTAAAAATTGTAGCAATTTATGTTTCTAACTAGCTACAAGGCGACGTCCTGTTTATGATTTATTTAAAGAATATGACCTTCTTATCGGTCAAATGATAAGAGAATGAACCGGCTCGAAATACCGCAGAGTACCTCAATTTGTTACACCAATTGTATACATTTCTTAGTCAGTTATTTCATAATATTTTCCTCTCCACAAATAAGTAATACTATTGGCAGTGTGTACATATTTTATTTTAATAGGTACCTTAGCATGATAAAAGACAAAAAAAAGTTTCTTTAATGAATGAATGACTCAAACCAGACGGTCGGTATTGGACTAAAATTAATCTTATCGTCTTGATATGAATTAAGTGACGAAGCCTCTAATATAAATCCAGAGTCTACTCAGGTTAGGGAACTAAGGTAGCCTGCAGATGACACGGTCCAATTGGCTTCAGAAGGATAAAAAATAACATTTTCAATATCTTTTAAACCCAGTATGTAAGAGGAATGTCACCCAAACAGGAGCAGCTCCTTTCCTAAAGTTCAGTATCCTTTAACCCATGGGAGTATGAAAGCATTAAAAACGTATGTAGTGTTGATAGCATTTTTAGGACTCAGCTGGGTTACAAATTTAATTCGTTTTATAAACGATGACCTTAAAATGCAAAAGTATTTCGAATAAATAAATAAATATTTTTCATCTTTTAATGCTTATAATTCTTAATTTTCTAAAATGAAAGTAATATTATTATGGAATATAATGAAAACAATATATTAATGTTCTTAGTGAATATTATGGAAATTTTTAATTTAAAAATAACTAATCAAACGTCAAGCTAGTCAAAATCATAAAGAAGAATGATTCGAAGGAAATCAAAAGCTATAGAACTAAAAAAAAGGAAAAGAATAAAAAAGGGAGGGTATTGTCGAAATATGATATGGGTCCTATAGGCCTACCTCACTTGAATATGGGAGCCATTGATTGGGGCATGCTCTAGCAGAAAGGTAGTCTTATGCAACTCTTTACAATTTTCACTCTAGAAGGTCTTTGTTCCCTTGACCTACTCTCGGTTTACGCATTTCCAGCCGTTTAATGCTTACGGAAGATAGGCATGTCTTCATGAACTTCCTTTTTTATATCTAGTACGAAATATGTTTTGGTAGATGACTGGTTCCGAAATGTCATGATGAGTTGCAAGGAAATCCTAGGTGGATGAAACGATGAAACTCATTGCTTTACCGAGTTTTCCCCTAATCATTAGAAAACCCCAATTTCAGAACACCCTAACATTCGCACGCCTATTATACGAGAAATAGAATAGACAAGCAAATGATACTCAACGAATGTTGACTCTGAACATTGATGGAATCATGTACATATTTTAAGGAGAAGTACTATTCATTCTCTCCCAGGTAGCCATACACACACGCACACACACACACACACACACCTTGAAGTTCCGTAACTACTACGAGAATAATGCAATTAGATAACTTATGACAGTTCAAATCAGGTGGCCAATATTTAACTAGGACATATATGTAATAATAGTTCGTCTCGGGAGTATAATTTAATCTATGATAAATACCTTTAGTACAGGTGTTTTATTTTTATATAAGTCAAACATAAGATTTTAAATCATCGAATTTTTTTTTAAAGTTAAACTTATTTTTTGTGTTAGGCAGTAGTTTTTTTGGGTACTAGGTAACAATTTTGTTGTGTTGACGAGTACGATTCTAGCCTGGGCAAAAAGGAGTTTATTTAGTGACGAACTCATTAAATAAAATCCTTAGTCCCTCCCTGGCTAGAAAAGGGTGGTAACCTGTAAATAACCCGTCCCAATTAGCCACAGTAGCATAAAGTGGACGTTAATAAATAAATAAAGTTAAATTGGAGTCAAGAACGAATAACAAATCTTGAACTAGTTCATATGTGTAATCGTGCGAGCGTAAAGCAGAGTAATGTTATTGTAATACAGCCGGTAACCGAATGTTCGTCTGCTAGATAAAAGTGAGAGATAATCGTTATCAGTCAAATGATAAGCATGGAATGACTCACCTGACTGATAATAACGAACAACTCGAATGAAGTTTCTTTGATGCGTTGGTCACTGGTGTGATTTAAGCTATAAAACTTCCGTTTTGATTTCACTTTATACATATACCTTATTATTAACAATCGAAATGACCAACTGTAGCCGTAAAAAGGAAAAAAAAACATTAGGGTCAAAACTATGAATATCTTTGTAGTGTTTCGGATAGAAAAGTGCGGATTTCTTCTTAATTATAATGGGAATATTTATTTATCTATGTATCGATGTAAGTGTTAGTTTAATTACCTATTAGAATTATATTTTCTCCTGATGAGGCGTCATATGGACGAGAAACTAGTAGAGAAACAACAATTTTAAAATAATCATTTGAGGTTTTCCTTATATATATGAGGTCTGAGGTTCCCGTTTCCTACTTAAATTGCAATTCTTGTTTAACTAGGACTCTAACTAAGGGAGAAACAGAGATTCGAATATATGGTCATAGATGAGACTACTTTTTATCCTACCAGTGGTACGTCTGGTTAATAAAAGGTGCCCTTGCATGACAGACTTAATTGCAAAAGCTTTAAGAAATTACTAGATTATAACTTTCTGGTTGTACATTAAAGAGTGTTAATGTCAAAAGTAAAAAACCTCTTCAGTCTGAGTACTTGCAGATGTCATTTCTTTCATTAAAGTGTGATAAATTGATTTTACGTAATTTCTCCTTTATTAGAAAGTCACGTAATGGATAGGCACATATTCACTCCCCAAAAAGGTAGTATCCACATATTTAATTTATGAAAATTATACCAGACACCTAATTTACAGACCTTGAATTATGATTAACGGTTGGGAGCTACTGAGGTCACAAAGCTATTTAGCACAGTTGAAATCACGATGTAGTAGTTCTGAGATATCACAGCTCTCCTGTTAACCTAATGCTAGTTTTGATCAGTCCCCTGAAGATGCCGATAAGAATTGCTAGTAGCTGCTTGCTAGTTAAAATAGAAATAATTTTTTCAGTGAGTTAATTGATAAATAACCAGATTAGATTGTTTTTTATTCATATTACGTTATTTGTTAGTTTACAATAGCGACATTATTGCCATATGCTTGTTTACATAAAGAAACCTGGGAGGAATTTCATTTACCCTTAGAGAGTTTTGCACTGTATCATTTTACGAAAAAAAAAAAAACACCTTCGATTTTACACCTTTTCAAGTTTCAATTTTTTTCAAGGGAGCCAAATTACAATTTCAATAAAAATACTAATATATATATATATATATATATATATATATATATACATATATATATATACATATATATATATATATATATATATATACATATATATATATATATATATATATATATATATATATATATATATATATATATAAATATATATATATATATATATATATACATATATATATATATATATATATATATACTCTTGTTCATATCTTATTAGCCTGGATCCATGTACAATATTATAAAAAGTAGCTGTTCCGTACTATCGTCACGTACGGTAAGGTGTCATACAAAATTAAGAGAATATCCTGCTGGGCAAAGCAACACACATGGTAAGGGAAAGCAGGCCAAGTATTATTATTTTATAGGAAAATATTCAAAAACAATAACTATTTATATAGCGATTCAAGATCGTCCGACATGACGACGAGCGTAGTATTGAAAAAGATCCGTCGTTCAGAGCTTGCGTCACCTATGCATACGTTAATCACAAAAAGGCATATCAGTAAAAAATGGTCATAATCGTAATGATCACAAAGCGTTGTTTGAATACTTCGATGATTTTCGGTCCAATATAGGTAATGTTTTAGATGGATAGAATATATATATATACATACATATATATATATATATATATATATATATATATATTGTTTTATTTCCATTTTTTCTAGTTAGTTGAACTTTAGAAGAATAAGAATAATGGAGATATTCGTTTTAAACTTCTGGAAAAGTTAATAATTAAATAGCGCGTTCTATTAAGCCCAATAGGAAGTAAGAACTTATAAAATTCCCTTGATTATGAAATGAAAAACATTATCTTTTCCTGTTCGTGCTTTTGCCTGTTCAGATAGGCTTCTTATAGAGGGAGATATTGAGAATAGAATGTAGGCGTGCGTCATGAACGTGGCATAGTTGCTCGTGGAAAATGTATTTAGTTTACGCAGCTATTGCATGACAGTCTCTTCAATGTTATTTGTTCTATACTCGAAATGTAACCATTTAATGTAAGGGTAAAGGTTTGTTTCTTAGAAATAAAACCAGGAGGAGTTAGTGTATCGAAAAGGGGTGATTTAGAAAATTCGAATGATCTCCCTTATTATGTGTCGTATCGAATAATGTTATATAATCAATCTTGTTGAAAATGTAATAGTCTACAGTGATTGTTACACAAATTTCTTCTCTAACTAGAATATTGGCCAATATATCTGCATTGTTTAGTTGTCAGTCTTCAATTTACCCTCACTTCTACTTTCATAAACATTTCTTGCCCACCTTAGATTTCAATACAGTTTACAAAGGCTACATTTTTCTAATATCTAGAAATGAATCAAACTAACTAATAATTAAGTGAATTAGTCATCCATAACTTGTTGGTAATTTAACCACCTCACGTAGGATGCGAATTTATATTATTATGTTATTGCAAGATAATGAAGGATGGTTAAATATCGGCTATAAAAAGTACTCAATCCGTCAAATAGATGAGTTTATTTTTACAGTTGACAGTTTCGGTAACCGTCGGTATCCTTCTTCATAGCTACAATTAACAATACAACAAATGTAAGAGCTTAGTGAAACATAATGAAACTATAACAATTAAAAAAAAATGTTATAAGTAACAAAAAGTTACAGATGACAATATCAAACGAAGGGGTGGGGGAGGTGAAAGTAAAATACTATAATACAGAAGTTAAATGTGGGTTTTTAAGTTGTTGGTATGATGAAACTAATATAAAACTCGAACAACAAAGAGTCAACTTCCGCTTTTAACTAATTTTCTGTCTTAAGAAAATAAGATTTATTTTCAATGTGTTTTTCCAAATTTTTTATCTCGATATTGATGTTAGCAATTTCCAAGTTAAGAATATTAAACAAAACAGGAAACTATCTATTCAAAAGTATCTTGTATAAAGGAGACTTCTGGTCTCCTGATATCGGGCACTGAAATTGTTAGCAGTGCAACTAAACTTATCTATTTGACGGATTGAGTATTTTTTGTAGCCGATTCCCAACCATTCTTGATTATATATATATATATATATATATATATATATATATATATATATATATATATATATATTGGACGAATATGAATTGAGTAGTCAGTTTTTGAAGTAGATGATGTTTGGAACCTAAATTCGTTTAACTCATGAAATGGTAAGTGTGTATAGACATTATTTCTTAAAAAACCGTATGTAATATATAACTTAAATCATCTTTAAAAAAATGTATAGTAATATAACTTATAAAAACTGGGAAATATGAATTTAAATAAACAGAAATATCAAGGACAGAATTTAAGTCATATTAGATAAAAGCCGTGTTGCGTGTCTTTGGTGGGGTGAAATAAAAATGGTTTCCCATGGTATAAAAGATTAATTTATGCACTAAATATTGCAGTTATACTTTTCACATTACACAACGAAGTATGTCAGAAACTAATATTCATTCAGTTGTTACTTCTGTGAAATGGACCAATTTAAGTTTAGGACAACTGTTATTAGTGAATCACTGGTAATAGCAATGGCTGCCAACCAAAATATTGTCTATCACCTTAAGCACTGAATTATCAATTTATTTTCATCACATTACAATCATTATTTATTACTTTTAAGGAATGGACCTTTTATGAATGGCAATTGGACGATTCAGGTTAATCAGAATCATTATTACAATTATTAAATAAATAAATTGTGAGGAGCCACAAAAAAGTGATTCTGATTAAACTGATTCATCACCCTCACCACCAGCTAAAAATAAATATGAATTGGACGATTATTGACGAATTCATTATCGTTCAAGGGATAAATTTAACCTATTTGCATACATAGTCAACAATTGCATCACTAGAGTATTAGTAGATAGTTAATTCCGTTCTGCCATACTGCTTTAATGTCACAGAAGTATGAGTAAGCCGATAGTAAATATTTAAAAATTCATAGATATCAACAACGTAGAGCAAGAGGGTGTTGAAAATATCCATTCCTTCAATACATATACAAAGATGTATCAGTTCAATGGAAGCTTTCATTTGAAACAAATTGTATTAGGCGCCCGGAATTCGGCAGTCAAAATTTGGAATATCATTAATTTAAACACTGTTTTAGGACTGGAAATTGCATTAAACATAGGGTTTGTATTTTACATCAGATAAAACCAATATTAACGAATATATTGACAAATAAGTGGTTTGATATAGAACTAAACCCCTGAAATTGAAGAATCAAATTCTCATTTGTAATACTTTGGATCGATGTTATCCTTTTAAATATTGAAGCCTACTGAACTCTTTCGGGGGCAGGCAGACACGATGTTCAATTTTTATTATTCTTAGAATGGTCTGAAACATGAAGAAAAGGCATTCCTGCTGAATTGAAACAGGATGTCAGATAGATCTTAAGAGTGTTATTTATATAGATTCCCCCGGGTATATAGGGTTGCTGTGATGTGTTGGTTGTGTGCTTTTTTAATTGACCAAAGATGTTTGACGCGACTCCACAGATCCATGGATCCTCCCTCCTAGATAACTTCCACAAAAATCAAGGTTTAAACTTCGTTCTAGTGGCTTTAACTACATTTTATTTAGACCATTTACACTACATGCGTTCACACAACATGATACACACTATGTATAAACGCCCAAAGATATTAAAACGTCCTTCACACACGGGCTGCGTTAACTAAGCAGATTTCCCAGAGCTACGTGTATAACAACTTTTATAGAACATTACATTTCCAATAAGATTGATTCTATAGAATTGTTCGATCCGACGCATAATAACGAAGATATTTCGAATTTTCGAAACTCTCCACCTAACCCCCCCCCCTCCCGATTTTAACTCCTCCTATATCTAGTCCGATTTTAGCCGTTAACGAACTTGACCTTCCTTTTTACATAAAACGTTTAAATATCGAGTTTGGTGACGATCAGACAAAAATTGCGACCGCTAGAGCGTTGAGAGACATATTATAACAAATTTTGAACAGACCTCATTTTCGTTATCTCTAGGATAGGATCGATGTCCATTTAATTTTTTTTCTCGAAAATCCCATTATGAGTACAACCTCAATACCTGATTTCCCCCAAGGGAAAATCTGCTAAAAATGATAATTAGTCTCATGGGATTATAATAGTATTTGGCGGCGAAGAAAAAGCCTGAGGTAAGAATTGATCAGTATGGAAGGTGAAAAGAGAGGCTATATTAGCAGCTGAGCTGAAGGCCAGGAGGAATCAGCTAATCCTTAAGGTGCGATAATAGAGGAAGAAGGAGAGAGGGAGAGAGAGAGAGCTATAAAACAATCGGACAGAGCGGCTGGGTAAGGAGGGGATGAGGGGCGGTGGAGGGGAGGGGGCCATTGACCGACCTTATGACGTAGCAGCCGCTAACAGCTGATCGCCAGATCCACGTGCCTCCCCGCCTACCGCTAGACCCCCTGCACTCTCCCCTCTAACTGTACACCCTTTACCACTAGCAAACTTATACCATCTCATATTTCCTATTATATCTATAACCTATTGTATTCATAAGAGAATGTTGCACAGCAAGACATAATTAGTTAATTTTCAAAGCAACAAATAACTATGAAGGATTTTCTTTTTAAATTATAAAAGGGTACTCCTTTGGCTTCGAGAGTTCTATTGGGTTTTATTCTCTGTTAGTCTCATGTAGAAGGTAAAGAGAACCCAATACACATACTTGTCTTTCTTCCCCTTATTACTACCGTGAAAATAAGAAATTTTTGATAACAAGAATTACGTCCAGGTACTTCCTTTGGACACGATAACAAGACAATTTTTCCACTTATTCACATTAATTAAAAATGTTAACTTAAAACTAAGGAAAACTAAATTATGCAATGCCAATAATAGCGTTTTTATATTTACCTAATCCATTCTCTGACATACCCTTTCATTTCTATGTAGTGTTCTATTTAATAAAGTAATTATGCAATCGCAATTTCACAACCGTTCATTATTTATGAATGAGGAATAACTCAGATCTCTGAAAGGATACATAATTAGATTTATTTTTGAAATGTAGAATCATTGAATATATTAATTTATACGAATTAATTCATTCTCGATGGGGTATATGATAGAAAATTGAAAGAAATCTTTAAAAAGCATTATTATTATTTATTAACGTCCACTTTTTGCAAATCAGGCTAATTGGGACGGGTTATCTACAGGTTACCTTTTATAGCCAGGGTGGGACTTCGGATGTTATTTAATGAATTTCGTCACTAAATATTTTCCATTGCCCAGGCGGGATTTAACTCGCCACTCTAGGTTAAAAAGCATTATACATTTGATGAATGTATGTATCACAGAATAATGAATGAGTTTTGTATTTTTTTTCTTTCTTATTAGCCGAAAAGAATCCATTGAAGACAATGTCTTCGAGCTCAATTCCTAGTTTACCAGAGACTGTGATCTTAGGTTTGACTACGTTGTTAAGACGTAAGTACTCATGCAACAAATGTGTTTAATATTTTGAATATTGTATTGAACAGAAGAACCTATTCGCCGTTAGGAGGCTTTATGAAATAGACATTTTCTAATTATGGAGAGCATAAGATGTTCCTGGTGAACTAGTCTTTGAATAAAATAGCCAAGTGATGAAAACCCAGAATTCAGGCACTGGGAGTAAATGATATCCAGTTAGGTGGGAACAAAATTTATGTACACATCAAAGTGGTCATTCTAAAACTTTTCATTTTTCTGCTTTCATTGCATCTTCGGTAGAATTTTCAGGCTGTTGACCAAGAAAATCGTAAATATTATATATATAAATAAGAGGAGAAAAGTGAATAACACGCCCATGCTAGGTCCTAAGCCTAGGCTGGAGCAAGTTGTGGTTCTTCTAAGATTCATCATGTGCAAAGGAGTGACAGGGGCCAAATAGAGTAGTAACGGTCAACTTGGAAACTCGAAACAGAATGGAATATATAAAAGAATCACAGCCTATCACAAACGACCTCTTTAACATTTCAATATTCATCTTGATTAACTGTATGATACGGACAAGAGCTCTAGCATGTAAAAGGCAAATGAGGGAAATCCTTTAATTCCATTAATGGGAATGAACAAAAAAAAAGGGTTGGTCATGAAGCGCGTTAATCTAGGAGATAGAGAAGTCAGCTGTAGTTAATTATGGCATTAATATGATTTGTTTTGCGTGATGGAGATGAGGGATCACTGACCCTCTGCCGCTGGCAACTTCTTAGTTCTGAGGAAATATTGTGAAACTCGTCAGGCGCGGAATGCAATCAAAATATAAAATTAACTCCAATATTCAAATTAATCATCACCAATACAAAATTTATTAATATCAATACTTTGCATGAGTTATGTTCACTAATTTCATTTGGTAATTATGCTTCCCATTTACGGCACCTTAATTTATAAGCCGCTTTAATCTCGGACGACAGTATTATTGTCAACGTTATCGAATAACTGCGACATATTTCACATAACTCCCACGTAAGGGAGCTATTTTATTAGTCAAAAATCGTTTTTCATTCCAATGAATATATATTTATATATTATATTATGTTTATTTATAATAATTTATACTTTATAAATATATATCGTTTATGATACATTTATCTAGAACATTATTTCAGACAGTGTTGTAATCTATATGGCAACCTAAAATTTTGGAATTTCACTATCCCATTCTTGTTATTACCTAGCATTTATACAATGAACAGTGAACATTTCTATTATTACACCACAGAGAGACGAGTTTTTAATTAACACAAAGCTTAAATAGCATTTACATAGATTTATTTCAAGATGAAAGATATTTAAATTCAAATTATAATTTACCCCTTTTCTATAACTTCATTAATAAGCAATGTTTAGATATAGGAAAATGTGCAAACTAAATTCAAATAATAGCAATTTTATGTGCAGCGAGGAGGTGGAGGAGAGGGGGGGGGAGAGAGAGGGGAGAGAGAGAGAGAGAGAGAGAGAGAGAGAGAGAGAGAGAGAGAGATAGAGAGGGAGATAGAGAGGGACAGAGGAGAGAGGAGAGAGAGAGAGAGAGAGAGAGAGAGAGAGAGAGAGAGAGAGAGAGAGAGAGAGAGAGAGAGAGAGAGAGAGAGAGAGAGAGAGAGAGAGAGAGAGAGAGAGAGAGAGAGAGAGAGAGAGAGAGAGAGAGAGAGAGAGTACAGCGACGGGTATCGAACCCGGAGGCTAAAGGCGGTAGAGAAAGGAGGGGTGTAGGGTGAGGTTAAAGAACTCCGACACAACTGTACTCGGGGAGAAGGCAGCCTTTACAACTAGGTCAGTTCGTCAGTTCCCTCTAGCTCAGTCAGTGCCCTCTGTTTATACCGACACCACCTATAGGGATTGCACTGCCACACTATCACTATCACACACACACACAGTCTCACACTAAATACTAGTTATACTAAAATCGATAATAGCTATGCTATACGCTAATCGATCGTTTATCACAAGCCACGCAATCCTTAGACTTAGTTGATCTAACCCGGGTAAAGCGGAAGACTGTTTTTAAATTAATGCAAAAATAGGAGTAATTTTTTTTTTACAATTGTACAAAACTAATTAGCTTAAGTGAACTTAGTCAAGACTCACATCCTTGGTTACGGGGGTTGTAAGTCGAGTTGATCACTCACTATGTATAAATTTTGAATTGCTCTTGGAGGTGGCTAAAAACCTCTAAGGTCTAAGATGGCACAAACAAAATAAATAGTGGTAGGCATTCAAGGCAAATGTTAAGCAAACACAATTTACCACTTAATGAATTACTTTTAGGTCGAATTCAGACCATCTTCAGGACTAACATAACAATTACACTAAGGAAGAAAATTACGAGAAGAATATTAGCACCTATAAGAATAATATAAGGTATTAAACGCAAAGACGGTGCTAAGAGGGTACCAACGAGGTTTCTTGGGCCCTTCTAACTTCTGGAAAGTGATCTGTACTGTTACATATTCAGTATACATGGACATAAATATAATTAGGATTTGAAATATTGGTCTTTGTTATAAAGGAAGTATTGCAATCATGAAAGATTTTAGTTTTTATATTTCAACGGAATTATCCTGAACCCATCTAGTTTCAGGAAAATCAATTCTTGAAAACTCCATAAACACAAGTATTAGCGATGATAAACTCTCCTGATTTACACTATAACCATCTGATTCTTGCCGCCATTAGATCGAAGATTCCAGCGAGGCAAGAAACGTTAGTCTGCTTCTGATCGACTGTAACAGGACGAATGAACTCTAATCAACCTTTGAGCAGCAGATGATTTGATTAGATTTTTTTTTATTCTCTCTCTTTCGGAATCATATATTTTTTGATAAAGTTTTTCCCGTTCGTTACAAAAAATTAATCAAGAAAATATTCTTAAATTGATATAAAAATAAAAAAAGATTTGTATTTTAGTTTTACTATACCGGAGGATTGAGGTTCAGATTACACCTTCTGAGTTAAAGCGTTGTTAAGCCTAGAGTCGTGAGTTCGATTCTGAAGTGAGCAATTGAATTCATTTGTCGATGACTTCAGATTTCCTTTGTACCAATATGACTAGCATTATAAACAGTAAATGACTAGTTCCAAGTACCCCTATTCTCAGAAAGTTGACGTTAAAAAACAGATTTAACAATGTTTATTAGTATAATTTTTTTTTTACATGAGAAATAATCATACCAGGTGGCAGTGATTCACAGCCTTCAAGGGCCGTGAGAAGCTTCTTAAGTATTTTTTTAATTGCCGGTTAATGTTCTATGGGCGATATTTTAGTTTGATTGCTACCTATCTCTAAATTTAGACAATACGTGTGAATGTAAAGTCCAATAATGGTAGAAAACCAATAGGGTGGAGGGGGGGGGGTTCAGAGGAGGGGACATGTACATCACGCACATATCCGCTATTATGCGTCATAAAAAAAAATTATATAGCCAATCTTAATGAAACATTTCCCTACATTCGATTATATATTCTCCTGGCTGGAGTTTCACCTAGAACTATAGACTAGACATCTCAAACCCAGCTTAAATATCAAGGGAGTAATACAGAATAGAAAGTCATAATAGTTTGTCAATGCAGCACATGGCGAATCCGCCCCTGCATAAGAATATTATGAGGTGGCCGCCATGAGTCAGGAACCACATAAATAATTTTTTCTGAAGAATTTAATTGTTTTGTGCGGAATGAATTTTAAGAAAACAATGAATTGTGGATATAATTATTCTCTTTGGTCAAGTGTACATAAGTATTTCATTCCTCTTTATGTACCACAAACATCATTAAGTGAATTATTTTACTGACATTATAATATTATTATAACATAATTATTTTTACGCAATAAAAACAATTTTTATTGTTTCTATCTTTATTCTAATACATAAATAGTGAACGTTTAATAATATATACATTGATATATGAAATCTTGGGGCTCCGGTTATCAATGGATCGTATTCGACTTACTAAACTTGGTAAATTGATGTCAGGAATTTCAGGACGAACGCATTAAATGGAATCTCCAGTCTCACCTGCCTACAATAGAGTGGTAACCCGTATATAATAATCGGTACTTCATCAACTGAAATTGAAGTTCCTTAATTGTTTAAATATTAACAGTAAATAGTTCAACTTCAACTATAATCTACGAAATTCAAACAACTTCCAGAATTACTATTCATAAAGGAAGAACCCCACTATCCGATTCAACGAATTAAACATCAGGATAACACAAAACATATACTACTACTTCTAAACTGTCAATTTTCGACACGTTGCTAATGCAATATTATTGCAACGAACAGTCAACTTCATCATGACATTATAATGTCTACAAAAGCTTAGTATATCGCAAACATTAGATTGTTTAATGCGGCGAAAAAAAAGTTTGTTTAATAAAGTTTTAAACTGGTTGTAAAGCGCAGGAGTAAAATTTCTAATCCCCTATTGAAAAATTCAACATCCCATGGAAAGGACTTCGTTCATAAATGACCCGAGACTCCACACATAAAATCAAAATGAAAGGACCTCTTACCGGTTCAGCCGTGTAAACAGCTATGCAATAAGGAAAACAAACATCCCTCGATTGAACGTAAACAACCACTACCCTATTGGAGAGAATAAAAACTGGAGATACCCACCTAATTACTCAGTACAAAATGATGGCCATGACCGATAGATTTGGAAGTAATGTGTGTGTGTATCGATGCCTTATCAACAAAAACCAGTCTCCCTCTAGCTACCATATCAAGCTTGCGAAGGAAACCCACAACTCCAAGTATCCAAGGGATCAGAAACCCTTAACACGCATTGCTCGCCTTAACAATATATAATAGCACGCTGTACATTTCGAAAACCTGTACCTCTCTAGGGTTCTGCCACGAAAGGTTCATGTGTCATTTTCTAGGAAGTTGGGCATTTGAGAACACTTTTTGACGTTTTAGGTGATTGGATACCCAAGTGACGGGCTGGAGTGATGGGTGCCCGCGTACAACCTGATCCGGTTTGGTGAGGAGTGTTGAGAGGTGAATGGCCGTCACCAAGCCCTCATCTCTACATACCTATACCACACCTAACCCTCTGCCAATATCTCATAGTCATCTCTCTCTCTCTCTCTCTGGAATACAGGGCGGTCAATGGAATCTCATAAAAGCCTATCCCAGAGAGTGAAGGAATATTGAAAATACAGGAAATATTTAGCTCAGGAGCCCATAAAGGACCAGGCCCAACCAGTCTGCTTCCAAGGGACTATCGCTGCTAACTTCACGAATAGTGGTGCTGTTATTATTATTTTTAACCTTCTCAATTTCGCATAAAAAATACCGTCCAACCATCCAATCAAGTAGATGAAAAAAAAGGAGGTCTGTTTAAATAATAAAAAATTATTTGTTTCTCCGTGCTCCAATGGAGTACGATTATATGCCGGTGATCTTATATTAGATGATAACTTATAACATTTTTGACATCTCAAAGTCAGTTACGTTAAAATAATAAATGGTTATAATATTAATAAAATGAGAAAAGTGAAAAATTCATTGTTCAATGCTCTTCACTTCGAAGATTCTATATTAAAATATTAATACTTTTTATGATATGTGGAGCATTCTCATTAATTAATGGGGGCTGCCAACCATTGGGTTAAAGACTAAATATGCCATTTGGAATTCGTATGTTAATTCATTATTTCCAATCATTAATGTGTATGATTTTCAGTCTACCTTAGTATGTCCAGCAAAACGGCATATCTCACTTTGTCAGTGAAAAAATGGGAATTTGGTGAGAGTGTAGGACCATTCATTTTTAAAAATTGCATATAACTCATATATATATATATATATATATATATATATATATATATATATATATATATATATGTTTTGGGGCGTCTGTGAGCATAATAATAATAATAATAACCCTCAGTAAGCTGTATAGGTGTAGGTTGATCCCCGCCAAGGGAATTAAGTTCACGAGGTCGCTACCAGAGCGCGCTAGTGTCTCAGTGATTATGGATCAGTGGGAGTCTGACAGCTCCTCGGAGTGTCTAACGATTATGACTCCCATAGATCCCACCTCCAGGCAGGCTGACGGCGTGAACTGACCAAAGACCCTCCGAGTACAATGGGGCCAGTCAGTCTACTGGGTACAACTCATTCCAGGACCTCCTTGGTTAACTGGGGTTCTGACAATGAGCTAATCACTCACTATGCTAACACCTCATATCAGGAGGGAAACGGATGACGAATGGAATGGGGCGGCAAAAGATCTTTAATACTATAATATACAATAGTATTATAAGATCTATAATACAATTGTTTGTTTACGGGCAACCTTTGACGATTGCGGGCCAAACTCTAGAGTAAAAATACGATCGCGGGCCGCTTTTAAAAGCAGCGCATTTTAAAGTAGTGTTCATAATTTTTAATGATAGATATCAGATAAGAAATTATACGACAATGTAATTATAATACATAATGTATTATCTAATATTAATAATGAAAAAAAGAGGTACAACATTATAATTAAATCGTAAAATTTGGAATTATTACAACTTGCGAAAGGTAAATAGCGACACCGAAATCAATGAGACACTTGAGCTTGAATTTGGGAAACTAATCCATGGATGTTTGGATTAATTCCACTGATACAAAGACGAAAAGAATTTTCTAAATTATCGGCTGTCAGCCTTGTACAATGTTTTGATTTATTAACTTCCATCATTGAAAAGAACTGTTCGCATTTATGAGTACTGCCAAACGCACGAATCTCTCCTCATCTTTCTCATTTGGAGTAAGTAGTGTAAAATTTTAGTTTAATTGGGTTTTTCAAAATGTCTCGCGGGCCGGTGGATGCCCAGATACGGTTTACGCTCTAGCCGTTTCTGTTTGAACACGTCCAACTAGAAATTTGAATCTTTAAGGCAAGAATATGAAATATTAAATTGGGGTTTAAAGAGGTAAAATTATTTTTTCTGTAATCGTTGAATAATGGTAACATTACTAAACTGAAATGAGTGAAGAAAGTGAAACATTTTGCAATAGAGTGAAGAAAGTAATCACTTTCTTCACAAGTGAAGAAAGTGAATTGCCTTCTTAATTAGTAATAAGTATAAATTAAAAAATAATTTGAAGTTGGAAATTAAATGCTTTAATTGTTTCTTAACATTGTAAGAATTTATTTTAACAAAATAAATTGAAATGTGAATGAAGTATTGGTGGAAATAATCAATATATTTTAAACTTTAAATATAATAATAATTACCTTCCTTGTTTATAACCTGCACTTGTTTATAACTGCACTACTTCACAATCATCACTAGTTGTTTTATAACTATGCTTATACTCTTTCACAACCATGCTTATAACCTACCAACAACATACCATAATCTTCACAACATCCTAATTTTGTTCATATTCTGGTTAGATCTGATCATGTATTACACGATTACAGAAAAAATTTAATATTACACTCGTGACGAAAGTAGAATTTACAACTCTCGTGAAATTACCACACTCGCTTCGCTCGTGTGGGTAAACGTTTCACTCGAGTTGTAAAATGATCTACTCTCGTCACTTGTATAATAAATAACTATAATCTTATTTATCTCCACTATTATGCGTCACACCAAAAATTATTGCATTATCATACTTGCTGCCCTCTTTATAGTTAGTTCTATACATTTTTCTAAGAAATTTTTCGAGTATTTCGTGCAATCTGAAGAAGTGATTCCCCTTAAGAGACATCTGCTAATACCATGGAGGAAGACCACACCTTTATAATCCTGATATAGAACAAGAAGCCCTGGAAAGGAGATAAATACAGAGAGCTGAAAAATGAAGAGGCTTCTGCTGACTGAAGGCGGTACAATATTCTAGTAGAACATTAAAGATATGCCTTGTAAATATGGCAACTCCTACGTACCACCCACTCATGATTTTATATGCAAATATCCGTAATTCGCCTGAATTTCTTTCAGAGTTTATTGACTGCCATAGCGCCCCTGTCTGGAACATCCTTCTATTAATTCACCATATTGTATAAATTACCCCACCTTCTATAGCTATTTGTAAACGTGAAAGGTTTGTTTATCGTGCAAATAAAAGGAGAGAAAAATGATCTGCACAACGACCGACAAAATGGAGGCTATTACTATAAATATATGCCTATGGCATTAATAAGCAATAAGACTTTAATTCGTAGAAAATATTTCAATTCTTCGAAATTTTTTAGAATGTTGTTGGTGAACTATAAAAATTTGTATATTTTTTTTAATGTTATGGCCATGACTAGTTATCCTTGAATGGGGTGTAATGGTTTCCGCACAAATGTAGCAAGGACGTGTTACATTAAGCTTGCAGTGGTTTCCCGTTGTCTTGTACATAGCTTGTAGGCAGCGAGAAAATACCACTCACGGTCAAAATTACTACATTGTCATCTCCCTTTATAATGCTCCTATAAAACTGGGCAAATGAAGAGTATTAGACTCTAGGATTATGCAAATTACAATACTAATATTTTTGGGTTTTGTTCAACGACATTGTGCTAATAAGAATTAAGGAGGATTGAATAAGTCTATACTTACAAGGAATTTTCTAATGCCAATGTAATGACCATTTTATAATTATTTATAGAAAATAACATATGAAGTTAGCTGACCTACTCGAACTTTACTACTTGTAAGGAAAGTCAAAAAACGAAAAAAGTAAATTTTCCGATTCTGTGCACCGGATCTAAAAGAGTTATAGGGCGTTGTTGTAGACAAAATCTTATAAGCAAAAATGTCCATACCTTTTTTTTTATTCTGCAAAGCCACTATAGTGGCTTTGCGCAATTAAAGGGTGGACAGGGAGGGGAATAAAATCACCATTTTGAATTATCGTAATAGGTTTAATGGCATCTTTCTTAACACACAATCTTAATAGCGTGTTTCTGTAAAGAGAAATTCTGTAAAATTAAGCATTAACATCAAAAACCAATAAATATGTCTCGAACTTAAATTAAACGAACAAGAAAAAAAAATTACTTTCCTGCATGATGACTAAATATTTAAATCTTGTCTTAATTGATGGTTTCAAATTTCGAAACATGTCCCGAAAAATTCATCATCACTTTATAACCCA
Source organism: Riptortus pedestris (assembly GCA_019009955.1). Classification (NCBI taxonomy): domain Eukaryota; kingdom Metazoa; phylum Arthropoda; class Insecta; order Hemiptera; family Alydidae; genus Riptortus; species Riptortus pedestris. The sequence continues at coordinate 145,510,791 of CM032228.1, read as the reverse complement.
GGATAGAACAAAGAGAGAGTGCATCAACCTATCACGGATCATTTGCTTTAAAAGCCAGTCCATCTGCATATCTCGTTGTGAAATATTTGCCCAATGGTCTGTAAGGAACGTCACACGTATTCTATCTAAGTGTTGAGCATTCATTAAATTTCGTAAAGTCCTTAATTAATTTCCATCCATTGTATAACACTAAAAAAGTGAAATAGATCTTCAATAAAGAGTAATATGGATATTTTCTTTTATCGGCTTAAAGAAAATACATATGAATTAAGTCGTAAACTTTATTTTGATTATTCATAGAAGTGGATGTTTAAGTAGTGAAGTATTATATTCTCCTTGTTTTAATTCTTACTAACATCATACCAATTATAGCTGGGCACTTATGATAGTTTAAAAAACACTATGCGAAATAAAAATTATCAAGTGGATGTGCTGGCATTTACTCTAACACTAATAAGCAATTTGAGCCTTCACCAGCCAGCCATAAAATAGATATATGAGCAGTATGTATTATAGAGCATCGGTGTATATTTTGATACATTTTGATATATGATTTACATTTGTCCATCGTTTCAGGAGCGAGGCAATCAGTTTGTAACTAATGAATAAATTAACCCGACATGAAAATTTCTAAATGCATAGGTTAGCCACTACACGATCTTGAAATAAATTATTATTTATTAACGTCAACTTTTTGTAACTAAGGCTAATTGGGACGGGTCATCTACAGGTGACCACCCTTTTCTAGCCAGGGTGGGGTTAAGGATTTTATTTAATGAGTTCCGTCAATAAATAAGTTCCTTTGCCCAGGCGGGAATCGAACTCGCCACTCTGGGTTTACCACGTGAGATTAAAGTCAACGCTTTAAAGACTTTATTTATTCTGTAGGCCTTGTATTATTACTTTTTTTTTTAAAAAAAACATAATTGTATACTTATGATTTGTAAGTATTTAGTCGATGGAGCAATAACTCACAGTGTCTCTGGTTTATCTGTAAGTATGATCCTAATGCTGGAGAAATATTTAAGAAGGTGCTTATGACTGAAGGAATAGAAATAGAAGGGAGCCGGTGGAGTTTTGAGATGGTATCTAGTGACGTCAAAAACAACCAAAAGATAGGAGGGGGGAATGCACGCCGGTCCTAATCATCCCGCCTCGTGTCAGCCCTCAAGATAGCCCTCAGCAGCCTTCTCCATTGTAATTATATATTTACCTACAGCCTTACACAACTTAACCAAACAATTTATTCACAACCACACCAGGTTTCTATATATTAAAAAAGAAAGCCTATTCAAAAATATATTTATTTTTTACACATATTAAATAGGGATATTTGATGACCAAATAAATACTCATAATCCAATAAGCAGATATGCTTTAAGATAAATCAGCTGTTGAGTTGTATTCATGACGTGACTGTCAAAAAATTTCTTAAAGTGCACGACGATCGTACCTAGATGAACAAGAATGACGTCTGTTCAAACACACACACACACACACACACACACACACACACACACACACATATATATATATATATATATATATATATATATATATATATATGGAGCTTGCAATGTGTGTTACAAAATTCGATTCTTAATCGTTCTATGTAAAACTAAAATTCAAGTCGTTAAAAGGTTTAGAAGGGAGGGGGTAGAAAGTAACATTCAAAATAATCGTACATCAGTTATTACGAGTCAGCTAGAAAAATAATATATAGCCAATCTTGTTGAAAATGTAGTATTCTTAAATTATTGTTCTATAAATTTTGCAGTTATTTGTATTTATTGATTATCAGCCTTAATTTGTCAACACCTCATGTCAAGCATAAAATTCAAGTCCTGTATACTACATAAGGTTCTTATTACAGGGGAAATAGCTAATAGAACGTAGAATGGGGTCATCGGTCTGTGACTGCAACAGGTGGGATATCTGTTTAGTTTACACTACGTATGAGACATTTGAAGTCGTCAGGATTGAAACGCGAGGCCTCTCATGTAGTTCAGCCTAGGAGAAGATAAATAATCGAAGACAAAAGGGGAAGCAAATGTAGGGATGGTGCATGAATTCCTCGCATATGCAGATGAGGTGGACATATCGCCTGCACCGGGATACTATACTAAAATAATTTGGAAAAGCTGTAGACGTGCAAGTGAAGCCATACAATCGCAAGATACGCTTAGAAAAGAGATTAACCATAGATCACCTATCCCTTGCAAAAATCGGCCAGAGAATAACTAGTGTCGACCATGCTTTATTTTCAATTTCTCGCCAGCCTTAAATCCATAACTGGGGGGCCATAACTATTATCGGCATGAGCTGGTATATGGGGAAGGCATGGTGAGCCCTTGATCCAAAAGGAGAGACGACTCAACACAATTTCTTTGAGCTATAATGCCTCCAAAATGGAGAGGTGTCTTAAAGACTTTAGTGAAGGAAGGCTAAACGATAGTGAGCTTATAATTATAAAGGTTAATTGCAATCTTTCAATTGATTTTACATGAAAACGAAACCACTGGGGGGTGGGGGCACACCGCAAGAATTTCCGTGTTTATGGCATTGTCTAGCACGTGAAAAAATGGTTTTAAAATTTCAGGTAATCTTAAGTTTTATTATTTATATCGTTTATTACTTTTATAATGTTGTGTTTTATCGAGCAAGTTATATTGCGTGTTGGTAAATGGAGTTTATCGTCTAATAATGAATAATGATTATTTACAAATGCAAGTGCACGGATTTGCCAGTGTAACTTCTTTCTTGATAGTCTCTTGCAGTCAGTGTTTTAGGGCATTTTGTAAATAATTATCCCTCCTAGATTTAAATATAGTTTATATCCATCATAATATGCTCTATTGCCTAACATATTTAAGAAAACCTTCGTATTTTCTGCAAATATATAAGCCCAAAAATACGAATCATGGGAACGAAAAATAATATTATCTTACTATAGAGTACCTTATTGAAAAAAAGCCGGAAGACTGCTTTGTTTCAGACTGCACGTCTCTAACCTGGAAATGATGATGGATCTTGCTCTTTACACATTGCGTAGTAAATACTTGTAGAAGTCAAGGTCTTTTTAATTGTTCAATTGGTTTCCCCCACTGTCCATCATCTCAGGAGAAAAAAAAGAACAAGATATTGAGGCAATAAGGCACTAAGTAAATTATGTAAAGGAGCAGCCTATACTTGAAATATTTACTTTCCTCCGCGAACAGTCGATAAATAAAGTTTATATTAAAATTAACTTTATACAACTAAAGCGGAATGGACTATGTAAAGTTAAAGAAGTTATTTAGTCATGAATGGTTGTATGATGAGTCTACCGAAATACAGAACTTCTTTCGCGTGGAGATTAAACTTGTGAGTATTACCTGAATTTCCAGATGAATTAAGACCATCGGCGGAATACACGTGGCTGCCCCGAGTCCATTCATACGTTACGCATGAAAATGTAAATATTATGTTTTCTGTAATATAAGGTTTGCACAATACATTGCAAACAATGACATTTGTTCCTTATATAATGTTATTATGTCCCCGATTATAATAAACAAATTTTTAATAATTACATTGAGCACTCCAAATCCGTAGAATAACTAAATACTAATCAGTGGATTGAGTAGGAGCATAAGATTGCAAATAACGAAGAGAGAGGTGAACGTCCTTGCGGCGTCAGGCTTGTTAGAATATTCTCTTCCACTCAAATAATTCTTCACATCTATGATCAAACAACATCCACTTTTTATTTTAAATTTATAAACTCTTCAAACAAACGTCAAATCAATTAACATTAAAATTTCATTCAGTGCATTATCTATAAAAATTCGATCAATGATATCGAGATCAGGAAGATAACAAGGAATAAGGATTAAGGAATTAAAATAGGGAGATACATTTTACAGTTTCACATTATTTAATTTGTTTAAAAAATGGTTCTCTTTATTTTGAAGAATAATCTTTTAGAATCTTTATTTCGCATAACATTTTTGGTGGATTTAGGAATGGAGGGGCCGCTGATTACAGACCTAAACGTAGACGCTAATAGAGGTTATTTATATTACTTGTATACCACAAAGTTCCTCCATAAATATCTAAAATTAAGTTCATCTTCTTACGGCAGGTTAAAGCGGCCGTGTTTTTACAACTCTCATTAAAGTAATTTTAATGTTAAATATCGTGTCCATGTAAGATAGAAAATTCAAGAACCTAAACTAAATATTTCTGAAAAGGACCCAACAATGCAGAGCCTAAAATAGGTTTTTTTGAGTGTTTAAACAAAATTACTTGAAAAATACAAAGAGCCCTAATTAGGAAGTCTGAAAACAGGCATTTTAATTTCGAGAATACGAATTACTCGTCCAGAATTGGAGAAATCCACCTTTTGCGCATTTTACATATAGATACATTTAAATATGAACCTATAATAAAGTCTACTAAGAGCAAGGAATATGGCAAAATTAGTTATTCAATTTTCAAAAGTAGACTTAATAGGAGACAATGAATCCACGAAATGAAAGTCGATATAAGGATATCACTTGGAATAACAAATAGAGTTGTTAAATAAAATGTCTAGGGAAAGGAAAACTTCATAACATCTCCGCCTCTGAGAGTCCCTTTACAATGAAACCTGAGCCCTTCTCATTTCATAGTGCTGGAGAAGGAATGCTAGCTGAGAGGACTAATCTAATCGTATATGTGGACCTCATATTATGTAAATCATAGTACTTAGCTCACTTTAAGTTAATATAGTCAATAGTTCTCACGGTTTTTGGTAGATCCTGTTCAAAAGCCTACACTAGTCTAGTCGAATAGGAACGCCCTAGAAGATAAGACAAGAATTTGCTCTTCAATTAAGATACGGCTTTGGTGGCCTCTGCTATCGAATATTTATGAATGACACACCTAACCCCCTCAACTGCTTTTCTACTTGGACTACTTTGGGGACATTTAAGCTATGAAGGAAAGCTGAAATGGGTAAATAATCAGAAAAGTCGAAGGTATTGAGGGGCTAGTCTCAAATTAAATCATTGTTATATATAGATATAGGAAAGCATGGGTATCCATAACTATAAATGTAAGATACCTCGAATGGAATTAGTTGGTTGTGGTTGGTTTTCTTCCTGGTTGAGAGGTGAGGGCGGGGGAGGGGTGGTGCTGGAGACATCCTCTCCCCTGGCCGGCCATCTCCTACCGTCCCCCCGGCCCTCACTGCCGAAGAGCTCCTCAAGGGCCGCAGAAGCCGCGTCCATAATCACCAGGCATCATTCATCCTCTGCTCGACCGTCACTAGCACAACCCACACACACCGCCGCTTTCATAAGACTCAACGCACGGGGATTTCAATTAGCTTATAGGCTTAGAGAACAGAAGGTCCACTTACGTGCCGAGAGTACTTCAGGTGGGAAATATAATGGCGGAACTTTGCGGCATTTTTCCCTGTCACGAGTCAGTACAGCTGTAAAAATGAAAGAAGGGTCTGAATGTAGGAGTAAGGAAGCTGTCCGCCCTCAGGGCCACTATAAGATTTGGAAGAGGCGGGGGGAGTAACGACCCTTGCGATCAGAGTAGATAGCGAGTCGGGAGGGCCCGCGTATGATCGCACGGGGGCAACGAACTCCCACCGCCCCGAGCCACACTACCACTAGTCAGCCACACCTCACACTACCAATATACATACAACATTCATACAGTTAATATAATTCATTCGTAAAAATGTTAAAGAAAAATTAGTAAATTTACAACAAAGAATATAGCCAACTCAATAATGATGGATCAGACCAGATGAAAAGGCCCCAGAGAGCGGACGTGCGATGAAACGGCAGAGCTATGTGTCTGTTCAGTAGAAAGGATGTGTAAAACGAAAAATTAATGTAAAATAAACAAAAAGAGGGGGACGAAAGAGAAGAGAATGTTCGATAGGGGAAGACTGCGTCCGGGAAGGGAGCGCACACAAGACTGTCAGTCCTTCCCAGTTCAACGACCGGCCGAGTGACGAAATCTAACGGAAAGAGCCGAGCAGAGCCGACTCCACCCGAGCTCCTTATGCAATACTCCCTCTTCAGCAACTCCATACTGTCTTCATATACTTATTACACCTATTAATTACAGTTATATTAAAAACAATATTTTCATCTAATGTGCAGTTATTTAGTACATTTAAAACTATTGCCTGAAGCCCTTGAGTAGAAAGGGCGGAGGCGATATCTGGCAGTCTCCAAGGCAACAGGCAGGTAAACAAACCCCAAACAGCCAATAAAGAGATTCTAACTTTCACATAAGAATAAAAATTCTATTCCTACTAATAAATGATAACAAATTTCCCCTTATTCAATGCCTGGTAATCAATATCACCTTCCTTCAGTATTTTTGCCATTCTAATACAAATACGGTTATTATATTCATTTCTTTTGAATGAAATTGTAAGTTTATTGAATAGTAATTTCTGAATTAAATGATCTTATGTAATATATTGATATCTCAATAAAAGCAAACTTTATTCAACTGAATTTAATCTCTGAGCGGATTATTTACAGGTTATCACACTACGCTATAAATAAATAAGTTTAAAATACGGCATCTAGAAGGTTTTATCCTACTTGGCATTTGTAGTAGTTTTGTGCACCTATTTTTAAATGCTATTTATGGTAAAATGCTCAACTTTTGTTATTGGTAAATTTCTCTTATAGGGACACCATGGCAGTGGCTGAATAGAATAATATTGAAAACTGGCGTCTTTAAAATATTGAAATAATTGTAAGTCGCTTTCGAATTATGAAGCTTCCATTATCTTAGTATTAGAAGAAAAATAATTCAATTCTTAAATGAGGGCATATGTATGATGTACCTAGAAGAAGAAATTTTTTTTTATAGTTTAAACTTAAATAACGTTTTAGGATTGAAAATTATATTCTGAGCTCAATTTAACCCTTGTTTTCTCTAAGAAGTTAACCCTCAGTAGCTGTAATAGCGGATGTTGACCTGCAGGAAAAATTGTTCATTGACAACCTTCAAGCCATTTTACGTTTTACGGTAAGAAACAGGTGGACTGACGAGACCTTAAATTTTCTTCGTAATTATGGTTAGAGAACCTGATAAAAATGTAGCACCACTTTAAATTAAATTTAAACAATCCATGGGGTTTTATTTACGTAGAACATTATTTGTTACACTCACCCCCCTCATTAGACAATCAAATATCAAACTGCTGCTTTACTGTACTTTCATAATAGTTAACCACAGATTTCCATTCACCACAGATTAATACAGTAGCTGATTCATATTAGTGAACTATATGAAATTACAGAGAACAACGAACCATTGAAATATAGCCGAACAATCACTGAGAACAACAGGAATATTATTCTTAATACAAGTTAGAGAAATGAGAAAAATAACAAAAATAAATTAATATTACCGGCACTTAACTTGTTTTATGAAAACAAAAATTAGTAGAGGAAAACTATTACCGGTTCCGTAACTACCTACACATTTAGTATATTATATGAAACTTAACAATTCGGAAAAATTACTATTACCGGTTTTATACCTATAAACTTTTATTACAAATGAACATTTAGTATAATATAAATGAACATCTAGTATAATATTAATGGGTACCATTGTCCTAGCTTGTACAGGGGTCAAGAGTTCGTAGATAACCAGTTTCTATTGTATTGTGAAGTCACCATTACAGAAAAGTGAGTATTCAAGTTGAACCACATTGGAAATATACATAGTGTCTTAACCCCTGAATAATACAGATCAAACATATTAAATATCTGACATGTTCTAAATTGTTCGAATGCTAATGTTTTGCAAATTTCATCTCAGGAATTAAATAACGCGCCCGCGCGTGTTTATGTGTTCGGACCGCAATAGCTTTTGAACATAGTTATATAACCATGAAACCGGAAATTTCAATTTTTTCCCCGATTATACTGGACTGAGTTTATTAATCAGCTGTGCGGTAAAGGGAAATATACATTTTCGTTCGTATTAGAGATTAAGAAATTAAGTATAGTATCTTCTAGGTTATCAAAAAATTCATTTAAAACATTTTACAACACTTTGCGATCTGGTGCATAGAAACGTGAATATTTATAAATCTTTTCTTTTGACCTCTCTTTCAACCTCTATATCCGATGGTTTTATATTTTATAGCAAAATACATTATACCATATTGCTGCTGTAGAAACTTTAAATCCCTTAAATTTAAATCAGTAATGAAAATTTAAAACGGTAGACTTTACACTACTTATTCAAGAATTATCTTCTAAATATTTTTTTAGTTTCTAAATTATCCATGGATATTTCCAAAAAGTAAAAAAAACTGAAGGAACTATATTTTTTTCAATATTGTATTGCCACACGAATATTCGATTCTAATAAAAACGCGATTATGAATATGAACTATTATTATCTCTGACAGCTCTGTATATCTATGACAGCATTCCCCTTTATGACAGTCAGTTCAATTGTTATACACTTTATATATCTTGAGTATTGTGAATGGGAGGCATAGTTAATTACAGCCTATCAAAATTTACTATATATCTTGAGGATAATGTAATGTGACTGAGTACGCCCCTGTGAGTCTTTCTTTCGAGAGAATAAAAGAACCCGAATAAGGATTACTGTTCAATTTCGAGATAACCAGGCAGGACCAGCTGTAGCGGCATATGGTCCTTTGAAGACCTTCCATTATAAGAAACCATGCTTCATAAAGAAATAAAGGGTTGTTGAACTTCAGTATTAGGAACTTTTTATTTGTCTTGCGAACAATCTAATTTCCTGCTCAAGAGTTGAATACGTCGTATACGAAAGAATACTTTTTTTTTTATAAATTAAATAGTATATTAACTTTGAAGACGACAAATGGCCCAGCGGTTTTTTAAGTTATTTTTTTAAAATTTATATTAGGTATGTAGTTTACTAAGGCATGGCGAATTTCAGTTTAATTTAAATGTTAATTTTTTTTTTCATTTTTAAGTACTCTTATTTTATTTAATGATTGTAATTTTATTCGAAATATGCTTGCTATTAACATTTAATTTCCTGAGCACGGTTCCAAATATTCGTCCATGTACACCGCAATAAGGATTGAAGCAGTAATTACTAATTAAGGAATACCTCTGTTATTTTGCTAGAGGGACTATTTTTGATGCTGTTGTTATAGTAACAAGCATATTTAAAAACTAACATATTTAAAAATATCGTTGCTATTTCCTTCGCTTAGATTGAGGAGCGTTAAGGGTGCGGAAGATGGACGCATCAAAAACTGGAACATATGGATTTGACGCCGAATTATCAGAACAAAATGGACTCTAAGAAGCTCAAGGTTCTTAGTGAAGTAAATGGAAGTAAAATTTGTATCAAGGAGATATTTTTTTTACATTTTTATTATTTTATCCGTTGTGATTCTTTGTTATCCTTCCCACTCAACCTTACAAAATAGGAGTCAATCCTACCTCAGGTCGTTTAACCTGAGTCCTGACTCATCCCGTTCCAGGACAGTCAATGACCAATTAGTCTGTCGCATTTCCTCAGATAGTGTCTAGGTATTTTTAGTAGAATTACTGATAATAAGCTTAACTTTATTACTAGTACCTAACTTGTAGTAATTACATTCCAACAGTAAAAGTTATCAAGGTTTATGTTGGAAGCACTGAGAAAGAAAAATAAACAGAAAACACAATTACCATAAACGTATTTCAGGGATTTATTGTAATAAATAAATATAAAATTATTATATAATATATTTTATAAATTGATTGGTGTTTTATTGTTCGTAATTTAAGTACATACATCCATAAAAATAGTAAGGAGCAAATATAAGTTCATGATTACAATGTTCAAAAATCCCTCCTTATAAGTTGTTCTTCAACTTATACACTTACACACGCAGAGATACATTAATGTTGTAATTTACTTATATACATCACTAGTCACTCTAAGCAGGCTTGTGAGGAGGTGGCTATCTAATGGTTTAGGCTGCGAATGGAATATTTACTTCCAAGTCAAGGACACTTGCCTGAAGCTGGTATTGTCCAGCTGATACAAGACAAAAGGGAAACACTGCATAACACTGTCCGTAAATTATCATGTTCTGATAGTTAGAACTTACCTCTTCGCGGGAATTCCGCCAAGGATTAATTTAACAGTTTATAGAACAAAAATTAATAGGTTTAAGAATTACTCCATAAAAAAAAAAAAAATTAGTAATCCTGGAGAAAATAAAAATGAATTATGTTTGCACCAAAAAAATGTTTGTCTTTATATTCAAAAGTTTAATATATTACATATAATACATTATTATAATAACTGAAAATAATTTTAATGCAAGTAACTGAAAAATAACGAAAATAATATGTAAATTCCTTTTTATATTTTCCCCAGTCGAATGAAATAAAATAATACTTAAAACTTTAAATTTTACACAAATTAACCATTAAAATTACTCTTAACTCAGAATTTTTGTCAGACAAGCCATTTGATTTTTGGGCGTTTGCCATCGCGTCAAAAGAAAATAATCTCCCTACTGCTCTGCTCCAAAAAATAAGGAGTTCTCGCCCTCACTATCCCTTTCACTGTCACGCATTATAATTTGTTTCAAAAATCTTTTTGTCGCCGAGGACTGGTGACGGATATAGAAGACAGGCTGGAGTGCTCTGCGAGGGTGACAGTACAAGAGGCGATCGCCGGAACAAGAGAGTCTGCTGATAGGAGCGTCCACCTTCAGTTGTCCGACCATATTCTGTGCACCAATTGAACATGGCTTGTCTCAGATGAGCCATTCATCACCACCACGAATGTAAATATTTATATAGAGCCGATCAAAATATGTTCGCTCTTTGGAACGTAAAATACAGCTAATTGTCTGTATGTAGTTGTAGTTATTAACCAATAACTACAGATACAATTACAACTACTAATTATAATTATTTGTATAACTGCTTTTTATTTCAACTAGTAGTTGGATTTATGAATACCAACTGCAATTACTATAATAGTAAACCAAGAAAATGCAACTACAGTTACCAAATACATTTTTGTAACTGTAGTTGCAATTACATTACTAGTATTTATTAGTTGAAAAAGTAAGTAAATTACAAAAGTATTAATTAGTGCCCAACTCTGATATGGTAGGGAGGAGCGGAAGGCCCAGCCCGCGATGGTTTGAAATTAGGAGAACTGGTTGTATCCGAAATATTTTTGGGTAGCCATGTTGTTCGAGGGGTGTTATTCATTATTGTCGGCTCGGCTAACTTGTAATTAATGAAGCGTGAGTGGTCGGAATTCATAGTATACATCCAACCAATTACTAAATGCTTACAGTTTTAATCATTTTACTAAAGATACATAATGTTTAAGCAGAGTAATATCAGAAGATTTGTCTGCTCTATTCGGTCTCCATGGGCATGGATATTTTGAATAAATCAGACAAAATAATTAATTCTTTACAAATGTTAATTAATATGTGAAATATTTATTGGGTGTAAGGATTTGTTTGTCAACGTTATGGAGCAATATATATATACACTCACTTCCTCAGGGAACTAACAACTCAACATGGAGGTAGTATATTCACAATAAGGTCAAAGCTTGTAGTCGTTTCAGCTTTAATGTGAATATTAAAGTCCTTTATAAACTTATTTCATATTCCACTGCTTCCATTGTTTTTAGATCGGTTGGTAGAGAGGGCTAGTCTTATGGTAAATACTCGATTGCTATGCCAGATTTCCAAAGAACATGCTGGAACAGGCGCAAACTCAGGAAAGACCCAGAGGCCAACTGGCTAGTTGGATGACTGGAAGAGGTTTAAGTGAGGGTAACTGGACGGGCAGGCTGTCATAGAAGAAGGAAGACAATCCTAATAGAGAAAGAATGCAATTGAAATAAAGTAAGATGTTTTATAAGATTGCAGTCATCAGACTTTCCTAGTTATTTCTATGGATATTTTGGTAAATGTAAAAGTACGATTAAAGTTTATTACCTTAGATTTTACTAGGCCATCCGTATTGTTTGATGGAGAATGGCTTTTTTACATCATGGATTTAAAAGATAAATGAATAACCATTTTTCTTTCTTTAATAAAACCATCATGGCCCATAATAAATGGTCTTGGCCATTTTTTTAAAAATTTTGTAAAAATAATACAAGTCTTTGCTTTGAAATTCAAACGTCCTACACTTTAATTATTCTTAAGTCTACTTTTATGTATGCTTACCATTCGCCACGTATTGTTTGAGAAGGTGGAATACATTAATAGGTGTCCAATAGAAGAGCGAAGTGGGCCAATGGAAAGAGGGATAAGTATGAAAAAGCCGAAAAGCGAGGAGGTGAATGGCCAGATAGAAGCAGGTGACCGGCAGGTGATACTTCCCTCTGCCTGATAACCTCTCTGCTTCCGTCAGTCCATCATCACAACAAGCAATATCACACTCGGCTCTTCCTAATACCTTTTGTGTCATTAATATATTGCCTTACCGCGCTTTGACCAGTATTGGAGTCATAAGTCATGCTGACACCCAGCTCCAATGCTCCTCTCACAATTCTATACTTATCCGAGAAAAAGAATAAATCGTACTTGTGGGTGTAAGAAGCCTAAAAATAAGTTAAAAACAAAATAAACAGAAAACTGGATTAAACTTTTATTAACAATGCTCAATGGGTAATCTTGTTAATAGGCTAATTTAAAGAAATTTTAACTAATGGCTTATTATCATCCACACACACACTACTCCGCACTTCTTTCCTACATTAGCAGGTGTATAAAATTAATTTTATTTATTATTATTTTAATATATCATTTTATTTTTATTTTTTGGTTTCCCTTTCCCTTCCCCTTTTTTTATTTATTCATTTTTTTTGGTTTCTCTTTTTCCTATTTTTTTTTCTTTTTTTTATGTATTCATTTCTTTGCTTTTCTCTTTTCCTTATTTTATTATTATTAGTTTTATTTATTTCTCCCCCCCCAGTCGATCTTATATTTTCATTTATATTATTTTCACAATTCTGATGTTTCCATACAATATTGTTTGTTCCATATAAAAATGGTATTCCAATGAACCTATCAAAAACCACCTTTGTTCACTCCTTTTACGTTTCCTTCTTTCTATTTTTTTTTCTATTCTTTTTTTTGTGCTCGATTTAATTATGAGAAAATCGCCGGTGTTGCGGAACTCATTTTAATAAATAAATAAAAACAAATTATTATCACTTTTCAAAGATTGTAAAATTTACAGAGACACTTGTTTTAGTAGCTTTTAATTTATGTTACAACATTTTAAACTCCCTCTAAACCCCCACATTATATATATCTGTTAACGCGAAATCGTATATCAGAAATCATTTTAAACTATATGTAACCTAACATTTTGTTGTTTTAATTTAATAGGAGCACAGGGAAATTATGTGGAGCCCACATCAGATTTTTTTTGGACATGTTTTATACATCTGTATTATCTGGCAAGCATATCTAAATCTGAAATTTAATTACCAGGATCAATATTGAAATATATCGGCGTTAGGGCCTGCTCGTAAGATTTGGCAAGTGTGGAAGGATAAGGAAGGAAAAGACAGTGAGACTGCCATTACTGTGCAAAATGAAATTTGGGAGTATTAGAAATGGGAAGGAAGGAAGGAGTAAGGGAGAAACAGAGAGACAAATATGAAGAGAGAGAGAGAGAGAGAGGGAGTGAGAGAGCGAGAGAGAGAGAGAGAGAGAGAGAGAGAGAGAGAGAGAGAGAGAGATTTATAATAATTTATACTTTATAAATATATATCGTTTATGATACATATATCTAGAACATTATTTCAGACAGTGTTGTAATCTATATGTCAACCTAAATTTTTGGAATTTCACTATCCCATTCTTGTTATTGCCTAGCATTTATACAATGAACAGTGAACATTTCTATTATTACACCACAGAGAGACGAGTTTTTAATTAACACAAAGCTTAAATAGCATTTACATAGATTTATTTCAAGATGAAAGATATTTAAATTCAAATTATAATTTACCCCTTTTCTATAACTTCATTAATAAGCAATGTTTAGATATAGGAAAATGTGCAAACTAAATTCAAATAATAACAATTTTATGTGCAGCGAGGAGGTGGAGGAGAGGGGGGGGAGAGAGAGGGGAGAGAGAGAGAGAGAGAGAGAGAGAGAGCGAGAGAGAGAGAGAGAGAGAGAGAGAGAGAGAGAGAGAGAGAGAGAGAGAGTCAGTGAGAGAGGTCATCGAACCGAGTTGGGTAGAGGTGTGTAATTAACTCCCAAAAACAGAGAGGGAGGGTAGGGCTGCCTCTACCTCAACCCTACGCCTCTTACTCCTTCGCACCTCACAGCCTTGTCCTAATACCAGCTACCCAATATCTCTCTACCTGGCTTATATTTTATTTCATCCACAAATGTCCTCCATCCATACCCATTAGTCTTAAGCCTGCGACTCTACTGCCCTACTCTCATTCCCATTTATTATATATCTAATAATGCGTTAAGAAAATTTTCTTTAAGGGGAAATCATTTATTGGAATATCACCCAAATATCAGAATGAGCGCCAAGCAAATTTTTAGGGAGTTTTAAGGAGTTACTAGAAATGAGCTAGGCTGAGATAACTTTCGAACGGATTGTCCGTACATTTCCTTCTAACCCAGAATATATGATTTTCGACATTTTTAAATCAAAGCTCCTTAAGTAGCTAACCAAAGAAAATTAAAGGAGTACGAAAGCAAAATTTAATGCGGGGCCCAGATGGCTTCATAGTAATCCCGTTGAGGTCGCTTTCAGAGCGCGTTAGTGTCGCAGTGCTTTTGGTTCAGCGGGAGCCTAACGGGCATATACGTCTGACGGCCCCTGGAGGAGACTAAGGATTATGAAGTTCTGATCCACAGGCAGGCTGACCTGGCCTAAAGACCCTCAGTTCAATAGGGATTGCCCGTCTACTGAAGGGATCTCATTCCAGGTACTCCTGTGCTAACGGGGGTTGTATGTCAAGTTGATCACTCACTACTTTGATCCCTAGCTCGTGGGCAGAAAGATCTATAATGCCGACCGGCACACACACACACACTCAGAGATAGAGAAAAATCGATGGCCGCTCACTAATGTGCGTCGGAACGAAAATTGTTATATAAATACGTTTATTAAAAAAGTAATATACTACTAGTGAGTTGCTTTACATATTTTTTTCTAAAACCATCTCAAGGATGTGATTATCACAGCAACTGTACGATTAAGCATCACCAAATTAATTTTCATTAAGTTGAGTTATATATACTTCCCATTTCGAGAGAAATGGAAAAAAGAACTTGAGATGACATCAGCAGATTGTCACTGCTATTCCAGCAAGTGGGAAATCTGTCTAGTTTGTTCAGCCTTGCGTGGAGGACGTTTTCATGCTGTCTCGTTTTTTTGGTTGCTTTAGATATTATAGTTTTTTTATTTGTAAAAAATCAGCAACACAAGCTAATTTAACAGCTTTACTTCAACTTTATCTACTTTACTTACCCCTTAAAATCGTGTATTTTGCATACGTATTGCATTTTGTGAGCCGTGGTCCAACAAATCATTTATCGTTATGAGGAACAGTATGTATCACATGATTTATTGATTTTTAAGAAACAGGAACACTATAAATTGTCTTCTCGCATACAGAAATGTTAAATAAACATTTAAAAACTGAAACACAATGTCAAATATATCTATATGATGCGTAAGACTAAATTTAATTAATGCTTATAAAATAATAACTCTTGGATATATAATGTGCGGTCAATATAATTTGTTCAATCCACTAAGTGTCTTCCTTTCCGACCTTTTTAACTTTGTATATTGTAAACTAATTAGAGCTTCACAAATACCACCTAAGAAAAACGAATTAACATGGTCATTAAACGTTTTGTACAAATACTACATTACCCAGACACCCAAGATGAAGAAAGATCCAATAAAACAACCTATGAGGTTATTTTTCAAATCAAAGAGGATGGAAAATAAAAGGGAAGTTTCAGTTTATTGGTTACTATGATGTTCCAAATAGAAATGGATTTATTAGGAACCTTAAGATTTCTTTGCAAAATATTTACTGAAAACTTGAAATAATTTAGTGAAAATAGCTGTTGGGGGAAGATAACTTTAGCGGAAGCATATTTATAGCTTTCTAGCGAGCGAAAGATCACGAAACGCGGAAGATATACGTACAGTCAGTGGTCTGGAACCAGTGAAGGGCTTGTCGAAAATAGCAGAGCACATACTGGCATTTTCGTACATTCATTACCTTAACCCTATGATTAGTGTGCATATGTTAAATATGAAAAATCAGATTCCTTTTTTTCCTTAAAAGTATCTTTGAAGCCTTCTGTAAGTTATTTTTATAAAAACACCATGTATTCGAGTTTCCAGATTTAAAAAAGAAAAATTAGTAATTTTAAGTATAGAATTAAAGTCAATAAATGTAAATAGAAAACAATGAAAGGAATTACAGTATAAAATTACTCAACATGTCCAAAAGGATTATACTATTTGCTTTTATATATTACAACTATTCTTATTTAAGTTAACTTAGTCAAAGCATTAAATGTTACAAAATAATAGAAAAAAGTTGGTAAGCCTTACTTGGATCTAGTTACTCCCGAAAAATTATTTCCTAGGAAACATTTCCCTTGAATTTACATTATGATTTTGGTACCACAGTTGAAATCCTTGGTTCATCAAACCACACTTTTTTTCGGGCCATTCCAGTGTATAACAATGCTAAGCCTCTTTCAACTGCTACATTGCCACCATAACAGCTTTGTACTGGTGAACTGAAACAAACCGATACTTAGGGTTTGGCGGCTGGTTTTAGCTCAACAACATCTCATTCTATTCAGAATGATAGAAACGCCCCTTGAATGTGGCTTAGCTTTGTTAATTAACTACATTGAGGAAAATTGTTAATAGTTTAACAATATGTTTCTTTTAATATACAAATGAAATATGTAACGAAATAACTTAAACAGATGGACACACTGAAGGAAGGATAAAATAGACTGGGAGACAGAGAAGTCGATAAAAAAAGTTCCTTAGACTTACCAACTTTCCGCAATAATCCCACCATAATTTACCTGTTAACAAAGAAAAGCCAAATCATTACATATTCAGATATTTTTTTTAATTATACATAGTGGTATTAAATTACTGGGGTAATGAAAATGTTTATTTTCGAAATTAATGCAATTATTCATTCATTTAGAATATTTTTTTTTTTTTTAAAAGGGATTTGAGCCACAACTGTTAATTGAGAGCTGAGTTTGAACTTACAGAATTATAGGCTCCTAGAAACGGTCGGAAGTTTACAGTTATAATGAGAGTTCATTAACTCATCATCAGATGCTTTATGCTAAGGAGATTTTGTGGTGTATATTAACGTATAATTCAACATGTAGCTCAAACGTATGGTTGAATTTTTAAAGAAAATTTCAAGATATACGCAATTCAATTGGGGCGCCTGTTAAAACAACTATTTATCATGATTTACTAGACTTTATATTGACATCATTAAAAATCGTGTAGTTAAACCATTCCAATAGAAAGAAGTTAAAACTAATTTTTTTGTAGGAATCCAAATTTTAGATGTCAGTAACTTTCTTCGTATTATTTAGGTCGCCAGAAAAATGGAAAACAAAAATTTAAAATTATATGACTATCCACTAAAGATCATTTTTCCTACTTCAGACCCAGTTCTGTACTGTTTTAATTGACAAGTCGTTTTTGCGGAAAAATAATTAAATCATTAAAAAATTATTTAAAAAATATTAAACCTCTCCTAGTTACATATTTTATAAGTTTAGTATGTGAAAGTTAATTCACTAATCTCATGTTCTATAAATCACATAAAACAACTATTGGCACCTTCCATGTCTTTATTATCCATAAATAAGACTAATATCTAACTATTTAAATTCGAAGGGACAAATTGCTTTCACGTTTCAAGTCATTATAAGAAAAGTCAAAATTCTTGTGTAAATCTATCGTCACAAGTTTTATTTGTGTGTCTACTATCCTTAGGCACAAAATAGACTAATTGAGAATCCGATATTCAACTCCAATGGGGGGTTTGCTTTAAGATGTACATATTCGAACATTTGCATGCATTTTTTATCAACAAATTTAAAGATCAATTTTTGATTAGAACATATTATTCTACTCTAAAATGTTGTTTAGAATTATGAATTTTTAAAATTTTGACATCCAACTTCCGCCCATCACCTGCTGTTTCCGTTCATATACTCGTACTCCACTAACGTTACAATAGAATGAATTTTTAATAATTTAATTAAGATGTATTCAATAATATATTTTTATACACATGCTAATATGGTGCTATTATTACATTTTGGTGGGAAACAAAATCTATTCGAAACCTTGAAAGACCATAAATTCGTTTAGTGCTTATGTTATCCAATCTTTAGACTTCGACGGGTTGTCGTATTTATTTCAGCTTGTTATTTTTATTTCAGCTTGTTCTTTAACGGCTATTCATAAAAAATCGTGTACATAAGTTCTTCAATAGAGGTTCAATCGAAAAGCTTTGTGTCATTTGGTTAAACTGGAAGGAGTATTTAGTGTATAAATTAATGCAATTTTTATATTTCCCTTGGAAACGATTTCTACTTGATCCCGTCAATAACGGACAACTCAAAAACCATATATGAATACATACATATATATGTTCAATACAAATACACACACACACACACACACACACACACACACACACATATATATATATATATATATATATATATATATAAAATTGTAACCTCTGTCTGTACATTGATTTTTTTCGCGAAATTTCACGATAACTTTTCGTTTCACATGTCATAGACACCATATCTACATTTTGTTTCTTTCGTGTATGTTTGTTTGTTTGTTACCTTTTCACGCATAAACGGCTGAACCGAATTTTATGAAACTTGGTATCTATATTACTACTAACCCAACTTAGACTTTAGGCTATATTAATTTTCTCTGAGACGAACATGAGTGGGGGTTATAAGGGAAGCCTGAAATTAAAAATAGCGATATTTCGTTTCCTATTGGGTTTTCCGCAAATATAAACTGAACAAAAGTTGTTTATTTTGTTATTTAGAGTAACTTTTGTTATATACACTTTTGTCGTATACCGAAGTTTAAATGCGTTATACGCTAAAAATTATAGCGGGAGTCAACAATATTATTTGCCAAAAAAGACTCAACCGAACTAAATAAAACTCGGTATGTGTATTAGCAGTGAGGCCTTCATTATAATAAGCCATACCAACATTTCTATGGACGGGCAGGAGTGGGGGTTATAAGGGAAGCCTGAAATTATAAATAGCGATATTTCGTTTCCTATTGGGTTTTCCGCAAATATAAACATAACAAAAGTTGTTTATTTTGTTATTTGGAGTATCTTTTGTTATATACACTTTTGTCGTATACCTAAGTATAAATGAGTTATACGTTAAAACTTTAGCGGGCACTAACGGCTGAACCGAACTTAACAAAACTCGGTATGTCAATTAGCATTAATTCTTCCATAATTATAAGTTATATTAAAATTTTTAGGTTCGAACGGGAGGGGGGTTATAAGGGAGGCCTGAAATAAAAATTCACCATATTTACATGTATAAGAGGCGGGCATTATAAAAATATCGAAGACTGTGAAGCCTTATCGAACAAATAATTCTATTATTAGCAAAATCCACGGCAACGACGGGTATCAATCCTAAACACTGGGACGGGTAAATGTCAAAATATTGTGCAATGTAAAGCCTGTTAAAAAATACCATCACCATTCAGCCTCAAATGAATTCCCGGGCGAAGCTGGGTATCTGAGCTAGTATATATATATTGTCCATGAATGGCATTGTCTCCGGTAAATTTAATAGCCTCTTAACATTAATAATATTGATGTGATTAAAAACTTCCTTCCACTACGACATAAGCGAAGTGATTAATGAAGGGCTTTTTAAAATGGAAACTGTAAAAACACACCCAGAATGATGAGTGCATGAGAGAGAATATGAGCTGGAAGAAGAAAAACGTGAGGTTTGCTATAAGGCTGGAGACGGGAGTGACGTCAGAGAGCCCTCATGATCCCTATTGTTCGGTAGTGAAACAATACCTACCTACTTGCAAAATTATCCCTACCTCCCCCAACTCTTCTGCAGCCATTCAACCCCGGCCAAACACCACTGTCACATTCTCAGCCGGTCCCCACTAAACTCTCACTCCCACTTTTAATGGACACCTCACATAACTTCTTCCTTCTTCTTCTCCGTGACGTCAGATTCAATCATTAAACTGTTTATAATCATTAATACCTAATTGTCTAGATTTTAAAACAATTTAGGTTTATTTGTATAGAAATTACAATTTTTAATTATCAGTAAGCATTACTGACGCTATTATTAATTTGGGGACCAATTTTTAATCTCCACTTTCAAATATAACGGAGCGCACGATATCAAATCTGAGCCACATTGATGATGACATTTTACTTTGTAATCTATATTTCTTCCGAAATAAGAAGCCTATGCAAACTCGACTTGAAATTTAAATGGACTTGGAATGTTTAATGCCGCAGAAGAATTAGGGGTTAGCAGAAGGCTGAAAAAAATAACAAACTTCGTTAATATTCGAATCAAAGGAAAATGTATAGAATAACACTTGCAGTACATTCATTTCTTAATAAGATAGGTAAAATAATATATTCAACCCATGGAGGTAAATATAATTTTTTATTCAACTACTCTATAAACTCCCACTCATCTCGCCCGGGTTTTGTCTATTAATAAACTTAATCTTTACTTTTATATGCAAAGATGTTCATTGATGATGTCATATTGAAAATCCCAAAACGATCTATTTAAGCTTGGGATGACATATTTCGTTACTTATTGACTTATTGTTAATGTAAGTTGAGCAGAAGTGCTGGTTAACTAAAGATTAGAAGCGAAAAAAAATCTCGGTTAATATTCCCGTTAGGGGAAAACGTATAGTACAACATTCGTAGAATATACCATTAGCGAGTAGATTAGCAATGTAATATTTTTCAGTCACTCATAATAATGGAATATTTTATTTTAGATCTTCTCTACCTACACTCTGCTTGCACCTATTTACGAACTTGATTCTTAGTTTTACATGAAACGCTTAAATATGAAAATTGAGATACAACTGAAAGGCGACTTTCTTGTGTTAATACAACTGTGTGAATGACAACCTAAAAACTATTGCTTGTTTATTTTCAGAAGGTGTATACGTTTAATAATTGTAATCTAATAAAAAAAAAAGTTGGCATAAACTAAAGAAATAATGAAGAACATGATGTAGTCATTTCCAAATAATTTCCTGTAATGGTAGTGCGCACTATTTTCTAGTAATAATTTATTCAAGACAATAAGAGAAAGTTACAAACTAAACCTTATAACTCCTAGCACCTGACACGCAACAGCTTATATGATAATGAAATATCTGTTATGTTAATGCTGCTATAGTAACTGACATAATTTTTAGCTTATAGAGTTTGACGCCTGCTTGAGAGATACATTCTTTTGTAAAACTAATGCCATAATATCGAGTATTATTTTTAACTCTCGGTCAATATTCATATATTAGACAACAACACTTTATTCAAAATCATATTTCCAAGAAGACTGGTTAAATACGGTTTTTTGATTCTACTAATAATAACAGAGATTTATTGAAATATATATTTTCTCACCCTCTAACCCCCTCCTCCCACCCTATTTAAGCTGCTAATGAACTTGATCTTTAGTTTTACATGAATTGCTTTATCAAACAAAAATTGCCACCACTAGAGCGTTAACAGACAAGTTAATTATATGTGTGTGTGTTTGTGTCTGTGTGTTACGAAAGAATGCAGTTGTGGCGTATATAATCTTCTGCAGTAAAGTCCAAATTATATTCACCATAATTGTCCGCCAAAATGTTAATACAACAAAATGTTCCTTGGAATTCGTTATATTTGGTAGATGCAACAAAAAAACAACGAATACTAAATAAAACGAGTTATAGTTAACTGTAATAATTATTAAAAATATATTGAAGGCACACGAGGAATGAGCGAAATAGATCACAATCCGGCTGTTTGAAAATATGAATTCTATTGAGCTATTTAAGTATTTAGGAGCTTGGATAAACATATTCCTCAACGAATTCTTATTGACTACGATCATTTTGCGAGGAGAGAATTATAGGGTTTAAGGTGGTTAATATGAAATCCCATGGATTCCTGATAACTAAATTGGCAGAACCAATTTCCCCTCGGTAGATGAATCAGCATCCATCAATTGCCAACAGCCGGCAAGTGAAAGTTAATGCGGAGTGATGTCCCATCCGGAGACTTACATGGGGTAAATTGCTGGTAGCGAACATGGCCGAGACTTAGCATTTCATCTTAGTCAACACCTAATATGGAATCTTATAATGCACTTATATCTTCCAATTAGTGATTTATTTTGCGCAGAGTCAGCTTTTGAAAGGAAAATAACTTGAATTGAACACCTGACGCTGATGTAAGAAACTGAAAGTCTCAGCTCTTATTGAAACTTACACCGGGTAGGAGAAATTAGTTACACTATGTTTATAGTAATGTGCATTGGTAAGTAACATAATATTGCTAGATAATGATAGTTTTTATCAGAACTCTGTAGCGATATAATTAGCGGTTCCAAACATTGACAAGATTTTAAAAAAAGTCAGTCACGAAGTAGGTGCGTTAACTAAACAGATTTCCCACATGCACCGCCTATAGGTATTTATATCAAAAGGTATAAGCTCAATAAGAACAATATTTGGTATTTAAGCTTTAAATAAAGTACTTCATAATATACCAGCTTATAGTTAACATGAAATGAGTTGAAGTGGGTGGTTTACAGAATGCCAAAAAGTAAAAATTGGAAATATCTCGGCTAATAATCAAGATAGTGAAAACACGTACATAACAATGTTTATAGAACATTATGTTTGCAATAATATTAGTTATATACACTTTTTCGATCCGACGTGTAATAATGGAGATATTTCGAATTTTCAAAATTCTCCCCCTTCCATTTCAGCCATTAAAAACTTGATCTTTCTTTTTACATGAAACGATTATATATCGAGTTAGGTTTCTAACGATATGACAAATATTGCGACCGCTAGAGTAGTAACAGACAAATATATAACATTTTGAAAGGACCTCATTTTCGTCATCTAGTAGGATCGATGGACATTTGAAGACTTAGTTCGAAAATCGCGCTATGAGTACAACCTCAATAGCTAAAGAGAGATTTTATTTTTGACTACGATTTGTTTGGTGCCGAATCTTACAGCATTTTCTGCATTAGCAACATCTGCACACATTTTGGTTAAAGTAACATTGTTAAGGAATGGAATAAGTTACAAAATATTGTATATATATTACCAAGGAGGTTATTGTTCCTATCTCTATAAGATATCTACAAAAATTAAATCAATAGTATGCTAACTATTTTTGTTTATTGATTTAGACATGATATGTACTCATGTTAAAATATCCCATTGATCATGTCCATGTTTAGTTATTTAAACATTAATTTATTAAAATAATATAAAATACTAAGGAATATCGATCCATTACTTGGAATGTGCATCCACATTTAACTATTATTTTATAACGTTTATTAGCGAGCGTAAAGGAGTCCTGACTGTTGGGGCTGGAGGGAATTTGGTCATTTAGTCGATAGAGATCGCATTTATGGTCGGAGAGAGCTGAAGATAGATAGATAGATATACAAGCTCAGTGTATCCTCAGTCGGATGGTGAATAGATGGAGAACGTTTATTCAGAAATATATAAAGCTCTATTTGTAAGCGTTTCAAGTACCTAAAGATCAAGTTTGATAATGGCTGAAATTAGACCTGGAGAAGTACAGATTAAGAGAAGGGATAAAATAAAAAGTGTCAAATTCCTCTGTTATTATTGCTGTGATCTATAAGTGTTATGTAAAATATTTTATCAATAATATAATGCGCTACGCAGCCACAGTTGACAAATTATTTATTACTGACCAAGTATGGAACAACCTATTGTTAGGAGATTCACATTAAAATATACTAAAAGGAAATTTAAAAAAAATCGGTGACAAAAAATATCAGCAGTAGTATTATTTTGACGAAATTACAGTATTCTAAACATTTTATCTTAGATCGTTCACATGAAATATATAATAATTATACCTTTTGTATGTACTAATGGTCAATACGTTATTCGTGGAATTAGTCCTAATGTCGGCATGCTGACATTTGGCTATTGAAGAAAAAATATATGTAAAAATGAATATCTAGAGTGGAAGAGTGGGCCATGGATGCCAAAAACTAAAAGCAAGATAGCTAGCTCGGCCTATAGGCACAGTATATATAGACAGGGAGCGGTGGGGCTACACTCAGATTCTAGGACATCACCCACTCCCGGTCATCGCTCGTCTAGCACAACGGTTACCTAGTACCTACAGGCATAAATAAATACCAAAATAAATAACATATTCGGAATAAAAAAAATCCATACATACCTATACAACCTAATTAAATACCCCTAGTTGAAATTCCCATACCCCCCTACCTGTCACGACACATGTCCTGTTTTGTACAACACGTTTTAAGAGACCTTATTAGGGATTGTTATTAAAAATGTCTCAAACTCTTATCAAGAAATGTAGATGGCTTCAATGGAAGTAGGAGTACGAAATAATTTTAAAAAAAAAAACATCTAAATTTGAGTCGCTATGCGGTTACGAAGTTAATTGAAATCACCAACAACCAGAGTACTAATAGCAATGAAATGGCTAAACATATTGCAATTCACTCCCAGCAAATCCTTGAAGAAGTTGTAAAAGAAAACAATTTACAGACCGTACAGTATAGTTCCTATGGGGAGGATTCTATGGACGTTTGAATATCTCTGCTTTCGTATTTGTGAAGCAAGGATTGTATAGCTCTGTTGAAGGTATCGTGTAGGTATTTTACGGTAAATTTTATTTGACTACTGTACCCCTAATAGGAACGGAAAATTTTAACTTTTAGCAGATTTCCCTTGAGGGAAATCAGTTATTGAGGTCGTACTCATGACGCGATTTTCGAAAAATTTCTTCAAACGTCATATATATTTGTCTGTTAACGCTCTAGCGGTCGCAATTTTTGTTTGATCGTTACGAAACTCGATATTTAACCGTTTTATGTAAAAAGACAGATCAAGTTCGGATTTTCGAAACATCTCCGTTATTATGCATCGGATCGAAAAATTGTATAGAATCTTATTGCAAATTAAATTTACGATAAATATTGGTATATACACTTATTCTCTATCTTGAATTCTCCTTACCCAACCTTCTTTACTTTGTGAAATTTATGCAAATACGTTCTGTTCATCCGCCCTCCCCCCTTCTTTAGTTCTCGGACTACTAAAATTTGAGTTATTAAAATATAAATTATTCTTACAATTCAGAAGCCGTTTAAGTTGGGAGTTTATTAAAATTAACTGAAAGATTTCTCATTACCGTTTGTATTTACTTATGGTGGTGTTGTGGTACCAGTATGCAGATTTCTCTATTGCTAAACTTCACATAGGAAATCTGCTTAGTTTACGCAGCCCCTGCGTGACGGACTTTTTTATTATCGACCTCGGCTTAGTATAACACATATACAATGCATATAGTATTATTTCTTCTATAAGCATGGAAACAAAATCATACTCTATACTTAATCTACGTCTATTCTTTCAGGAATGCTTACTTACAACGTTATAATTTTAATTTAAAAAAATTTTCGAAGGAGTTATGCAAATTTTCATGTCATCAGTGATGTTAACAGAACTCTAAATGAGGCAACGTATGCTGATTTGAGTAGGCTCACACCAAGTTGTCAGGTCCTTTAATATAATATTTCATGTTGTTCTCTACATTTTCCATTAAGCCTGAACTGGAATTTAAGTATAAGTTGGACGCGAGATATTTAGTGGCTAAGGTACTTAAAGTGGAGCTCAAATAAGTAGAAGTGGGGGCTTAATAAAGACTGAAACCAAAAAAAAAAAAAAGAAATAAAAACAAATAAATCAGATAATATTCGAGAACAGAAAACGTGTTAAATATATCAGTTGTAAAAATTTAAATTGTTAACAAGATGGGCTGTATTCAATTTTTAGAACTGACTTATAATAACGTATATATTTTTAAATTTAAATTTCCCTCCCTCTAAGTCCCCCCCCACTTCACCCCAGGCAGATTTCTGCCATTACAATCTAGTTTTGCCTGATACGGTTGAATATCGAGTGTGGTATGGATCTAATATAAATAATGTAGCTAGAACCAAAATCTTGACTGATTTACTTTTCACAAAGTAAAAGTTCAAGGAAAACAAGATTTGGTATTTATGCTTCTAATAAATCGTTTCATGATATCTATCTATCTATATATACATCTATATTTACATAGGATTGAGGGAGATTTGAAGAATTTGTTTTTAAAATCACTCCAGGAGTACAACCTCAATAGCTGATATGCCTCAACAGGAAAAATAAAGAAAATAAAGAAGGGAGTTCCTTACTCAGCTACTCTAGACTTTTGCGTATTGCGAAGTTTAATAATTAATAAGGGAAAGAATGTATAAAGAGCATTATTGTTTTGCCTCGGTGAGGTCGCTGACTGGTGAGTCAGTCTAACCAAATAGAGCCAGCCGGTAAAAGAGTTTCGACATGCTAGTTATATGGAGACTGAGGGTGGGCTCTGACCCAGTATGGGCAACTTGTATTCAAATCATGCTTTTCTCTCTCTGCTTTACTATGTAATAACTACCACTTACTTCTCATTTTATGTTACTCCTCAACTGTCTCTCACTACTGAGCGGAATCAGAAGAACATATAAAGATAAAAGAGGAAGCCAATTACTCATCTAAGTACAAAACATTTAAAGAGTCACCACAATAGGAAATGCCCAGCGCGTTTGTATAGATGGTTCATTCATAAACTAAATGAAATCTTATTTGCTTAATTAATTTATAATATGTATTGCAAAAACCATTTGAATACGATGAAAAGCAAAAAGTATTTTTTTTTTTTCGATTGTAGGTCTATTGCCTATAGACCCATTAAACCGTGAGTGAATTTCGTATTTCGGTTGGTTAAGAAGAATCCATCCGCGCCAATGTTGATAATGTGTTTTTTTTTTCTGTGTATGCCTGTTCCTGTTTATATATTTGTTTAACGGTGATTATTTATTGGCTTTCTAGAAATAGTTGGTTCAAATAATCTGCCAATTGTTGGTTAGTCGTTGGTTATTGCATGACAATAAATGATCGTTAAGGTATCGGCTACAACAAGTACTCAACCCGTCAAATAAGTGAGTGCATTTTTAGTGCTGACAGTTTCGGCCACCGTTGGCTTACTTCAGGGCAATAACGTTGTAGAGGAGGAGCAGGGTGTATTTCTAGTCTTACCTTATTTTTTTCTCTGAAGAAGAATACAAACGCCTAATACTAAAACTGTCAGCACTAAAGATACTCACCTATTTGATGGATTGAATATTTTCTGTAGCCGATACTCAACCATCCTTTATTGTCGTTTCAAAAATGAGAAATACAAAAAAATCCCCATACACGTTTCATTTCTGAAACAATGCACATCAAAATGAATCCCAATAGCATTAATTTAAAAAAAACAACTAACAAATAAAAAATGTGTCCCTCAGATGTACACCTTTTTTGAAATACTACAGACTCAATGACCCCTGTTATTTCCTAAACCCTTTCTCGCCTTCCTACCCTTGTACACTCGTCATTTAAGATGTGACCTTCAAACAGGGAGATAGATAGTATCTCCCTGCTCCTGGCTCTGTAAAAACATTGGCGTGTAATATATTTAATATTTTTATTGTAGTCATATTCTCTCATTTCCTTGCATTTTGTCCGTTTTAAACGGAAATTCAAAGTTCTTGTTCTCCACGCAATTTCAAAATGCTCTCTTGCTCTTGTTATCTAACTGTTTTTTTTTTTTTTAAAGCACTTTATTCATATACTATTTCCATGAATGTTTTAAACAGTTTTCGTTCTTCGTAGGTCTAAAGATGGATACCAATGGTGTCCGAGACTATTAGCGTAAAAATAAACTCATCTATTGACTGATTTGAGTACTTCCTTTGCCCAACTACCATCTACGCCATGTAAATTAATTTGGAATTTATTAAACACAATATCTCATTTGTAGCTCCTTTAATTAATTGTATTATTGTAATTAACTTCTTCCATTACTTAATATACATAAATTTTATCAAAGTTTAAAATGTTGAATGATTAAAAATACACGTGGATCGAGTTTATTTAACTAATGTCTCCATGACGTTTCGCTAACTGTTTGTGCCGTGCTATTGAGCTAGAATCGATTTTCTTCGAGTTCAATGACAGCCGAGTAAATGTTCTGAGTGGATTTATAGATTGACAGCTGAAGCACTTGGATTAAAAATGAATACGCTGCCTATAATTAATAAAGAGGAATTTTCTCCACTTTGCCGCTCCGTAATCATTACAGTTTGATGAGGATTTCAAAGTTCTGCAAAGTTTAGTTTCCTCCAATTGATTGATCCACAATAACGTTGTTATTTATACTATTCAAATTCTTTAAATACCTCGTTATGTAATTTAAAATCAAGAATCCATAGAGGAATTCTCATAGCAGATTATATGGTAAAGATTATATAATTAATTTTATAGTATAATATTTTAAATATTTACCATTAAAGATTTGTCGCTTGGCTCAGAGAATAAAAGGCCACATTTAGATAGAAGTCTTATAGGTAACATATTACTAATTAATAATATAATTAAATCCGTCCTTATCAGATTTATAATATTCATGTATTATACATAATGTATAATAATTTAATATATCTTCCTTTTTTTTCGTCTCATTGTTTTCAAGAAATCAATAGTGCAAAGATTTTGTTAGTGTAATATGAATTTATATTGCTTTATTGCGACCTCGAAAGCGTTGGCCCTTCGTGGGTTGTTGGGCAACGATTTCAGTTTTAAAACGTAGTTGTATGTTTGCGTTCATAAATTTTATTTTAAGTTATTTTAATCTAAGGGCGATTATGTGTATCAATTAATGTAAAAGTACTTGGCTATTATTAATTTGAAACCTAATCGCAACGGGGGCTCAGGTTAGCCATACGAGTTAAAGCGTTGGCTTTAATCTCACATGGTAAGGCTAGAGTGGCAAGTTCGATTCCCGCCTGGGCAAATAGGAATTTATTTAGTGACGAACTCATTAAATAAAATCCTTAGTCCCACCCTGGCTAGAAAAGGGTGGCAACCTGTAGATAACCCGTCCCAATTAGCCATAGTTGCATAAAGAGCACTTTAATAAATAAATAATAATCGCAACGGTAAGTACGTTAAAATAATTGTTAGTAAATCAATTGCAACTGGAATGTAAAAATTACACATTTTGTGGTACTACACCCTGGTTAATATCTTTTATTATTGTTTTAGAAAAAAATTAGAACAATAAGGTTGTTGTTGCATATGATATATGTTACACTCAAGCTGCAGATCCCGCGTTATTTCTTCAATTATTTACAACATATTTTGTTTCTACATCCCTCAAGAAAAAAGTACTCTTGAATTATTTAATTTTTTAAGGACACCACAAGTAATATCTCTTTGATATTTCACAGAGTAAATATTACTTAATTTTTGCATTTATAATAGTTTTGAGTGAAAGTGCTGAAAGAGTGGTTTGTTGAGTACTCGTTGCGGGGTAGTTGCTAAATCGGAGGGGCGTAGCCGTCGACCGGTCTGGGCGCGGCTCTCAGCGAAAGTGGACCTCCCCCAACTCAGATCAACAAGCAAAATACCTATTATTTAACTTGTATAAATAGTTATATCCATGGGACAGAACATATTATGGCTACGTTTGTTGTAAAATTCACATATTATAAGTGAAACTAATTTAAAGTCAGGCTCAATATAAGTAGATTAAGTGTAAATGCATGTTGGAATGGTTCATTTATGACTTAAAATGGCCAAGTTGGCAAAGCGGATGTAATTCAGAAATTCGGCAAGCATAGACGAATTGACTTAAAACAATATGCTCTTTACTTTATTCAAAAGAAGTTTAATTAAGAAATAATTTTGTGTTGCATTCGCCTTGCGTTATTCAGATATAAAAGCACTTTAAAAAAATAAACAGGGGTCTAGTGTCAATTTACCCAAATTTTTACTGAATTAGGAAAATTTAAAATAACTATTATATGTTAAACTTTACTGGCAATACACACTTTTTCGCACTACTCTCTTTGGATTATACACTCCTCAGAACATATTAAACTAAAAATTAAGTGTAGGATCATAAAAAATTGACATAAAATGGTAATCCAATGATTTATTTAAACATATAATAATAAATTTAAAAAAATGATTTTTTCTTTTTCATAATTTACTTACATTTATGTAAAATGACACGTCAATTTTCATAATGTCAAAGTTAAATGATATTTAACTATTTGTTACAAATTTATAGCTCTTAATTCTAATCCAACTTAATTTGTCAAAATTATGTGTTTTATACTAATTTAAATTCCAACTGGGCTTGAGCCTCTACATACACAGTCCACTATTTTTAGCAGATTTCCCTTAAGGGTTATCTGCTTATATTCCCTTAAGGGATTAACAGATTATAAGGTTAAAGTGAAGATCTCACAAGTAGGAGTGATTGGGGAGGGGGTCTGGTTAATGAAGAATGTTTGTTTGTTGAGGTTTTATGGCGAAAAACTACGAGGTTATCATCGCCCGGTTAGATATATAACTATCGTTAATGAAGAATGAAATCGACAAAATACAAATAACTTAGTTTTCTAGTTAGGCTAATAGATTGGAATATATATATATATATAATAATACTTTATCATCGATGCTATGTAAAAGTTTTCAACCCGACGGATAGGCTCTTTAAGATTGGAATAAGACGTTTTGTGATATAACAGCTGCTTGTTTTATTTAGATTAGTATGAGTTTACTTAAGGTAGAAAACTAAAATATACAAATAAATCCGTTATTTTTATAGAAATTAACAACCGCAGAACATTGCAGTATTAATAAAAGTAATGTAACACTTTTGGATTCTATGCAAAATCACAGAGAAATTTCGATTTTTATCAGGGTAATTGAGATTACGTCTTCGTAAACTCCCTCTCCACTTGAGTCATTATCGAGCATGAGGGACAAGTTTATATGGCAAAATTTAAGTGTTTTCTTTTGCATGAACTATTTAAATATCGAGTTTAAAATTGTAGGCGCAGGAGCATCAAGAGGAAATTAAGTAAATACTTTTGAACCCGATACAATTTTATTTGTATTCAAAATACTTCCTTTACATTAAACGTGTCGTGGACATAGGCGTTTATACCTGAAAGGTTTTTTATGTTTAGCATAAGAAGAATTACCAACTGTGTTCGAAACGCCATGGATCAAAACACATTTTTTCATAAGCGTTTTTTAACGCCTATTCCAAACAATCCATCAAACCATTATATTGAAAAAAAAGTATGGTAAAATTATTTAGAACTTCATTTATTTAATTAGTATTTAACATATTAAAATACAGGTTAAAAATGGAGTTCGGTATCAGAGTACGAATTAAACATTGTTAGCTATATAAGGCAGAATGGCAATTATTCTCTAGTATTAAATAATTTATCTTGGTACAAAAGTGGCGGGGGCATATCTCTCTGATAGTGGACCTCAGCGTCCTCATTACTGGCCCCAGGATTTCCCCTTTTACCATTTCGGCGAACCTTCCGTTTCGTATAAGTGAAAGTAGGCAAGCTCCACAGAAAAACGATGAACCATTTCGCTTCTTCCTCCAATTAGGCTTTTCAAATTCCATTCACTGTAATTGATGGTAACTTCCATTATGAATTCTTATCATTTTAGGAGCCTTCAGTGATCAAATATTTGATCTAATTTTCATTTATTTTAGTATGAGTTTCGTACTGGAAGTATTCAGTAGCATTGTTAGAGAACTACTATTTGCAGTATCTTTTAACGTATATTTCTATTCTTTTCTATTGCGGAGCCGTTGGCGCTTCTAGTGTATCAAAATTATCTACTTTCATTTTGCAATAGTTAGGCAATAAAAGTACTAATTACGTTACTAAAGCCCATATAACGTACTAAATACAATAATTTTCGAAAAGGTGATTTAATCATTGATTTTGAACATTTAACCATTCATTTCGACAAATTATAAGTTACATGTATATCATTATTGAAATATTTCAAATTAAAAAATTCGCAAAATTGAATAAAACTTAATGCAGATTAATAATATAAATAAACCTCCATTCTGGTGATTGCAACGGAAAACTAAATAAATGAAAAAAAAAAAAGTGAATAATAAATACCTGCAAAAAGCATACAAAACTAGAAACTTTAACTTAAATAATTAGTCCAAACATAAAAGTGTATCAATAATTATCACGGATATCCGTATGGAAACTCGCTCATCATAAATTAAGATAAATAATGTCAAATTAAAACTTTAATTTAAATTAATTTAGTGTATGTCAGATACATTCTAAAAAATGTATGTATGCTATTTTCTAAAATTCTGATTATTACAATACAATAAATACAGGAATGTGTGAACTTGTATACCGTTTCGTTGTTTATAGTAAATATATTTTATTGAAATATAATTTTCCGGTCCAATACATTTTAGTCCTATGATACTGGAATTCTCAAATTCAATAAATTTCTATTTAGGTCATTTATTCTTAATTGTACTTAAAATATTGTTATATATATATATATATATATATATATATATATATATATAAATATATATATATATATATATTAGCTTCAATACATTTTTGATGTACTCTTCTTAAATTTTGTCTATGTGGAACGTCGAGATATGATTTCTTTGAAGCCTTACCAAAAATATAATAATTAATATTGATAATTGGGTATTTGATGTATTTCAGTTGATCTAATTTTAGCCAATTGGCATCTTTTTAGCATTTTCAGTTAATTAGTCATTCAATTTACGGTAATTGCTAATTTTTATTTGAATAATAAACGCGTTGTTAAAACTCGATATATTAATATAGGGCTGACATCAAAAGTTAGTTATAAAGATACCAGAAGTTTTCCATAATGACTCCCTAAATACACAGATTCCATCCAAGATCAACAGGTGGAGGGGCTGCAACCCTTTTACTTATAATTAAATTTAGGGGGATTAAGCTTTTTTAGGGACAATGATATACCCTTAAATAAATCACCTTGCTACTTATCTGACATGGTATATTTTTACACAATAACAATTATGAATTTCTTTTAAAATCAAAAGTACATTGTCTTAAATGGGCGATACAACACTATATAAGTTCGTTAATCTGGTTACAACAAGACACGTTTCAATGTGATTCATACAACACATACAGATATTTCTCTAAATTAGGCCTTTCAATTTGTGGGTACTATTGCCACTTCATAGTATAGAAATGTATTCGGCAACGAACTTATTAAATAAAATATTAGAACAACAATATCTAGAAATGGGTACTTCCCTGCAAATATGCCGATCCGATAACACACATCAGTATAATGTGGACATTAATAAAATCATTTATATTTTACTGGTCTAGCTTGATGTCTCTTTTGAAGGATTTACTAATTTTTTTCTCTCTATGCAATCCAATGTTACGAGTATTTCCTTTAAATATGGCGTGTTTTTGTTTATTTATTTATTTGCAACTAGCTTGGGTGTCATCACCGTATACTAAGTCTAATTCAGATAACCGAAGAAAACCTTCCTGTTCCTTGTCGGAGTTCGGGTCATACAACTATATATCTACTATTCTTTTTGGCTACTGCTTCCAAAACCCTAATGGATGATAAACATGAGTACCAATATAACATTTCGGTTTGATGCCCCGCAAAATACTCTTCGTATGGGAGGGGCGCGACGATGGCTAACCACAACTGCAAAGGTTTCGGGGGAAAAAAAAAATTTTGAATTTCTTCTTTTAGTGAAACATAGATTTGTTCAGGACCTATATCATATCAGAAAATATCTATGACGTATAATACTTGTAGATAAGATTTATAGTAATTAAAGGTTGAAGTACCCAGTTTTATTCAGTTTGCTATGAACCGTAGGGCTATTAGTGGATTTCCTAATATATATATATATATATATATATATATATATATATATATATATATATATATATATATATAAATATATATTGATTGTGGCTAAGAGAGTTGGTTCGAAATTCGCATAGGATGGAGGAGTGCTAGGCTGGACTATATTGACTGGTGTGTACGTTGTGTTGTTACTGATATGCCTTTGATCGCCTCCCCAATAGGACATGCGGAGCCCGGGGGAAATCGCCTCTTGGCCGAATTTAGAAAGGGCCTCTCGCCTCTCCCTTTCACTCCCACCACTCTACACCTCAGACTTATTTATTTGAGTTGGCATTTTTCTTCTCTTCTAAACAAATCACTGTATCAATTCATTACCCATTCGACTTATTTATAGTTCACAGTGTTGACGAACTTTTAACGAAATGCAAGATTTCGACTTATGCCTTTGGACAGCAGGAGTTTTGCAATCAGGAAGATGCCAAATAACTAATTCTTGTTTTGACTTTTGAAAGATACATTTATTAAATCAATTATTAGGGCTAAAGAGACGTCAACCTTCATCATCATGATGAATCATCATAAAGAGTGTGGCCTACGAAGGAAGACCCAAGTGCCTATTAATCTAGCTGGACTTTGATAAAAGGGCGTAGTCCCTGAAACAACTAGATATAAAAGCATTTCAACTGGGTGAGTCAGAGTCAATGTATTTAATGGCTACATGCCACACAGTTTTTACAAAACTGTAATATGTATGTGTTTACAGTTTTTTAATACTCTTTTAAATGTATAGCACCCTAGAGGACTTTAATGCCGTATTCAGGCAACACGAGATTTAATTTTTTTTTTCCCTGTTCAGCGGAATGAATTAAGGATAATTTTCCTACTGGGGCTATTTAATTAATAGTATAACGCTTTCAGAACATCCATCTCTAGTGCTATGAAAGCGTTATGCACTGAGAAATTGCTAGTGGAGAAAAGGTGCCATTAATTAATTCGAAAAATTTAACCATTCCATCATTTTTACAAAAGGCATTTCACTTTTGGTGATAGCTTTTCCAAATTAAAAGTGAGACAGAAGTCTGTCATGCAGTGGCAGCGTAAACTAATCAGAACTCCCTCGTGTTGGTGACATCTATCACCCACTAGTGTACTCATCTTACCATATATATTCTACTTCTAAGCAAAAAATTGGATGAGTATTACATCGAGTATGGTACGGATCAAATAAACATTTTGGAGCCAAGAAAGTAAAATTTTAACAGATGACATCACCACAACGTATTTGCATGTATCTTATATAATAAAGGTCCGCGAACAACGTAATAGGTATTTAAACCTGGAATAAGACGTGTCATGATTTATTGGCTTACTGTTGACATGCGATGACTGAATGTGGGAGTAACGGTTAAACAAAAATTGCATACAAACCAAACCAGAAAATATATATATATATATATATATACATATACATATATATATATATATATATATATATATATATATATATATATATATATATATATATATATATAATTAAGAGTTAAGACTTCATTTCACATATATATATATATATATATATATATATATATATATATATATATATATAATTTTATAATTTTAATTCCTTGGTAGTGTCCATGGACATTTAGAAAATGTGTTGAAAATCGCATCAAGAGAACAACGTCATAGCTGATTTCCCTTAAGTATGTTTAAATCAATACAGCTTTCCCGACGCTTCAATGGGTAAAATTACATGCATCCGAAATTATTTATTTAGTTTATAATTGTCCTCCTAAATACTACATTGGTGGTTTTCCAGACCGAATTTTGCTTAAACCAGATTTTTCTAGGACTACTAAATTTCGACGAAAGCATGCTTAACAGCCTTATTTTTTTTCACCATTCTCCTGAATATGTGCAATGTCAAATTTCAACGAGCACCCAAAATATCTATGATATGGAGAGGATTCTCTGAGTGGGCAGGCCCTTTCTGCTGGAAGCACTGGCCGGGGGTGTTGAGCGATTATGTGTATAGGATATGTTGAGGGGTTCTCCTAAAAATAAATAAATATATTTGAGAGTGAGGGAGAGACGGGATAGTACCTGTCTAATAATACCTTGAGTATAAGTGGGTCAGGGGCCGAGGGCGCATGCGTCCCGACTCTGGTTCATTGACACACTCAGCGTGCCACCCGTCCGGACTAGGCTAGCTAGAACTGCGACTGTTGTTTTATCATATTCACAGATTATTTCTAGATCTACTAACTTGTATCTGTCCCCACTTCGAGGAACAAACTACAGTACCCACTCCCTCAGAAACGGTTATTAAGAAACACTTTTCTTAAAATCCTAACGAGACTTTATAATTAGGAAAAGAATAATTCTCATCCAAATATTAACGAACGATAGTCAAATTTATACCAGACGATCAAATTGGCACGGCATATGATATTGCAGGACAAATAATAGATTGAGTGGGCCTTTAGAATATGAATTTAAATAATTGAGATTTGATGAATAGATGCTAATTAGATAACAAGTTATTCATTATAAAATCAGGGCTTCATTAGTACACGGAGTCTAACGGAATTCTGCTAAATATTGTATATAAATAATAATAGGGAGGGATATCATACATGGGTTACCGAAGTACAACAATTGCTGACAAAATTAAACAATGCAAATGATGTATAGAACAATCGCTTATTGGCTATACAATCCGGGAAACGGAAAAACACAAAACTGAAGAAAAGTCGTGAATGGATATCTGGTCTGATTTCATATGCAATTTTGGATTATTTTATAGTACTCATTTTTCTCCTTTATAAAATTTATTCTTGTTCTCTATTATCAAATTGTAAAAACACTAACAGATATTAATTCTAGCATAATTTTGTACAGAGTTTGTTCATTGTTTTAGCTCTGAAGAAGGATACCAAAGTGCCTGAAATCAGCTTCAACAAACATATCTCAGATCAGATCCACAGCCAAATTCCTTCCAGCCACAACACTCCGGACTCCTCTCTAATAAAAGCTATAAAATATCAAACGTTAAATGAGGATACACATTCCAAACTATGGACTACATAAAAAAAAAATAGTTTACAAAAATAATTAGGATTGAAAGAATTGATTTAATTTTTGCATACTTCACCTCCTTGGTAAAATATATAATTCGGAAACTACTTCATTCCATGCCAATTTTATTGTAAGCAAAGTATGTGAAGTTGTTGCATACGTAGTTAAGTTTGTATGATAGACGAACATTCAACAGTTTGACTGCGTATGATTAATATTTATTAATTTTTATAGACATTCAACCACCATTTCCTAGAAAACTAGTAACTTACTACAGAAATAACTGTTTTTTATTGACATATTATGTGGGTGGTCGGTTCCGTTAGTACGCATTTATTTTTAGCAGATTTCTCTTAAGGGGAATCACTTGTTGAGGTCATGACGCGATTTTTCAAAAATGTCCTGGAATGTCCATCGATCCTATCCAAGAGATGATGAAAATGAGCTCTGTTTAAAAATTTTATATATATATATATATATATATATATATATATAACGTACTAGCGACCAAAATGTTCGTTTTTCGTTACCAAACTCGATAATTAAATGTTTTATGTAAATCTAAAGATCAAATTCCTTAATGGCTGAAATCCGACCAGTGGGGTGCAGGTTGTTAGAGGGGGAATTTTTTGTCTTTGGGTTAAAGGAAAGTAAACATAATTAATGGGCTGAAAGTTAATAAATATGGAAAACGAACTATGATTTATATAATTGAAAACATTCTATTAAATCCTTTAAACAAATTTTGTTCCAAAAGGAGTTTAAAGGATGCCTGAGACGTCTGGATTAAAATAGCTTTGAATATATTAGGTTTTTTAAAGTGAAGGATATTATCAGCGGTGCAGCAGGCATTGTTTCCTTTAGAGAGTGCAGTGGGAAGAAGGACACCGACTAGACAGGAGTATCTGATGGTCAAAAACCTACTTTCAATAATGCCTTGCAAATGGGCCTTTAAACCAATTCTCAGCTCACCTTCTCCTGTCATCTCCATCCTGTGGCTGTCTTCAAAGCTCATTGGCCTTCGTGTAATACAAAGAAAACATATTCTTTTGTATTTGGAGACCACTGGTAAGTGGGAGGAATAAAACGGTCTTTGTCTTTAGCCGCGGGAAAAATCTTAGTACCTAGTATTAGAAGACATCGTAAAATGCTCACTCTAAAAAGGCACATTGGCAGCAGCAGTCTTAAAGGTTACTGACTATCTTTTCAGGTCTTTTCTGAAGTGATTTACCTGATGCTCGATTTTATCTGTTCATAAGTCTTTTCAGTTATTAAGAATTGAGTGACTGTAAGATAGTAGCATTTGCTTGTGAAATTGCTAAACAAGTTCGTATTACTGAGCACCATTGAAATTTAAGTTTAACCCTTTTTATAGTGAGGCTTTCAATTATGTAGTAATTTCAGTGGCAAGAAATGGTAAGATATGATATACACATAGTAAGATTTAATGTGCTAATATTTATTTATTTGCTTCATTATACCACTTCTACTGTTGAGTCATTATCTACATATCCTGAACAAGTTTCCTTCAAGAAAACTATTATAATTGTGCACATCCTTGATTAGAAATTCGACCTTATATTAACTTTATAATTGAAATCGGATTAGAATACTACATTATTGTTACGAATCTCCAACTAGCTATAAGAGATTTTTAAGGCTAGCCTTAGTCGAGATTCGATTTCTTAAAAGAAAAATAAATACCTGCCTTTCTGTGCGGAGAACGCAGTTATTCAGGCAGCAGCACATAGTATTTGAGTATTCTAGTTTGTCCGTGACTCGAGTAATGTAGAGTGACGTAGAGCAAGGGAGTTGGTAGCTGAGTAAGAAGCAAGATGGTATCAGATGGTCAAAGACCTAGATCCATGCCGGGTTTGCAAATGGTCTGTTTAAACTGCCCGCTCAGTAATGCCTTCACTTAGGGCAAGGTACTTCTAACTAACAGAGGCACCATTTATTCAC
The DNA here is from genome assembly GCA_019009955.1 of Riptortus pedestris. NCBI lineage: Eukaryota > Metazoa > Arthropoda > Insecta > Hemiptera > Alydidae > Riptortus > Riptortus pedestris. Next base: position 145,471,524 of record CM032228.1, on the reverse strand, counting down.
ATCTTAATACTCCGCTACAACGCATTATATATTTATATAAATTATATCTCGCTTTATGCTACTGTGCGTAAGCTGGTGTGCACATGAAACGAATTATACACAACTAGCTTTTCACTATAACATTCAACAAGCTTGAAAATGGTAGCTGAAAGTGCATGACACTTGACGATTGGCCAGTAATGACTAGTGATACCCGACAGATTTGACAAATTGGATAATCTTGAGGTAACCACATGGCACAGAAAATTGCTCACTGTTGCATATTGTGTGTGGTACAGCCGTCTCTACTATAATTGCCTATAATTTATTTATACCATTTCATTACCGTAACAAATAAGTAACATTTAAATCTATTGAAAATTTCGAATACTACAAAGAGGAGGCAGTTTATGTGAAATTTAAAAAAAAAAATCGAAACTCCTCCCTTCTAAACCTCCCCTCCTCCCACCGGTCCGATTTCAGCCGTTAACGAACTCGATCTTTCTTTTTACATAAAACGATCAAATGTCGAGTTTGGTAACGATCAAACAAAAATCACGACCCCTAGAGCGCTAACAGACAAATATATATATATATATATATATATATATATATATATATATATATATATATATATATATATACAGTTTTGAACGGACCTCATTTTCGTCATCTACTAGGTAGGATCGATGGACATATGAAGAAAAATGTCGAAAATTCCGTCATGAGTACGACCTCAATAGCTGATTTCTCTTAAGGGAAATCTGCTAAAACCAATATCTCACTATCCCAACATACATTTTATCTAATACAAATACTAACTGGACACGGAAATGCAAACTCTTACTTATACAGTTTCAAACTTCCTGACTCAAATGCGTGCAAATCCGAGTTACATTGAACAGACATTTACCCATCTGATTTACGAATGTAAACTGACTCAAGACATACAAAGACAGTTAAAGAGTCATATGCCCGCATTGCCTATAAGTCCCGATATTTTATTTTCAAAACACTTAAATTTATTTAAAGCAATAGCCTATGATATTCTTAAGCTGAGAGAGGAAAAGATAATATAATATTAATATTATGTAATTTTTATTGGTTATCTAATTGTATTCCTGAATTGTTCTATTTAATGTTTTTGGTTTTATTTAGTCAAGTTTAATTTTCATAATCGTATTTCCATTTTTTAGTATGCATATATATTATTAGATACAAAATTGTTAAAAGTTTTGACAAAATGCACATATAATGGAAATATGGATGGAATGTGCAGAAAAATAAAATCCCTCCACATAGGGTTACAATGTATAGGAAATACCTTAAAAAAAAAAAAAAAAATGATTTGTAATTATAATGATTTACTTCCTATTTTATTGTGGTTCCACACTACTTTATATTTATAACACTAGAAAAACCTGGGCAACAACTAACAGTTGGAGTTGTAAAATAAAACCTGGTGAGACAGATTGTTGAGAGATGTGCGAGCGAGGCACAGGCAGAAGGTATAATTTGGCAAAGAGACGAACCAGCCAGCGAAATGGCCCCCCTCCACCGGAAGAGAAAATGTAAGTGAAAGTTACCACTCTAAACATCCACTTCTGTCTCTCCTAACACATTCCCATGTCTCTCTACTTTCCTCTCACACACACATACAAGGTATACACACACATGAATCAACTGTTACAAAATACAATGATATCTTTTATATTTATAAATTAACTTAGACTTTTTGGAACATTAATATTAATGTAAAATAAACATGTAATACTGAAAGCTCTGACGTTGGAAAATTACAAAAAACTAGTTTAACCAAGAAGAATAATAGTTTTTATAAAATTCGTTTGTGCATATTGCTTTAATGCATGTAAATCTTGAGCATTAACAATGAGGAAAATTCCACAAGGGCATACATGGAAAATGACATAGACTGAGGAGTATTTAATGAAAATATTTTATTTTAATGTCCCAAATATTTTATGAAGAGTACGAAGACAACAAAACATTTTTGGTTCTAGATGGCTTTTTGTTTTCAGTCATATGTATTTGAAAAAAAAAAAACTGCTAATACTTTTTAAATTTAATGCAAAAATAAAACTACCAATTTTTTCCTATTTTCAATTGACAAAATGAACCATAATTCTTACATCAATTGAGTCCTACTTTACTACTAAGCCACATTCCCAGAAATAGAAACAGATTTGAAGTTGAATCTAAAGTAGATTAAAAAAGAAAGGTTACCTACCAGATCAGTGGTTTCCCTTTGCGTTCTGCATAAAAATAACCAAAAATAAAGAGATCAGAGAAAATGTATGGTTACTTGAGGCGAAATTTGTAAGTGCTCTATTGCTCATTGTATATAAAAATAACGTTCTGGTTGAAACATTAACCATTATAAGCGTATAAAGAACCACTACATGAACCTTACTGACAAGGGACGACCAGAAATTTCATAATGAAGCCCTTGAAGTTATGCAAATATTTTAAGTGTGAATAAGAACAAAATCATTTGTTGGTTCACATTTTATTTAAAGTAAGAACATTTAGTTAAAAATGGATTAGGAATTTCCTGAAATGCCAGACTGATTTCGTTTTCATATTCAACTATCAGTGACATGCATTTTAGAGAATTTTTCGAATAGGGAGAAAGCTATTATACTAATAGTTTGGAAAAAAAAAAAAAAAAAAGTGATTGAAACCCAGAAAACTTTTCATTTCGGTGCACGTAGATGTGCAATGTACTCTTAAATGAAACTGATTCACTAAAATTTTAATATAAGTAGGAGAAAGATACTGTATAATTTTCATGTACCTGGACATATCTATAATATTTTTGGAGAGAAATCAATAAAAAAAATTTAATACGACATTTTTTTATGCCTGTCATTTCAGAGAACACATGAATATCTTTGAGAAAACATAAACTGTTGAATTTGGCGTAAAATAGTTTCTTTTTAATATATATTAGTATTTATTATACAAAACAATATTATAATAAATAAAATAGTGTAAAAGGAACTTTTTAAATAATTAGTCACTTCTTTCTGGAGGTGGACAAATGTATGTCTGTTGTATGTGTTTAGTGTTTAAATTAATGAACTAAAAAAATATATAATTCACTTGAAAATTAAATAGCCATTTTCATTCCACCCAAAAATCCACATTTTCATGAATAATGTTAAGAAATCCCAATAAGAATACAGGATAAATAAAAAGACTGTGAGGAGCAGAGAGGGCCGCTAAAGGAGGTGAAGGCTTCTGCAAGGCCGTGGCGTAAAAGCACCTCGAAAGGTTGATAACCTGGGAAGGCCTTCCTCAGCCCAATCGGAATAAACACACTACAACCATACAATGTCCAATCTATTGGCTACTATCATCCGAGGACATTGGCCGAAATACATTAATTGCAAAATAACTTAAGATCACCATCAAACTAAAAAGTACAAATATTCCTTAATTGAGTAATTTAAAAAATATAATAGAATGTTATTTCCTTATGTAGCAAATATAAACAGCAGAAGTGTCCATATTCTGCTTATAAACAATCGATTAAAATATTAGTATTTTGTTATATTTTGACTAAATTTCTTTCTTTTTATTTTCAAGGATTAAAATTCAGATATACATTCAAATTAGAAATTCCAGGCTTAAAAACTTGATGGCGGAAGATGTTAAGATTTATCGAAATGCTGGCATGATTATTTTTTATTTGATTTTTATATGCTACAGAAATATGTGTCTGTTCACTGCTATAATGAAATAAAAGTTACAAGCAGCCATTCATGACGTGAATGTGATAGTGGGCAGAAAGTAAGAAAAGGAATGATACAGTATTCCGTTGAATAAGGAGCAGTTTCATGGTTTCATGCATTGACACAACACATATATTATCCAGTGAAAGTAAAATCTTGCTTTCGGTTTCTATGAGACTTAGAAAATCACTAAGCTCATATTATGAGGGTAGGACAAAAAAAAATTCTTCAATAGTGTTATTAACAACTATACTCTGAATTTATATTTTACTTTCTAAAAATTTGTCTTTATGATTATGTTATTATCCTACTGGGAGTGTTATTAGGAAACAAAAAGTTTATTTAACGTTAAAACACATCCACGCAACACACAAGACGTTTACTGTCTTAAGGGCCTTAAATATGTTTTGAAAAGTATATTATTCATTTTTCAGATCTGAAATAATACATTTTCTGGCCTTGTTCTAGAAAGTATGTTCTACTGTTAATTATGAGTTATAATTTCCGCAGGTTGAAATATTTTTTTAAATGTGTGAGTGCCGTGAGACCAGTTTTTACACGAATCAGCACGACTTCTGGATGATGATTCCCATTTCCTGATATCTTAAGAATTAATTGTATTCTGAAACTCAGGGGGAGGGGGTGGTAAATAATGTTAGAAATTATTATTATTATTATCATTAGAAATCTGAATTTCATGGACTCTTATTGTTCATCACTTTTCAGGATGCATATTCCCTAGCGGTAGGTCCAAGACAAACTGTCTTCCGAAAAGATTGAATTCTCTTTATATAAGGCTTTTTTTGGGTTCATGAAGTGAAATTGATCCAAATTGAAGTCATCAGTCATTGGAAACCAAAAAAAAAACGTTAATGACTTCATGAGCATCTTGATATTTCTAACAGAAATATAAAAAACACAATCAATGTGAGTTAGAGAAGGCTCAAAAAGTCCTCTGTATCTTAAGCTTTCCACAGCAATTGAAAATATTCCTAGAAAATGTAATCAAATGACAAATACTTTTCTCCCTATCTCTGGTTGTTTAGAAATTAACCAAGTTATTTATTTATGCTATTCCTATGAAATACCTTATTGAAGGTTAAGTATAATTCTTTTGGCGTTCCAAGTAGTTAAATAATTCCTAGGTAGTAGTTTACGGTACCGTAAACTACTGGCAAAAAAAAAAAAACAAGAATATTTTTATTTCACAATTGAGGAGTGGAAGATTTACAGTCCTAAAAACAGAAATTTTATTCAGGATAAACTAATAACAAATAATTTCGGGAATTATGCCATTACATTTGCATCCAAATGACAGAAAATCGTTTGAGACATGACTACAATTTACCAATCAATTCTGATTGTTACACTTCACAGATCAGGTATCGAAATCTGTATATATTTTAGCAGATTTCCACAAGAACGTCAATTCAGATTGTACCCATGACACAATTTTCGAAAAGAGTCTTCAAACGTCAATTGAGCTTGAATAGGAGATGTCAAAAATAAATGAAGTCTATTCATATATATATATTTGTGTAAACGAAAGATTAATTATTTAATCAGTCAGATTCGGGGTGGTTGGGGGGGGGGAGGGGGTTAGAAAAAGGCTATAACGTACTCTCCAAAATATCTCTGCTATTATAAGTAGGGACCAAAAATGTTATTTAACCAATCTTTTGTTTATACATAATTTACCACAAACACTGGTATAGTCATTTGTCTCAAACCTTGACATTAACGGAGTTATTTGTATTTTTGCCTTCATTAATTCCTTATACCTACACTGTGATTTTCATTAGACATATCATCCAGTGCAACATGGAAGCATCCATGTTCAACTTACGTTTCAAGCTGTCCTGGCAGAGAGAATTTAGGCTGGACGTAATACAAATCTAATTGCCATATCATCTGTTTGATAAGCTATGACGTCTTCAGCTAGCATGCATACTCTGTGATGTCATTGAATGTCAATGCTGAAATTGGTTTATTGAAGTAGAACTTCGAGATTGTTGTTGTAAAATTGCTAGCTAAATCTTGAAGGAACGCTAATGATCTTACCTAACATATTATTTGCCATTTACAGAAAAAAAATACACTAAAGAACCTGTTTTAATGGCATGTTCAATATTTTTTGAAACAAATATTTCATACCTTTACTAAAGCTAGTTTGGTCCGCTATTAGTTCTTGAACAACTGAAGAAGACGAAAGTAAAGTGAAATCAGTTTGTAAATTATATTGTTTATGATCTTCTTGACCTCTATTATGAAAGTATTATTCTCATGAATGGTTGCTTAGAGGATAAATACATAAATACTGAGGGGATCATTAAGTGTTCATCAATTTTAAACAAATTATAAAGGTGATAAAAAAAATATCCAATTAAGCAGAAAAAAAAATAATCAGAAGGCAAAATCCCATTGATTAAGTTCAAAATACATTTGGGCAGAATAATTTGGAAATTCCTTAGGCAGGCTGGATATTTTTCTGATACGCGTATGAATAAAAATTTTATGAACACGAGATTTGCGAACGTCAGCACCAAGATTGCATAAAATGAAGGAACGAACTCTCTAAGTGACTAAGTATTCACTGTGCCAAGAGCCATAATTTCTAGACAATATCTTTGGCACTTCCTTTGTAATCGTTAATCAGTTAAATTCTGCGCCATTGAAGCTGCGATGGATTCTCTGATACCTCCAGACAGAACTGCAGCTATGCACCATGCATTCTATTGATTTGGGTTCTGCAGTAGCGCTCCCAGCGGTCAAAACTTTAACTTTTCTCTTCCGGATATTATTTATTCAGATTTTTAATTAAAAAAAATTAAATAAATATTTAATGTCCGTTTAGGAATTAAGAACTCCGACCAGATAAATATGCCTTTCTTCGCAGGGTTTTTGACAGTCTAGGGAGAGCAGTCTCATCATTCTTGGGAGCCTTCTATTTTAATAAAATATTTTGTAAACACATTAATAATCTTTATTTCAGAAATTCAAAAATTACGATGGGCTAAACAAACATTTCTTGGACATAAAAACTAAACAAAATAATATCAACAGACAAAATGTTAGATTCATAACATAGTAAGAAACTTTCTTCCAGTTATCTATAAATTTTGTTTTAGCCAAACATTCTTAAAACTTCAACTTTCTTATTGATGCATGTTAAAAACAAACAATTAAAATTAGATACAGTTTTCCTTTCTGATGGTTACAATTTTTAACTTCTAAAAATGTTTATAGATAAACAACATTTGTTATATTCAGAAAAAAAAATACCCACAGTTATCGTGCGGCAATTGAGTAGCTACTTGAATGAAGAGGCAGTGATGGCGGAATACCACCATATTACAGCTGGGAATCCATCAAGCTTATTCCTTGACCTGTGTCAAAGCCATTAATGCCTTAGCCCTTCACAGGTTTGCGAGATTTCTTTGTATATATATATATATATATATACACACACACACATATATATAAGGTTAGAAAATTTCATGTGGCACTATTCCTTTACAAAGTTTATGTTCTTTAATAAAAGTATATAATCATAGGTGGTGATGACGGAATTGAAGGTTGCCTATGACGGAATATTTAAAGAATAGAAAGAATGCAGATCTTAATGAGCCAATAGGCGTAATTCTAAAGAACACGGGTTCCCTGTTAAATGTAAAAGTTAAAACGCCAAAAAGAAAAATACTGTTGTTCTCTAGACCGCACTCGATATTTAACTGTTTAATGGAACATTATAATAGGCTATGAATTAAATCGGTTTTTGAGGGGGGAGCTAATACGTTGTGTGATGACGTCATAAATTAGGATTTTACTCTATTGACACTAACATGATTATTTAATCAACACCATACTCGATATTTAACTGTTTTATTCAACACTGCAATCTATAGTCTTTAATGCTTGAAATCGAATCGGGATTAAGGAGGAGTGGGGGATACTGAGTGGAATTCGAAAATTCAAAATACCTCCGTTATTATGAGTAGTTTTGAAACATGATATATAGAGCCAATCTTGTTAAACTATCGATGCTCTACGCTTGTTCTTCTATCAATTTTATGTAGCTGAAGTAGGCTAGTTATTCACACTTTCTTGTTATCAGACTTCAGTAAACCCTCACATTGAGGGATTGGAATTTTCTCTAGTAATAGAAAATATTTGCTGATAAGAGATCAATGGTGTGTTTTACCAGCGCGTCGGAAATCTGTTTAGTGAAACACCAATTCTCTTATGAGAAAACAATTATTTAAGTTAATTATTTTAAGTTAATTGTAAACATACTTTTATTTTTAGAGTAAATATTTATTAGGCTCAAAACATTATTGCCTTTCCTTTATATAAGAAGATGTAGTTAGTGAAATTTATAAGTTGGATAGCAGTTAAACACATTTTGGTGAAAAGAAAGGGGTTTGGATTATTGTTTTGATGATTATTGCCCTAAGAAGCATTAAAATAAAAACGTTTTTTTGTACGTGTGAGTCACGTTTAAAAGTATTGATATTAAAAATTGATTCCAATGGAGGCCCGGTGAGAGAATTATGAACTTAGAAAAGGCTGGCTTGGCTACAGGCTATAGACCTATTGATCGACTGCTCTATCATTCATTCATGGAAAAAAAAAAGTGCGTCATTTAGGAGCTACGTAAACTAACAAGATTCCCTTTTGAATGAGGCACACACATTGTTACCCCATATCTTTTCTCAATTTCTCCCTTAGGAAGGAAATTATTTATAAAAAAATGCTCTGAGGAGAACATAACATACCTAGTGGCATAATACCTTAAAGTTTGAAAATGACAAAACAGATTACAAAGTTAATACTGTTGATTCCGTAAAATGTAATGCAATTTCTTCAAATGCTTATTTCATATCTATTATTAGATAAAGAATAAAGTTATATAACCAATCTTGATTAAGTTAACCTACAACTGTTGTACTGTACGTTTATGTCAAATTCAAAGCTGTTTGTACCTTTTAGAATTCTGCCTTCATTAAAATCCCTTAAAAACATGTAATAAGCTGTAGTATCACAAAATATCATATGTTCAGCTTCAAGTTGGTGGCCTTTTTACTTCTGGCCTTTCCTGGTGGCGTTTTCAATTGGCTATGCCAGCGACTGACCTACTTTTCGTTGTATGCCTAGTCTTTTTAAAATATGAGGGATAACCGTTACATTTTCCTTACAGGAATTGCCATTAGATAATAAAGCTCGCAAGTGATGGACATTTTAGATCTACCGTTGTGAAGTGTGTTTAGTTTATGCGTACCTATGATTTACTTCTTTTAGTAACTTAGGACTAATTCAATTCAACTCATAATATGAATTTCAATTTTTTCCCTTGAGTCGATCCCCGTACTAGAGGTGAGTAGGGGTTCTGGCTGAGAGAGGTTAGGATAGGGCTGTATCTGGAGGGGGTTGTGCACGGATCCCGGGCCCCCATCCCCACAGACTTTCTCTATTGCATCAGAGAGAGCCCACTCTTGCCAACCGTCTCTCAGCCAAAGTTGCGTAACTCCCTCTTCGCTCTATCGCCGAGCACACATATGCTATCCCTCCATCATTCCTATACTCAAATCAATCTGAACAACATAATAATTATATAAATGGATGTCAATAAACTAATAAATTAGTCATACGTATCGCAATAACTCGTAAAAAAATACCTACCGAATAAGTTACTCTCTGACTTTTTCATCTGATGTAAAAACTGTTATATTTACGATTTGATTTTGACCTTCCATACCGTTTCCAGTTATGACGTTTCTATGTTTACGTTGACGACATTATTAACTTCAAAATGTTAGAATACCCAACTTCAGTACTATAGGTGTATAACTCTAAGTTTTACATTTTTTTACGGGACGGCTACCATGAAAAAATGTCATTTAAGTGCAAATGTCTTTTAAAAAAATCGGTTAGTACGGCGGATTGCTGCAACAAGGGAATTTTTTATCATAATTATTTACTTGTGAATAATAAATCAATTGTATCTAGTTGGCTGTGGAGATTAGCTTTTGGTAATAATCAAAAGAAAAACAAAAAAAAAGTCCTTTGCATATTTTCCCTATCATTAAAAGGGATGGTTATTTTTTTTAAATGGTTCCTTTGTCTTTTTCCTTATCATGGCTGAATGAATTTAATTACCTAAAACGTTTCAAGAAAATTCTTAAATTATACAAAAAAAAAAAAATAATACCATGCAGAAAGAATTTAGGGAGCACTATTTCCACGGTTGAACAACAATTTAAATTATGAGTTAGGATGTGAAAAATAAATATTGATCACAATAATAGATATTTGCATTTCCAGGGTTATGTGCTTACATTATATTACAATATTTTACCAGGAAGTCACTATAATATTGCAGAAATGAGATTTTATTTTGTAGTGCCAAGTAGTTATGTATTGAGATAGACGAACATTAATTCATGAGTTCGATATCCTATAAGATTTATCTGATAACCTTATTCAATCCAGAAGAAGTCAGTCCGCAGAGCCTGCGTAAACAAATCAGAGATCTGTGTAAACGCGATTTGATACTCAAACTTGACACAAGATACTCAGTGATCCCGTTCCTTTAAAAGAAAACTGAATTCCAACAGTGCTTTAAAACCTTGCTTAGAGGTATTTTATGTATGACCAAAAGTGAGTTGGGATTAGAATGTTAATGGAAGGGAAGAGAAGGGAGAAATGGTAGAATAAATAAAGTATGATGGTGATGATGGTGACGAGAAGAGTGCGAAATAGAGGGAGTGAAGAGAGCTATAAGTTTCTGAAAGGGCCGTTGAAGCCCTCTTTGTCAGGCTGAGGGTGCTCCTCAAACACAAGACACTTGAGCCAGCTCCCCAAAAATCCTTCATACCTTACTGCCCTTCAGGAATACTAATAATACACAGTCATAACCCTTATTATCATCAAGTATATCACCAATATATGTAATTATATCGGGATGTCTACAAAGTACTTGGTAATGAAACAGCCGGCCAATTATTGCCTCTTATATAAACCGTTAGTAATAAAAGATTTTTCTTTTACGAGCTATTGGTACTAGAAATGGGGTCATGTTGACGAAGATGTTTTATCGCCAATAAGAGCTATTAAGAAAAGGGAGAAAAAAATACAAGAAAAACAATAATATAGAGATCGTTATTAATTAGGCTACAGCTCCTATCTTTTCTTATCTATAAAACTCTCCAGTTCTCTCGTACGAGATAGTTCATGTTTCGGAAAACATCCGTCCATAGAATAATTTGGAAAGTAAATTTTTGCTATGAACTCACAATAGTCGAGTACTTTAGTAGAGTGTTTGTCAATGTCTTTTCCCTATTTTCACTAAGGTTCTAACTTTAGCTTTGTAAAAATTTTAATATTTATTTAATTTTGTAAAATTATATTCAAACATGTTAAAAGATGAACCGCCATTGTAGCGGCATCTCAAATATAATAATAATAAGGTCCATATAATACCTGAGATTGGACTGACCAGAAATTGATCCTAATTCAAATAGTCCTCAAACACAGGTTTATCACTGCTCCACACATGTATCACTCGGATACAAAGTTCAGCTGGGAAAATGACCTGTACCACATTATGAATGTGTTACGGAGCACATATTTAATATTTCCCAGTTGAACTTACATCTATATTATACTGGATTATCATAATAGCTGAAGCTTGAACTTCCTAACTTTGTTTCCGTTCTAAGCCAGCGGTCACGGTCAATAATGATCAAGTAATTAAATTCAGTTGTGCCACCTCTCAATTTATTCTCAGTGCACTTTATATTTTCGAGGAGTACTGAATTTCGTAACTGTAGGATAAATCTCGCACCCATTGAGTGGGCTCCTTCTTTTTTTAGAGTAATAAGTCTCCGTAGTTTTCCAATCGTACTCAATATCGTGATGCTACTTATGGAATATCGGTAGCCTAAACATGACTGGAGTATGACACATTTCGAATCAACATGATTTAGTCACATGTAGCAAAAAGAGAACGATACATCATAGTTGCTTACGATTCTAGATATATAAAACCGTTATAAAGTTCTAAAATACACCATACACAATGAAAACAGTCTTACTTAAAAAATTACTTGCGCTAACTGTTTTTGAATTTTTAAACTTGTTTGAATTATCGCTGGGCTCTTTGTTTTCCTGATATGCAAATCATAAACACATGCACAGGAACTATTGTGTCATTAAAGTCAGAAGGTTCATTGACATATGAGGTATCAAGTGTTTAGATGCAAGCCTCAGGATGAACAAGAGGAGGGTCTGGAACATCGAGAACATATAACAATAATCCCTGACTCAATGCGTTCACGTACACTGCTACAATGTTCCAGACGCATATACTTACTCAGATGTGTATCCGAGTACAATAACCAAAATACACACACGTGAAAACAAACAACGGTTTTTTTTTGTTTTTTAAAATTATGTTACAGTAGTTTTCACATCTTTTCACAACTTTTTTACATGTTCAAATATAAATTGATTGGAAATTATCATTTATAATTTAGTAAGATAAATTAGATTCGTTAATATGTTTATTAGCCATAAAGAAGATGTTATGGTTATATGTTATTTTATCCTATAGATATTTTTTTTTCTAACCATTACATTACCAATTTCCTCAGTTATGCTATGGCTATGGTCCAGGCATGACAATATTTATTTGAAATCACGAATACACAATAAATTAACTCGGTTTTAATATATGCTGAATTTTATTACAAACCTTTTCTCACTATTAATTAGGTACAGGTATTTGAATTACACATTCGGGTGTTTTAGTCTGTATTCCAGGGGAATTTCTAGATCTTTAAAGGTACGTTTCTGATTCACTAATAAAACTCCTTTTACCAGCTATTAGAATTCAAGCGCTTACAGCAGGCTTACACTGTAATTTATACGTTACATAGGTATGCGCACGCGCATATGTGTATATATGTATAATAAGTAATAGTAAATGTTAAGAATAGATTTCTTCTTAAAAATACTTATTTCATTACAGGCTACGTTTTTATCACAAGCATTTATGTATGTGGTTGAAAAGTATAAATATAAGTTTGAACTCTAAATGTTTTAAATTGTTAGAACGGAGCATTGTTTGTTTTCCAGAAACCATACAAGAGTACATCACCATTTGTTAACGTTTGTATTTATGGGTTTGATTTGGTTTCTAATGATTTTTGTGTCCATGCAAATCCGGTAAATGCCTAAATGTGGAGGCTCCAATAGGCTGTTGCATTAAGCTTGGAGCAGACGTAAGAGAGTCTGAGAACAGTCTTCGCGCTTTGATTCCTATGGCTTTTTTCTGAGACAATAGTTGCCATTATTGTCCGCTTATGTAAATATACTAATCAATTATTTTCTGGCATTTAGGTTTCGTAACTTGAATCGTGTTTCCGCTCGATTTACACTGATGATCATTTATAAAACCTTCTTTCGCTCCCCCTCTCAAAATCTTTTAGCTTTAACTTGACTAAATATTTTAACTTTAATCTACTCTCAATGCTCGAATATTTAGAAATAATTCGAAATTCGCAAGGCGATTGCTAAAAGATTCAACTTATACAACTTTTTGAAGAAATCGTAAAATGTATCCTAGTTTTCTGTTCATGTCCGTGCTGTCGTAAGGAAGGGAGTATAATAAATATCTCTGTTTCTGTCCATCAAAGTGTTATAGGACTTAATTTATTCATCTTCTTACAGATAACAACAGAAATGGCAAATGTTTTTGGTTAATGAATTTATACCTTTTATTTACACCCCCAATTTTGGACATCGCTCTACCTCTAACTACGAACGTATGTTGTACTAGTGCTCTCTCGCTTTCTTAATATGGACATCAATATGAAATGCCACCCACATTGGCCCTTTGTTTAGGTTTTACCCAGCGACCTGTAGTAATAGTACTTGCCTAAGACGAAATTCGCTAAATAGCATTAAATGAGAACTGCAAAGGAATTTATTATTGTTAGAATTAGTGGTTCAGAACGGGGCAAATAAAGACGAGTCTGCAGTAGAAGAACCAAGAGTTAGCACATTTCACAGTTTTATGATTATTTAGCAGTAAAATAAAGATGTAAAAGCAAATTGTGGAAATATATAAGGAAATAGGTAGTGAAAAAATGTCTTTAATGAGAATGAAGAAATAATACTACATAATTTATTATTCTCCTTTTGGAAAAGAATTTGATGGTTCATCAAGATATTTCATTTTGCTACTTTCATGAAGATGTAATCATAATGAATTGAAAAAAAGAAAACCACAATTAATTATATGAATCCATACTTAATCTTTCCTCTCCTCTAAACAATGATGGAAACATTTCCCACTAGTTAAGCTCCTAGGGAATTATATTATTACACAGCTACTTATTCTAGAATTATTACCCGTACACTGAATTAAAACGTTGTTAATCACTAGTTAATGGTTGAATGTTTAAACTATTTTAACTTTACATGAAGTTCAATAAATCCAATCAAATAATAAATATTTCTGACTTCTGTCTGTAATAAGAAAGTTTTGTCAAACAATGTTATAAGTAGACTTCTTATTTTTATCCATTCATATTGGTGCAATATAAACAATTAAAAAATTGGCAAGTTTAATGGGTTTTGCCATGTAGCCTTGCAGTTATTCAATCAGAGAAACTTACTGCTTAGTTTTGAAGTAAGTAATTAACTATTTATATTTTTTAAAAGGTATCAATAATAATTTCTACTTTATTTGTAAAGAAAAAAAAGTATTAAACTAGCATTAAATAAAATAAATAAAAGAAATGTTTATCAGGTTGGACATTTTCTTTCATAATACTATTTAGTGTTAGGTAAGACCAATTCAGGACGAAATTTCCTACATATATCATATATTGATAAGGTTTTATTATTCAGAGATTTCCTTAAGATTTAAGACAGTCATTTTGAAAACTTCATTTTTGTTTAGAAGCCCAGTTTTTCATGAACTGGCTACATTCTGTCTCTCATTTTATGATGCCTTAGCTATCAATCCATGGAAGGCGTTAATAGCTATTGCTTGGTTTGCACATACAGCGACTGGAGAGCTCCATCATATATATTCCCGGATCAGGTGTAAACACAGGTGTTTCAGATCCAGAGGGCAATGACACGCTCTTGGCAGGAATTTTAAGGTACAATCAAGGGTAAAGTAGATAAAAATATTAGACTTTAGAATCACCATTTATAAGAAATTAAGGGATCAACGAAAAAAAAAAAAAAACTTTTGTTTTCATGGTACCCAAAATCACGTTCACATTTGCACACATTTAAAAAGTTAAGACCATATTTATATTTTCAGGGCTGATTGTATGCGATCGACAATAAAATGACTTGCACAATAATTCATTCTTGATCAATTTCCGAATATTATGAAACATCGTTAACAAATATTTGAGGTAATTGAATGATGTGAAACTGATTATGGCTACTCAGTGTGAAATAAAAGTGGAATGTATTACACTGGCTTATTACTTGTATGAAATGAGTAGGTGTTTCTGTAGACTGAAAACTAAAAAATTACAAATATTTTGACTAATATTCGAGTTAGAGTAAAATATATAACGTACAACAATTGTTGAAAATTAAATTTGTAGCAAGATTACTAAAGCAACATTTTCTTACCTGACCCATAATAACGGAGATGTTTGGAATGTTAGTTTTTCAGATTCTAAACCCGCCCCCTCCCCCTCTTTGTTCTATGAGAATAATACCATTGGCCTCTTAATCATAATGATGAATACATCTAAACTTTCCCCCCCACTAACTCACCCCCTCCCCTCCATTTTCCTAATTTGACTTCTGCCGATAAAGGACTTGACCTTTAGTTTTTCATAAAACGCTTAAATATCGAGCCCTTCCTAGTAACGTTCGAATATAATTACGACCGTTAGAGCGTTATGAGACAATTAGAACATTTGTGATCTATCTCGCTATTGAAATCTCTATCAAACCGAGTTCCACCATGACATAGAGACCCCTTGAAGGGGCAAGGGACGAGGGCTGGAGTGTAATGCTGGTTTTGCATCTGAGCACCCAAGGCCGGTCTGCCTCTCAGATCTTTCGCAACCTCCCCCTCCTCGTCCCACCAATTTCACACCACAACAGACTACCATATTTGTACAAATGTTTATTCACACTTAGCCTCACGCCCATTAAGGAGTAAAGGCTCCTGCTCGAATCTCATTTTTATTTATTTCTACTAAAATGTCTTCTGGTTGCCGAGTCGGGCAGCAGGCCATTCATTAGCCAGGAAGAGTCGCTGTGATGAAGTGTAAAGACATGTGAGTGTCATCTCGAAATCAAACTCTCCATGTTTATGAGTAAATTAAACTCGTGACGTACTTATTTTCCCTCACAAATATTAGTTAAGCGCGTATTTATTTTTAGGGGGTAATTGGGTATCGGCAATAAGAGCACTTAATCAAACAGAAGATAGTGTATTCTTTGTCCGAACAGTTTTGGACATCACTGGTATCCTTCTTCAGAGCTATATTATTCAAAAGGAAGAGCAGGGGGAGATACTGTCTCACGGTGTAGAAGTCACATCTTAAAACCAAATTAACGAACTATTAATTAAATTATGTTTTATTTGAGAGAATTATTGTTCATACCTTCCGAGATTGGAACCCGGGTATCATGGAATTAAATATTCCTCGGTAGCAGTACCTATGAATCAATTATAGAGTTATATAGTCGATATCCTCAAATTCAAAGCCCCGCATGTACCAGACATTTTGTCATTCAAATAAAAAAGAATTGAATTACTAAGTATTAATATGTATTTCTTAAAGCCAAATTTATGGCTAGTTGGGATAGATCCACAGGTTTAAGCATTTTATTTAGTGAGCTGGACACTAAATAACTCCCTATTGCGGATGATATTAATTAGAAAGATTTGATATTTTATTCATATATTCTAACAATTTGATTTTAATGAAACAAATATCATTAATAAAGCGTTTTATTCCATTTTGCAAGCTTTATTTTAAGGTCACAAGTATCATTAATAACAATAGTTATGCTTCGTAGAAGGGCGCTTCACAAGATTCACGTTTGTGTTAAATAAAATAAAAAGGCTCACAATTATCTACAGAAAAGTATTTAACTTCTGTGAAATCATGATTTCAACGTTTATCATAACGAGTTAGAAAGGATATAATTTCCCACCATTTGAACCCTGACATGTTATTTAATAATAATAACATTAAAAGGGGCTATCTAATTAACTCCAATATTATTGTTATTTTTTTATTTAGCAATAAACTCATCATTGTGGCACAATGTTTAGAGTACCTTGTAATAGTCAAACAGAATATTTCTCCTAGTTCTGTTATCGAGTTATATGGATGCTGCAATTAGTTTTCGAGCTAATGAATTTAAAATAATAGGCTGACCAAATGAAGTACTTTTGTGACATTGAGCTATGACGAAATTGTGTTCTTGGAAGTGTCTGTAAAAAATAAGTTGCTTTATGGAAATAACATAAAATGCATAAGAAATGTTTATAATATGAGTAATGAATTGATGAAAATTAGAAAAATGTTCAAAGTACCATTAACCACCCATCATTAACTAAGAAAAGTTCTACCATCTCCTATTAGGAATATAAGTTTTACATCTATATATCTTAATCTGAATTTCCTATTAGGACAATCTACTGAAGTCATGATGTTAATTTTTATTCCTTTTATTGTAGTTCGTAAGTATTCTCTTATTTATATAATGTAATAAAAAGCTAATTCACTAAAAATCCTAATAGGATTTGATTTCTTCAAGAATGTTGTTAGGAATTGACAATGGAGCTTAAACATAAATATATTCAATACAAAACAAAACTTTTTCCTCCACATAAAATAAATACTTGTATATTAATCAACGTAATCATCACTGGCATTAATTGGCTTACTAAGGACGAATTATTTAGACTAGTACTCGATACTAAAGTGACATACGAACATTACATTAGCAGAAAGTATTGCATACAGGAAGATTAGCTCAACTGTATCATCAGATGAATAAGTAGTCATCATTGTGAACCGAATACAATATTACTACTTTATAAATCACTCATTTGACCTTTATAATATACTACTCCCCAGCCTGGTTCTATGCTAGGAACGATTTTGGAAAACCAAAAAAGAAGCATTCGAAAATAACATTTTCAGAACAGTAGCCCCAGCACCGCGGCTCCTATGTAACGAACGAACGAGATGTGAATTAGGAGTCTTAACTTTTACAATTTTCGGACCTCAGGAGAAGATAATTTCAAGAGCTAGAAGAATATCGAATTATTTTACTCCCTTTATGTTTTTAATATTGTACACTTAAAATTTCTCACATTGATTTCATAGATGTTCCAAGAGGCTGAGTAAATGCTCTGATTCTCATTGGCGTTTTTAGGATTGCCTATAAGTTAACGTGTTAAACCTGAGGTCAAGATCTATCGGATCTCCTTATAGATTTATATACACTACTACTACTAAGGTCGATTCTACTAGTGCCATTATTTTATGTTAAATTGACGGTTATTCCTCTCTATGTAAGGTGATAGTAAGTTACCACGCCT
Source organism: Riptortus pedestris (assembly GCA_019009955.1). Taxonomy (NCBI): domain Eukaryota; kingdom Metazoa; phylum Arthropoda; class Insecta; order Hemiptera; family Alydidae; genus Riptortus; species Riptortus pedestris. Next base: position 145,453,185 of record CM032228.1, on the reverse strand, counting down.
CTGCGCTCATAACAGAATTCAATTCATACATACCTTTAATTGAACCTGAGGAAGTATGTGGTTGCTGTGAGTTGTGAGGGGATTCAGTCTCCTCTGGGTCCAGCTTGGAGCCGACAGAATTCCACATCTCGAACATGATGGAGTAGGTTGAGGGTTCGAAACCCACCGAGATAGCAAAGAGTCCCTACTCCTTCCTAATGTCAAGTGTTGTCCTCGCAGGATTTCTCTCTCTGCACCATCTTCGCCTTCAACTCCTCTCAATGCCTCCACGCATTCTCCTAAATCACCTTTGTCTCAATAAATTGTGTCTGTCATTCTGCTCTAGACTCTCTTAACGGTTTGTCATTCGTAGATGATGATTTATGGCGTCCTACATAGTTAACAGATTTCGTACTCGAAATAAACTGTATGGTTGCAGCAACTCTTAGCGACAAGTCTGTACTTGAGCTAAGAGCGGATTTATTTAATCCCTAATACTTACATCCGATTGGGGTTGATTCCCAATCTGAAAGTAAACACAACTGAAGTGGACACAGTATCTATAAAAAAAAGGTTATATATATTGTTTCCAAAGTAGTCTTATGAATAACAGCGATAGGCGTCTTTAGAAGTACGTTCACATCGAAAGCGCAACCCAAGGTGGTGTTCTCTTAGTGAGTTGAGCATAATTAAATAATGGGAAGTTTCCTGATATGGAGGTATTTAAAAACGTTCAAAAACTACTAATAGAATTAGATGAATATACCGACTAAGAACATGAGGAGAGTTAAAGAGGTAAGTGGATAACGCAACGTAACTACTTCACATTTCTAGAGTACGTTCAAGAATGTCTAGCTGATGAATACATTCCAAATGATTTTTAGTTCATCTTGTATTCACTATAGTTTTTTTTTGCTACGTTCGTCCATTTTACTTTACTTTTTTATTCAAGAGACTTCTTATTGTGTCAGGAGTCTGGTTGGGAAATGACAACAATAACCAAAAAGACAATGAAATTCCGTCTTTCAATTGAATGTTATGGGGTGAATCTTAGTTCTAGGTTGGTGAGAGGTGGTATTGGGAGTTAATTACATAGAATCAACGTGTGGGCTACATTATTAAATCTAAGTTTAAGATATTATGTGAAATCTATATTGGGGTAAATGATAAAAATGGACATTTTAAAACTTTGTATATATATATATATATATATATATATATATAACGATTTCTTTTGGTCAACGCCTCCTTAGTTAAATCTATTTTAGTTATAATTAAATAAGCTTTATTAAACCGGTATTTAGGCTTATTGGTGAAACTTGAGAGAATACAGCCAAAACAAACTTTACTGGGGTAAATATCCGTGATGGCTGAGTTTGAGGGTATCAGGGAAGCTGTTTGCTGAATCTATGATCCATGGCAGGCTGTCATAATAAATACATTTGGAATGCAGCGCTTGGACCAAGAAATAGAGGAAAGACGTGAAGTGAAATTATGAGAACTAGTAGCAGAAAAGCAATGAGTGGTTTAAGATTATTGCAGTGGTAGGTCTTACTTTTACTTCTAGCATCACAGTGGAAATGATTGACCGAATAATAGGGTTGCTGTGAGCACATTCCAATCAGGGCTTCTGTAGAATTCGGTACTAATACTATAGTTGAGGAGCACTCCGGCAGAGGGCTTGCAGGAGCTAGTAAAGGTTTGTTTTCGTTGTGCGAGTAATGAGTGGACGTGTGAAGCGGGGAAGGCGGGTGTTTACTCTCCCAGTCAAACACCCGATTATTTGAGACAATTATTGATCTAGGTCATTGACATCCTTCAGTCAACACCTCCTGCTCGCAACGTCACATAACGAACATTTCTGCTTCATTAAGCACACTTAGTATATCATTTTCATTAAAAAAAAATCGGTAAATGAATGTTATTATTAGAGATACCAGGAACATTAGATCACACGATCTTAATTATAAGTTATTTCCACCCGTTGGTAGTAGTATTCACTATTCAGTAGAAACCAACTAAAAGTAAGAAAAAAAAACTTTTGAAGACGGATAAAAGGACAATGGAATATGGTCGACAAATGTACCTATCTGTTTATCATTAAAAATACAGAGTGTGTAAACTGTTATCCTTATGCGAACATTAATCAAGCAGAATGATGCTTAATGACTACAATAAAATAGATTCGAGCACAAAACTGAAAATACGACTTAACACTTTATGTAAAAATAAGGAAAATAAATCAGTGATCGATGTATTTGAGAGAAATAATTAACATTAATATATCAATGATTTCATAAGCAAATAAGTCATTTTATTTATGATACTGTTATGAAATGGTAAAAATATTGCTAATAATAAGTATCGGTTCGAGACGATAGATTTATGCAGCTGATGACAATAACAATAAATACGGTTTGCGAGTTAATGAACTCTGTAAAAAAAACTAATATTTTAACCGTTATTTATGTACTAACGTTTTAAGCAAAATTGACGGACATATTCTAATATAGCCTCGAGATTCGGGCGACACATATCCCCATCCAAATGACGTAACCAAAGAGAGCCAACAGCTATTGACAGAATATTTGCACTTGTACAGAGATAGTTCAAATTAATATTCAGGTTGTTTACCTTGGTTTTGTAAGTAATCAATTAACTTTGGAAGATTCTGGAATTATATGGTTTTTTAAATTAATACATATAGTTCATGTCAGGGAGGTAGAAAATGAATCTTTCACCCCGCCCCATTTTCATTATTACTACGTGAAACGTTGAAATACGAAAAGGAAAAAAAAGGACGAAACTGCTTAGATTGATGGCTTACAAATTTCTAATTCGTTATTTGTCATTAAAAGGGAAAGTTTTGGGTTTTGAAGAGTGATTTTGTAGGGATCAAATCATATTTAGATTCATTGGCATATGTACAGTAATTTAATGCTTTTGGTTATTTAATTAAAAAAATAAAATTATCATTATGTTCTAAAAAAAAAGTACCAGAGAGTTTATTTTTTTAAAAAAAAGAGTATTTTTGTGTTTGTATTTTCGTTTGTTGTTTTGATCATTGAATTAAAATATGGGCTTTATTATACTATAGAACAGCCTAATCTATTAATTATTGATTAATTCGAGCTTAATAAGTGGTTAAATAATTGACCAGTTTTTAAGGTAAGAAATGTACAATGTGTATCTATTAGAAACTCCCTATTTTAATAAGAAATAACTTACCCCACATTTGGCATCAATACGCCCGTTTTAATTAAAAGAAGGTCTCTCAGTGAAAAAAATAAATAAATGAAATAATTATTTACAAGGAAATTCTAATCTGAATACCTTATTATCTGGGAGGAGGGGGGCTTCCTGAAACTTGTGGACGAAGACTGGTCAATATTAGGAAAGGGAGAGTGAGGTGTGGGGTTTATATGTCGAGAGAGACAGTGGCTTGAAGGGAGCTGACGACAACAGAGTTCGGAGAACTGCGAAAGAAGGTTCCATGGATACCTGCCAGCCACAATCAATACTTTCCCCTGATAAAGCCAAGTCACAGCATAATCCCTCCACAATCTAATTCACTCTCTTACAAATTGTACTTCTACAGGTCTTAAGGGCAATCACATGAATATCGAGTTCAGAATCAATCGTAATTCTGCAGGGGGATAAAGCTCATATCACTTGAATATTTTTTCTCTCCAATTTTTGTTATTGTGTTCACACGAATAGGAAGTCTTGTTTTCAAAGGTAATGAACAAGGGAAGAGGGTCTCAAGAACTTACAAGTTTAGCTGTTGTTTTCGGCATCCAACAATAAAGATACCACGACGAGTGGAGAGAACTCAACTGTTTTTGACAATTCGTTATAAAACATGACCAGGAAGTCTTGAGTCTCTTTCCTTTTAGAAATTTAAAATAAAATCTAAAAATATTAGAAACGAATGGGAAAGTAGGTTTGTAAGCATTTAGATGTTCATAATTTAAATTTTCAATCGTGCGACACCAAGAACAAAACGCAGACAAATTCATCCCTCATTTATATTCACTTAGGATATATATATATATATATATATATATATATAATACAAAAGAGTGATTGTATTTTAGGTGATTTAAAATGGATTAAAAACCCCCAAATTTACGCATGTCTTGTCAGTAAATTGACGAAACACTAAAATTCTAATCGATATCAGTATGATAGAACTCTCCAGAGTGGAGTCACCTGTTTCAGGCGAAGTGTTGGAGGAATGTTCAAAATCTAAATCGCTATTTAATAGGTTCTTAATCCTGAAGTTTACAGCAACTGTTCCCACTCTTTTCGTGGCAATGATCTAATTTGAATCCCTTAAAACCTACATGATCAGGAAACCAATTACGAGATTACTAAACCTCTGTAAGCCAATTATCCTTCACAATAAATTATTTTAAAATAACTCATTTATGAATTCCATCTCATCACAAATGCTCAATACTATTGATTAGCCAGAAAAAACAAACAAATAGGATACATTTTTTGTGAAACTTTTAAAGAGAAAGCAATAAAATAAACTTTAAAAGAGCTTGATGAGAACGATATATAAATAATTTATGGATTTCAATAGACGTCCAGTTTTCAATGAACATGCCTTCAAATTTAATTTACAAAAATTCGGGATACCGTTTTGCTTCCTCCTTGATTATATTTGATATAATAACAGATGAATGCAAGTTCGTCTTTTGCGTTTAGTACTAAGTCAATGTGAAAGTTAAATTTAATATTTTATACTTTATTCTGAGTAAAGTATAAAATATATTACGATTTTGGGGAGTTTATTTATAAAAATGTTAAAATGTTTTATCTGGTATGAAAATCTTCTAAATATTTGATTGTACATTAGGTTTATTAGTTGGTTTCCCAGGCGTATTTTTTTTATTAATGATAGTTCGGTTTAATTATCCACCTTTTATGAAGCATCAATGCCTTCACCCGTTCATTAAATACGTTTTATTGCGTTTTGAAATAGGTTATTCAGATATCATTGGTGCCTACATCCCTTAAAAGAGCTCTTGAATCCAAGTTGGTCTGGAAATTAAGTCGAAACTGAACTTTTGTTTTTTGAACAACAGGAGTGAATTTTTTTTGTTCGTGGACGTTATAAAGCTAGGTTCTTTATTACATGATATTTTATTACATCATTGGTTCATTCAAAGACATTTTAACTTTCGGTTAACCATCAAATCAATTATAGACACGAAAGCTAGTGATAAATGAATGGCACAAGGGAAGTCAGAGCTGGAGAAACATCCTTTTTTCAAGAGTCCTTGCTGGAATGGGTTTCGACATAGGCGCTGAGAACCGCGTGTTCAGCCAACTATAGGGGACGGGACCTTTTTAGGGGGTTGGAGGGGGCAACTCGCTAGATTTTCCCTTTCTTCCTAACTGACGTAAGATACCCCCCTCTTCCAGCACCTCCCCCCATACTACCGCTTCTCCTTCCTTACATAAGAACTTTCTTCCAGCCTATCAGCTTATCAACTTTTAATCTAACATTTATGTAACACGCAAAATAAATTTGTATTACAGTCGATAGTGTATCTACTAAGTCATTAGTTAAATTTTGCAGACAAATATTTTTGTAATTGACTTTTCCTTATTTCTGCAGGGTGAGTATTTATCTGGCAAAACCTGTTTATATCTAATCGATAGGTAGAAAGCTGTGGATTGTGACGCAAACGTTTTGCACAAGTTGTAATTAAAAATCGTTTGTTTTAATCTGAAGAAGGTAATGAATAGCTGATCAAAAAACCTATCAATTATCCATATGAGAGTAATCTGGCCTTCCCGGAGTTATTTTGTCCCCTTATATGATCAACATGACAATTACATGTACATTTTAATTATTAATTTAAACTAAACTATATCCATCAGACAATACTTTCGTGGTATATCATATATTAATTATGGAACAGTGTGGATTGAAAATAGTTTTGTGCCACCTATGCGAGGAGCAGTATTAAATTAAACCCATAAGAAAATGATTGGGGTTAATGTAGTGAGGAGCCTTAAGACCCTTTATAGAAGTTGCCGGAAGAAGTTGAAAGTGGGAAAGAGATGTGACTTTAGAGACTTGCCAGACAGTGGTGAGCTCAATTCCCATATGGGGATTTTTTTGGACACTAACCTGCATGCCCCGATTCTGTAATTATGAGACAGAACTAGCAATAGTTTCATAAACGTAAATCGTAATAATTATAAATTACCTAGGAAAAATGTTTACACAGATTTATAAAAGGAGGAAGTTGACTATGTAACAACTTAGACGATTGAAGTGTTATTTATTATTCTACCCACTAAATATTTCTATATTTTTTTAAGGTAAATTTAATGGATACAAAAGATAAGAGACAGATAATCACGCAAGATGATTGAATATAATTCGTCAATGAACTGTTTTAGGGAAATGTTCAAATATGTGGAATAAACTATCCATGTACAAGTGCAATAGAAATATAAATTACATAAATACATAATTTTGATATACCTGAGATTTAACAATTTTAATTAAAAGGTAAACAAAAAGTCAAGAGAATTATAGGTGGCGATGTTGTTGAATGGAGTTTTAATCCTATGATAATGAGTCAATCGCTGATAAGGTTGTCTATAGTATCACAGCACAAGAGGGGAATACACGCACGGAGTTATCGCGGCGCACAATCACAGGCGGAGTAGGAATAACGGGCGACACAATCCCATAGAGGGGCTGAGAGACACTGGAAATGTTTGTGAGAGCCGCCTCCCACCCCTCCGGCTGCCCCCACCCCTCCTCTATCCCCTCCCCTGCACCCCCTTTCCACCCCTCGTCTCGGCATACATTTTATCAATGGGCTCTCGCAAGTCACTCACGCCACCCCTACCCCCTCCCCACCCACTCATCATCAGGGATAATAAAACACATTTGTTTTATTCGCAATTACTTATTTATTTCTCAATTTTTTCCCCTTTTATAAATTGTTTTCTCGGAAATTATGTGAAAATGATAGTTTGAAATAGATGACTGTAATGAGTGGGGTGTGGAGTGCAGCATATAATTGCTAGTAATAATAAATTAATTAATTAATTAAAATAATTAGTAATTAAATTAAGTGGTTATTACTTTGGAGGGCTCAATCCTTCATTCTCAGAACTATAAACGCAGAGAACAAAACTATGATTTTTTTACCTATGGTTAACAATATCTAAATAAAAGGTTTAATAAAACATAACTGTATTTAAAATATTAGGATGAAATTTAAAACTTTACAATCATACAAATGTATTCCTTAAGACCTATAATTTTATATTTTATTTCAAATATATAGTAATAAACAATAAATAGACAAACAAATAAAAACGTAAAAGAAAGACAACAATTTAAGAAAATAGAACATTAAACAAATTAAAATATTAATAAGTACTCAAATAACTGTTATAGTTTTTATTGTCTTAACATATCATCATAATCACCTTAAAACAAGACATTTGGGCATTACAAATCCCAAATATATTCGTGTGACTGTTCATGACTGCCCGAACGTCTGTGCTCCAAGAAAATACCCAATAACTGACTGAAAATTATGTTTTGGAATGTGCACCAATGGTTTTAATCTTTAAATAATTCATGTTAATAAGATGTAACTATCATTATTAAATATTACCATAATATGAACAGCTCATGCCATAGAGAGATAAAGTCCATCATTTTTTATCGATAATGAAATTCTGTTAAACAGACCATTAAAACTCTTTTGAGAAACGAATGTAAAAAAAATAGGACGAATGATGGACAAATACCATTATATGACCTACCGTATCTACACATATGTAATGTTTACATATGTTTTTTTTCTATTTATTTTTCTCATTTTTATTGTTTTTATAATGTTTATAATTAATTATTGTATAAGAAATACTATAATTTAATTATTGAAATGTGTGTAGTATCCAAAGGTTGAAGCACACAAAATTTAAATAAATTCCCACGTTAGAGGGATACTCAGCGTGGAAACCAGGAATGAAATACTGTAACTTTTAGAACATATTTAAGATCCAATTTATGGAATATATTTCATGAGCTAAAAGTCTCATTTTGCTCATTAAAAATTTCATTGAAAAAGTTACAACAGAATAAATAAATTAATGTTTGCAGCTGACAGAGTGCTTAAATGACAATTTTCCTTGAAGCAAATCCAATGGAGGAAAATACCTGTAATTTAATACCTTCCTGATTGGTTCTCAACAAACATCCTTCTCCATCCCTTACTGTGCGTGCTTGTTTAGGAAGTGATTGGGATAGTTTTTTTAGATTCCTGCAGGTGAGAAGTAAGTTTTAAAATGTATTTTTACTTGAAAATTAAGCCAATAGTACTTTTGGCGATGGTTTCCTCTTGTCATAACAATAATTTAGCTTGTATTTATATTTTTGTGATTTAGTTATTTTCAATATCATAAGTATTGTTACGACATTTTTCAAAAGCGTAACGCGTCGTTTCTTAAGATCCCCTTTTGTCTATGTTAGGACTAGTTTTAACCTTTCAAAACTTAAAAATTAAAAATAAAAATTGTAAGGGTAATAAGCAAATGTTTATCTCCTGTTTCATTTTATCGTTTCTTAAAACAACTATTTCGACTGCTTACTTAATAAGCTGATAATATAATAAATAAATGTAACTAATGTATACTAAAGGATGTATTTTATTGCCAAAAAATTGATTTTCAGATTTTAACTAATTATCCTTTTGCCCCCCCCCCCTCTAAATCCATTTGGTTAATATTTCCATTTTTTTTTTTTTAAATTTCTGCTTGAGAAAAGAAACTAATAAACGTATTATTTGCCTTCGCACTCCCCCATTGTCTATACCTATATTTTTGTGCCATATAGCCACACACACACACACACTCATATATATATATATATATATATATATATATATATATATATATATATATATATATATATATATAAAATTGTAACCTCTGTCTGTACATTGATATTTTTGCGAAATTTCTCGATAACTTTTCGTTTCACATGTCACAGACACCATAACTGCATTTTGTTTCTTTCGTGTATGTTTGTTACCTTTTCACGCATAAACGGCTGAATTTTATGAAACTTGGTATATATATTACTACTTGCCCAAATTAGACTTTAGGCTATACTAATATTCTCTGAGACGAACAGGAGTGGGAGTTTTAAGAGAGGCCTGAAATTTAAAATAGCGATATTTCGTTTCCTATTGTTTTTCGGCAAATATGCACATAACAAAATTTGTTTATTTTGTTATTTAGAGTAACTTTTGTTATGTAAACTTTCGTCGAATAACGAATTATAAATGCGTTATACGCTAAAAATTATAGCTGGAGTCTAACAATTTTATTTGGCACAAAAGACTCAACCGAATTAAATAAAACTCGGTATGTGTAATAAAACTAACGCCTTCTTTAGAATAAGCCATACCAACATTTCTATCGACGGGCAGGAGTGGGGGTTGTAAGGGAGGCCTGAAATTAAAAATAGCGGTATTTCGTTTTCCATTGGTTTTTCTGCAAATATGTACACGATAAAAGTTGGTTATTTTGTTATTTAGAGTAACTTTTGTTATATACACTTTTGCCGAATACGGAAGTATAAATGAAAAAAAACTACTGCGAAAGTCAATTTTATTTGGCACAAAAAAATCTACCGAACTAAACCAAACTCGGTATGTCAATTAGCACTAAGGCCTTCCTTATAATAAGTCATACTAACATTTCTAGAGATGGGCAGGAGTGGGGGTTATAAGGGAGGCCTGAAATTAAATATAGTGATATTTCGTTTCCTATTGGGGTTTCGGCAAATATGCACATAACAAAAGTTGTTTATTTTGTTATTTAGAAAAATTTGCTCAACAATTCATTTCAATATGAACTACCAGGTACCTCACCTGGAAAAATTAATTCAAATTATAATATATTATTATAATATTTTGTCCTTAATAATTTAAATCTATGCATAGTGCACAGGAAACGGCATATATGACAATATGGAGGACAGTGAAGTCTTACATAAAAAAATAATTTTATTATTAACAAATCCCAGCAACGACGGGTATAAACCCTTAACACTGGAAAGGGTAAATGTCAAAATATTGTGCAAAGTAAAGCCTTGCCAAAAAAATACAATCGCCATCCAGCCTCAAATGAATTCCCGGGCGAAGCCGGGTATCTGAGCTAGTGTGTATATATATATAAGGCTTTGAAGTTTTACAAATAACGGATGATAGTGTTACTTCGGTTATTGCAGTGCCTAACTTATCCTATGTTATGTTCAAATGTTTTCGTCATACACAGCTTTTGTGATAAAGTTTATTACATGAGTTCCGTGTAACATGTCATATTAATCATTCTAATCAGTCAATATAATATTATTGTGTCTAGACTAATTTTGATTTTTGTTTGATAGAAAAAATTGAATAAATAAGAGAGTCAAAAATATTATCACACTTGCTTCCTGGTGTCTAATTTGGCTTCAATATTTCAGAGGTGCTAATGTGGAGTTATTGATGAAGAACTACTTCCTCAGATTATTATGATTTTTTTTTTCTTGTGGGTAGGATATTGATGGAGGCACAAAGAGGCAGAATGGAAGAGCTCTGGGAGGGGAAAAAAACGTATATCTTCTACCTAGGAGGTTCTTCCCATGGGCACTAACGGTACCTTAACAAAGAGCCCATACAGCATATGCTCCCCCACATGTGCACCTGATTTACCTAGCTGATCTTTCGGCTCCCTTGGTTGGCCAACATTGATTAAACTATTATATAACGCGTGAAAGCGGTTTCCCACATTGTTTTCTTCCTAATCCCTTGACTGCCTTACGGTATGTGCTGTCTCTCTCACTCCAGTCATACAATCATTTAAATGTTTTTCCACTTGTGATATCGGTCGCGGTTTGCGTTTTGATATTTAATGTAAATATTATAGACTCTTTTTAGATCACAAGTGCGGATATTACCCATAGATTGTATAACAAGTTATGGGAATATCGGCTTTCTGGGTTTGACCTATTTCTTTCTGATTTTGTGAAAAATCTCCAATGGATCAGGGGATCGAATTATTACGCAAATTCACACATAAGATAATTAAAACATATTTACATTGAATTAATTGTTCTTCATAGTTTTATGATAAGGGTCTCCAACAAAAAACATTTTTTCGTAAACTTTATTTATACTACCCTACATGTTTCGTGGCTTACATACCACCTCTTCAGGGATTATCCCTTTTCAAAAAAATAATAAAATAAATTAAAAAAATTATTAACTAAATTAACATTAATTTAAAAATCCCCATGATAATTCTTTGCTACATATTGTATTAATAAGTGCCTACTTACATGGTATATTTATCTGTAATTAGATTTAATTGTAAATATATTGAGCCCAGAATAAAAAGAAAAATGAATTATTTACTCAAACGTTCTACTGTGCCATAAAAGTTCAAAAAATATCCTCTTCAGCATTGGTTTTAGTTTACGTTCAAGCGGTTTGGTTCAGAAGGGATATTCACCGTCTGATAAATACCAATGTTGAGTTAAATAAATGATATCAAAATTTATTTTTTGTCCTTGACAAGAAAAATCATACCGTATTGGATTAGTAATTCGGAATTTATTTGAGTAATACATTTATGTATAGCGCTGGTTAGAGAAGAATGACCATCAGTAGATAATACTTTCCGATTAACCTAGAATATGAATTCAATTTTTTTTTATTACATTTTTAAATAATATTCGAGAAATAAAATAATTATTTTTTAATTCATTAATGTCCTTCAAAGCAAATCATACTCAATGTTGTTGTGTGTGGACGCAGACATAAAGGCCAGAATGGTCGCTGGCACCAGACGCTTCGTTGCATTGCAAAATAGGACCTCTTAGCAGTTACACAAGCCAGCTGATCAAGAGTTATCTATGTTAAACTAACGTAGACTTTCGACAAGGTAAATCGAAACGACACACTCCATTCTTGGAAAGAAGATATTTCGAGCTGTCAGAGAGCAGTACGGGTGGCGGATCAGAAGCAACGCCTAGAATTTCATAGTTTTACCTTAGAGGAAAAGATTTTCACGATTTATAAGAAAAATAAATCTTCAATTGGCTACATAGCTACAAATATCCCTGAACATTTAAAGACCAAAGTCGTACACTTATGGAACTCAGATTACGAAGGGATTAAGCTTTTCTTAAGAGAGGCACAAATAAAAGAAATTTAGAAAAAAATTATTAATGGGCCAAAGCTTGGAGGTTTATGTTTGCGTAATGAATCAATTACTGGAAATAGTATGCACGAATATATATATGTACAATAAACTCTTACAGTTTGTAAATAATATTGTACATTTAAAAACTTCTCAGGCAAAATGTATGGGTCTCAATTGAAATAAAGTATGATTTGCTGTATAATAAATAATCCTCTGTAATAACCTTAAAGCGTAGCAAGGAATTAAAGGCAGATCACACTCCCCCCCCCCCGAATAGTTTTTATATTTATTTAAAGAAATATTTACGTATCCATTGAAGCTACCATTTCACAAAAATTATTTACTTTAGAAAAATTAAATTATCACACAAACACACACTCACACATACACACACACACACACACACATATATATATATATATATATATATATATATGTATATATATATATATATATATATATATATATATATATATATATATATTATAAATGTATGTGTGAGTGTGTGTATGTATGCGTGTGTTGTTTTCCACTCGGAAATCCAGCGGTTGCAATTTTTGTCTTATAGTTACCAAACTCGATATATAATCCTTTTGTGTAAAAAGAAAGGGTTAAAGGGAGAGAATTTCAAAAAATAGAAATATCTCCGTAGAATCGCAGAAGTTTATATAACTAATCTTATTGCAGATTGAACGTTCAATAAATGTTTTTCAATGCATATTTTCTGTATCATGAATAATAACCAAGATTTTTGGATATTTGGTTTTCATCCTTAAGTAAACCCCCACTCCTTCTCATGTCATATTAACAATAAGCTGTTATATCATGAACCACTTTATTTCAAGGTTATATACCAAATATGGTTCTCATAGACTTTTACTAAGCGTTTTTGTTCTTTACTCGAAAATGTTTATTTCATCTATACCATAAGCCATATTTTACTATTTCATTCAATACAAAATATCGTATTTTGCTATCGCTGAAACGGGAGTAGAATACTGGCGGGTTCGAAAATAAAAAAAATTTAGTTATTTTAAGTTGGATCGTAAAATGTTATAGAACCAATCTTGTTAAGCTATTGATGTTCTACAATTATTGTTTGTATGCATTATTTCGTAACTCAAGTATTAAGCGAATAATTCTGGTTTTCAGCCCACAGTAACACCCCCCCCCCTCCTACCCCAATTATATTCTCAACAGGTTTTTATTTTACATAGAAATAGTGAATATGTGGTGAGAAGAGATCACAAATGGGTTATATCAGCACGTGGGACATTGGCTTTGTTTACGCAGCCCCTGCGTGCCAGACTTTTATTAACGAAGTGTAGGCTCAGGTTAGTAAAATGTGTTAAGGCGGTCTAAATCACACTTGGTAAACTAGTCTTGAGCTAGAAGTTCACTAGGGCAGTAGGAATAAATTTGGTGATGAACACAGTTAATAAAATCCTTAGTCCCACCCCGGCTGGGAAGGGGTTATAACCTGTAGATAACCCGTCCCAATTAGCTTCAGTAGCACTAAATCTACGTTACTAACTAAACATTTATGTAGATTTATAATAAGGTACACTACTTGTACTTCATTTTATCACTAAAGAAAATTTAGTTACTAATATTTTTAGCAGATTTCCATTAAGCGAAATCAGCTATTGAGGTTGTACTCGTGACTCGATTTTCGAAAAATTTCCATCGATCCTACCTAGTAGATGACGAAAATGAGATCCGTTCAAAATTATATATATATATAGATATATATATATATATATATATATATATATATATATATATATATGTCTGTTACGCTCTAGCGATCGTAATTTTAGTTTAATCGTTACCCAACTCGATATTTAATCGTTTTATGTATGTAAGAAAGGTTAAGTTCGTTAATGGCTGAAATGCGATCAGGGGGCCCAGAGGGGAGGGATTTAGAAAATTCTTAATATCTCTGTTATTATGCGTCGGATCGAAAAATTGTAAAGAACCAATCTTATTGCAAATGTAACGTTCTATAAATGTTGCTATGTACGTATTTTTACTACCTTGATTATTAACCGATATATTTGCATTTTATAGTTTTCGGCCTTCAGCAACCCAACCTCCTACACATGTCATATTAACAATAAGCTGTTATATTATGAAGCACATTAGTTGAATCATGAATACCAAACATTGTACTCATTGAACTTTTGATTTTTGAGATAAATACAAATGCGTGGCACACGTGAGAGATCTGCTTAGTTTACGCAGCCCCTGCTTGACGGGATGTTTTTTTAAAATAAAGGTAGGGTATCAGTAAACTACCAAGCACACTTCAGTTGCTCAATTTCAGGTCGAAATTGGCTTGTTTTTAATCACTATTCTCCTATAAAAAGCGCGATTTTGGAGACAAAATAATTGTCTAAAGCTGAAGGTGAAGAATTGACCTCAATCTTTATCTGCTTTTACCCTCTTTATCCACTTGAGGGTTTTACAATCCCAATCTATGCAACAGGTGGCTTAACGAGAGAGATCACTTTAGATAATTTCTCACATCTAATTCATGAATAAGTTAAACAATGATTTAGTACTTTATTGTCTGGGAGCTAATTCATAACTAGCAATAGAATATAATGTTTGAAATATTAGCAGATTTCTCTTAAGGGAAATCAGCTATTGGGGGGCTACTCATGACCCGATTTTCGAAAAATGTCCTCAAATATCCTTCGATCCTACCAACTAGATGTCGAAAACGAGGTCCTGTCAAAATGTATATATATATATATATATATATATATATATATATATATAATCTATATATTTGTCTATTACCACTCTAGTGGTCACAATTTTATTTTAATCGTTACAATATTCGATATATAAGCATTTTATGCAATTAGAAAGAACAAGTTCGTTAACGGCTGAAATCTAAGTGGAGGAGGGGCGATAGAGGGTAGAAATTTCGAAAATTTAATATATCATCGTTATAATACGTCGGATCGAAAAAAGAGTATAGAGCTAATGTTACTGAAAATTGAATGTCTATAAATATTGTTATATACGTTTTTCACTATGTTGATTATGAACCGATATATTTTCATTTATTAGTTTAAATGAAGCCTTCAACAAACCCCCACTACTTCTCATGTCATATTAACAGTAAGCTGTTATATTATGTATCACATTATTTGAAGCATAAATACCATATATTGTTCTCAATGATAAATGTTCATTCATCAACATTTAATTTTTGAGATAAATACAAAGACGTGGCACACGTCTGGAAATCTGCTTAGTTAACGGAGCACCTGCTTGACGGACTTTTATTATTTGTCACATATGAATGAAGAATGTAAGAGACGGGGTTCAAAGATTAATTAAATTGACCTGGAGGGTTCAATGGAAAGTATGTCGCAAAACAAATTACTAAAATTGATAAGATGATTAATGTTAATAGTTGACTAGGTGTAATATTGAAGTTATTAATATAACGAATCCTTTAGTATGTCATTGAAATGTGATTCATTATACGTATATGAAATATATAAATACATAAACTTGGTTAAACTGTCTGTTTTTTTTACAAGAGTTTATAAGATTTATTGTGCACTTATGGAATTTTGAACAGAAGGAGTTTACAAGCCATTATTTAGTAATCCGAACCATAAGGCTTATAGTTATGGTTTGGTTTCATAAATAAATTCTGCCCCTTAGTTATAATTTGACCGAAATAGAATTCATCATGCATTTAACTGAAAAAATGTCCATCAGGCAGGGAATGCTTAAACTAACCAAATTTCCCACATGCTGGTATAACACACTAATGATCTCATCTCACCACTTATTCCCTATTTATATGTAAAAAACCGATGAGGAGAAAGTAGTCTCTATAAATAAAGGAATGTATTACAGTGGACTGGCCACTATTAGTCATCCCATTATTTAATTATTTTTTGTAATTTCGGGCTTCGCTAAATTCAAAATCAGGAAAAAAAGATAAGGTTTTCGTCTGTATGTCAATGTTTATTTCCATGGGAGTGGATAATAAAATTGTAAGTCCAATAAACTAGAAGCGCTCTTGTTTATCTCTACCAATCACCTTAAAATGAATTGTGTCCTACAAGGACTTTGAGCACAAGGAAATAGTTTCCTTTGCCAGATTGCGTGGTTGGGTCGGCAAGTCTATATAATACTACAAGCTTAAGGGTCCGGGTTTGCTCCTCCGGATATATTTGAAGACTGGAAAAAACGATAACAACGACACACTCACGAACACATCCGCCACAACACACAGTCTGAACACCAGCGATCAAACTGTGATTTACTAACTTGGGAGTGGTTAAAGGGTTTCGTAGGAGAAGAAGTTGGAAATAAAACAGATTGACCGGAGACTGCACAGCTCGAGTAGAACCGATTCTTAATCACTGGGTTTTTTAGAGGAGTTAATAACTTTAGCTTGACCTTCCCTTATTTACTAGGATTGCTAACAGACTATATAACTATTCCACAAGTCTCCAGAGCCTTCTTTATGAAGTAGACTTCATTCACATAATCTTCAGTGTCAAATAATTTAATTTAGTGAGGTGTGTGTGTGTGTGTGTGTGTGAGAGAGAGAGAGAGAGAGAGAGAGAGAGAGAGAGAGAGAGAGAGAGAGAGAGAGAGAGAGGCAGAGAGAGAGGGAGAGAGAGAGAGAGAGAGAGAGAGAGAGAGAGAGAGAGAGAGAGAGAGAGAGAGAGAGAGAGAGAGAGAGAGAGAGAGAGAGAGAGAGAGAGAGAGAGAGAGAGAGAGAGTAGTAACCCCCACTTGGTCTTGCTTAAGTTATTAGTATATTTCATCCAAACATGAAATATTGATTATGAGCTTATTTACATAATGAATATTCCTTAAGAGTGCCGTTGAACAAAGAAATTAGTTATTTCTGAAAGGAAAGAATATTTTCGTTCCCCTAATTTGTTTTGTGTAGTAATATTTTATTTGAAAATTAATTGACTTTTCTTTTTCCAATTTTTTCAACCTTATTGTTTATTATCAGTTAGGGATAGGGCAAAGCAATTACTTGTCGATAACTCCACTTCAATGTAAGAAGGTTGGTTTCTTATGCAAATTTGAAATCATTTATATTCAACTTTTAAGAAATCCACAAAAGTAGGATTATTTTTAATGCATGTATTATATATATATACTCCCCTTCCTGTCTAAATTCTCACTAACAACACGGCGGTGGGGCAAGACTGGATAGATTCAAGTTGTACTGGCTAATACCTATCGTTAGTCAGCTTATGCAGGGTACAGGCCTCGGAGGGATGGCTGTCTAACAGCTCTGGCTTTGAATCGAATTTTCTCCACTCATGCCTTTACTGGTGCGAATGGAATTTCCATCATAATGCCTTTATTGCTAGATGGTCTGATGCAGAAGGTAATACCGGGTGTACAGAAAGTTCTAAGCCTGATTTCAACTTAAATATTTTTATTTTTCAATATAGTCCCCCTCAACAGCACCGCACTTATTCCACCGCTTTTTCCAACATCTGTAACCCGGTCAAAAAAAAAATTGTGGTCAAAACCTTCCAAAACAACCTTGACAGCTGAGGTATCATAAGTACACCAGGCTTAGAACTTTCTGTACACCCCGTAGGAAACCACTGCATGTCTTCTCTTATTTTCTTGTTTTGTCTCGTGAGAATCAGGTTATCTATTCAGAAGATCAATTAAGTAGTCTGTAAATCCTACTACGTGTGTGGGTACATATACATATATAGTTACAATCCATTTATTTAAGGTATTATTTGTATGAGCACTGAGAATACTTTTATCAGCTTATCTATGCTGAAATGTATACTTCAATTAGGGATTTCGGAAATAAGAGGCGGGGGTGAAAGAGAAATACACACACACACACATATATATGTATATATATATATATAGAGAGAGAGAGAGAGAGAGAGAGAGAGAGAGAGAGAGGGAGAGTGTTAAGCCCCACTAAATATTAATGAAATTCTGACAAAGACTGAGGACGCAATGCTAAATAAATCATATGAGCGTAATAATATAATGTTACACAAGAGTAAGAATAGGAGGTGGTGGGGCGCGTGTTAGGGGTACAATGGTGGGAACCAGGAGACAGCCATCATCCAATTATAAGAAAGAAGTGTATGAAATGGGGGAAGTAGAAAGAGCATGTGATGGAGCAAAGAAGTAATTCATCTTATCATGTGTCTGTTAGTCCAGGGCGGGGATTCCCATCCTCAGAGCTTTCTCCGATCAGCAGAGTCTCTCTGGAGTAATTGTTCTTTGTTCTAAATGATATTACTCCCTCGAATGGATATGGGAAGTCGAGACCATTGTCGTATTAAAAGATTCAGTCTTCATTCTGTTAGGTGACTTGACTAAGCCTTGTAGATCTCATATCGTAGAATATCAATAATACGCAATCATAATGTTACATATACAGCCTTATAAATCATGATATTTACTACAATTGAATGGTTGATAGCAAAAACCCCACTTGTCAAAAAACAACAACTGAAAAATGAGTTTGAGGGGTCATTATGTAGTGTACAGTATTACTCATATATTGATACTATCGAAATCATCAAAAACACCTCTCTTCGGACTGTTTTGGGAGTTTAAAATACGGCGATTCGGCAAAAACCCCACTACTCAGGAACGCTTTGACTAAGGTCGTACTATAACTTGCTGACTTCCTGGAACATCCTGCAAGCAAGAGGTGTTACACAAGACTTTTTGCCCCAGCTGCAGCAGCCGACTCACCTTGCCTTGACTACCAAACTGACAACGATGACAACAGTGATGGATGTGAAGATTGATTTTTCCGAAGTTATTCTACACGTTATTCAACATTTTGCCTCTTAATTTTTCTTAAATTGTTCATTTTTCTTGTTACAATTATTAAATCAAATAAACAAGTAACTCAATATGCCGAATACTATTTTTTCTACCTGATCATATTATCTACATGATATTTCACTTTTAGATTTTTGTTGAATTCCACCGAGGACCCCATTAGTCCAGAACATTCTTCTTCCCCATTGAAAGAGGATATTTGATCATCTGTTAATTAGTATAGATAACATTCCTGATTCCCAATGAGTTTATTAAAAAAATATCAAATTTTTTTTCTCTCATGGAATGAAGATAAACGGCTTTCTTTTAATTTACGAAAAAAGTGTTGTTTTTTTTTACTAGTGGGGTTATTCTAGCAACCCTTCAATTGTATACCATAAGGTTTTTGCTGTAGCTATAAAAGTAACTGAGTTATTAGTTTTGATTTTCAGAATTAATTATTGCCCATCCAACCACGGAGTTATTGATTTAAGAATGGACACTAATACTAAATCGACGGCTTACTTCTGAGGACGTAATAAGGCATGCAGAGCAACTAATTATAATCAATATCAAAGAAACTGGCGATCATAAGTACGAACAATAAGTTACGTTCTATAAAATATACAATTTTCCTCTGTGAGCTTCAAGAAATCTACGGAGATGAGATCATACTCTCTAGACACAGAATAGGCCACACCCAATTAACAGATCAAAATTTAATGGGCACAAAAGACACAACCATCTGCACTACACATAACATTGACTTGACAAACAAACACATACTTACGGACTGCCGAATACAATATATTACAACAACTTCCAAAAGACAGCGTAACTTTTGACAGCATTGTATAACGGCAGACAATATAACAATACAAATATCACTTATCTGAAAATTATAAATAAAATGAAATTTATATCAAAAATTCCCCTCAAAGGAATTCAGTTATTGAGGTTGTTCTTCTGACAAAAATATTATAACAATTTTCTCAAATGTCCATAGATGAGAGGTCCGTTCAAAATCATATTTATATATTCGAAAAAATTTTGGTTATTATACATTAGATCGAAAATTTGTAAACCAATCTTATTAGAAATGTTCTAATCTACATTGCTTCTCTCTCGTGAAAATAAACTGATATATTTGAATTTTTATTTTTTAGCATTCAGTAAAACCCCACTCCTACTCATGTCATATTACAATAAGCTATGATAGATATAACAGCTTATCACCATCTTTTCCGAAACTTTAACTCCAAATATTGTTTTTTTTTTGAACATTTAGTATGTCGATATATTCAATTATTTTTGGTGTGACGTATTAAATCTTAAATGATAGATTTTACGTTCTAAACTACATCATTTTTATATTATCAAGACCGCACTTGATATAACTGTTTCATGGAAAACCAAAGACTATATTAGTTTATGACTTAAATCCGTCTAGGGGGAGGGAATAATTAAAAATACGAAATATCTTCGTCATTATGAGTCAAACCGAAAATGTTTATATAACCAGTGTTGTTGTTATTTAATAATCTACAACTATTGTTTCATGCATGTTTTCTCTAACTTGAATATTAAAAGAATTATTGTATTTTTTTGGTTTCAGCATTTTGTATACACTCACCTCAACTTATTTGATTTTCACTTTAAGTACTTCAGTCACTAAACATCTCAAGGCAAATTTACATATTAATTTCTTTTTGTTTTCAGTAAACCTACACTTCAGAGAATAGATTGTGAAATGAGATGAACAGTGAGTCTTTCCAACATATGGGAAATCTGCTTAGTTTAAGTTTTTTTTATATTTTGTTTCCTAAAATGCCCATTGATCTTACCTAGGTGATGGCGAAAATGAGGTCCGTTCAAAACGATGGGTATATATGTATATATTCTTCAAAATTAATATAAAAAATTAATAACATTAATTTAAAACATCCCTTAATAATCTATTGCGAGATATTGTATTAGTATGAGCCTATATCTATGATTTATTTATGAAATCTAATTATAAATTGCAACTTACAGTTCTGTAGTGCTCGTTTCCCTTTTACATTCGTTGTGACTGTCCTTACAGAGGAGGTAGTTGATACTGAGAGGTTCCCGAGGTATGCTAAGTCAACTGACTATAAATCGATTATTTACGAAATCAATCTTGAACTCGATGTATATACGGGTATAATGGTATTTTGCTGCTCTAGGTGTCGCAATGTTTGTCTTATCTTTACAAAACTCGATATATTAACTATTTATGTAAACTAAATATCAAGTCCGTTAAGGGGGGGGGGCGTTTGATGGGGAAATTTCGAAAACATTGTATAGGACCATTCTTATTTCAAATGAGATTACCCACAAATATAACTAATGTTCGTCACGCAGGGGCTACTTAAACTAAGAGGATTTCCTACGTGAAGTTTTACAATAGACAAATCTACATACTGCTAACACCACAGTAAATACTAAGTGAATAAATACATACGTTAATGATAAATATTCCAATCAATTTTAATAACCTCCCAACGGAAAGCGTCTAAATTATAAACAAACAGGTCAGCCAACCTCTCAGACCTGAACAGATTGATAGAAATATTCTTCAAGGGAAAGAAAAACAATTACTGAAATATATCTGAATATAACAAATTAATTTTATTGAAAACTATTTACTATATCTAGCACTGTATTAACCCTTTCATTGCTTGATCCTAGCCACTATAATGACTTTGAACAATCAGAATAATTTTTATCTCAATCACTCCTATTTTAGTATTATATTTATAATAATATAAATATATTACTAAAATTAATATATATTTATTTTATTAATATATATTATGTAATTACACACATATATATATATATATATAAAACCATATTCTTGAAATCATAAAATACAGTCAGATACAGATGTCATAGAATCATTCAATGCAAGTAAGTAAGCCCTTACAAGTAACAGAAAAAAACGTCAAACCAAATATCGTGCCTGGATCGACGGCGGCTAAGGTTAAGGGCCACGTCCAGCCACGCACAGTGTTGCTAGGAGGTAAAGCGGTCAGGTTGATGCATGCGTTACTCTTAGGGTAGCATTATAGATCAAAGATAATTACTTCATTATTTGTGTCATTCCTCGATTGCTTGACAATGCCGAGTGAACACGGGGATAACGTACATAAGCCCGACCTCATATCTCGGTAACCTCACCGACAATCGGTGAAATAGTATAAACAATTCAGAGTTTGAAAATTGAACTCGGCAGCTTTTGCATAGCAATCAATTG
Source organism: Riptortus pedestris (assembly GCA_019009955.1). Classification (NCBI taxonomy): domain Eukaryota; kingdom Metazoa; phylum Arthropoda; class Insecta; order Hemiptera; family Alydidae; genus Riptortus; species Riptortus pedestris. The sequence continues at coordinate 145,430,864 of CM032228.1, read as the reverse complement.
CTTTGACCACTATACTATCGTCTTCTCGGTATCGCAATACAACCGTAAATAGATAAAATTAACCCTTCGAATTACAACTACGTACAATATTAAAATAAAATAAGACATTTTTAAAAGACAATATCTATTGCAAAATCTATTAAACAATTTTTTTTTTATAATCAATTATTCTACTAATGACTGTCACAAACAATAAAACTAGCCGACAATACAACTACCAACTACCTAATACGTACTAAATACTAACATCTGATCAAAAATATTATAAACAACTTCAATCCTAGAGAATCTTGGGATTAGTGTACATATCTTCTAAATAGTTGACTATATGTATTCTACTTTTTTAACTACTAAATATAAAGAATGTTTCAATACAAAAAGTTTATAACCCATATATATTATAGTGCTGGTCTTAATCTTACTTGGTAATAGGAATTTATTTAGTCATGAACTGATTGAATAAAACACTTTGTACCACCCAGAAATAGGTAGTAACCTGTAGATGCCCGTCCCAATTAACCATAGCTGCACAAAATGAACATTAATTAATGAATAGCATTCAATTATAAAAGTTTTTTTAGAAATATGAAAACTCCGGCATAATGGAGACGAACATATTAAACATATTCCTTGTACTATTTCTGATGGTGATTAGGTTAAAAGTTTCTAAAAGCTATTTAGGATGCCTTACAAAACCCTCTCTCATTCATCGAAACCAATATGGGTTCATTCCTCAATCTAATGCCATAGACACTCTCAACAGATTGTTTAATTTCCAAAAACAAATTACATGCTCATTAAGATAAAGCCTAGGAGCCTCAAGTGGCCTGGGTTATTTCAATTCTTACTGTTCACATTACTACTTCCTAACTTCCATCTAAATAAATACCCACACACGACATTACAAAACGCTTAAAATTTTCACAGAACCTCCCTTAGGCTTATTATTAATTTTTCACTTAATTATAGACAGCTGAATATAGGAGTTTTTAAAAGAACAGAAGGCGTTATACAACATTGATAAGGTTGGAGAGTCCCAAAAGTGAGTCTAGCTGTTTTCACCAGAGACTTTAAACCAAATAATTCATGTGAAACAGAGAACGGAAGAAATATACTTAAGGAAACTCCAGAGTATCCAAATATGTATGACTATCCTCAATTAGCGCAATCCTCATTAGTAAGGCAAAATTCAACTATAATCAGAAATGAAAATTTTCATTTATCGCTGGGACCGACATTTTTGATACTCTACTACTTTATATTAAATTGCTTCTTAATTAAAAGACATGTATGACATTCAAAATAAGAAAATAAATGTCTGCAGCCTGGTATGACCTTTTTGCAATTGCAGTAGAAATTCTATATTACTACAGCTGTAAAACTCATTTACTCACTCCAAGTAGATGGTTTCTTCATGAAGTAAATCCTGCTGATTTTTCCCAATGACAGACAGTTGACTCACTTACCTGTAAAAAAACAAATAAATATATTAACAATAAAATAATAAATCCAATACTTATATAATTAAAGGAGTGAAAGTAATTAGCCATTAACATAAAATTAATGTCTTAAAAAATCCTAGTTCAGCACATAGCAAGTTAATTAATTTATTTTTAATTATTTTTGTAACTATTAAAGTGACGCCTGACAAATGTTTATAATGCTATATCATATTAATATCTCATAGATTTCCCAAGTGCTGATATAACACTTGTGATCTCAGATCACCACGTATTCTCCATTTATACGTAAAAACCCGATGAGTAGAAGGAGGAGTAACTCAAGGCAGAAAAGAAGAAAGTACGAATAACTCGATTAATACTTAAAATGACCCCGAAATGCGTAGAACAACAATTGTAGAAACCCAAAGTTTAACAAGATTGGTTCTATAACATTTTAAAACCGACTCATAATAACGAAGACATTTCCCTTCTCTCTAAACCACCACTATTCCCGGTCCGATTTCAGTCAGTAACAAAATGACCTTTAATGCCCTAAACGTCTAAATATCGAGTGTGCTATAGATCAAATAACTATTTTGAAGTAAAGAGTCAAAAGTCTTAATTGATGACGCCATCACGTGACGTATTTGCATGTGTCTCACAAAGTAATAGTTCAATGAAAACCACATTTAACCCTGGAATTTAGTGGTTCATGGTATAACAGCCAATAGTTAACATGGCATGAGTAGGAGAGGGGGGTTAAATGATGGCCGAAAACGAAAATATGGAATTGTCTCGGTTAATATTCAATATATAGAAAACACACACACACACACACACACACAAATATATATATATATATATATATATATATATATATATAACAACATTTACAGAACATTACATTTTCAATAAGATTGATTCTACATAAATTTTTGATCCGAGGCATAACAACGGAGATATGTCGACTTTTCGAAATTCTCCCCCCTAAAGGAGGGAGTGGAGGCCACTGGTCTGATTTTAGCCGTTAACAAACATGATCTTCATTTTGACAAAAAAACCCATTAAATTTCGATAATGGTAACGATTAGACAAAATTTGCGATGGCTAGAGCGTAACACATAGATAGTATTATATTAATATATAAATATTGAAATGTATGTACAATTTTTAACGGACCTAGTTTTAGTTATCTCCTGGGTAGAATCGATGGACATTTGAAGAAATATTTCGAAAATCCCATCATGAGTACATCCTGATTTCTCCTCAGGGAAATCTGCTAAAAATTAGTAAACTGATCTTATTACGGGACCACACATATTCATATTAGCAGATTTCCCTTAAGGGAAATCAGCTATTGAGGTTGTACTCATGACGGAATTTTCGACATTTTTCTTCAAATGTCTATCGATCCTACCTAGTAGATGACGAAAATGAGGTCCGTTCAAAACTGTATATATATATATCTATATATATATATCTATCTATCTATATATTTGTCTGTTACCGCTCTAGCGGTCGCAATTTTTGTTTGATCCTTACCAAACTTCATATTTAAGCGTTTTATGTAAAAAGAAAGATCAAGTTTGTTAACGGCTGAAATCGGACCAGTGGGAGGGGGGGTTTAAAGGGGAGGATTTTCGAAAATTCGAAATATCTCCGTTACTATACGTCGGATCAAAAGATTGTATAGAACCAATCTTATTGCAAATTAAATTTACTATAAATATTGTTTTATACATTAATTCTCTATCTTGAATATTAACCGAGATATTTGCATTTGTATTCTGCGTATGGTCACCAATAGGCTATGTTCGGAGTTTCCGACGAGAGCTCTGGCGGCCGTTTCCATAACTATCGTCCCTCGTGAATAGGTTTAGAGGTTAGGTTAACTGTTTTTTGGGCTAGAAACTACTGGGTTATTACGCCCTAAATAATGTTTTTTTAGGTTTAGAGGTTTCTTACTACTACAGTTGTTATTAGGCAGATTTCTGTATTGTAAAACTTCACGTGGGAAATCTGCTTAGTTTACGCAGCCCCTGCGTGACGGACTTTTTTTGTTTTAGACTTCCATTACGACTTTCACATAATTTATTTATTCACCTTCAGGGGAATCTGCTAAAACTTATGCACATAACTGATGAGAATAATTACTATTCGAATTTCCATTTATATAAGGGTTTTCTTCAATAGTCATACAAGTAACAATACTCAAGTAATTATAAATGAAAGTGAATTAATGCAAAACTGAAAGTAACTTGATAAATTACATAAAAAAAAAACAAAAAACATAGTTGCATATTATAATAAGGAAGTTAAAACCACTTTAAATTAATTTAAAATACCACGAGATGATTTAAAAACAACAATGCAAAATTGTATGCTATTTATCTATTGAATTCGTCGGATAATTTGTTACTAATTATTATTTTTTATTATATTGTGGGAAATGGTAGTATTTCTCCCATTTAATTTAATGTGAAATCGGAGTAGAAGCGATTTTTGGTATTAACGACTATAACCTTAAGAGTTGTATGAAACGGTTTAACGACAATGATCTTCCTTCCTTTCAATTCAAGATGTTATTTTCACTGAATGCAGTAGTTATTTTGCTCCCTACTCCTCTACGACCACAGTTGGATATGTACTATATCCTTTTTAAATAAATAACTTTTTAATTTCTTGTTATAGTTTTTACATCCAACACCCCCCCCCCTCTCTTTTGTCACATGTTACACTTTAAAAACAAGTGTTATATTGATGGCCATTGTTAAAAAATTTGTGAAAAATAGTGAAACCGAATTAGTCAAAAGTTTAACAAAATTGGTTCTTTAACATTTTAAAATCCGACTTATAATAGCGAAGATATTTTCCATTTCCTAATCCCCCCCCCCCCTCTAAACAACCACTATTCCTGATCTGATTTCAGTCAATAACAATTATGATCTTTAGTATTGACTGAAACGCCTAAATATCGAGTGTGCTATAGATAAAATAAACATGTTAAATTAGTTGCTCTTTTGGTTTTCGTTCATCGTTAGTTCTGAAGAAGGTAACCAACGGTGCCCGAAACTTTCAGCATATTTAATAAACTCCTCTATTTAAAGAATTGAGAATTTGTATAGCCGGTACCCAACATTCCTCTTATTATTCAGTAACCAACGGCTAACCAACAATTGATAGAATATATATATATATATATATATATATATATATATAATACATTATTAAGAAATGTATGAGCTTGGAAATAATGTTCCTGACTGAGGTTAGGCTCATGGATGTTAGTCCAGTAATATTTTTGTGAACTTTTTATTTCTTAATTAGTCTTTATTTTGTTGCAAAGGTTGTACAAAAAATGAAGAAATATTTTCTGTTGATCATCATTCAGTATCATAAATATTAACACTTGCAACTAATTATTACAGGATGCAATTTTAAACTGTGTTTCATTTGATCGTATATTATTTATGTCTATTTTTAGGACTGGATATTCGCTCAGAAGAAAAACAAACTAAACAAATTATAATAATATTGGCAAAGAATGCCAAACCATAAAATTCAGCAGGGTCCCACGAGAGGAGAAGACTTCAATTATATAAGACATTAGAATGGCTTCAGATTAGATAATGTCAAGCCACAAAAATTTCCCTCGAAAGGGTAGAATAAGGAATTGGTCCTGAATTCTGAGTTATATTAACATCATACTATATAACAATTTATTATAGATACCAAACATGAGATGTTGAATTTGGTGATCATTCGACTACAACAATTGTTAAAATGTCAATCATTTTCAGACAATGAACCATATAAATGTATAATACGGAATTTTAATAATTATTGAAACGTGCCATTTCTGTGAATCCTGTGAAATAATTGTTATTTAGTAACGTCTACTTGGTGCTACTTGGCTAATTGGGACGGGTTATCTACAGGTACCCACCCACTTCTAGCCAAGGGATTAAAGATTTTATTTAATGAGTTCGTCACTAAATAACGTCTCATTTCCCAGGCGGAAATTGAAGTCGCCTCTTTAGGTTTACCATGTGAGCTGACGCTTTGACTCACATCGCTAAGTGAGATAATTGGGCTTTACTTAAAAAATTTAATTAACATTGCTCGATTTTATTTACTGTCTAAATGTAGTTAGAATTTAAGATTGCAGGGAATATTAGACAAAATATTTGAAAGAATTATTATTATTATTTATTAAGGTCCACTTTTTGCAACTGAGGCTAATCGCGACGGGTTATCTACAGGTTACCACCCTTTTCTATCCATGGTGGGGCTAAGGATTTAATTTAATGAATTCCGTCACTAAATAAATTCCTATTGCCCAGGCGGGAATTGAACTCACCACTCTAGGTTTACCATGTGAGATTAAGGCTAACGCTTTAACTCACATGGCTAACCTGAGCCCCTTAAAGAATTATTGTAGTTACTTTTAAGATTGCTCGAAGGAACAATATTAGCAGATTTCCCTTAAGGGAAATCAGCTTTTGAGGTCGTACTCATGACGCGATTTTCAAAAAATTTCTTCAAATGTCCATCGATCCTACCCAGGAGATGACGAAAATGAGGTCCGTTCAAAATTATATATATATATATATATATATATATATATATATATATATATATATATATATATATATATATATTTGTCTGTTAACGCTCTAGCGGTAGCAATTTTTGTTTGATCGTTACGAAAATCGATATTCACCCATTTTATGTAAAAAGACAGATCAAGTTCGTTAATGGCTGAAATCGGACTAGCGGGAGGGGAGGGGGGATTTCCGCAAATTCAAAATATCTCCGTCATTATGCATCGGATCGAAAAATATTATAAAACCAATCTTATTGCACATTACATTTACTATAAATATTGTTATATACATTTATTCTCTATCTTGAATATTAACCGAGATATTTGCATTTTTATGAAGTCTTTGGTCGGGTACAGTTCGGATTAGGTCGGACATTTTCGTAACTTCACGGCTCAAGTGGAAGCTTCTTCTAACCTTAACTGTCGTTCCTAACCTTACCTTACCTTCGTTACTTTGTGAGATTTATGCAAATACGTTCTGATCATCCGCCCCTCCCCCCTTTTTTAGTTCTTGGACTACTAAAATTTGAGATATTAAAATATAAATTATTCTTACAATTCAGAAGCCGTTTCAGTTGGGAATTTATTTTAATTAACTGAAATATTTCTCATTACCGTTTGTATTTAATCACCGTGGTGTTGTGTTACCAGTAAGGAGAATTCTCTATTGTAAAACTTCACATGGGAAATCTGCTTAGTTTACGCAGCCCCTGCGTGAAAGACTTTTTTTTTTGCCATACATCAGATCTTGTTTAGGTAATATGAAGATACCATATATAAGGAAAAATCTCAATAGTTATAGTATTAATCACGTCACATTAAGTCTTTTGGCCCATTCGTTTGCGAACCTGTGGATTCAGACTACTTGGAGAGGAGTACTAAAGCACCCTAGGACAATAATAGGAGGAAAAAATGCGAGGAACACAACAGAAGGAAGTAACTCGAGCCTCTTGGGTATAGTGTGTCCCATTGAGAACCACCAGCCATCCACCTGGCTTGCCAGCTGAACGGCATAACAGTACATAGTCCAAAACACATTTGTCTAACACTTAATAAATCACTCAAGAATCGCTCTTATTCGCATCCTTTCAGATGGTTTCCCATAAGGGATCGTACTCATGACGGGATTTCCTTTATGTTTCTTCAAATATCCATCGAACGTACCTATAAGATGTAGAAAAGTCCATTACGCAGGGACAGCGTAAACTAAGCAATTTTCCTAGTGCTTGTATAACACACTCCACACCACGTATTCTCTATTTCTACATAAAATAAGAATGATATCATGAATTTTTAAATTCCCTAAAAACCCCTGTTTTACGGCTCCGATTTCAGCCATTACCTTTTACAGTCTTAAGTGTTTAATGAAACCATTAAATACCGAGTATGGGGTAGAACAAATGAACATTTTCACGTTAACAGCAAATATCTTAAATGATGACGTCTTCACACAACTTATTTGTATAAGCTTTAAATAAAGTGGTCAGTTATATAACAGTATAGTTTATGCGACATCAGTAGAGTTCGCTGAAGCCTAAAAACTACAAAATCTAAATATCTCGGCAAATATTAAAGATAGAGAATAAATCTATATAACAATATAAATTATTATATCGATTATATATAATATTTCGATCCGATGAATAGCAACGGATTTATTGCGAATTTTCGATATTCCTCCCCTCTTAACCCCCTCTTCCACTTCGTCGGATTTCAGCCATCAACAATCACGACCTTTAGTTTTGCATGAAACGCTTTTATATCGAGTTTGGTAACAATCTAACAAAAATTGCGAGAGCTAATGCGGTAATAGATAGATAGGTATATATATATATATATATATATATATATATATATATATATATATATATATATATATATATAATTTTGAACGGACCTCATTTTCGTCATATACTAGTTTGGACCAATGGACAAAAAAAATCGGAAAATGTTTCGAAAATCGCACCATGAGTACAATCTGAATAGCTGATTTTCCTTAAAGGCAATCTGGTAAAATGAGGTCTATTCAAAATTATATATATAATATATAAAAGCTTCTAAAAGAGGAAATTCGAAAATTCGAAATATCTCCGTTATTATACGTCAGATTGAAACATTTTATAGAAAAAAAATCGAATTCAAAGTTATTAGTCTATATATTTTCTCGATATCTCGAATAATAACCGAAATTTTCGGATTTTAGCATTTCCCATGAGGGAAATCAGCTATTGAGGTTGTATTCATGACGCTTTTTCAAAATATTTTCTGAAATATCCTACCCTAGAGAAAGTGAGGTTGGTTCTAATATATATATGTCTGTTAACGCTCTAGCGGTCGTAATTTTTGTTTGTTCGTTACCAAACTCGATATTTAGTTGTTTAATTTAAAAAGATCAAGTTCGGTAATGGCAGAAATCGATCATGGACGAGGGGGGGGGTTAGGAGGGGAATTTCGAAAATTTGCAGTATATCCGCTATTATATGTTGGATTGAAAAATTGTGCATTATATTCAAAATTAAAGTAAAATATGTTAATTACATGTTTTCACCATCGTGAATATTAACCGAGATAATTGGATTTTATAATTTTCAGTCCTAAGTAAACCATACTCATGCCTTGTTAACAATAAGCTATTATATCATGAACTACTTTATTCTAAACTTATATACTAAATATTGGTTTCACGAGACCTTTATACATGCAAATCGTTATATGATGATGTCATCAATTGAAATTTATCATTTTAATTCGAAAATGTTTATTTGATCTATACCTTACCCGATATTTAACCTTTTCTATCAACACTAAAGGTTATATCTGTTATTGGCTGAATTCGGAGCTGGAATAGTGGAAGTTTAGAAAGGGGATTCCAAAATTCGCAATTTCTCAGTTGTAATGTTACGCATCGTAATATGTTACAGAACCAATATTGTTAAACTATTGGTGCTCTACAATCATTTTTATATACCAGCACGTGGGAAATCTGACGGACTTTTTCAACTTGCAGCCTTCAGCGAAGCACCAATGTTAGTCGTCGAACGTCAACTATAAGTCAATATTGAACGTCTTATTTCAAGCTTAAATACAAAAAAAATGTATAAAATACATCTTTGTTATGTGAAATGCATGAAAATGATTGTAGTGTGATTACGTCATCAACTAAGATTTTGTAGACTCGATTGTGTTTGATTTATTTAAATCGATATTTAATTCTTTCATTCAACGTTAATAATTATGTTAGTTAACGGCCGAAATCGGACAAGGAATAAGGGGGTGAGATTAAATGGCTGCAATTCGAAAATTCCAATTATCTCCATTATTATGAGCTGGATCGAAAAATGTTAAAAAACTAATCTCGTTAAATTACTGATCCACTACAATTGTTGCTCTTTAGTTGTTTTTGTAACTCAAATATTAAGCAAGTTATTCATAGTTCCCTGTTTTCAGCCTTCAGTAAATCCCCACTTCATAGTATAGTCATAGGATTTTTACTTAAAAATAGGGTATAAATGAGATAACATTACTGGTGACAAACACAGCCCCTGCATGATATTGAACTGCCATCCTTAGTAACATTAGTCCTAGCAATATAGCGTCCCTGGCTGGGACCCTTATTGTCCCCTTCTACAACCACATTTCAACTCAGGTGTAACTTATCCCCCACCAGAAATATATTTACGTATAAATTGTAGCTCCTGTGTTTAACCTATGTATCTTTTTTTTTCGCAATGTAGCTTATCATAATAATTGTTTTCAATATCAAATTTTTACATGTAAATAATAAAGATACATTAATTTCTTGATAAATTATTTGTTATTCAATCACTAAAGTTTTCCTGAAATAAAAAAAAAAAAGTTAAGTACTTACGCTAGTTGGAAGAAACGGAAATATAATTTGATAAGGGGTGTTAATGACCCAGGGTCTCCTACCGGCATCCGTTTGATATAAGAATATAAAATTAAAAGCTCATTTTTTAATAACGATAGTTAATCTTCCAAGATAATTCATGGTCCAAGAGTCGGGACTGGTTCCTAACGGTACAGTTGAACGTGAGTACCGACGCCTACTGCTCCAGGAGGAGAAAGTATATTTGGTTACTAGAATCAAATTTATTTTCCAGTATTTTTTCAAAATAATAAAATAACATATTCCACTAATTTTATTCATTTTTTTAGATTGGCTGGTGTTTTGAAGTTATGGTAAGAAATTAATTATCTATATACCCCCCCCCCCCAAAAAAAAAAAGTCAGCTAGGCTAGATTTTATGCTTTTAGCATTTATTTTAATAGATGTAGGTTGAATACCTACATGGAATATTCATAAATTTCACCACTTAGGCAAAAGCTATCAAAGTGCAGTCAGAAAAGAACCGATGTAAACACTACGTGGCATTTGAATACGTCATTAGGCATTTTGAAAGGCATTAGCTTAATGAAAAAATCATATACGTTCCAGGGGAGGGGGGGGGTTGCTTAAAACTGGATTTTAAAACAACACGAATAATCCGTTCATACTTGAGGTCTTAAAATAACAACCTTATAATACGAGCTAAGTAAATAAGTTATTCACAATTTTGAGACTTCCATCTTTTTTATTTTTTAATGCATATTATCCACACTTTTCTTGGTGCCATTTCGATTATTAACACACTAAACTTTTATTTTCACATAAAACATCTAAATAATATCACAGCAGCATATTATACGATGTAGTACGTATTTTGGCTGTGATCAATTAAAACAGCCTCTAGGCACTGACAACAAGAAGAATAACTTATAACATAGTCTTTGTTAGGGCGGCTTTGGAAGTTATACTGACTTTGGAAGTTGGGGATTAAGGTGCTTCTTTTTGGCACTGTAAATTAGCAGAAAAAATTCTAATTTAGGTTTAATATCTGGAAATAAAATTAGCCAATGAATAACTCATAAAAAAAACGCCTGGTTAGCGTTACGTTTTAGACATTCAAATTCATAAAAGAGCAACATAGTTGGGACACGGCATAGTTGTTCCATTGGTTACGTTGTTTTCTCTCTCTCTCTCGCTCTACATATATATTCATTTTCGGATGGCATTGTAAAAGCCTTAGTGCTTAACTGCTCCAGAGAGAGTTTCGCGATCAGTGTTTTATTTATGCAGGGAGTGATAAACTTGACTTCTCCAAGCTTATAACACCCATGGTCACCGGCGTCAGTATATATACATACCTGGACAGTTGTTGAATTGGTGACCGTTGGTGTTGCGGCGTTAGCAGTGACTAGCCTAGACCACGTCGACTAGCAAACTCGGCATTGGTGAAATGTCATCACTCAACCCATGAATATAATGAGGCCCTTCAGTCTACGGTGAGTAACTCATTCCAAGTCCTCCTTGTTCAACACGGGTTGCACGTCGCGTTAGGCTCTCACTGTACAAAACTCTAATGATATCATAGGTCTACAATGCCAAAAGAATATATACACATTGTGTCTGTTTGATGCGGCCACAATTTTTATTTAATCGGTCCCTTATTTGATATTTAAAGGTGTTGTGTTTGTTTATGGTTGAACTCGGACAAGACGAAGGGGGGGGGGTAAAAAGGAAAACAAAAATAAGAATATCTCAGTAATGCGAGTTGGACCAAAAAATGTTATCTAACCAATCTTGATAATTTAATTTTCTATAAATATTTGGTGAATTTTTCGACACTCAAATATTAAGCGAGTTATTTGTTTTTTTGTTTTGAGATTTCAGTAATCCTCCACTTCTACTGAAACGATTTTCACTTTGAGTATCTTGGTCAGGGAATGTCTCTTGTCCAGTTTAAATTTGAATTCCCGTTTAGATAGGTTTCTTACTATAGGAAAAATAGAGAACAAATGGGAAGATAAGATCATTTCCATGACATTCCACGTGGGAAGTCTGTTTAATTTAAGTGGCTTCTGTTTGACGGACTTATTTTCATTGAAACGAACTAAAAGTAGACGATTGCCTTCGGCACTAGGCAATCTGTTAATATAAACATAAATAAGAATGGAGAGAGCTGTACCGCATAGAGTAAGTTTAGCCATATGAACGATGATACTAAACCCTCTGATGTACTGCAGGCAAAGCATTCTGGAATATCCGAGCAGGAATGATCAGAAACGAAGTCAGAGACTAGGAGGCCAGCCATGAGTGAGTTGGGGGCAACGGACTGCAGTTGAAAAATGTAACTAGAGAGCTACTTAATAATATGCCTGTCTGGGACTGTTGTGGTGATCATGTTGTTAATTAATAAAATTCCTTCTTATTGCGTTAGCCCTGTTAGTAGAGCCGACGAGAGGAGAGGGGAGTAGGAGGGGCAAGGAAGAACCCCCCCCCCCACCCTGGGGAAGTAGTGATAGGAGTAGCGGGTATAAGGTAACGGTGACCGAGCTGTTACCAGTACCGCTAGCAGTCCTGCCCTTGCAAGGACTCGGGTTCAATACACCCTACACTAGGTCGATCATTCACATCGCCTAGTAGCTGCTACCAATCACCCCTACTTCTCTATTTAGTCAATTACTATTTTATAGCTGTTATTAACACTCTTGTTTTTAGATTGTAGCAATTAGGTACTTCACCTTTTAAGTATTATTAAATGATATTTGCTAAGCATTGTAATTTTCTTAAGACACTTAATGGATCCAACTCTGGTATTTAATAATGCATTGTATAATAAGTCTGGTTAAATAGGAACTTTGCTCAGAATGCGTTTGATTATCAGACACTGGTGAACATAATATTACAACACGTTCAATAACGTCAATAGATGCTAAAGAAATTAGTTATGCTTATTTGAGAGAAAAAAATGATCCTACACATGACTTGTTTCTCTCCATGCCAACCCTACATTGGAGGAGTAGAGGGCAAGGAGGGGTGGAGTTACTGTTGGTAGTTCATAGTTATACCTGTAGCTCAGTTGTTAATGTATTTGACTAAGATATTTGGGTTCAACATCAGGTAAGTGTGAACCTACGGCACCAATTTAAATTAAATAATTAATAATTTCATGACGATGTAATCTGTACAAACAAAAAAATAACAATTTGACAAATAGCTGGATAATAAGTGGCTATAAAACAACAAAGACCAAAAAATTACTAAGAATAAAAACCAACAAGAACGACTGTAGCATACGGTTGGTTAAGTTAAGTTGCCCCATCTGTATATTGGGTTTTACCTATGTCAACTCATTTTTGCAATTTCATTTATTTAATATCGGACATGGAGGGGCTGCGCAAATTAAGCTGATTTTCCATGTGTGGTGCTTAAATAGGCGTAACTTGGTACATTAACCAGTAGCTCATTCACTGGACTGTATAACACAAATGTGCCATATGATTGTTTCATCTTAACGTTAGGCCTTGTTTTTCTCGTTTGTAAAGGCTGATGCACCTGGGGCTTGCGCTGCCTATAACACAGTTCATAACAAACGAGCTAAGTTAAACATGGATGACTGGGGGCAGTAGTCAGGGATGAAATCTATCTAATGGTGGGAGGTTATAAGATCATATGTCTTATAGATTTCTGTCCAGTAAATATAAGCAACCATTATATTACAATTATAAATTCAAATGTTATGTTATAAAGCCAATTTTTTGCTTTATATTACTTTTAAACAGTTTAAAGACAAATTTTAATAACGACCCCCTCCTCCTTTTACTTACTTTATTATAGTTCATTATTTATTTGTTAATGTTTTTAATTTCCTCTGAAGTTTTAATTATATAAGAGACATTTTTCAATATAGTTACTTCAATTACTGGAATCCTGCTGAGGTCCCAGCTGCAGGCATCGAATTAAATGTCATTGAACTAAAATGAAACATCTTGTAACAAGATTTGTGGAAAGTCGTTTATCAACGAATGCCTCAAATATTGTTCAGATGTATACTATTTCGAATAGTGGTAAAATTTGATGGAACGAAATTCTAACTTTTGAAAAATGGGTAGAAGTAAAAACGGCTTATCCACGACTTCTAGAATATGCAGTTTTTTGTTGAACGCTGGAACATTGGCACCAAGGTGTACTTCTGAATGTCAAATAAGAGTTATGGACGTGTCGAAAGAAAGATAAATTCGGTCATTATTCTTTATTGCGTATGATGAAAAGGTCTATCGTTATTTTAGTGAAGTTACTAAATCTGTTCTTCGAATGAACAAGTTTGGCTATTTTTAATAAAAGAATAGCATGTACCTGTTCATAGAACTATTCTGTCATAGTTCTTGTGAACCCCATGGGCTAACCAATCATTTCAACATACTTGGGTTTGATTTCCAAAAAGACATGGAAATATATAAAAAAATACTAATCTATCTATTCATATATCGAAGACTCATTTAATAGACTAAAAATTAAAATAAATCAGTTATCTAATCTCCTTCCTTTAGGTTCATTCTTCTTTTTTCTATTAACTTTTGACGTTGGGTTATATATTTATATTTCTTCTTATTCTGAACCCAATATTATTTATATATCCTTCATATTTTATGGCAAGGGTCTCCAATGGAAACCATTTTTTTCGGTGCTAACTACATTGTAACTGCCCTACCTTTGTCGAGGCTTACTTGCCACCTCTTCAGGGGCTATCCATTTCTGAAGTGCTCGTCTCCCTTTTAAATGTGCTGCGACTGTCCTCCCAGTGCTACTACTTCCTCTGTGTGTGTGTATGTGTGTGTGTGTGTGTGTGTGTGTGTGTGTGATAGATAGATAGATAAAGAGAGAGAGAGAGAGAGAGAGAGAGAGAGAGAGAGAGAGAGAGAGAGAGAGAGAGAGAGAGAGAGAGAGAGAGAGAGAGAGAGAGAGAGAGAGAGGGAGAGAGAGAGAGAGAGAGAGAGAGAGAGAGAGAGAGAGAGAGAGAGAGAGAGAGAGAGAGAGAGAGAGAGAGAGGGAGAGAGAGAACACCACAGGTAAAGCCTCTCGAACCCAGAGAACCAATCTTCAAGCATGCCACGGTTGATTCCACCTAACTCATTATATTATAATGCGAGGGGGGGGATGTATGAAATCTTAAAGAGTAAAGTAACTTGAATAAGAATGGAGAAAGAGGGAGGTAGTCGATTGGAGGTAATTATAAGAGAGAGAGAGAGATACGTAATGAGCGTATGAGGGTGTAAGGTGGGAGACAGGTGGAGAAGTGGCTAGGATGCTGAGTGATGCGCTGGATTATATAATTATAGATAGAGGAGGGAGGTGGAACCGTTAGAGAGGCTAGCGGTACACACACCGTTACTAGGGCCAGTGACCCCGCCGCGGCAGTGGGCCACCAGGCGAACTACAGTACCTTGCACCCGTCATCATATACCACTCTACTAGAAACATTATATACCTCTCTACAAAATACATAGAGAGTTCCTTCAAGTAGCTCAAAACACAATGGTTAGCCTTTCAATCTCAATACAAACCAAAACTTAAAAATAAATATGCTTTTACTATGTCAACATAATTGTTTTAGGAATCACCGAGAAAAAAATCTAACTTTCGTTGTCTACAATTTGTGCGGCCTCACTTTAAGAAGTCAGACATGTATTCTGTTTGTGAATGAATATATGAGCTTATATTATAAAAATAAAATAGCACTTAATCATATAACAAAGTTCAATTATATGTTTCAAGCCACCAAACACAAACATAAATATTTTGATTCTTCCAGGGAAGCTGGGCGGTAGAGGAATCAATGAACTTGATTGTATGAAAAAGGCTGTTTTCCTCCATAATTCGTTTATTACGACATAGTGCGCTTTCAGAGCAACAGCTCCATCGTCAGTGCCTGTTGGCACAAGAAGCTCTTCGAATATCAAGCAACTGAGAGTATTTAAATAATAAACGTTAAGTATAAATATTTTAATACTGTTGGTTGGTTGATATTCAACGCTTTTTTATTATTTTCTTTTTTGTCAACGGACACCGAAGATGGAGCTGTTACTCTGAAAGCGCACTCTTTCCTTATAAACGCATTGTGGAGGAAAACTGTATTTTTTGTACATACAGATCAATATTTGAGAAAAGCGTAGCTTTTACAAGTGTCAGACTCGTAAACGCACTGCCCGAACGTATTAAATCTTTAAAATAACATGAAGAACATTACGTCTTTCTTTATCCACAATATAAATGCTAACAAAAGGGTGGAGGCAAGTTTCTCATAAGTTATAAAGCATGTTATTCTTTAATACTTGTGAGACTAATAACAATACATGCCAATAAATTAAAAATTCATCTTATATATTTAGAGAGTAATTAAGAGTTTTATTAATATTGTTGACAAAATAAATTTATTATTTATTTATTATTGATGATTTCTTTATTTATGATTTATTATATATATATATATATATTAGTTTGATAGATGTTATTCGAAATCATTTTATAACAAATTTATTATATAAATTTGCTATTTAATGATATGTAAAGAAATTAATTGACAAAATATTAGTGAATTCGTTATAGATAAAGAAAACTATTTGACGTGTCCTATTATGTTTATTTATTTTTAATGGAAATATTAATTTCCTCCTTATTAATTTTGTGAACCATTTTTTAAATTAATTTCTTACTGACTGAGGTTAGCCAAATGGTTTAAAATGTTCATCATAATCTGAGATTGTAGATCGATACCCATCTGGGGGATAGGTATTTATTAAGTGATGAACTTGTTAAACTGATTTGCCACATCCTGGCAAGAAAATGGTGCTAACTTATATAACCCGTTCCACATTACTACCAGAACTTCAAGTATATTTGTTCCGTTTCATGAATAAGTCGAGTAATATAGCGTTGAACTAGCTATAAAGCGTCTTAGAGTTTTTTTAATGATTTCTTACCTACATGAGTAGATACTGCAATAATTTACTGGGAAAAAAGCTGGAATAGAGGCACAGTGCCACAAACGATAAATTTGGGTGTAAATATTTTATTTGAAAGACTATTAAAAGTGTTAGTTTATGAATTATAACGAGGGTTTTACTTCAGCCGAAATTTTCTGGAGTTATAATGCCACAAGTATAATGTCGAAAAAATTTTGGCTGTGTGCAATAGTGACATTTTTAATTGGAGAGGATGTGAGAGTAAGAGGTCCTCCAATTAGGACGCTAGCCAGCCTGCTTCATCGACCAGTCTCTACACCTTTTCTAGAACTACTTCATCTTGGCAAAAAATAAGTCCGTCTCGCAGGGGCTGCGTAAACTAAGCAAATTTCTCAAGAGTTGGATATATACAGAGGACGTCACATCACGTTCTATTCTCTATTTCTTCCTTAACATGTGTATTCATTACTCTATGATAAAGCGAGAAATGTTACTTCAAGTAGTGTCTGGTTGATGTGTAAATTCCATGTAAGGAGGGAGATTTACGGAAGGGTGGAAATTCAAAATATTCCTACACCTCGGTTAATTCTTGGGATAAAGCAACATGCTCAGTAAATCTATTCTAAGACATACCTTATTCAAAAACATTGGTTATGTAAATGTTGTTCGATGCGGTCCATAATAACGGGAATATTTCTGGTTAAGCCCCTCCTCCAAAAACCTCCTTTCAGTTCGATTATGCCCATAAACGGAATGAATTTTAGTATAAAAATGGCCAATTTCAATACATTAATAATTTATCTTTTTTTTTTTTTTTTTTAACAGGAACATTTGTTTTAGGTGCTGAGAGTGGAACCCGTGTATTCTACATTACACCATAATTGATAATTATTGCACTTTATAATCTGTTGGTATATTGTAAGAGTTTGGCCTCGAGTTTTTCGTACAGGTCAGTAATAATACTTCTTTCTATAGGATATTTCATTTTAAGCAGTATACATTTTAAGTTATTATTCATAAAAAGTTGATTTCTTTTTTCTTCCAGGTATTTATCCTTACTACTTTGTAAAATGAATATACTTTTGTGTAAAGAATATCAATCTTAAATATGTTTTTAGAGAGTGTATGTACGTGAATGAATTGTAGGAGAAATAAAATTGACTTGCGATATGTATTTCTTGGGGGACATATACGTATATCAATAGCTGATACGATTTCAGATCAGATTTTAGCATATTTTCCTTAAGGAAATCAGTTATTGAGGCTGTACATATGACGTTATTTTCGAAAAATTTCCTCAAATGTCCATCGATCCTATTTAGGAGATGACGAATATGAGGTCATAAAAAATTACGGGTGTATACATTTGTATGAATGTGCACACCTCTCTCTTACAGCCCTGGACCTTTTTGTATTTTTAGTTTTATGTAAAACGGCCAAATATTGTGCTATTAAATGATACATACAACCGCTAGGAAGATAGTAAACACACACACAAAACTAAATGAATACGCTTTAAACATGTACTCTAGTATTTACTAATCGATCCTTACAAACAAATATTTTACGCGTTCTTACTTCGTTTTCTAATACGATATAATCAAATGAAGTAAAATATGGTTTATTAAATAATTAAGGATATTATTATTACAAATTAAAATTATAATTTACGATATATATAATTCAGATCGAGTGTATTTTAAGTGACTTAGGTTTGTCTAGAATTTGTATTTATCAATCTGTAGAAGAATTTGTATTGATGAATCTGTAGAAGAATATGTATCGAGATAGTACTCCATAGTCAGGCGACGGTGATACATTGAAGTACTTAAGTTGGCCTGATAAATTTTTACGAGAAAGGTAGAGGCACGTTACGGCTTTATCGATTCGATAAGATTGAGTGCGTACGGTTTTCCATAAAAGTTTTGAAGTCGTCGAGCGTAGATGATGCACGCTATATTCGCTATCTGTATATTGCGTAGGGACTGGCGTGATCTCCAGGGTGGGTCCCTGGTACCAATTCCCCCCCCCCCCCACCTTCAGATCGAAACCTATCTCTCCAACCCTCTATCCACTTCCAGGCATCAATTACGTCACGGTCTAGGGTTGCTCCCCTTCTGCTACTACACACCAAGTCTTCTAGAGATTCTACAGGGCTGCGTTAATGCAGAGGCTGAAGGATGCCGATAGAGTGGGAGGCAGGAAATACGTTCAGCAGGAAATTGAGACAAACAGGATACTTCAAATAGGCGCTTTTCTCTTCTACGGCAGTGGCTCATTTCCTTTAATTCCTCTGCAGGCTAAATCCTCCTCACCCTCCCCTCTTCCCTACTACCATCTATCTCTCCCAGGAAAAATGATTTCCGGATATGTTCGTTCAGCTATTATGCCAAGCAATAGGTCTTATATTTTTTATCAATAGGATTTCTTATTTCAATGACTTATCATTCCATTCAAATACTCTAATTAGTGTGGTCAACGCGGTCAAATTCATACCACTCAAATGTATTTATTTTGTAAAAAAAAGAGATATAATTATAATAATAAGGAACCCCATTGTCAGAGATCCCGACCCCAATTTAACTCACCTTACGAAACTATTTGTAGCTTAACAGACCTCAACTATACTGTAACATATCTCGAAAACATAAAAAATATAATATGGGCATCCCATGCATGCAACCTTACAAGTATTCCCGTTTAATGTTGTGAACCAAATTCTTGGTTGAACGATATCTCCGTTCCAATGTATCGGATTATGCTATAGAACGAATCTTGTGGATGAGGAAAATAAGCCCCTACAATTTTTTTGTCTTTCTAACAGGTACGGAGAAATTTGTGTTTTTTTATTTCCGCATTTCTCTCCCCCCCCCTTCCCAGTTTGTGGGATTTAATCAAAAGATAAGGTGCACATCTAAGTCGATACAGCTGTTCTAATTATGAATTTCCAGATTCTTAGGCTAATCATTTTTCTGTAATGCGTGCATTCGTCACTGATAACTCCTTTGAATTCTGAAAGCCGAAAATTTTCGCCATTACAATATTACCTATATTTCGTACAAGCTAGTAAAAAAAAATTAAACTTTTCAGCATATTAGGAATTTGAGGAATTGAGAATTTTTGATAAAAAACGTTATTCTCACTATAAAATGAGGAGAAATATGTATCTAGATGGTGTCAAAAATGGGAGTGCAGTATGGTGCCTTGGTAAATGAGTAGTCGAAAAAAGAGGCACAGATATTGTAATATTTTTTCTTTATAATGGAATACTTGTTGGTAGGTCATAATGTAAAAAAAATGAGCATCTTTCATTTCAGTTTATTAGAGCATTCGCTATACCATATAACTTCTTTTGGAGTATGTATCCTTAACAATAAATTTACTTCAAGTAGATCATACTGCCTATTGAGTCACGTCAAGACTTAGAAAATGGTGGATGGAGCAAGGATTAGCCTATCTACCTAAATGAAGCATAGCCCTAATGAACACCAACACAACCCGTTGACAGATCTTAGTGGTAAGTAAACAGATCTGGACTAAACGTAAACAACTAATACGGTGAACAGAGCATAAAACCCACTGACTGACGGACAACCCACTCAGTACAACTATCGACAGGCTTGAAGATGATGACATCACATCGAAAGCGCTTGCCAGCGGTACTCAACC
The DNA here is from genome assembly GCA_019009955.1 of Riptortus pedestris. NCBI lineage: Eukaryota > Metazoa > Arthropoda > Insecta > Hemiptera > Alydidae > Riptortus > Riptortus pedestris. The sequence goes on along the minus strand of CM032228.1, from coordinate 145,410,344 downwards.
ATCAGGCAGTGACGACGGTCTCCACCGAGAGGTTTGACAATAGTATCATTTATATTGGCGGTTCTAACCCTTTATTTGAATTTGCATATTTTATTTTAATTCATTCAGTCAGAACCTCTCTCGGAATGTGAAACTGTGATTTACAAAACGGTGATTAGATCCAAAGGGATATATAAAGTCATATATAAAAGTAAAGTACTCTCACATAAGAAAACAGGAGAGCGCTACATAAAGAAGGTAAATGAGAAAAATATTTGAGTCGTTAAGGAAAACCAGACATGGTGCATTAGAAACGCTGCTTTTGTAATGTAATCGAAAAGAGAACCTGATATCTCCATCAAAAAGGGAAAAGTTCGAAGCTGCTGAAAGATTGGAACCTGTCCGACTGTCCGAAAAGGTGAAGCTGGAAAATAGGTAGGCTAGAGTAAGAGCGGGCCTGGAGGAAGAACTTGTGGAGGCTGGGCGTCCTTAGTACGGGAAGCCTGCTGGGAACAGCAAGGAATATTCAAAAATGGTGGTGGAAGAGGCTCAGGTCCTTCAAGGAGTGTAACAACAGAGCTTAACAATTGCTTTCTTTATAACTTTCTCAACAAGAGTTTTTATATAATACGTTTCTATCCAACCTATAATGAGGGTGATATTCGAGACATTGCTTTTCATGCCTTCTTTTAAGCCCCTTGGGATTTGACATTGGACTTTAACGAAATTTAACTTTACTCTAGAAGCATTAGTAAACCGAGTTTGTTAACAATCTAATAACTACTGGACTACTAGGGTTTTATCTAACTGAATTATTATTAATGACGTTTTCAAAATATCCGTTGTCGTTTTCTCTCTGATTTGAAATTTAAGCTAATGTAGAGGAATTTACTTATATAATAACATAATGCGAAATGACAGGGGAAGGAGGGAGTAGGGAACAATATCAGTTGCTGAACACAGATCTAAACTCATGTTGGAAGCAAAATGGTGCCGTTAAAAAAGCTAAATCAACTATGTTTACATTATTTATTTCTAATTATGATTGTTTATATTACGGTTTGTTACTCGCACATAATGAGGGAGATATTGGAGGCGTTTCATTTATTCTCTTTTCCCAACCTTCATGTCACACTTGTCAGATTTAAGGCATTAACGAACTTCACCTTCATTTTCCCATGACGCTTATAAATATCGATTTTGGTTATTATCCATTAACAATGCCAGGACGTTACGAAACTGAAATCTAATTGATGAGGTATTATAAAACTCTAATCACTGTTACTCTATTTCTAAGAAAAATAATTGAAATTTATGTTTGAAACGAAATACATAGCCAAATATGAAAATCATATGAGTAGGATTGTAGTCGCATAAAGTCGACGTAACTAAATAACATATCACAATATTTGATTTATTACAGAAAATTACTAACAATAATTTATAATAAGTACATGTCTAAGATCAGTCATTAACATTTTTCGATGCTGCGCCTAATACTAACATATTAAACTTTTTAGATGAAACGCATAATAAGATACTAATATATAGTATATACTACATTGTATTCTTCCCCCCAATCTTTCTTTCCTTTTGAACAAATTGCCGAACTCTAGTTTTACCAAGTGTGGAACTCTAGTGTTAAACACCAAGTTTACTTCCGCAACAATACCAATAAGTCACACACACATACGGACTCCAAGCTCGTTATCAAGTAGGATTGATTGATCATTTGTAGAGAGTCTTGCAAAATCCTGCCATGGCTGTAACCTCCATGGCTGATTTTCCTTAAGAAAAGCTTCTAAAGAGAACATTTAAAGATAAAAAAAACCTTTCTTATCACCGCAGTCACGTGGATCAAAATGCGGCACGTTGGAAGGAATGGAAAAGTGTGTTTCAGGCAGATTCCCATCGATTGGAGATAAGGCATAAAATGGATATTCTCAATTTAGGAATGGTCAAATCGAATAAAGTTTGAGTCGTATTTTAACTTCACGCATACGTACACACATTTGAGATTAACAAAACCTCAAAATTGGTTTAAAAAAAAAAAAGAAGAAAAATCTGCATACATGAGAAATTTTGTTTTACATTCTGTTTCGCACATAATATTATATTGTTTATATTATAATAACGATTCACTAAGGATTGTCACTTCCTGTTAATATTTCCCAATGCGTAAATTACCATTTCTTGATAGGACGTGATAAGCGTTGATAATTTGTGAGTGTGACGACTGGAGAGGAAGGTGTCCTTTCAATATGACTCTGAGCTGATCGATATCTAAAGTTATCCTGGTGTAAAGCTTAAATTTTCCGCTGGTTCATACCACTCGGCACTTGAAAGATGTCCCGAATCAATAACCCCTTCTCAGCCGTCTGCCTCCCCTTTCCCTGCCCTCACTAGCATTTTAGACTTTGGCAAAATTTCAATGCATAGAAATTTAAATAAATTGATCCGTCGCAATTTAATAATATATTTTCACCAAGAATACGTAATAAAATATCGTTATTTTTGGATGTTTTTCAATACTCCACAATTTATCTAGTCTTCACTACTATACTCTATCTCTTGATCCAGCCAATTTATTCAATCTTAAACAGTATAAGAGGTACAAATAAATAATATATTCATATTGAAACAATAACTCAAATAAAACTCTTGTAACTCCAGAAAGAGTGACTCCATTTGTAAAGGGATTTTTTGAAGATTCAAATAAAATATTTAATGATTAAAATACATATTCATTATTTTTTTTCTCCAGATTTTATTTATCGTTTTTCTTTAACACATAGTGACTGTTGTTTCTAAAACTTAATTTTACAAAGCAGCACTTTGGCACAGGCACATCCTGCTACGATACGATGTCTGTTCATCGAAATGTTTAAACCTAACGAACATCTCCCAGATATTTCACTAAAATAGCACACAGAACCTTCACTAAAAGAATAAAGAAATGTCTAAGAGTATTTTTTACTTTTATATACCCTAATTTACAACATATCTATTTATAAAAAAAAAAACGATAACTCTGGAATATGCTGGATGGTAGAGGAACCAATTGATAAGAATCAATAAGAAGGCCAAGTCCTCTACTGTTTTTTTTTAATATTATGCAGAGTGCACTTTCGGAGTCAACGCTCCATCCTCAGTGCCTGCTGGCAAACAACCTTGAGTTAATTTAACAATCATAGCATGGCCAAAAACAAAAAAAAACAGTCACAAAAACAAATACAAAAAAAAAGAGTAAAAACAATAGAAAATCTAATAACTATTCAACTAATAAAAATTAAAGGCAAGCCTTTGTGTTTGTTTTTGTGACTGTTTTTATTTTGCTTTTGGCCATGCTATGATTGTTAAATTGACTAAGGGTTGTGTTTGTCAGCAGGCACTGAGGATGGAGCGTTGACTCCGAAAGTGCACTCTGCATCATATTAAAAAAAAACAGTAGAGGACTTGGCCTTCTTATTGATCCTTATCAAGAAACGACAAGACTCAAAGCCCACTTACAATGCTTAAATTCCGAAAATGCGGTTGAAAAATTAAACTATTATATATATATATATATATATATATATATATATATATATATATATTAGCTGTGCGATTGTTGGGTTTCAATGTATACCATCTATCCGTTCTCCAGTGCCTTCTCTACAGGTAATTTAAAAGTCTTTTTAATAGGCTCAGGGAACATACGCCCCGTATATACGTCCCAGATGTCACACTTCGCTGGAGGGACGTTACAACAAAAATTTCAATAATGGCCTCAGCTGATCAAGAGGGTCCTGGCCCACTATCACAAAAAGTATTATTATTATTAAAAGAAGATCCTGTGCAAATGTATTCTGAATTAAAAGTATGTTCAAAATGGACATCAGATGCATCGATGTTATAAAACCATTAAACCTCAGATATAAAAGGATAAAAATAAATAAGAAACGCCCACCGCTATGCAATCATTACAGTAGAGGCTTTAAAGCAGGTGCCCAGGGAAAACTCTTGAAGGAACTTTTATTTAGGCAAATCTTGAGGGCATGTCGTATTTGTTTCACGGGACGTATTTGAAGGCACTAATAAATAACATTTAAATGACCATACTTGTGCATGTAGGAATTTCGAAACTCGTTTGCTGGTTTTCAAGAACTATAGCCTGCAAAAAACGTAGTGGGTTAAAAAGTTAGCGGGACGCCCAGTCGTATGTGATAAGGCACGAATCAAAAAGGCGGCTAATGAAAGAATGTTAACATTTGGAGGGAGAGTGTGAATAATGTATAGTGTTAACCGATAATGGGTTTAGGATGGAAATGGAATAGGACGGTAGTTTAGGGATGGAAGAGAGGGACAGCTGGTCGATACTCATCACCAAATCAAACACTAGGTCCATCAGCCCAGGCCTTCATACCAACCGGCGCAAATATAAAAGGAAGCTCTCTATGCAATCCGAGTCACGCAACCACTTTCCCTCACTGAATAATTTTATTCTGAAGCTTCCTCAATTCCTACAACCCACATAAATAAAATTATACTGGAACGCCTCCATCTTTGAAAAGCCTAATGTGTGGTTATACATGTTACTCCTTGACAGCAGACGGTGTTATTATTTATTAAATGTAGAGAAAAATTAATATTTTCATATACGAGGGATTGACCACAAAATAATCATAACTTGATAAAATGTGGTTGTCTGTTAAATTGCGGTGAAAACAAAATAAACAAGCAGCTTCCAAATAAGCATACAAAAAGTCAAGTTAAATTACCATTATGAAATTAATAAGAAGATAAAGATATTTTTAACAAGAGATTTAATAAAAACCGTCATTCAGGGGCTACATAAACTAAGCAGATTTCCCATGTGAAGTTTTACAATAGAGAAATCTGCATACTGGTAACACAACACCACCGTGATTAAATACAAACGGTAATGAGAAATCTTTCAGTTAATTAAAATAAATTCCCAACTGAAACGGCTTCTGAATTCTAAGAATAATTTATATTTTAATAACTCAAATTTTAGTAGTCCAAGAACTAAAGAAGGGGGGGGGCGGATGAACAGAACGTATTTGCATAAATCTCACAAAGTAACGAAGGTAAGGTAAGGTTAGAAACGACAGGTAAGGTTAGAAGAAGGTTCCACCTGAGCCAAGCAATGGCGAAAATGGCCGACCTAATCTATAGGTCGACCTATACCCGACCACAGACTTCATAAAAATGCAAATATCTTGGTTAATATTCAAGATAGAGAATAAATATAACAATATTTATAGTAAATTTAATTTGCAATAAGACTGGTTCTATACAATTTTTCGATCCGATGCATAATGGAGATATTTTGAATTTTCGAAAATCCCCCCTCTAAACCCCCTCCCTCTGGTCCGATTTCAGCCATTAACGAACTTGATCTGTCTTTTTACATAAAACGGTTAAATATCGAGTTTCGTAACGATCAAACAAAAATTGCGACCGCTAGAGCGTTAACAGACAAATATATATATACATATATATAATTTTGAACGGACCTCATTTTCGTTATCTTCTGTGTAGGATCGATGGACATTTGAAGAAGTTTTCGAAAATCGCGTCATGGGTACGACCTTAATAGCTGATTTCCCTCAAGGGAAATCTGCTAAAACAAACGTTCACACCTCCTTATCAAAACTGTTAAAAGAACCACTGAAACATTAAATTTTTACTCTTTAACGTCTGGTATTACAAGATGCATAACATTATCCTACAATAGTGTTTTTTCTGTATTTTTTTATCAGTTTTTATTATTACTTCATAAGCACACGTTTCAGGTCTCAATATTTGTTTTCATAAACTTTAATTAAAACCACATATTTATAAATATAGCTCATTTTACTAGTAAGATAAGTTATTTGAATTTCTGATTCATACATTAATCTGGCCAAATGAGTCGTTTAAAGTATGTGATATTTATTAACAAGAAACGCGCTTTGAGCTTAAATAATGTATATAGAGCGTTAGCGCCCGTTCGCACACAGGCACACGCAAACACTCTCTCTCTCTCTCTCACACACACACAAACACACACACACTCACACTCACACACACACTCACACTCACACTCACACACACCCAAACACACACACACACACACACACACACACACACACACACACACACACATACACACACACGCGCGCGCAAACACTCACGCACACTCACACACACACACACACACACACACAAAACTAAATGTGTACGCTTTAAATATGTACTCTAGTATTTACTCGATCCTTATAAACAAATATTTAACGCCTTCGTTTTAAATTATAGATAAAGTTTGTTAATGTACGGAATAGAGCCAGGAGTGGGATTTAGAGACACATTTAAAATATAATTAACATTGAAAATGTAAAATATCTACTTTATTATACTTTAAATCGTAAAAAGTGTAAGATAGCGATTTAGATTTGCTCTAGGAAAAGTATTTTAATAAATGTATACTACCGAAATTGGCAAAGTGAAGTGCTCCAATTTTAAATCGAAATAGGAACACTTCGTTTTCTAATACGATATAATTAAATGAAGTAAAATATGGTTTATTAAATAATTATTATTACAAATTAAAATAATAATTTACGATGTGTAAAACTGTATGAAACATCCGAGTCTAAAATAATGAGTTTATTGTATGGGAATTGCTCAATGACATCTAAGATTATAATATGACTAATGGACTTTTTAGCTTAAAATATTTCATTTTATAATGGAGGCAATTTTTATTAATTCTATTGTATTGGAAAAAAGACTGAAAATAAATTAAATGTATTATATATATATATATATATATATATATATATATATATATATATATATGAGCTGTAAATGTAATTATATTATGCTCTATTCAATGGCATTAATGGACTAATTACAATTGAAACAAAATGCTATATATATATATATATTCAAGATGGTCCAATGAAGAATACGCAAGGAAATGTATTGTTGCATTTTGTTACATTATCTGTTATTCATTAAAAGTCCGTCACGCAGGGGCTGCGTAAACTAAGCAGATTTCCCACGTAAAGTTATGCAATAGAGAAATCTCCATACGAGTGCCGATCAGTTACAGAAACGGCCGAACTAGCTTTTGGCGGGAACCATTGCTCGTCCGTTACACTTAATAAAAATGTAAATATCTCGGTTAATATTCAAGATAGAGAATAAATGTATATAACAATATTTATAGTAAATTTAAGTTGCAATAAGATTTGTTCTATACAGTTTTCCGTCCGACGTATAGTAACGGAGATATTTTGAATTTTCGAAAATCCCCCCTCCCACTGGTCCGATTTCAGCCGTTAACGAACTTGATCTTCCTTTTTACATCAAACGATTAAATACCGAGTTTGGTGACGATTAAACAAAAATTGCGACCGCTAGAGTGTTAACAGACATATATATATATATATATATATAATTTTGAACGGACCTCATTTTCGTCATCTCCTGGGTAGGATCGATGGACATTTGAAGAAATTTTTCGAAAATCGCGACATGAGTACGACCTCAATAGCTGATTTCCCATAAGGGAAATCTGCTAAAACGCTTTGCATGAAACCTATATAGACAACTTTATGTGAGTTGCTTCAGTAGAAGTCGAGGTTTTGTAAGTATTGACATTATGTAACTCCGAAAAAGTTGTAGTCAGCGAAAAATGCATTTAACAGTAATTTATGGGAATAGTTTTCTCAATAATGTAGAATATATAACATTTTTCGATACGCATAAAACGGAATTATTTAAGAATTTAAATGTATCATTGGTCTACTCACCCCCCCTTCCTTTAGTCCAAATCCAAATTTTCAGAAAGATCTAACAAATATAATGTTGAGCCAAAATATGTTGGTTGTCTTATTTAGTTTATTTTTTAAGAAATTAACTATATAATGGTCTTATACAATTTCCGAAGTTCATTAACTTAGTTATAAATTCAATTTCTAGTAAGATAATAAATATTTTGTGGCGTTCTAGAAGTGCAAAGAGTATTTATTTTAATGATGATGATCAAGATAACGTTCGATGAAGTCATAGACTCACACTCTTCCCCTGCATACTACCTAGCAACATATTATAGTAGTACAAGAAATTTCTATTTTTACTTTACTGATTTTTGTAAAACATCAGCAAGTTTAAAGCAATACGAACATTTTCTACATGACTTCCATTTTCTTTATTTTGTTTAATTACGAGTGTATATTAAGGATCAATGTAATGTTGGAATGGGAGAGCTACGGTTAACACTGCTATTAGCTAGTACTCATTAGTTATTATATTATCTTTTATTTGTCAAGATTCAAAGAAATTTTAAACCGGAGATGGAATTTTTATTGTTTATATCGTTTGTAGAAATGCATTAATGTGACAGAAAATGAATTAATGATGTTTCTAATCTTTTTATATTGATAGTGTGACTTTGAATCCACATTTTTTCCCTTTTTGAAAAGTCAGGCTATTCACTTAAACTCACTTTTGATGGAAAGTTTGTTATAATAAAGCCCTATACATTTCACACCTCTACCGGAGCTCATATGTAAATATAGGCCTCATGCCTTTTCAACGAAGTGAATTTTTATTCTTAACTCAATTTTAAATTACATTCCGTGATTTTACATGACTTCTAAAGGAGGCTTAAATCGATTTACATTTACAACCTCAAAAAATCCTATTCACTGAATAAAAAAATTAAGAGCAAATAAATCCACAATTTATTATATCGCAATTTTAGATTAAATGTTTTTGTGTTTGTGTGTGTGTGTGTGTGTGTGTGAAATAGTACTTAATATATGGTAAATGTTCTCACAATCCTCAATCTAAATGTAAAAATGATTTATAAACAATAATTTCATTGTTTGTGGCATTGCAAATGCTATTAAAAAAAACTTTAAATTAAAATATTTATGTACCTTATTTAAATGTTACTGAAAAAATGTTTGAGCAATGGTTAATTTATATGGGCAATAATGACTTCAGGTAATTTAATATAAGAATTGGTTGTGTAGATAGAGATAGTAACTATGGCCCATGGTAGTTAAGTTAACGTTTATGTTTGTTGCAAGGCAATCATTATCATAGCTAATATTTTTCTTTAGCTAAAGATTAAATTTAAAAATTAAATTTTCCTTAAGATTTAATCCTTCAGTTTCTCCTGAAGTTAATGTACATAGGACAATCCGTTAATGTATTTTGAATTACTATAAACAGATCATATCTATGGAATGTATTTACATATATGGAACTGGAAAAAGAAAATGTTCAACTTCAAGGTATATTTTAGGAACGCTAGGGTACAATAACTTTGGACACCCAACCATTTTGGGATCGAAAGATAGGCCTAATTTAGCAGCAGACGTTTGTAGAGTTGTCAGATCAGTTAATACAATGAAGCAATGGAAGGACAAAATATTGTCATTTTATTACCCTGGATGCTGTATAGTTTTTTTCTTACACATTTTTATAAAAGAAATAAACTACTAATATTTAGCTCTTGAGATTGGTTTAGTCTATCTTGTAAGAGTATATTTCAATAATCGTTGGCAAGTCAGTGATGTAAGTTTTTCAACATTTATCTAGTATTGATTGACATCCATATTCCATAAAAATATACTACTATGTAAATTAATTTAAGTTATATTAATTTTTCAAAATATCTTAATAGAGTAAAAATATAATTTATTCTAACGAATCGAGTAACTGTTGGAGCACTGTCTCGACATCTGTCGATGACAGCACATAACTATAGGCTATTTATCAATATTCATTTCCAATATTGTGAACAATTTTGTTTTTGAATGTATTAATAGCAGAAGCTAGTTAAAGGTCTAAAAGAATTGGACCATAGTGGACACTCAAAAGGGCTTAAGGTAGCCCATTTTTAAAACATGTTTCCTTTGATATCAATTTTGTTTTATGAAAAAAAAACCGAAGAGAACCATGCGATGGAACTAGGGACAAAAGGGATTTATGAAATAGCGAAAGCTATTTATTACTATTATATGATGGCATTTACCTGTCATAACTGTGGATGAAGTCGCCGGAGTGGAAGTGTCGGCATCGTCGCTAGCCTCGGCCAGGGCGCCGGTTCCTCGCGCGCTCTGGGCCGAAAACACTCAGGCCCTCCTAACGTCTGCCGAGGCACAGCAGCAACAAACAGACAGACAGACATCTCTTAGCAACAGCTATTGGTAGTAACCTAGAGCCAAGCAACAACACTACCTACCGGGAGCCAGCACAACGGGGGGGACACAACCCTAATTGATCAACAAGACAACATGGGCTAACAACTGTTCTGGGGTATTGGGGTCTTTTCTACTTACGGGCATCAGACACTGTACTAAGGAAGCCTGTATGTTTCTAGTCATTTATAGTAGAATATCTGTCTTAAGAATATGTGTTTCCTTGAGTGCAATGCATTACTTTAGGCGGAAAAGCAACCCAAGAGTCAGTCGTATTCGAAGTAATATGTCCCCAAAACTGGTCTATTTAGAATAAAATGAAAAAAGGTTCTTACTAACATCAGAAACTCCATAAAAATTCACATATATGAATATAAAACTGTTCTTTGGATAACACTTTCATCGTTTTTCGTCTTAATTTTGCCTAAACGTATGCAGTATATGGTCAGATACACAAAATTCTGTTAAAATGTTTAATGAATTTTTCATACCAGGAATTTGTCCATGTTGCTAACTTACAAACGTCCGAAAATAATTGTTAACAGCTCTGAAGCGTAACTAAATGAATATGGAAGTAAATAACCTTTAAGTTACAAAATTCCTATTATAATTCTTTGTGGGATGCAGCGTTAGCGATAGGCAGACTATTTTCTCTTAAAATATTTGATAAATGAAACTTTTATTTCATATTATTTAATATGTAACAGGCATAAAGTTGTAATTGAAGCCACAAAGTAGAAAAGACCCCGCAGAGGCTAATCGATAGAGAAATTGATCCATGTCACACTCACAGCCATATGACGAGTATGAACATGGATAGAGACGGGATATCCATATCATAAAAAGTGCGTAATCAGGCAAAATGTTTGAAAAAATCATCTCTAATACTCAATAATTCAAGAAAAATTGACGTTGTATTTTCAATGATCCGCCTGATTTTGTTTTGTAAAATAACTATCTTTCTGCAATTCTGTTTGAGCTTACTTTCAAACAGTGAATGCTTTTCAATGAAATTATAAGACTAAACTGTCATTTTTAATTGTACTCAGAATATGTGTAATATGAGAACCTTTGAAATAATTTTTAAAATGTTTCTTAACAAGTCACACATCACTACGAATTTTCTATTGCCAGGAAAATGGTTACAGTAACGATTTACTTGCTTATTACCAATTTTGTAGTCCAGAAGTTCAATATCCACTAAGTATATAAGTATATTACCATGAATATTTTAGCAATATACATTCACCTAGGTTTACGTGGTGAGCGAGCTCATATGTTGAAAATAAGATAATATAAATGTAGCCCTTAATCTAGTTTTAATCTATCCGGACATTTCATCTCCAAGACCTTTTATTTAATGCCAAACATTGAGCAATTTGTATAGAAATGTTTGATAAAAATACGAACACTTTAAATTTAAAATAGACAGCACAAAGTACAAAAATGTCCGGAGTCGACATGAAAAAAACAAAGTAATAATGCCATTCATATTGTTTTACCTTAGGTATCAATTTGTTTTCAGCGTGAGAATTTGGAATTTCTTTTATACAAAAGATTATACTAACAAAAAGCAGACAGCAAGTAATATTACTACGTAACAACACACATGATTGGGACAAACCGGTCTCGGAATTTCCTTAAAATCAATATTGATATCTCATCACAATATCTTTTATCATTTACCAAATGAATAAATTTCATCGAAAGCTTATGTCTTTAAATGATTTTTAAGCAATAATGTCTCTGTAGGGTATAGAATTTTTGAAATCCTGTCGTTTATGGAGATAATAGTGCTACTTGGTCTACGATGTGTTTAGATGAATATAGTAATGCATTTTATTTCAATAGAGTTGTTACTAATAACAAAATGTATTATAACGAAGAGTTTTTGTAAAAAAAAGACCACGTTTCTAGGAGCGCACCGTTCGTAGCAATTCTCAATTTGTTGTTCGGAGTAACTATTTATATTCAAGGAGTTTTTCCGGTAAACGAACTATTGCAAAGTATGAAACTCAGATACGCACTTTGTAAATGTCCATTTCCGATAGGTTTAAACAGTTTCCGGTATATAACATGTAGATTTTGGAATTAATGGAAACGTTTTGATGATTTAGGGGTTATATAAACGAGTATAGGTGTTGTTGTGCGGTGGCTGCGTGAGAGAGAGGGGGTACTAAAGGTTACTAGGCTAGTGTGCCGAAAAGAGGATCCCCTGCCCAGGACTATGGTGGAGAGAGCCTAGCGACATGCTACATGGTGTGCCTTGGCTAGCTTGTCATATACTCACATGAGGAGAGTGCTGCCCTTGACCCGCTCCCTTTCATCACATTACTATCGGTGCAGGGCAGGTACTAGGGCTGGCAGAGAGACGGCCCTGCTCTGCGCATGCTCCGCTCCCTTCGATCCCCTCACACCAACCCCCCACCCCTCTCCTTATCTAGTAGCGTAGGCCTAGCGCCATCCCCATACCGCCTATCATTCTGTCGTAGCTCTAAGTAAGAAAAATCTCCTTCAAATCCCCGGCCTATCGATTCGTGGTCGCCAAATATCCACTCTACTACAGCTCGCTTCCTCACAAACCTCCTCCATGTCCTCCATGCTTCGTATGTTAGTTTAGAAGAGACACAGCAAGAAAGAGCTTCCTCATGAAACACCTGTGCAATAAGCCAGTTATTTGGAGTTATATTTTAACTTAAAGTCATGTGACTTGCTCTGTATGTTCCGAAAGCTCAGAGAAGTAATACTAACAGTTCTCTAAACTACAAACACAAGTGTTAGGCAACATCGAATTCTTACACAACCAAATGATAAAACTCATCATTACGGGAGAGAATTAACTGAAAGTAGAAAATTAAAAATTAAAATTTACTCATATAAACAAGGATGGCCATGTGTAAATGCCATGCCAAGTTAGCGAAAAAACGGCTATATGAATTAAGCAGTTTTGCTAAACTGCAATTCCATGTCCACACATTCTGCAAACAATGAAATTGCCATCTGCAAGTCGAAATGTAGATCAGCTAACTGCAATGGGATAAGAACTGGCGAAGAATGTCTGTTTTGCCATTTCCAAATATTAATACCTTAATAAACATCTCTAAACTAATGAGACTTGGCCAATATCATCATATATATGGCTCTTATGAATCGCTTTGTAAAAACCAGTTAAAATTAAAATATTTTGTGACACCTGTAATATGGTATATAAGTTAAAACCAAATGTTCTACATATTCTTGTCCCTGGTAACGCTTGCGTGGTCTCAATGTCTATTTTAATCTATTAAGAAAAATAACAGCACTCCATCTAATGTACACACACATGCGTTTCATGATTCACCGTTACCAAATAAAAATCGTTACAAAATCAGTCAGCGAGTGAAGGCTTAGAAAAGGGGTATTATAATGCAGAATCGCAAATACCTCTATAATTATGTCGTATCATTATTTCTTGTTGATAAAGTAACGCCCTCAACTATTGTTTTATACATTGTTTTAAAGTCTAATTTATACGATTGGTATGATTGTTGTTTTCAGAGTTCAGCAACCACAATCTCATTCTTATTAATGAGGAAAATACAGAGTAGGATGTAAGTTGGTGTCATCAGAGGTTTAGTCCAGCAGGTGTGAGCAACTCTTTTATGTATAACTCTTTTAGGTTAATTTTAAAATACATTGACATTCATACTCGTAGGTTGTAAACAAGAAGTCTAATAATTAAGAAGAATAAGCTTTCATGGGGAGTATATACTCTACCTTAAGTAGAGAATAGGTTACATCCATTTCGAAATTCGTCCATTGGCCAGTACATTACTCATAAAAACACCAAATACCAAAAGGCTGACTCCCTGTGACTTCTTTCTATTCCTATTAATTTAAATAAACGACACATTTTTGCATCACTTCAATCAAACTTATTCCATTTTTAAGACATATGGGATGTTTAGTTTCAGAGCATGGAATCGAAAAAAGGTGTTGAGCATAATTTATAGATCTTGAAATATGAATTATTGTAATGTCAGCCTCCTCTTAACCCTCTCCCCCCCTCTTGACCAATATCGATAAGAAAAGGAATAGTGTATATATAGGAGTTACAACAGTCCTAATTATGACATTTTAACATTCTAAAGCTAGCCGTTTTTGAGTAATACCAGATTCGGGAAGACAGCACATTGAAACTAGACAAAATCCGTTCTTGGAGCGTCAAAACTTAAAATTGCATTGGGTTAACTACATTTTTTGGGTTTACAATACTCCCTTTAATCCAAGAAAGAAAAATCCCCGGGAAACATAAATTCACAAGTTACAGAGTGAATGGTAAATTTGTTGTAATTCGTTGTGAATTATAAACGATTTTATCAAATGATTCATTAATTAGTTCATAAAATAACTAAACTAATTTACTTTTTGAAGTAGCTTGAAGAGCTCGAGTATTTGGGATTATGGCTGTTCTCTGACTTTTCTATGGTCTTTGATTATAATAACCTTATGCAAAAAAAAAAAAAAAGTTCTAGTTCACTTCTCTCACAAATCAGGATCAAACTCCATCTCTATCCTATCACCGGCTTTGAAGGATTGTGCATTTTCGACTTTAACGAAGGATGGTGAGCATTGTTTTGTTATGCAATGTTCAGACTTGATGCAAACTATCATTGCTCTGACTAAGCACAGTTCTGTGAAAGAGTCCGAGCATTCGTGACTGAGTCATGAAGTTCTTAGCCTTCTCTCCGATAACTTATCTATCACAGATCAGTTGGAAAATAAAGTGAAAGTATTTGCAAACACGAACAGGCCTTCTTTATGCAAACGCACACTTTTCCCCAGATTTTAATGATCAGAGGACTCGCGCCACAAAACCAACATTCTATGGGATAACACACGTGCTAACAAATCCAGGGGAATAAACTCACGGAAGAGATACTGTTCAGTGCGGTACTAGCAATTATAGTGCGAAATATCTTGAGACAATCGAAAGAGGAGATTACTAAATTTGAATAAGGAGTTTTATTATGAAAACGAGTCGCAGGCAAATGTTAATATAACTATAAAAAAAGCAACCATTATAAATAATATATTATTTATTATGAATAATAAACTATTACTAAAATTAAAAAACGAATGGCTTAATAGTGTTTGTGGAAAGAAACATAGCGCAAACTGCCTGGCAAGTTACAGTTAGACGGTACTGCATCGATTTTATCTCTGCAAATAGACTATATTATTGCATATATCGAATTTCATGAATTACGGTATAAAACATTAAATATTTCTTTTGTTTTAAAATGTTAAAAGTGTATCTTAACTAGCCTCGTTGCTTCATGCGAGAATGGACATTTTGTAACGATTAATGAATTTTCTATTTGAAATGAACGTATTACCATGAGATCTGCTAAATAATCAGATTTACCAAATGCTGCAATGCCACGCTGATGCAATAACCTCCTACATTCTATACTCTATATTTATCCCGGAATATGTGAAATGTATCAGGACTTTTATCTCTAAAGGGAGGCTGAAACCTGGAGGTTAATATACGGATTTGGAAAAAATGTGTGGAACAACAATTGTAGAATACGTCATTTTTGAAGATTGGTTATTTTTCGCTCCGACAATATGTAGAATTATTTAAACTGTTCCCTTTATAATATGTGCTAATAGAACATGATTTAATTTTATAACGAATGTATTATATAAATGTTCTTCGATGATATATAAAGAAATAAAAGTTTTTTGGGAGGTATACTAGTACTTTATGCTAACTTTTAATGGAAATAAACACAGTTCATTTGACTCGTACCTTGTCTTGATCTGTATATTGATTGTTGGAATGCAAACTTTCCACGTTCTTGTTGCTCAATACATCGTTCGAAAGCAAATGTTTACTGGCTATCTTTATTTGATGTCGATCATGTGGGTATACGGCGTGAACTATGCTCGACCCGGAGAAATCTTGGCCCTTGTTCCTGGCCTCTGAATGAGGGGAAGTGTTCGGGGTCATGAAGGCTACGATGGTTTTGGGCAACTTCCCGAACCGAATTTTGCTAAGGCTAACGGATATAATTCGTTTTTTCGCTTTTATTTTGCCTTTTCTCAGACCTACCCCCCCCCCCCGATCCGGGACCAATTAAAAACAATACGTCGCTTGAATCAAGACTTTAGTTAATATTGCGAGATAAGTAAGAGTGTGGTTAACTCTGAAATCTGTAAAAAAAAATAAAAAAATCTAAACGTCTTACAACGGTTAAATACCTTAAACATTCAAATTAAAGGTCTTTAACCGTTCTTAATATTGGAGTTATGAAGAAAATGTATAGAACAACAATTACTCACAATTACAGTAAAAAAAAGATTGGCAATATAACCTATTTTCGAAATCCGACTCATAATAACGAACGTATTTCAAATAAGTATTTTGTCCCTTCTCTCATTCCCTCACCCCCTCCTCCCCCTACCATTCTGCTCTGATTTTATGTATTAGCGTACTTTTACTTATCTTTAGTTATACATGATCAACTTAAATATTATATTTGCCCAATGAAAAATTACGACCCCAAGAGTGTTAATAGTTTATATAAATGTGAACTAACTTCATTTTCTCCGTTTCAGGTGAAATCAACGGACATCAGCCTCCAGTAAAACTCCAATAGCTGCTAAAATCTAAACCCTGTTCTATGAAAAAATGTTCATTTCGCCGATCTTAGATGTGAAAAGCACCTTTCGTATTGAATCGCTGATCAATACTGGAGAAATTATTTTATGTTTACAACGTTCTACACTTTTACAACGAGTATGGATATAACTGATGATTTTCCTTACCTTGTGATCCCGAAGCTTCATATGGAGATTCTGTGTGGATCCTTTCTTACAATAAATCAATAGGGGAATGCAAATAAAAAAATTACTAGTCCTATTTACTCCTATTTTATGTGTTATATATTTTCATCTATTTGTGCAATAGCTACTCTGCAGAGTGAATGAGTTTGATACCTAACATCTTGTGCTTCCTGTGCTCTTCGTAGAACTTGGAAACTACGGGAATTTTTATAATTACGATTGACTAATAACTCTAGTATTGACATATTTTATTAATGCCGCTCATATAATGCTTCAAATATATTAAAAAAGAACCTTGAAATAACATGTATTGTAGAAATGCGACTTTTCAAAAGATGGTTTTAAATTTTAGCTAGCTATGGGGCTTTAGGATAGAGGTCACAAATGCAAAACATGTAGGGAATGTAATGTTTGGATTGTAGACAATCCCTTCCCATCTTCTGCCATCAAGGGGTTTTGTTTTCCTACTGCTTGGACGTAGCGCTGTCTCCTTGGATACCCCTCTGACGTAAGTATCCCTTCACCCTCATAGCTTTTCACTGACTTATCATCAATACAATACTGAGGCTTCTACGTCAGTGCGGCTAGTGTCATCTAATGTTATCAGGTTCCCTCTACATTCCTCTTAGATATTCACATTCATTGGGTGAGGTTCATGACTTTAGAAAAGCTCATACCACAAATAAGATTTCCACCACTTCCATTACCCCAATAATTTGGATCCTGCAAACTCAATCTTTATACTAAATATTTTTGAACAGTCTAGATGAGAGGAAAAGTTCATAAATTGGAATAACAAAGATCTGGCCATTGTATTCAGATATTTACAATTAAAGGCATTCAGTAAACGAAATTAATCCAAAAAAACTTTGTGAAGCTACTGCTATTAGTCTCTCTCATGTCCAGTTCAAATCTACACAGGTGCTCGAGAGAAACTCCATTAATTGTTCCTGTTATTTATTAACCCCTACTTCCTGCTTTGAAGGCTAATTGGGACGGATTATCAACATGTTATCACTAGCTAGAGTGGGACTAAGGATTTTATTTAATGAGCTCATCACTAAATAAATTCGTATTGTCCAGTTGTGAATTGACCTAACGAACCTAGGTTTATCAAGTGAGATTAAGACAAACGTTTTAACTTTGTTATGAATTATTCTGTCTTTTAAAGAGCATTAGTCGATTACAGTTGAAATTAAAATTAATTATTGATGTGGTTTATTCTTAAGAAATAAAACTTAAACTAAACGAGTAGTATTGCCTGAAAAGCACAATACCGGAAAGATTTTTTTTCGAATTACATATATTGATGTAAGCATTTTTGTTATAAAATATAGGATATTAGCTGAACACTCCCACAAACATTCCTATACATGTACAAACACAGAATTCAAGCTACACCAGCTCACAGGAGATATGCATAAGCTATCACTAATACTACCAACTGAATTGACAGATGTCAAATCGACTTTAAGAGGTTTCGTACGTAACGCATAATTTAAAATTTGTTTTTAAACTCCAAGTTTAATTTTTATATTATGTTTATATCTTTCAAAATAGTTTTATTTTTAGTGAGATTATTTTTGTTTAGGTTATAAGTCCTGGTGTTAAGACCTTAGCCAGGCTAGCTAAGACCAAGATAGCATTCATTACAATACTCCTGGTTGACATAAACTCCCTTATACGTGTGTGAACTCGATATCTTTTGACCGGAATCTCTGTTATCCATGAAATTCGGAATATATACTCTAATCAATATTTAAATTTAACTCATACCATCAAAGATGTACAAAGTATGTAAAGGAGCTCTAGTTTTGTTGTAAAATAATCTACAGATTAACTTGATCAAAAAGTTACCAAGTTTTATTAACATTAGCCAAATTCACTGGTATTACCATTACCGGTTCCCAGCAATATCATGAAATTATTGAAAACACAACGATCTTACCACATATAATTTAGTACTGTGCGTATTTTAATATATGGGAATAAGAAGAAACTGGGCTGAATCATGGTATTTTGAATAACATTTAGAATATTATTGAATTACTTTTATCTTCTAGCATTGTTGACTTTTATGTTTTAACATTAAATATTTTTTGCCTATGTAATTTTGTTGTCTGCTTCCTTATTGGCTGAGTCATTTGTAGAGTTGATAAGCGCTAGCTTACTAAGTATAAGAGAGCTCAATCTTCAAGCCAGTCGATAATTTCACTAAGAAAGTAGGTTCTTTGTAGTTGTTTTTAAACGACGACATATAAGCCTTTACGCATTTAAGTAATGAGAAATTTGTCTTCTTTAGTCAGGGAAGGTGCTCTACGTGTCAACAAAAGTTAAAGATTACAAAAGCTTATTAAGAGGATCCACCTTACTCGGTACACATTGCGAACAGTTTCCAGACTTTTGCTAATTTTATACTACACGAAATCCGTTTTTGTTATCATCCTTGATGTGTGTTACTCTCTTAAATCTATTGCTTTATTATAGATAACATAGATCTAGAGTGTTGAGAGAGAGAGTGCGTGTCAGAGCATTTGTGTGTGAGTGTGTGTGTGTGTGAGTGAGAGAGAGAGAGAGAGAGAGAGAGAGAGAGAGAGAGAGAGAGAGAGAGAGAGAGAGAGAGAGAGAGAGATGAGATAGCTAGACAGAGCGGGGGAGACATCGATCGAGATGGTGAGAGACACATCGCCGCCCAAGGTCTCATTCACCACACTCATACCAACCGCAGATGCCCAATATCCATGTTAACTATCAGCACTCACATATTGCATATGACTAACTGATCAATGAACCGTCACAGCCTGTAGAAGTGTACTTATAACCAGTCGTCGACAAAAAGTTATGAAATACCATGAAAGCTGGAGTACAAAGTAAAGATTTAAATCTAAACCTAAACCCAACTGTAATGTCATGAATATGTACATTTTTTTATTACATATTATATTATACTAGATGTTTATCTGTCCTTGACGTATTGTAAATAAATAAGGTTTCCCGAAGAAATATAAATATTGCATTACCTTTGCAAAGGCACGTAGTAATACTAACAAAGAAAGGGCAGTGTAGCATTAGGGAAGTTAAAATTTTCGATTTGATAAAAATTAATAAATTCCATATTCTGTAAAGCCTAATGTAAACGCGTATATAAAATATTATGATGAAACATAGGATGAATATGACATGCTAGAAAATACACGATAGGCTATATTTTATAAGTTCAAGTTATTTCCTTCACCTTCGTTATTTAAAAGTTTAATTCCGTAGAGTTACACTTTTGTAGTTTCAGTGATCTATTGTCTGGCAACAGGAAGGGAGAAATTAAGATTGTGGAATCTACTTTTTATTATGTTAAAAGATATATTCTAAATAGAGTTTAGTATTGCCAGTTTTTCATGGTAACGAAGATAATGACGCGTATATGCTGTGACTGTGAACAACTCTCTCTCTCTCTCTCTCGCACTCTCTCTCTCTATATATATATATATATATATATATATATATATATATATATATATATATATATATCACTCTCTCTCTCTCTATCTCTCTCTCTCTCTCCCTCTCTCTCTCTCTTTCAAGCTTTATATGTATATAAGGACACATACACTGTTATTCTATATAGGGTTGTAAGCGCTAAAATAGTCCGTATTAACTATTTTTAAGCTATAGAGCAAGAAGCGAGTGACCAGGCAGTTAAAATTTAATTTAAAATTTTGGATAAACCGTATTATTTTTCTTAAATAAATTTTTTAATTTTAAAAAATTATGGAGAGTTTCTACCAAAGGAACGTATAACACCAGGCACTCAATACTAAATGTTTTATATTCAGAAGTTAAATAGATTAATAGTCTAATCTAGAAGTTTTCAATTGGTGGATTTAATTTGTGTGTGTGAGCGCGTGTGTGTCTGTGTGTGTGTGTGTGTGTGCGTGTGTGCGTGCGCGCGGGTGTGTTCGGGCTGGATAGTTAGAACGGATCACCTGATTGATAGAATCAATAGCAGTTGATGAAATTTTCGAGTATTTCGTCATGAGTACAGCCTCATTAACTGATTCTCGAAATGAAATGTACTAGTAGTAGTTGCTTAATAATTGGATGATGTAGAAAATATGTTGGAGGTGAAATAGCAAGATGGGGTAGCTCTGGCGGATGGATAAATCTCCTTAATGATAAACGAGCTTAGATAAAACTCGCCACAAATATTCCACGCATTGCAGACTAGTAAACCATAGGGACATTTGATTTCATATATTTACAACTTTGGCTAAAATGAAGGAGTAATTTGGACAACTAAAATCCATTTTTAATTGATTAAATTTATTTATAAAGTCCTTTACTTTATACTGCGAACTTGCCAGTTAATCCTTGCTAATAATCTGACAAAAATGGATTCTGGAAGTATACTATTGTATCGCATTTAATAATAATAATTAACTCTAATATACACAAAAGAAACATTCTCAATGAGATAAACAAACATTAAAATAGTTATTTTAATAATTTGGGTCAACATTCTCACAGAAAAACAACGTAAATGAGTTGTTTTATACAACAAAAATACGAAATAGTGTGTAAGTGCATTTTTCACATCGAAAAATCGTTTCATTGCTATCATTTTTAAAAGAACCTCTGTTGTGAAATATTAAAATTTAAATAAAAAATAAGAAATAAAATCGTTGTATAAGATTCAAGTTAAGATGACGTCAACAGAAAGAATCCGTGAGAATGTGTTGGACGATTTCTTTAATGTTCAAAATTTATTATAGTTTATTTTATGGGGGAGGGGTGCCGTAAACCGACAATAAATATTCCTTATTAATTAATTTATTTTTTATGAAAGATCAATGTATGGAATGTGCTATATTACGGCGCTCATGTTAGGCTAAGCCTGTAGAACATCACTCGCTTGAAGGAAACACAAGTAACCATTTCACAATTACTGTAGTAAATACAATATTGCATTTAAAAATAAGCATATACGTACTTATATAAACCTCTAATTATGAATATATGGCAAAGCCTATTTCAAGTGGAATAGAAATATACTATAAACCAAAAAGAACAACTTTTTAAGTAATATAGTAACCAAGAAGTGGTTTATCTGACGAGAACATCAGTTTTGAGGTCATTATTCATAGAGTGGCCTGAAACAACCTAAATAGTAATTTATACGAACATTAGTGGATTAAAAATAGAGACTAATGTTAATTAAACTTGCATTGATATATTTACTATGAAAAATATCTTGATTTTAGCTAACTATCTAGCCATTTATAATCAATTTATATTAAATTATTTAATAAAGTCCATTACTATCTGCTACTGTGTCTAATTGAGACGGGATATCTTCAGTTTACTACCCTTTTTTAGACATATTGAAACTATGAATTTCCCTGAATAAATTCCTCACTAAATAAATTCCTTTTCTCCAGGTGTGAATCAAAGCGATGATTCTAGTAAAGCCTACCTTAACTAAATCACATGGGTTACGACTTTTAGGAGTATGGAGTAGTATAATTCTATTTTCGTAAAGTCGTTACAGGATTTTAACATATATAACAAAGTTCTAATTTTGGAAATAAGCGCATGAATCCCAGAAAAGTCACATATAATTAACTTTGTAAGAATGAGTCCTAGAGGCCATATTCAATATAACTATGGTCTGCAATTTGCATAATACAGACTTCCATGAATGTTTCTCTGGTGGATTTATTCTGCACTATGAAATGAGTAGTTGTTTTGAATGTGATTAAATACATGCTCCTGAAGAGATGTGAAGCATATTGAGCTATATTAAAATAAAATATTTTTATATGAATGTTCGGGTTATTGAGTTTCTAAATGACTGTTAACTACTTACGTATGTCTGCAAACAAATACTTAATTTATGGAACGAATAGAGGTAAGATTTCACATATACATTTTTCCTTTCCTATATTAAATACCATTATTGGCGTCTCTTGTGCATTATGTATTTGGTTTCATTATTGTATATTGCTTGATGGGTGAAATAAGAACATATTATGTAGATTTAAAACAGAGATTTGTACGTTAGGTCTAAGCTTATTGAAAAATATGTTTTGATTTATGTACTAATTTCTGTCGTAGCTATAATATACGTCTAGTAGGTTCAACTAAAATCAGAATTTTCAAGGGGATGAACAAGGAAAATAAAGGATCCCATGATATGAAGTAGAATACCCATTGTCTTCTGCATTAGGTTATAAACAATAAAGGCATCAGGCAAAATAAAGGGAGCTCCATTTGAGGCGAAAATTGGTTTGGAGGCGTCCTTCCATTGCCTGGACAACTTTAATGGTAGGCATTAAACTACAAATTAAAACAATAGAATAAACAACAATAATATAGCCCCCCTCCTGACATGGCAACAGTGAGAATTTAGACAAAAAAAGAATCTACGGAGTACAATTAAGTTAACTTGCGAATTGGAAAATGTGTTTTTTAAGGGGGAGAAATTTATCTGTATATCGGGAGTTTAGGGAATGTTAAGGGATGGGAGGTGAATAGGCCGTTGGACGATAGGGCAAGACTTCCGGAGTGAGACAGGACTTCCTCGTTCCTCTTTCGGAGTCAATCAATACGGTGGGACTGCGCATGTCCCGCGCCTTAAAGGGGAACACCCCGTCTACTATACTGCACCCAAACAGTCTCTACCACCTTCTCTCTCTCTCTCTCTCTCCTTCGCTCTCTCTCTCTCTCTCTCTCTCTCTCTCTCTCACTCTCTCTCTCACACTCTCTCTCTCTGTCTCCCTCCCCCATAATAATATTCTCTCTCTCCCACTCACACACACAAAATTTATTCACTTCCTCTAGTTTTATTGCAGTCACAAACGAGTTGGATAGGAGAAATGGATTCTTACGAACTCAAGCCACGCTAATTTGAAAACAAATCTCCGGTTGATGCCATTCCTCATGAAAGAAGTGACAAATAGTGAAGAGAGTTGAAATAAAATTCCCAATAATGACTTTTATTTATTTTGCGATGCTAAACTCTTTTTCTAGGAAACAAACAAATATGTTTGATCCTCCCAAAACGACTAGAAACAATAAATGTAGGTGAGGAATCAAGCATTTTTTTTATTCGTGAGTACAAGCAAACACTTGTGAGTTCCATGAAGTGAGATAAGGGTCACCTTAGTAACATATGAAGCATTTGAATGCTTATTTATGTTCTATCTAATGTCTACTAATAAACGCCTCAAAAATGATTTGCTAATACAATCTCTACTCTATACAAAAGAAATCATCAGGAAGATTGTAATATATTTATTAAAAAACGTAAGTTGTACTAGGCTTATTGAGAAACTTGTTTTGATACTTGTCTTCAATGCAGTCGTATTTATAACATACATCTATTACTTTCAACTAGAATCTGGATTTCTACGGAGATAAACATGGAAAAGAAAAGGACCACATGACATGGAGTGAATACCCGTTGTCTTTTGCATGAGATTACCAAAAGTAAAGGCATCAGGCAGAGTGAAGGGAGCCTGCTTAATATATATAATTAGGGGGCACATAACATATAATTTTCAAGTTTTTATTCTAGTGGAAAAGCTTTTCGCGTCTGACGCAACTCGAACGCGAGAGTTCGGAGAAACGTGTTTCCTGGGTAACTTTCCCAAAACTTTACCAATATAGGTAGGTACTTATAGTTTCACCAAAAGAAAAAACACCCTGGTACAAACCACAGATACAGGTTAGTACCAAAACACCTACTCTCCAATCCAAAATATCATAATACTATGCTCGGTGGTGATCGTTTAAAAAGGAGGATTTAAGACTTAAAATATAATACTCTTGCCACATGTACATATCATATTTTCATATTATTTATTTATTGTTATTGTATTGCCATAGTATTTGTATTATAAACGGGATAAATCATTAGTAAATAGTTAGTAATTTTTATTTTTATAAATATTGTTAAAAATAAGTAATTCAATTTATTTTTTTGCCCTCAAAATCCACGTACGTTTGTTCGTGCTGTTATATAAATAGTCATAAGAATATGTAGTTCTCATTTGGTCATTATTAGCATTTTTGATGAATCATTGTAGTATCATGATAGTATGATATGAATTTTTACAAGTAAATCAGTTATTATCAAATACCAGGAAATGGGTGACCATACTTGATATGTTCTCGGTATTCGTTTTTTTTTCTTATGTTATGTAGACTTTACGTAAATATGAATATCGACGTATTCCAAAAGAAACCGTTTCTCAGTTAGGCATCTTGAAAACACTTAGCATCATGGCTAATGAAACATAGGTTGAAAATACCATGACGCAGTCAATACTAAACGATCTCCATCACGTGGACAGTAGAAATCTTAGAGAACAATTGTTCAGAAACAGAATAAATATGTCTGACTCTAATAGTTATGTAATTTATATAAAATTAATGGAAACTAGCCAATGTTACCTGTCAAATGCCCTTTTTTATATCAAATGAAATTAATACTACTTTTTACTCATTCCATCCTTAAATGTAACTATTTTATGAAATATATACCCTGTTTCATATTAAGGAGTAAAACTATTAGATCTTATAAGTTTTTTGAAGAAAGAAAATACAATTAACTATATATTCTTTCCTATTTCAGTTGTCATTTTAGGCCTTAAAAATCCTTAGACCTCAAAGGGGATCCACGATCAGTTTTCAAACAGAGTATCCACTCAACATTTGACCCCCGTTACATTATTCAGGTAGACTAGTAGTGAGGTCACCAGCGGTCAACTTCCTCCTATAAGATATACTAGAGACTCAAATCTCTTAGCCATTTCAACAGGATTGTCAGATGAATTTACTCACTAGGCTGTCCAGTAGCACCTAGGAACGGGTAGCCAACTACTGAACTAAATTTATCTGGTTATTACTCATCTCATCATCGTGCTTAATACTTCTATGAAGTATTTGTTTATTTATATGATTCGTTGTTCTTGTTTTTTAATTATCAATCTTTGTAAACTTTGTAACGTCATCAGTGTGTTTCAAAAGTTATTATCAATTGGTGTGCATTCGAGATAGTTTATTTGTTAAGTTTGTGTAAATGTCAATCAGTGTTGATAGGTTATTGGTTAACGTTTTATTTTTTACATGTATAGACAAAGATGGGTGAAAAATATAAAAAAAATCAAAGAGGGTTTCCGTAGTAGACATGATACGTATGTACTAACTAGTAGGTTTGAACGAAAAATTGTTGGAATTGAACCAACGGAGGTCATTGCCTATTTATTTTTAATACAACAAAACATAATATTACACTGTTTAGTATTTATTTATGATTATGGGAGTTATGTGCATCTAGAAATATAACTATTGAATAAAACTGATAATTTTGTTTAAATCTTGAAAAACGTTTACTCAACTCTTTAATAACAATAGATAATAATTTTTTTCATTTAATTAGATGAAAAATGTCATCTAATGAAATGGCAAAAAAAAGTTCTATAAACTAATCATTTATTATTATATAGATATATGTATTATATTATATGTATTTACTATTAATTTAGACTTCACCGATACCAAAGCGGATGTTACTTTGACACTCACTATGACTTGCCAGGTTTTGTAGGAACTTTTATCGAAATTCTTGTGGCATGTGTGAGCCTCAACAGATATTTTCTACTTTTTTTTTTTTTTTTATTAACATAAATTATAAGTTTTTAGGCATTCAAATTGCATGAAACTATTTATTCATGGAATGTTCACTCCCGACAATGTTATTATTGAAGGTTACAAGTTTTGCCGTGGTGCTGTTAATGATCAATTATTTCTTACAGATAATTACAACTATGATTACATAATACTCTATCCCCAATCATATATCTCATATGAAGGGAATTACATGTTGAAAATTGGCAAGAACAGTTATAAAATGAACAATTGCACCTATTGAACTTTTGTGTTGATTAATGGAAAAATCCTCTTTTAGTGTTAGTGATAAAATCTATTTTATATTTCTTAATAGTTTTTCAGTTGCTCATTCGTAAAGGCAAACGTTTTTGTAGTGATTTAGTTATACAATGTTTCTATGTGTATCCGGTCTTAATAGTAGTGAAGCAATATTTAAAGTTAAATACTGTATGTTAGTTTAGTCACCATTTTGGGATGAAGGAAGGTGAAGTTTGATATTCATTATTTAGCGCAGATCTGTACTTAATAATCTACAAGAATTCATTTATTGCCGATCATATTCAGTAAACCCACTCATTCCACCATCGTTGTGTTTTCGGATTACTCAAACTAATTTACTTGTGTTCATCTTAAATGACTTGGTACTCAAGAATTTATTAGCTCAAGGCATTAATACAAAATATTATAATTCCTTATAACTATATGTATTTTAGAAAAATTAAACGAGTAATATAACAACTGTAGCTTCAGCAAAAGTATAATTGGTAACGGAATGACTGATATTTTTTTTTATTTGTTTTAAAAAAAATTCATTTATATAATTTTTTAGAATGCAATAACATTTATTATTTATCTTCTTATTTTGAGTACTCAGGCTATTTTAACTATGTGTTTACACTTTGAATTCCATGTATTTTGAGCTTGTATTTCTTTAATTGATGTTTTATTTAACCTCGCAAGCATAAGAACTGACTTTTGGTTTGATATCTCCATATTCAACGATTCATGATAGATTTTTTTCTGTCAATACCTTAATGAACAAAAATGAAAACTGACAGTTCTGATTTTCGCAATATATTTCGAGCTAATGTTTTATTCTGTTTTTAGAAGTTTCATAGAAGAATGGTATACTTATTACACTTATATTAATACTTATTTCAGCTTATGAAGAGTTTACTTTTCTTCAATAGTACTATGTACCATGGAAACAGTAATAACACAATTGATTGGCATATCCGCCCTATTACGTACAAAATAAAGTCATTGGTGTTTCAGTTATTGCCCTTCCAACAGATTATAAAAGGACCCTATTACAGATCATTGCAAAAGGCCTAGATTCATAAGGATATAGGGCAAAAATAAAACTCTAAAAATGATTGCAGCATGTAACTGCCATTGAGACCTTTGGATGCCATCTAGCGGTTCTCGCTTGAACTAACAGCTGGTCGTTCTTTTTCCCTGTTACAAAACATCAAGCCAACTTCAAAATAAAACAACTTTTTAATGTCATGTGTTGTATTGATTTTTCACACTTATGGTCTAAGATTTAATTTATTTATTTCAGCCCCTTTTCTTATTTTAATTATAGCCAATATACAGACTTAATTATGACTATTGTATTATATTAATTCTCTTATTGTAGTTTCGTCTTAGGTTTGTTATTTGTTCTATATTCATTGATGAGAGTTCTGTTGAAAATCTAACTAAGATTTTAAATGAATCATTTACAGCTTCACAAAACATAAAATTTATCATTTTTATTTGGCACTAAAGATGAGTACATTTCACTGTAGTAGTACTAAAAATACGTCTTGGTTATTTATATCTGTGTATTTGGCTTAAATTCGTTCACGTGTCTCTGTGCAAAAGCTGCATATCGAACTTCCATTTGAAATCTAACTAATCCATCTCATTAGTCACTTAATAGGTTTCATTATTTTATTATTCTAAACAAATTGAAGACATGTCTTCCCTTCAAGGGACGAAAGAGTAAAGCTGCTCGTCAGTAATAGGAGAATCTTCTAAATGATTTTCGAAGGGATTAGAGACTAGAAGGTGAAGAATCAAGAGCAACGCCGAATCCTACATATAGTGAGCCATTTTCTGCTAATTTATTAAGAAAGACAGACTAGGTCCGGGTGGAAGATAATCTTTATAGATCTAATGATTTACGTTTTACGATTATTAAACAATGATACCGTTTTGTTCCTCAAATAAATTTAGTTGACACTGTACAGCTAAAAAAATAATTACACTAACGAATTCAATATTATAAAATGTGTGTTTAAAGCAAGAGCATAAGAGGCTTCCATGTAGTGGAAAATAACCCAAAAGATTATATTAGATCTAGAAGAGAGGTGCATGTCTGCCATGATTAGAGGGACTCGTTACTTGGCGAAAATGTTTTCCTGAAAAAATTACTCTGTGTTTTAATTAGAGTTATTTATTTACAAGTCCCGAAGGGAGTTGTCTCATCTCCTCTATAAAAGTTTATTACGTTAATTATGCTTCCATACCGTGTGTTTCGTGTTAGCTGAAACTGCCTTTTAAATAAACAAACTTTGGCAAGCCCGGTCTTATTTATTCACGTACATACGGCAAGGGGAAAATCAAACTGGTTCGTAGTATCTAGATATTAGTGCTGAAAAAAATATGTTCATTGCAAGTTCCATCTTGGACCTTTTTCTCAAATTTATTTACACTGTTTTCATAGGGCGCCATGTAGTCCACTTTTTCAAGTAACTATTCCTTTGTTCAACATTGCTGAGCGAGAATTTAAGATGTCACCATGGAAGGAAGATAAAGGTATTGCTAAATATAATTTTATAATGAAGTGCAAGCATCCCATTTACTTACCCCAGGGTTTACTTACCCTAGTACTTAGCATGCCATTAAAAAGAGTTAGTTTATAGTTTAATATTTCTGGACTGCTTTAAAATAGCCTTGCAACCTTTGCTTTACATATTTTTGCATAGTAAATTCCCATTGGGTGGGGATCAATGACATGGAGTTTGTAATTGATTTGAGTTTACTGGAAAAAGTTATTCATTATCATATACAATGTATATATATATACATATATATATATATATATATATATATATATATATATAACACAATACCATATGATTCTCTACTTTCACAGTCTCTAAGCCACCACTCCTGGATTCAGTTTTTAACGAACATTGCACCGTTTTCACATGAGTTATTCAAGAAAATAAATGTTAATCTGTCCATAATCAATTCCTTACGTTATAAAAAACAATATCGATCTATTGGTTGTTCACTATTCACCCCCAAAACCACTGTACCGATATTATTTCGAACAAACAAAAGTGAGAATTATAAATAAAACCGTAATAAACGAATGACATTTCCCGTTCATTTTTCGGAAAATATATAGGAATTACAAGGAATCATCACATGGGGAGTAATTTTAACTGCACGGTAATGAATAACCACGTTTAAAAAACATAACAACAATTAAGTACAACTGGTGTGTTCTGTTTCAATCAAAGAAAAGTAAGTACTCATAAAATATAATTTGGCGATACTATTAAGTCATGCACTCGATTCAGGTTTATATTATTGAGGATGTAATCTTCTGCTGGATGTCATGTTACTGAAATTACTATATACTTACAGTTACTGTTTATATATATATATATATATGTGTGTGTGTGTGTGTTTAAAACTGGTGAAAATTGGACTTAATCGTGATGAGTTCTATACACAATAATGATTTATATTGGCCACGAATAATTATTGAGTAACAAAAAAAGGTGGATTAGGTTTACATTTATTCTTGGTGATCCGGTTTTTAGTATAAAGGTTAAAGTGCTACAATAAAAGTGGACGTTAATTAATACTCCTGGAGAATTAAAGAAAAACGAGTAGAGTTGCCGAAAGAGGTTTACGAAAGAAAAATATGTGACTTCTGAGATGGAGTGTCAACAATTTTGTATATAGTGAAGTCGTGATTGCATAATATTCAAATATTACATTTTGATATTAGAATTAAGACGTGTTTCAGCAAATAAATAGCATTTCCTAAAGATGTGGACACACGACAAAATGGAAAATCTTAAAAGCTCCACGTAAATAATTAATATTAAAATAACCTAGGAAATTATATAGATTAGACCTTTTTGCCTGGCATAATCTGACTTCGGCAGTGAGCAATATTCTGCTATATTCTCTTCACATAAACTTTTTACCATTAGCTATTGGGCTTTTAATCATGACGATTTTCGAAAAAAAATCTTGAAATTCCGGTCAAAACTCCGTTCCTCCCTCCCTCTCTCTCTCTCTCTCTCTCTCTCTCTCTCTCTATATATATATATATATATATATATGCGTGTGGGTGTCTACAAATAAATATTCCACGTTCTAGAGTTCGTAATTTTTCTTTGACCGTTAGGAATCGCTATTTAAAGTTTTTAGGAAAAACTTAAAGGCAAGTCTGTAAATGGCTAAAATTTGTCAAGAAGAAAGGAGTATTAGGTGTGGTGAGGTCGAAAATTTGAAATATATCCGCTGAGACCGATTGGAAAACTATATACAACTAATCTTGTAGCAACTTTAATTTCCAATAAATATTACAAATACATGTTTTCTCTTCCCCGAATATTAAGATAAGATATTTGAATTTTTTTGTTTTCTGCCTTCAATTAACCCCAGCTACTGTTTTCTTATAACAATAAGCTGATATAGCATGAAAGGTTTTATTTAATGCATTTATTTGAAACTAATATTTGAAATATGTATATAATATGTTCGAGTACGTGGTTTTACGTTCAGAAAAAAATAATATTTTTAGTTGATCACTACAATACACGATATTTAATCATTTCTTACTAAAATAAAAATTATAATGGATAATGACTGAAATCTAGCATTCAAGAGGGGAGGATCGGGGGGAAACTTAAAAATATGAAACTGTTCCATTATTGTGTCGGATAAAAAAAAATATATAATCAATCTTGATGAAAATTTTATTTTTCTCAACTATTGTTTTATTCGTGAATTCTCTAACTGGAATATTAATTCAGTTTATTTATTTTTTTTTTTTTTAGTTTTTTGATTTCATCCTTATCATCCGATTTTCAGTTTGCGTACCACAGTCACTAAATATGTTCTCTCACTCGTACAGTTTAATTCCTATTTATATAGGTTTCCTAGTTCAGAGAAATGTAGAATAGATATTGATGAGATTATTAGTCTGCCATATTCCAGCAGGAAAGTTTTCTTAGTTGAGGCAGCACCTGCGTGACGTACGTTTTTTAGTATTTGAGACGAATCTTAACAAGGAAGGGGAGCTCGAAGAGGATAATCCAAATACTGAGCATCTTCCTTTAGAAAATTTATTTCCAGTGGTTTACAGATTTTTGAGTACCAAGCATCCATCATCAGATAGATCTCAGACGTCATACAGTTCAGAAACCAACGTCCTCTGTACAGTACTTTTAAAATAATGATAGCAACATGCTCGAAATTATTTTAAGTTCTGCGGAAAAATTCTCTATTTGAAAGAGATCATATGCTCCCAATATGAGTAGTATACGACAAACGTTTGCTTTACTGACGGTCAAGAAGAAATGATAACACCTGGGAGAGGAATGGTGTAATAAATTATAAATTTTGCTACATTTTCAAGAGCATAAACGAGCTCCCATTTCTTAGAGGGAAAACATTCTAGTAATTCCAAAGTAAAAAAAAATATCGAGAAAATCCAAGATGGTAAATACACGTGAGAGGGAGTATTGGAGTCATTAGTTCTGACCTAGAGTGGAGGCTTAACACTTTTAAGAACACTTGAGCTATTCGGAACTCTACACATGCGAAAATGAAAGTTTGGTAACTTAATAAAATTCTCTACATGAAACTCAGAATCTTTTTTTTTCCCTTAGTACTTTGTCCTTACACAAATATGGGTTAAAACACCTGATCAGTTCAAACGATTCACTACAATACTCAGGAATTTATTTCATTCTTTGGTACTTCTCTTTATGACTCACCTGCTACAGTTCTGATCTCGATGGAGGAAATAATGGAGAAGAGGAGTCAATGGCATCGACGGTCCAAAAGAGGCCTTTGCAAGCTGGCCTGAATTAGTGCTCTGAAGGCAGATATACTGCTGACACTGCTCCAACTGATACCAGCTAGTTCATCCATCTAAATTACTGTCTCTTTATCGCCTTCAAATATCGATATCAATGCAGGTATCAAACAAGAATTTATGTAAAATAATCGTTATTTTTATGGCAAAATTGAAAATTAAATCGTTTAAATGGAGGGTTCAAGAGTATATCTTAAATAGTAAGACTCCAGCAAAAATACAAAATTTTGTTATATCTCAATAGAAAATCTAATATTAGATCTATCCCGACCGAATGTCTTTCACTTCCTTTTAAATCCATCTGCTCAGTTCTATCCATTACTAGTTGTGTTATTAACCAAGCTCAATCATTTAACGTATAGTCATTTCTCAAGTCCTCGGACATGTAAATTATAATTATTTATTAATTATTTAGTTGTACTAGATTAAAAAATTCTACATTGTTGAGGTATTTTGTAGCTACATTCATGTAAATATATTCTTTTAATGAGCCCGTTTAGATTCATGGTTTTTATATAATCTTTAATGATTCGAGTTGTCCAGCAGTGAAGACTTAAACCCCACAGGCCAAAGTATTACTAGCAACAGAATGGTATCACAATATCGCTAGATTTGACTAGCCCTCCCAATGTCTACAGCTTCTACTATTCAGTGAGCCTCTATATGACAATGTAGACATATAGTAGTAGTTTCAGACAACAGGCAATGGTGATAAATTCTGAATAGCTGCGTCTATTGTTTTGACAAAAATAATAAACCCTGAATATTTGTTACTAACCAAACAAGAGAATGGATTAAAAATTAAAGAAACTGCACAAATGTTACTCGTTACAAATGTTAAACGAGAGAATGGCTTTAAACTACAAGATCAGAATAGTAGAACCCTTACGAGAGAATGGGTTGAAAATGAAAGAACCTGAATAAATGCTACCTAAACGAGAGAATGGGTTGAAAATGAAAGAACCTGAATAAATTTTAGCTAAACAAGAGAATGGGTTTAAACCATAAGGCCAGAATAGTAGTTACCACCTACATAATACAATGAGTTAAATACTAAAGAACCTGAATAAATACTATCTAAACGAGAGAATGGGTTAAATATTAATGAACATGAATAAATACTACCTAAACGAGATAATGGGTTAAACATTAAAGAACCTGAATAAATACTACCTAAACGAGATAATGGGTTAAACATTACAGAATCTAAATAAATACTACCTAAACGAGATAATGGGTTTAAACTATAAGAACAGTTACCACTTATACGAGAGAATGTTTAAAAAATTAATGAACCTGGTTTGTTACTACCTACACGAGATATTGGGTTAAAAATTATAGGACCAGGATATTAGTGACCACCTATATAATAGAATGAGTTAAATGTTAAATTACCTGAATAAATACTACCTAAACGAGAGAATGGGTTTAAACCATAAGACCAGAGTAGTAGTTACTACCTATATAATAAAATGAGTTAAATGTTAAATTACCTGAATAAATACTACCTAAACGAGAGAATGGGTTTAAACCATAAGACCAGAATAGTAGTTACTATCTATATAATAGAATGAGTTAAATGTTAAATTACCTGAATAAATACTACCTAAACGAGACTATGGGTTTAAACCATAAGACCAGAATAGTAGTTACTACCTATATAATAGAATGAGTTAAATGTTAAATTACCTGAATAAATACTACCTAAACGAGACTATGGGTTTAAACCATAAGACCAGAATAGTAGTTACTACCTATATAATAGAATGAGTTAAATGTTAAATTACCTGAATAAATACTACCTAAACGAGAGAATGGGTTTAAACTACAAGACCAGAATAGTAGTTAACGCCTTTTGTTTTAGCAGATTTCCCTCAAGGGAAATAAAATATTGAAGTCGTACTCATGTTTTTCTATTAGAATCCATAAAAAAGCATAATCCTATCCCTATAGAGTGAGGGGAATGCTACGTAGGTAACAAGTCAGCTATGCGCCAGTAACTTCCCTAGCCAAATGGGATCACCCAAATTTCATACTGAATTCTGAGTGTTATAGAACAAAAAAATCGCATAAAGTCTGTTCGATATTTTATACATATGTATATCCTAAAACTTTTTTAATGTATGCATATAATTCATGTTTTATGCACACACACACACACACACACACACACACGCACACACTCACATGAAATTTGGCATGCATTTGTCGCTGGTTATTCATGATCATCGAGGCGGCTCTACATAATTCACCTTATACTTTATTTGGAGGGCCTTAATATGAGAGACTAAAACGTTAAGTTGAGGAGTCCTGAATATTATACTTCGTTGGGAAGCTCTTCTTAAGGTTATGTTTCTACCAGTAACATACCCATAATTGTTGACGTTTTCATACAAAATCAACTCTTCTTTACATTATTTTAATTTTTGTATAATTTACAAATTGTCATCCATTATTAATTTTAAGGGCCTGCATGATAAAAATCATTTATTTTTGTATTTCCCTTGTATGCTTTTTTTCTTTTACGAAATCAACGTCTTTTGGAGCTTATTAAAATTAAATAATAAATATGAAGTATGTTATAACAGTTGACCCAACTCAAATTCCCTTATATGTATAAAAAAAATAGCAAAAAGAAAATTGTTAACTATAAGTGATATATATATATATATATATATATATATATATATATATATATATATATAAAATACCCGTAGTTGAAATTTAAAGGTTTTTAAACATTGTTAGTGATGTTAAAAGGTTTAGTTGGAAAGTATGCCAGCAAAGTAGCCGGCTGAATACAGAGACAGGGACTGGTTGCTATCTGCCAACACATTGCTATGCTAAGACAGCATCAGTGACTGCATAACATTGAGGCCTCATGGGATGGCCTAGCACCGTTGTAACCGTACCTCTTGGCTCTCACAACAAGAACAGGCGCCCAGTTATTGTACCAAATACCAAATGGATCATGTACAATAGAAAAACAGAAATATTATCAAGGAACTATAGCTTCTATGAATTTATAAAATGGATACTCTTTCATTTTTATTAGGGCCTATTGTTTAAATTGTGCTAGTATACTTAATGTACTCCTTTCTTTCGGTTTACCGTATAATATGGATTTATTGATAATCTTCATTATTCAGAGAATAGGAGAGTTATTAAAATTTCAAGACTGATATATTCAACTTACAACCTAAGTTATTTATCACTGATGCTTTACGGCAAAACAAAACTGACTCATACCTCCATTTACCTTTCGATAAGTTTCGATTTATGCAACGCTTCTTCAGATTTCAGGGTTGCTGTCCTGAACATAAGAAGGACACGTAAAGACCTCAAGATATCTGGAATGTTCCATGCATACATATTATATACGTATACTTCACCGAAGATAACCCTAAGCCATTCTCATATTTCAAACCAATTAGGCCAAAAATAACAACCATTACTTTTTTTTAACTTTATTACATAGATTTATTCTTATTTTCAGGACTAATTTAAAACATAAGTTCTCTTCCAAAGGTGGTTAGGCCCTCTACAATTCACATGTAAATTGAAATTCAAGAAAAGGAAAAGAATTTGTAATTCGTCCACACCGTTTATAATATATAATATAAATGAGTTGGTATATGTGTGTGTGTGTGTGTGTTTTTGTGTGTGGGTATATATATATATATATATATATATTTATATATATATATATATATAAATTTTGGATCAGAGTTGACTAAAGTTCATCATTTTGGGGGGGAAAATGGTTAGTAAACACTCAGTCCGAACACCTTCCATCTTGATAATTATCGTTTCGTATAAATGATTACCGTATTGATCACAAGCACCATATCGATCAATTTTATTTACTACCGTCCACTCAATGCTACTAGGGCTACTCGGGGTGGGTTACCAACGAGTTGTCACTTTTTTCCTGAGAGGGTGGGGTTAAGGATCTTATTTAATGAGTTTGCCCCTAAAAAAATCCATATTTCTCACTCGAGAATCGAAATCACGACTCAACTATGAAGGTTTACCTTATATCAGATAAGCCTAATAGTACAGGAAGTTGACCCCCATTTTTGTCAATACATTATAAGTGGAAGTTACATTAATGTTGTATTCTGCATTCTCGCAATGGTTAATCCCTGTTTTGTTTGGTGAGGAACATCTCTTAACATTGCTGGGCTTTTAAGTGAGATCAAAAAACGTTTTTTGAGCTCAGGTTAGAGTGTTGACTTTAATCTCACATGGTAAACCTGGAATGGGGAGTTCAATTCCCATCTGGGCCATAGGAATTTATTAAGTGATGGAAGTCATTAAATAAAATCCTTAGCCCCACCTTTGCTAGAAAAAGGTAGTACCTGTAGACAACCCGCCCCAGTTAGCAGTTGCAAAAGTGGACGTTAATAAATAATTTAAATTAAAAAAAAAACGGTTTACCCTGTAAACTTTTTTTAAGCACATCGGCAGAGTTTAGCCCAGAGGCATCACTCTAGGCACGTCCTACGTCGGACGCTCTGATGATGGCAATGCGAATTCCTGAAACCGCTAACGCCTGAAACCGCATTTTTTAAAATAAATTTAGGGGAGCCACTAAACTGTTCTGCTCTGTTTCTGCATATTCTGATGTAAGATTTTCTTTTCAAGGAAACAATTAAGAAACATGTAGATTTAACCACAACAGCAACGGTGTACGTGCTTATATGCACGTACAAAAACGCAAGCTCGTAGACATATATTTATATGTATATGCATACAAAAGTGGGTGTGTAGAGATGGGAAAATAAAGTTGCAATGGTTCCTATTTGATGAAGCCGGCATCAACACCAATTTGTAATTTATGGAAGTCCATAAAAGATAATTGTTTAGAGGTGGGGGGGGGGTAATAGATTAAGGATTACGGGAATAGTTGTAAGCCAGTGCTTTCTCTAATATAACTACTATAAAAAGGAGATAGTAGTATAGAGTGAGAGAGAGAGATATATCCCGTTGGAGGAGTTAGCGGTGCAGGTCCTCGACCTCTTCTCCCCACTGACCGTTATTCCTCCTCTCTAGCAGCTCTCTGATTCATCAGCTCTATCTCCTCTTCCCATCCCCTCCTAGTTACACAGCCCAAACGCATTTCACCTACTTTCGACCTCTCCATTAATGCATCTCACTCGGCTAGACCGCCGCTCACAAGTTGTGACCGATGCTCACGTCCATTAGGGGCTGCGTAAACTAAGCAGATTTCCCCACGTGCAGGTATAGCGCACTTGTGACCTCATCTCACCACGTATTCTCTATTTATTTATCTATCTATTTATTTAAGTCCATCACGCACTGGCTGCGTAAACCTATTCATTTACATTATCCCTAAAATTAAAAAAATAATGTTATTCTATACACATTTTCGATCTCACTTATAGTAACGGAGATATTTCGAATTTTTAAAATTCTCCCCCTAAACCCTCCCTCTCCCTGGTCCGATATCAGCTGTTAAGGAACTTGATCTTTCTTTTTACACAAAACGACTAAATATCGAGTTTGGTAACGATCAAACAAAAATTGCGACCTCTAGCGTCATTTACATATATACATCCATATATATATATATATACAGTTTTGAACGGACCTCATTTTCGTCATCTACTGGGTAGGATCGATGGACATTTGAAGAAAAATTTCAAAAATTGCGTCATGAGTACGACCTCAATGGGACCTTAAGGGAAATTTGCTAAAACCGATGAGTCCAAAGTGGGGTCAGGGAGGTAACTGACGACTGACAATAAGAAAATACGAATCACACTCGAGATTCAAAAAAATGCACAGAGCAAAAAAGAGAACATATGTATATAATAACATTTAAAGACAATTAAATTTACGACAAGATTA
This sequence comes from Riptortus pedestris, assembly GCA_019009955.1. Classification (NCBI taxonomy): domain Eukaryota; kingdom Metazoa; phylum Arthropoda; class Insecta; order Hemiptera; family Alydidae; genus Riptortus; species Riptortus pedestris. Next base: position 145,371,671 of record CM032228.1, on the reverse strand, counting down.
GTCTATGCACTTTTTCGATCCGACTTTTAATACTGGAGATATACAAGTTCTCCCCCTCTAAACCCCCTTCCTCCTGGTCCGATTTTAGCCGTTAACGAACTTGATTTTTTTTTTACATAAAACGCTTATATTTCGAGTTTGGTAACGACAAAACAATAATTGTGAACGCTGGAGAGGTAACACACACACATATATATATATATATATATATATATATATATATACAATTTTGAACGCCCCTCACATTCGTCATCACCTAGGTGGACTCTACGCTGTCTTTAGATCCGGTTATTCCATAAAGGAAATCAGCTATTGAGGTAGTACTCATTCCACGATTTTCAAAAGATTTCTTCAAATGTCCATCCATCCATTCTACCTAGGAGATGAAAATGAGGTCCGTTCAAAATTTCATATATGAATATATATATATATATATATATATATATATATATATAATATATATATATATATATATATATATATATATATATATATATATACATTGTTTTATCGCTACCAAACTCGCGTTTTATGTAAAAAAAAATCAAGATTATTAGCGGCTAATAATTACAGGTAAAAAATGATGCACTGTAACACTCATTCACGTTGTTTCATAATTAATAACAAGGATACAGTCTGTTCTTTTTGCAGATTACCCTTAAAGTCGCAATTATTTGTATATATATAGTTGGTGGCCGTGTGTGTTAAGGCGTTGGTATCCTCACTAAGCTGGAGGTAAAAATAGGTGTATGTTCGATCCACGGCACGGAGAACATTAGTTCATTAGTCCTCTACCAGAGATTGTCGTTACTTTTTAACGTACACTGTGCTACTACGGCTAAATCGGACGGGTTATTTACAAGTTACCACCCTTTTCCAGCCAGGGTAGGACTTAGGATTTTATTTCACGAGGACGTCACTAAATAAATTCCTATTGCCCAGGCAAAAATCGAACTCGCCACTCTAGGTTTATTACTATGTGAGATGAAGGCTATAACTCACATGGCTAACCTGAGCCCCCGCTACCAGAGAGCGCTAAAGTCTGAAGAGTAAATACATCTGACATCGCCCTGTGATGACTATGATTATAACTCTGTTAGATCCCGGCAAAAGGGAGGCTGTGAACTGGCCTCATCAGTCTACTAGAGACAACACATTACAGATTATCCTTAGTTACGGGGGTTGTACGTCGAGTTGATCACTCACTTAAACACTAGATTAAAGAGTTTCGCTCGTTGACATCTAAAGATCTCAAAGGTCTATAATGAACACCGAGAAAGAAAAAAATCGTTTCGCTAAAAGTTTCATTTCCAGCAAGCATTTCAATTTTAGTTTATATAGGCATCATAATACTATTTGAGAAATTCAGAATTCACGATGAGATGAGACGACTAATTGGTCATTCCAGCATTTTTGAAAGATCCTTATTAGTATACACAGCTCTTCGTGACTGGATTTTACTAGCCCTGCGCACTATAGTAATGACTTTATGGATAAATAAGGGGTTTATACAAAACATCTCCAATCGACAGTTTCTAGTTACATACTCTGGTATACTCTAGGGTTTGTTTACATGAGTCTAGCAAAGCAAGTCAGGTCTTATATTATTTGTAATTTAAACCTATCGTGTTCAATCGACCTATCCAAATGGAATCTGAAGTTTAAAAAACAGTTTTTGCTAATATTCTTGCACTTGTAACAATTGGATATCTTTAATTTTGCGAGTACCCGTAAATATTCATTAATAATTAATTTGACAAATTTTAGAAGTAATAATCCACATTGGATTGACGTTATACCAAAATTATGAGCCACAAATGTTGTTTTATCCTCAAGTTCTGAGAAGAAGGATAGATCCCAATAGGTATAACTCAGCCTTGATGTGACAAATCGTTAAACAAGAGACCACTAATAGTGGAAAAACTACATTTGTAGATTTAGCACTGCTCTTTTAGAGTAAAACATACTTATTAGATTAAATTATAAAAATAAAATCTCCTCGAGATATTGAAGGACACTTAGCTCGATAAAAACGTCTCTCTCCTTTAAAATAAGGGAGGAATTTGGGTTTGAAGGGATGCTTCTCCGGCTGAGAAGGGCGTACTTCAATGGCTGATAATGATAACTGTCTTCTGTGTTAAACGAATACAAGATGGTTGATGTCTATCATCCAACCTTTGGCTGAAGAATGACTGGGTAGAACATATTTTAAGAATGCGTAAACAGTCTGAAAAAATGGTAGTCAGTTGAGGAAAACTAGCTGAACGTGATGCATGTGGTAATATATCTATTTTCAAATCAGGTACTTTATTTTAGTTTACAAACATAGTCAAGACTATGGTCGTATGTTAAATATAAGATCCTAGCCATTATGGAATATAGGTTCTCTTCTGTTGGCATAGATTGGGATTTCTATTTTCATTTTCCATGAAATGTACCGATTTCTGAAAAATAAAAAGCTCCTAGAAAAGTTTTACAAGATCAAAAATAATTAATGAGATCTATAAGTCATGGTCTACCACATGGACTCCATTAAAATTCTTGGGTACATTGAGCCTTTCCGTGCGAATCCATCAATCTTTGCCTGCTTCCCATTGTATCATATACTGCCAATTTTTCATCATAATTTAAGAGGCGATTCAATATGTATACTTTCATACCGTGTAACATTCAATTTGAAAGCATTATATAGCATTATGCTCTCGTTTAAAATCATATATATGAAACACATAATTCGTCAGATTCCATTGGAAGGAAAAGAAAATGTAAACACCTACATTACACAATGAGCTGAACGATGTCGCATGAGAATGAAAGAAAAAGGATTAATTTATTATTATTATTATTATTATTATTATAAATAACCTAGGAATTAGTGTTCATACATCAAGGCTTTCAATTAATGAATTAAAAGCTATTTATTCTACGTCGTGATAGCTGAATGAAGACATGTAAAATACCATTCATGATCAAATAGAATAATTAATCTCAACGAAAGAGAATGATGTCCTCAAGTGGGACTTGCAAGTCCATAGTTTGTAAAGTTCAATGCAGTGACTAGACAACCTGAAAATATGACTTAAGAATTATGAAAAATTGACGTCAAATGATAATGTAAAGTAAGGAATAGAACTTCGTGATAAAAATGATCTTTAATGAAGTTTCAAGAAGAACTTCTTACACCATGGACTGATAAAGGTAAATTAAGAAAATTTCTCACTTGCTGAAATGATGCTAAAATGACCTCTCATTTTGTTAATTATTAGCCTCTTACTAGGAACCGTAGTTAAACAAACTTAAAACTTATGCTGGATATAAAATATTCAACGTACACTAGCTCTGTATGAATCTGTGCGTGTGAATAATAACATAAATAGGAGAAGGGGTTTACGAATCAAAATAATATAATAAATTTAAAAATATAGTAAAATTTTACAGTAAAAACATTGTAGGGCATAATTAGATTCACTGTTTTGCTCATATAAACATTCTTCAATGCAAGCCATAGGACAAATTTATTTATGATTTCAAATTTTAAGAGGTGGTTCTCTAGGCCAAATTGGTATCTTAACATACATGATCTTTAATGTTACACAAAAAATATCCAGTTTCCTATTAGACAAATAAATACTGAAGCTGATTGAGTATATCTATATAAAACTCTATGCTTTGTCTGATTTTCTAATTAAATTCAGTGGATCCATTTTTTTACATTTTAGATCATCCTAAGAACAATGGCATCAAAATTGATAATCTGGTCGGTTGCCCACCCGTCAATCACTCAAAAGCATCTATGAAGATTTCTATGAACTTTTATATTTTTTAGTCAACTATTCCATAGGCTATATGGAAATTTGAATTTTCAACTATGAGGAGTCGGTTATTTTAGCGTGGTCACATATTCGGCATTAGCTTCGTTAATATTTATGTTATTTGTCGTTAATATATGTATTATTTGTTTTAAAGAAAACCTGTAAAGTACATTTTGTGTTTAGAATAACGACTACGGTCTTAAAACATGTTTACTCTTAAGAATTTCAAATGTTGGACTTCGGGCTTACAGACGCCCTTGCTTTATTCTTGTTCTATGAATATGCCTTAAGTCATTTTTTTTATGTGTTAAGGGAATTAATTTTAATAGCATGTTTTTTTAATTATACACTTTGCTATGGTCGTCAGGAGTGGGAATTATTCATTAACGATTTGCTGATTCGTTAATCCAATTCGTTTTTCGTTATTGCAAGAGAAAGCATCTCTATTTCTACCCGTCAACGAGTATCGCGGCTTGTATATATTGGTCCAGTTAGAGAAAAACGAGTAAAAAAAAACAAAAAAAAAAAAACCTTTCCTGAGTTCTTTTATTACATTTTAGCCGATTTCCCTTAAGCGAAATCAGCTATTGAGGTTGTACTCATGACGCAATTTTCGAAAAATTTCTTTAAATGTCTACCTTGTATATGACGAAAATGAGGTCCGTTCAAATATATATATATATATATATATATATATATATATATATATATGTAGCCACTCTAGCGGTTGCAATATTTGTCATATAGTTGCCAAACTCGATATATAATCGTTTTATGTAAAAGGAAGATCATGTTCGTTAACGGCTGAAATCGAACCAGTGGGAGGTAGGGGGTTAGAGGGGGAGAATTTCGAAAATTCAAAATATCTCCGTTATTATACGTCGGATCGAAAATGTGTATAAGACTAATCTTATTGCATATTTATTGTTCTATAAATGTTGATATTTTAATATTGATACAAATTTTCATATTTCATTGAAACATATTTTCTCTATCATGAATATTAACGGAGGGATGTGACTTTTTAGTTTTTGCCTTTGAGTAAGTTCATGTGACAAGGTGCCTAATTCAATACCATTAGATGATAGGGTTATTTCCAATGCCTTTAGAGTTTCCCCTTTTCTTTGGAAGCTGGTAAGTTTTGTAGAAGCCCATTCATTCTTAACTTATGTCACTCAGATTAGAATATGACTTCTTTAAAATTTCCGCTTAATGTCAAACTAGAAACTTCTATGCATTCATGCCTTTTATAGAGCACTCCACGCCTTCATAGGAAATTATAAATAAAAATTCGAAAAATAAAATTTCGACGTGTTTAAGGCAGCTAAAGTTCCGTCGCTTTGATTTGTCGCTTAAGAAAAGAATCTCTTCGTTACCAAAATCTTTTCGAATGATATAGATTGAGAGTTTCTAAGTTTTGTTTTTTTTAACGTTCCTTAGTTTAACAAGGGGTGAAGGTTAATATGGTTAGAAAATTTAATCTATCGACTATAAAACTAAAAAAAAAAAATGTTCGCTGGCATAACAGTTTTCCCTTGATGACCAATTAACTACTCAATTTACTCTCAGGGATCTCAAATAAGAGAATTTCTTGGAGCCATCAACGTTTGTTTAATATCTGCAAGGCGCATTTCTTATTAAAAATTCTAGGGAGGTAATGAAAAGTTTTTCACATGTAGGCTTCTTCAGGGCCGAGCGTCTTCGGTATTACGATAAGTGGAATGCCTTGAAGATTACTTTGCCGGTCGTAAACGGACGCACAATAAACCGAGCCTGCCGGGTACCCTTGGGTTATACCAAGCACAGAGATGAAATGAAGAAATACTTACTGCTAACTCATTGGCCTAAGAATAAAAGGCTGAGCTAAGATAAATAACTGAATGAATCTTTATACAACTGAGGGATCATTAACGAATGACCAAAAAAGTAATGTGGGTAGGAAGTTATCATTTAATTTCTCCAATTCGAAGAATGAAATACTGCACATTGGATAGTACAGGTAGGTGGGTAGTTATAGTAGTGGTATTATTGTTATTTATTAACGACCACTTTATGCTACTGACGCTAATCGGGACGGGGTTTCTATAGATCGCAAGCCTTTATTAGCCAGAACCAGGACTCAGGATAGTATTCAGCAAGTCTGTCACTCAATAAATTTCTATTGTCCACATGAAATCGAAACCATGACTCTCGGTTTGCCATGTTTATTGAGACCAGCAACTAAACTCATACGACTCATCTGACCTCCTGTTACTCTTAAGACAATGGTACTCTTGTAACACTTGAAAATGAATGCGAGTAATTACTTGTTTAATATTTGAGCCAGACATTAATGGAACAACAATTGTAGAGCACAAATAATAAAACAGGATTGGTTCTATAACATTTTTCGACATGACTCATAATGACGCAGGTATTATGAATTTTCGAGTATTATCGAGTATATATGAGTTAAATAAACATTATTGAGTTCAGAACGTAAAATCACAAATGATGGATTCATCACACCATATATTTACTTGAACCTCCCAGAATAGAAGTTCAACAATTCTTCGTATATATGATTTGAATAATGTGGTTCATTCATCTTATAACAGCTTATTATTAATGCAACATGAGTAGGAGTGGGGGGTCTACTGAAGGGCGAAAACTAAATTATCTAAATATCCCGGCTAATATTCATGATATAGAAAATATGTATAGGTTAACATTTATAGGAAATTAAATTTGGAATAAGATTAATTCTATACAAATTTTCGGACGGAGCTATTTCGAATTTTTGAAATTCCCCCTCTAAACCTCTCTTCCCAGTTCAGCCATACACAAACTTGATCTTTATTTTTACATAAAACATTTAAAACTGGAATTTTCAAAAAACAAAAATGGTGACCGATAGAGCGTTAATACACACACACACACACACACACACACACACACACACACATATATATATATATATATATATATATATATATATATAAACTGCTCAAAAATGAATAGGGATATTTGCTGTTTTGTGGTATGTATGGGGCCTAGCATATTTTTTTTTGTTATAAATATCATTAATATTTATTATAAATTATTGTCTTTTTCCCCCATAAAAAAGAAATTTAATTAAGATCGATTTAATTAAAATTAATAGGGTAAGAAAAAATAACCAATATCCTTATTCATTTTTGAGCAGTATATATATATATATATATATATATATATATATATATATATATATATAAAGGTGTGATCGGAACTCATTTTAGTCATGTGCTAGGTAGGATCGGGTGACATTTAAGGAAATATTTCGAAAATCGCGTTACGATTACAACCTGAATAGATGATTTCCTGAAATTGGGGTTAAAGGGAGATATGTCTCGAAAAAGGTAAGATACTTTGGTATCTTAAAACAGGCTTGAATATGAAATTTGAACATTGCAAGCCTAGTTGTTTTTGATTTTCGTGTGATACGTACGTATAGACGTCGCACAAAAACTTGTCAAAATGGGTACAGGAAGTGCCACAACAGATAATTCCCTTCAAATCACATAACCAAAATTCCCCTCTTGGGTCCTTTCTAGCCTGAATATATGTTGTAATCCAAATATTAGAAGAATACAACTGTATTAAATTCTAACGGTGTTTCCTATGATTATAATCACTAAATTGAGATTTTCTTTTCTCATCTTAAATGTACCATTACACAAAGGGACTTCAAGAAATACTGTTTGTTTGATTTGTTCCATAACTACCTTTATTGTAAAGATGTAGGCTGATCAGGGATTAACGTAAAAGTTTTAGGAATGATCTTCAATCAAGCTTAACACGAATTTTTAACATCACTGTTTTGGATGTATTGTGTATTATTTGTAATTATTCAAGAGAAACTTTTTTTTCCAATCAAATTCAATTAATTATTTGTTGTTTTTTTTATAAAACATGAGTCTATTGAAAGTCAAGCCTACAAGAATTTACATATTTTAGGATAATCTGAAGACAATTATTATTTTCAACATTAATATTTCTAATATTCCCAAATACCTGACAAAACATTATACAAAAATGTCTTGTTCAAAACACCCACGTCTAAAAAGTGTATACCATATTGAATTAATGCTCAGAAATAACCGCTGCAAAAGTCTTATTAAAGTAAAAGCTTCTCTTAGACCATGATGAATTTTTTAATGATGAAAAACTACATACGATAATTTCGTGGTTGCTTGAGTATGGGGAATCCTTATGGCCATGAATTTATTTGTAACATTTCTATTCTCTAAAATTTCAATATCATAGAAATAAAATGTATATCCGAGTTTATGGTCGTAGTTTGTGAGTGGAAAATGTTATATTTTTCATTTCGCCGTTATACTTAGAATTCTGTTATTCTCTGTTCTTTTAAGCTCTGGGTCATCTTTTATCAATATCTTGACATTTGGTTTTGAAAACTGATTCATTTCAAGCTCATAGTAATGTTTCTTTCTATTCCTCACCATTTTTGTATTCAAATTACACTTGAAATTATTGGATTATACTTTAAATTAGACTGCCTAGTATTCTCTTGTTATTATTATTTTTTTCTATCTTCTGTTGATAGTTGCATTAATTTTAGCTATTTGAAAGATATTGCTTTATATGTGACTGTTGGTATTTTCTATGCACAACAGCATAATTTTACTTCCACTTTAAATGTTCTCTAGAGTCACTATAATAACGAAACTTTGTGTGCCTAATCTTCGTTTACAAATATCTTTAATATAATTAACTTCTATTTCAATTTTTTTTTTAATAAACTTTTCCTACTTAATTTTTTTTAAAGAATTCCTATACAATTTCTCTACAATAAGATTAGTTCTATACAAATTTTTGATTCGACTTATAATAACGGAGATATGTTGAATTTTCAAAAATCGTCTCGGTAAACTCATCCACCCCCTGTCCGATTTCAGTCATAAACGAACTTGATCTTTACTTTTGAATTAAACGCTAATATATCGAGTTTTATAATGGTAAAACAAAAATTGCGACTGCCAGAGGGAGTAGATAGATATATAATTTTGAACGACCCTCATTTTTGTCATCTACTTGGTGGAAAACATCAATAGCTGATTTTCCCTTAATAAAAACCTGCTAATATAAGGAAAAACAATATTTATCATTTACATAGGAACTGTTTTCATATTTTATTAAATAGATTACGTTTTGGTTTTTTTTTCAACGGTTTTTTTACAATTGGTGAATTATTTGCAATTAATGACGAAATTGTTGCAAATTTTAAATTTCATTATAAAAAAATAATCGATGGAAAATACAAGATTATGTAACTGCGGATTGTAGTGGGTGTGTGGGGCGCCAACCTGAGATTAAACCAAGGCAGTCCCTCAGTCATTCGGAGTCTTTCGTTAGTTTTGCTGCTTGAAGAGGCGTTAAATTTTGAACGGACCTCATATTCGTCATCCTAGGTAGAATCGATGGATATTTGAAGAATTTATCGAAAATCGCGAAATGAGTTCGTCCTCTATAGCTGGTTTCCATTAAGGGAAATCTGATAATAATATTCAAGATAGACAAACAGTGTATTGAACAACATTTATAGAAAATTAAATTGACAACAGTGTTGGCTATATTCGATTTTTTGATGGGATCCATAGTAATGGATTTTTTTTGAATTTTTAGATTTTTCTCCTTTAACCCCCTCCCCCTGATTTCAGCCTTTAACAAACATATGCTAAAACGCAAGATAAGTATAACTAGCAAAGCTAAGAAAGGTTATTGTAAGATGAGTTTGTTGTAAGATGGCTAGGTTTGTTGGAGGGACCTTATGAAGGAAACACCCCTGGTTTTTGGAAAGCTGGTGGTTGTAAGCGGTATGTTGGTTGGCCGGCTGTTTGGTTGGTATAGGAATGCTGGCTGGGGGGCCGTTAGTTGGAGCGGTTCAAGAACTGCCGAATCCAGGGGCAACGAACCCTTATCGCCTTATAGCGGTGTCTCTCCTCTCTCTCTCCGCGCCTCGCCCCCAACAATTAATACATATAATAAGCTTTGAAATCTTTGAATATATTAGATAAAATATACCGTGAGGTAAATCTGAACAGGCCACAAGAGACCGATACCGGAGTAGTTAATATGACACCTCAGGAGAATATAGAATAGGGTTCAATGAAGAATATTCACCCCTCAGATACATGTATTATATCTTTATAGCTATTAATTAAATCGTAGTAATATAACACATTTGCTCCAAGCAAGACCTGTAACTGTCCTAAATCCTCAAATGCCAACTACTGCTTAGAATCCTCCGATGTATCCCAAAATAGACTGAAGGTATGTCAATTTAATTAAAATTATATTCCATATCATCGAATAAGCTGATTCTTCTAAATGGCCATTCTCTTCAATATCTTTTACGTGATCAAGTAACCATAACATCACAAATGTCTCACATAGGCTATTTTTTTATATTTCACGATTAAATCAACTTTAAAGAGTTGGAAACTGGGCCATACCGTTCAAGGGCCGTATGGTTAAGTTCATCAGAAAATAAATTGTATGTTACGCAAATATTTCAGAATGAAACCTTAACTTTCTTCAGCCCTAAAAGTGAATTATTTTCTTAAAAGTTTGTCACAAAATGATTTATAATAAAATACCATTTAAGCCTTTTTTTGAACAAAATTCATTTAAAGGCTTTGCAATGGTGAGTATTTAGTACTCTATAATGGTTCTAATAAAAATGAGTTTATAGTTCCATTATATCTGGGTTTATTTTCCTGCCATTTTTAATTGCCTAACAATACCCAACTAAAAAATTAAATGTTCATATTAAGTAGTTTATTGTCAATCAATTCAAGTTGTTGGGGCACTTTTATAGGAACATGATAACTACCTGTCACCGTCAATAGACTGTAATTTTAAGTTCAGCAGGATAATTCTGATTCTCCATCTAAGCTGTTCATTCGTGCCACTATAGCTTTTTAAAAGGCCTTTATTTCACTTTGAGAGTTACGTTTTAGTAGTCTATAAAGAAAGAAAAAAGTCTCCCGAGCATTATATATTACAAAACTTTCGTTAGTTGTATCACTTATTTTAGTAACAGGTTCCGCATTCATGTAATATACAATTATAGCATGAGTGAGCTATATGTTCAAAATCATTGTCGTTGACATCGTTATAATGGTTTATTTGCAGAAAATAACAGATTCCAGTCAAAAGTGTATTTTCCTCTATTTATTACCATAAATGTGGCAAGTTCTCGTTTGGAACTTGGAGTAATACATTTTCTGCTAGGTTAGTTTAGACAACCAACCAATAAATAGAACCTCCCACCATCTAAATGTCTGCCAAAGTTCATCGCCAAATGAATAATATCTGTAATTGTATAAGAACAACACACCTAACAAAACTCTCTCAAGAAAATTTTTTTTTATTTCATTATGAAGCTTAAATCTTCTCAGCTGAGGATGACTTCAGGGGGCTTGTTCTTGCTATGACGGGAAAAGAACTTAACCGGCATCGACATTGGCTGAGAAAATCTTAAGAATAGAAAGAATTGTAATTACAAAACGCATCCATCATTTATTATTATTTTATTTAATATTCTAAATATATATGTCCAAGTCAATAGAATGAAGTTTAATATTGAAAAGGGGGAGTGAGCTGACCATACAAATAGCATTGTATTTAATTTTGAATACAAGAATGTTATGGTTTTTCCCGCAAAGACTTCAGAAGAAATTAATACGTTAATAAGAAATTCTTGGCCATTTTCTCCATTCTGGTCCATCAAGACCATATAGCAACAACGCCATCGTAAGTACATATTTACATCAGTTCCAATACGAGTGATGATATGATTTACCTCTATTGCAAGAAATGCAGTATCTATTTTTTTTTTTTTTTTTTAACACATTTCATTAATATACTTACATTTTTTTTCTTCTGGATAACGCGTCAAACTGCCACATGAAGGCAATTTAAATCAAAACAACCATATTGTATACGCTTAATTCAAGCTAATGATTAAAAACAATATGAAATATAACTAAAGTAACTACTGTACTTTTAGTATTGTGTTTCAATAATAAACCTAGAGAAAGACAAAGAATACTGCTCTAACTTCAGGCAGATTTCATAAGTTTGTTCTGTCTAAACTCATGTGAACAATAGGAAACAATCTGATATGGGCTCCACATAACTTCTTGTTCTCCTATTAAATTTAGTGTATAGAATGTTTTGTAGCACGTTTTTTGAAAATCATATACGAAACTCCCGTACCAATCCATAGAGCATAATATATAGAGTTTTTTGTATGATAAATAAAAATGGCCCTATAAAAATCTTTTGTATCTAATACGTACGTAGAAATTTGCATTTTTTAATTTTCACCCTGTCTAAGCCCTCCTAGTCAATTTTGATCAAAATGGAAGGTGCAAAACGGTAAATTACAATAATCATAAATTCGAAATTTCGACATTCTATGTGTACTTATAGCCGTTTTTGAGTTACTCGCCAAATATCAAAGAAATCTTTAATAAACGCAGTAAATCAAACTTTGTACGAATTCTACGTTGAGATTTGGCATGTGTACAATCCCACACTTCTGCATGGGTTTCACGCCATCATTACTGGATTATGGTTGTATAGTTTATCCATCTGCTAGCGGTAACATTCTTAAAGCGTTCATGTAATTCACTTTACTGGGATACGCCTTCTTAGAACTCTTCGAGCAATTCTCTTCAATAACCTTTCTGAAGAAACTAGAGAACCACCAATGATTTATAGGAACAACCCGTTGTATTCATAATTTCTTTACAGGTCATTGAACAGACTCTGTGTATATTATAAATAACTCAAAAACGAGCAAAAGGATACCAATAATATTTAAACATTCATAATCATGGAGTCACTAATCACTATCATGGACTCATTTGCCTCCACAGCGGCACACATGGAATTAAAAAAAAAATTAAAATTTACAAATAAAATCTTTGCTCTACTAGTGTTGATATGTCGTATTACAATTTACTGGTTTAAAAAAGCACAGCCAATTAATATTCACCGGAGGGTCAAAACTAACGACGCCACTGGTGCGTCTTGGAGGTGTTTAAATCTTCTCTCTGAGCTAGACCTTTTATTCATAATTTATATTTTAAATATTTCAGCTGACTTTAAATTCCCTACTCATTAATTTAATTGCTCGAATATGATTCTTCATTTCAGTGGATTATGAATTTTATTCAATGCTTGTGTTTCTGTAAGATACTGTTCCGAAAATACTAATGACTTTTAGACCGATTTATATGCATTCAATAGGAATAATGATCTATGTAATTACTTATCCTTGTGTCCAAAAATGCTTAAACATGCACACTCAAACATGCTTATAGGTTGACAGAGATGGTCTTCAATACCAATTAATGAATTAAGTAAGTGACTTTTTTTATCAACAATGGACTCAACGGAAATAAACGGTAGAAGAACGCATTACATGAATTGAATAATAAGTTGCCTAATGCATATTTTGAGTTGTTCAATTTGAATTTATTTGAGTGAGAGGTTTTGAGAATGGGTGAAAGGTGAGTTCATCGAAGCTATCGATAGAAGAGGGCTAAAGGTGGGAGAGAGAGAGAGGGAGAGAAAAAGAGAGTGCGAGAGAGAGAGAGAGAGAGAGAGAGAGAGAGAGAGAGAGAGAGAGAGAGAGAGACAGAGAGACAGACAGACAGACAGAGAGACAGACAGAGAGACAGACAGACAGACAGACAGACAGACAGACAGACAGACAGACAGACAGACAGACAGACAGACAGACAGACAGACAGACAGACAGACAGACAGACAGACAGACAGACAGACAGACAGACAGACAGACAGACATACAGACAGACAGACAGACAGACAGACAGACAGACAGACAGACAGACAGACAGACAGACAGACAGACAGACAGACAGACAGACAGACAGACAGACAGACAGACAGACAGACAGACAGACAGACAGACAGACAGACAGACAGACAGACAGACAGACAGACAGACAGACAGACAGACAGACAGACAGACAGACAGACAGAGATAGTCTGAGGGGACCATGTCCTGACCTTGCTGGACAGGTCAGCCAGGTCGCTCATAGCCACTCTATGTTTTGGAAGTAGGCACACCTCAAGGTATTGAAAATTTAAATTATCCACGATGTCATTAAAATGTAAAATAAGTCTTTCAGTCAGAGTTTGCGTATTCAAAACAGATTTTCTTTGTGATGCAATCACATCTCACATGCTATTTCCTATGCCTTCCTTATCTTAATGAGGCTACATATTTATGAATTTATTAAATACAATAATATGAACGTGGGAGTCAAAAAGGCAGAGGAGGCTCTGTTTATTCATTTCGAAGTTAATATAGTAATACTACTAATTTTCGACATATCATCAGTTTCCTGGATGATAAAATTTGGGTAAAAAATACTAAGCATCAAAAATATAACATGGACCACCTTCAGTTAATTGATGAAGCTGATGCCTTGATCTTGAAGAACCTATTAATTTCTGTATTATATATTATTTTCTGTTAGACTTTCAAATTGATGTGCGTATATATATATATATATATATATATATATATATATATATATATATATATATATTCACCATAGTTTTATTCTTCTAACTGAGATCATATAGTCTTTACAGGACAAGCCTCATTGTTAGTTTGGAAACGGTAGGTAGATACAATGGCCAACTTGATTTCTTTGTTTTGACAGTGAGTGTGACTGACGCTGATTTATTTCTGAAAGCAGACAACTGCTACCTGCTCGTCCCCACTTCTGTCTGCCTTCAGTCAGATCAAGGGTGACACCACTCCACAATTACTTTCTTTGACAACAGTATCAGGCATTTCACCACGGGAGGAGAGGGGAGCGGTAGTTTAGTTTTGGAACCCTTGGCATTTTTGATTTTGTTATCTAATATGGAGTTATTAGATGAAAAGAGTAGGTAAATTTTTAATTTGTGCAGCAGGTGACGTCCATTTAGTCAGAGTTGGCAAGATGACATGGAAGAATAGTTGCGGAGTCTGGAAATCTATCAATTACCTTTTATTTGAAGAAAATAATCTCAGACAATGGAGATTTTTTGTAGATAGATATAAAATATATTTAAATAATAAACGAGTTTTATATTTTGCATAAAAAATTCAGATTATTATGTATTTGAAATATTGTTTACATAATTTAAGGGACTTGAACTCGGCGTTCACTTACACAAGTACTAAATGTGCTCCAGAAATGACTCCCGACCTGATGAAAAACTATTCCCTGCAGTGGAAAATACAATTCGTTTATTTTTAAAATACTTTAAAAGAAAAATAGTTGACAAACTGCTGAAGAAGTCATGATTTATTATTATCAATATTTGTCTCAAAAAATATATGAAACTATCTGTCATAAAAACAAAAATATCATGAAATAAAATTAAAGTTTTAAATTCATGACTAGGCAGTATTGAAAAAGTGAAACATGAATAACTATATTATTAGTTGTTATTGAATCTATTATTAGTGATATTTGATTGAATGAGGCACGAATTCCTTAATAAAATAATATTCTTGCTATAAATATATTTTACTTCTGATAATCGTATATAGTAGACCTCAAAAGACATTTTCACGTAATCTGCTAATAAATATGGTTGAATTAGTGTTCCATAATCTTGACTCATGGGGAAACCATTGTTTAAAAGGTGATAATGTTAAAATAATAATTTATGAAGGAGTTTTAAATGTTCATTTTCTCATTATTGAAAATGTCAGGGTATGAGGTTTATTATAACCTTAGACCGAATAAATGCTTTAAATTCAGCGTAATATTTTGATTCTTGAGCATTAGAGGCAACTCTGTAGCGTCCGAATAGAGTAATTGGCATTAGGCAGTAGTTCAGAACCTTTCACACTCAGCGCAAGCATGTTCAAGAGATTTTTATTTACTCCTACCAACGTTTGCTAAGCCACCTTTATCATATGTTATCGTAGTACGACTCATGCCTATACCTCCAATGACTTTGTGACCATTATTTTTAATTATCTTGAGCAGCTTCAGCGACATACACGAAATAAGGGAAGTCTGCTAAAAAAATAAAAATGATATAAACTGGCCTGTGAATTCAGACAGGAGAGTTCGGTACAGTTTTCTTAATAGTCAAGAGAAATTCAATAAAATAGTTATTCATTGAGACGTAGAGAATAGATCTACTTTGGAGGAAATTAGACAACAATCTTTAAACATTATCATCATAAAGATTAATAGAATTTAATTTTGATACTTACAGTGTGAAAAATGTACAATGGACAAAGTGGCTTAAGTTCCTTAAGCAAATAAATCTTACAAGGCTATGTAACAACTGACAAAACGTTTTCAGGTAATATGAGTTGTAACATTAATTAGCTGGTACTTCCAGCAAAATAGTTTATTAGTTTTCTTCTGCATTAATGGAGTGATACGAATAATTGGAAATTACTTTATTATTTTAGCTAAAGTCATTGAAACTTATATATACATAGGCCAAATATTTTAATATAGGAGCATTTTAGATGTTAAAATTAACGGTTTTTTTTAGGCTCCGTGTCACCTCGTATGATAGCATTGAATTTAGTTAAATTAGCTGAAGAAGGGGCAGCTTTTTTGGTAAATAAAATAAAATCAATAACGCCAATTTTATTTTCTTAACTTTTCTTTTACAGACATTTTTTTAATTTATATTAGCAGATACCGTTTTACTTATCTTATTTATTAAGCAGTTTCCATTCTTATAAGCAGCAGATCTTTGCTTATTTGAAAGTAAAGGCTCACCATCAGAACTAAAATATAACTTTGGTCCAGTATAACAAACCCTGTGAATTCCAATGTATACCTCTTTATTTAAATATATGTTGAGCTCACTTTAATAATTTTTTTATCATTTATTTATATTAAATTAGGGCTATTGGTTTATATTTATCCGACAACATTGAGTACCCTACCGTTAGTGCCACTATCATGAGGAATGACAGAAATTTTATTATTGATTTTTAACATTTGGAGTAGAGGCCAGTTATCAAGAGTAAAATATCAAATTTCAACAACATCCGGAGCGATAGAAGTCGGTAGCCCCTAAACGTGTCCTATCCACCTTCATGTATATCCTTATCACGCCTACCTCACGTCAACCGATAGCGGCCTACCTCTGGACAATGAACTTGGCAAAAGCCTAACACGTTCTTAGTTAACATTTGCTTTCATTTATCGAACTATCTTATACATCCATCACCCATGCATTGATTAAAAGTTCCTTTGAGAGGAAATAGGTGGTTAGTTTTTCCATTGCCGTCATGTCTTACAGATATTATTTATATACAAATTTAATTATGCAAACTAAAGCATCCTTGGGTGTTAAAAGATACAGTAAACATATTGTAGCAGTCAGGTGTTGAAGAAGCTTTTTTCGGTTTGTATACATTCAATGTAATTCCATTGAAGTAAGCTGGACACTTGTAGGTGTTGTCAACAAATAACTACAAAATTTAGATCTCATGACCACAAAAAGGGCGCCAAAATTTACGTTTGTTTCTAAAACGAGCAATAAAAAACATTTCTCAATAAAGAAGTAAGCAGAATAATGAAATAACTTCATTCAGAACATATTACCGTATAGTAAACACAATACCAAAATACTTTTTTTTTTTTTCAAGAGGAACTTCAGAAAGCTCCTTGACTTATTCAGAGAAACTTTGTAAACCGATTAAGATAGCTGGAATTTACAAAATTGTTGAATGGTTCCCTTTGTGATCAGAGAATATATACTAGTAATTTGAGTTTGATTAAGAGAACAGGGAGATAAGGAAATTTTGTTTTGGATAAACTTTTAAAGGTTATAGTTAGTCAGGTTGACAGGGCACGGCATTGATAGATAAGGCTCAGTTGATACATTTGTCAGGTAATTCTCTTTAGAAAGTCATGAAGGACAATAAATACTCGATATCTACACGCAGAAGAGCAGGCATTATAATCATCTAATAATGTTTTTAACGCCCGGTTCGAATGTCCATGTCAGGGCAATGAACTTAAATTACAATGTTACACTCTCAATCACTTTCATGGGTACTAAACCATTTAATGATTGCTCATTAAATTCACACATAAACAAAATGACTAATTTTAATGTAAAATAAAATTATTAATGTCTTTGGAATAAAATGGCATGGAAGTATTTATCAACCCAAATAATATCGACGAATTTAATTGTTAGGATTTTACATGACATTACAGTTATTGGTAGACATATCATGTTTTATTTCAAACGGGTTACTGATTAAGACTTTCAAACTTCATAGAAAAGCCACACATTGATATAAAAAACTTGAAATAATAATTTTACAGTATTGAAAACTAAATATTTTCATGCTTAGTTCAATAAAAGTATACAGTTTTATTATAATTATAAAGAACTACTTTAGAAATGCCGCGTGACGTTTTAATTGTGTGCAAGTTAAATAGAAGTTTTATTAAGGATTTGTTTATACCACTTAAGAATTGTAATTTGGCGTTAATTATAAACTTCATTTCATTGACATTTGATCATGACCTCTAAAATAATAATGTATTATTTTTTTTATGGCCCAGAGAAAACTATAATCATGCGAGACTTACCTCTTATTGTGCTTGGCATCCTGTCAGCTAAGCATAATCCACAAGAAGGTCTGGTCTTGGATCCTATTCGTTCTTGATCACCTTCAGCTATAGATCAGACTTGGAGCGTCATAAACCACGGGCCGGTAGAATCTCCCGCTTACTCTCAGCTAACAAGGGCTAATGGAAGTAGTAGTAGAGAGTATAACAACAGGCACTTTTGTTATCACTGATAGGAGCGCGGAAGAAAGAGGCTTACGGCACTGATAGCAACTGTCAAAGTGGGGGCCCGACGAAGGTACCGTCGAACTCGAAATCTCCTAAAAGGTACATGGCTGGCACATGGTCTAGGGTACGATGCCGGGCCTGGAGTGTGTACCTGAGAGGTAAGGGACAGGTACAGTTAGGCTAGCGGTAGTACCCCCACTCCTCATTCCCAGCTAGTGAACGGGACCCGCGGCCCCCTTGTACCTCATTTCTGATTATACCCCCCTCCAGTAACTAGTCAATCTACGTCCGCTTATCTATACACCCACCCCAATATACAAAACATATTACTTAAAGGCCTAGCCAACAAAATTGCAAATCACAATATTTTTTTTTCTATCGTATATCCACTCGCTAATTACAAATAACAGTATATTATCATTAAAATTTTAAATTACAGTAAATTACTCTTTAGCGCTAATGTTCTTGTGAGATCTGCGGTCTGTTACCATCCCAGACAATTCCCCAATGTAAACGGCAAGCTTCCTCTAGGTGTGGACCATGAGCGTTCTCCAGCACACTCTCAAGTCTTCAAACCAACTCTTTCTGGGCCAGACTCTCTTCTTTCCATCTATAGCTAGATATAAATCAAAATAATATCAGAAAAAAATATTTATTACATTTTAATAGTACATATTGTTTATTATACATTTTACAATTGGTCCCGTAAGTGCAGAAGTACAAGCATTAAGAATTATAAATACTACTTAAATTCACTCTGCTTTGATCATTGAGTCTGTACACTAGGCTATTCCTTAAAAAAGAAGAAAGCATTTTGTCTTATGAAGCCATGTTATTTTGGTCTACTGTTAAAACAGGAATTATTGTATTTTTTTTTTGTTTATTTTAGTCTGACAAAGTGTACAGTAATTAGCCTACTCAATAAAGATATCATTGAGAATGCTGTACCATTGGGGTACAGATTGAGAGGACATTGGCGTAACAATGAAGATTTAAAAATATTCAGCTATATCTAAACATGTCTATAAGAATATACTCCACAGAGTGCCGTATCAATCATCAGAAGGAGTATTAAAAGTAGCAGCATTAAGGGAGGGGGAATCCGTCTCTTCCGAATTTTTAAAACAAATTTTCGGAAAAAATGTATATCAAGAAAGGAAATAAATCGATAAAATAAAATTTATTAATCTAGAAAATGTAATTTATTAAAAAAAAAGATTGGGGCATGAGATGGAGCCAGCCTGAAAAATATTTTGTTAGGTGAAATCAAAATAGTATTAGGATCCTAGAGCCAAGCCCAGTCCCTCCTAGATACCTGTCGTGCTTGTTAGCAAGCTAGATTTTAGTAGTTATTTTCTCTATGTGGCGTTTATCTAATTGCTTTAATAGTTACACTAATTTTATGTGAAGATGACAGAACAAAAAAAGTCAAGACCTCTTCTCCCCCCCCCTCCAATGTGTCGAGTGTTAATAAATACCTAGGTTCTGATAGAGTTATGTGGCAGGCTCTGTATGGTGACTATTGGAAACCCAAGACAAGTGAGGACATGGATCAATTTGAATGCTGGATGTGGTTCCCTTTACTCCGTGAGTTAGAGTGAGTGAGTTGAAATTAATGGATAAATATTCTATCCTACTTCATAGACAACAAATTTAAAATGTATTAAATTTTATTGAAATTATGCAAAAATTTCCATTAGATTGAAAGCTCAAAATTCGGTTGCTACCTCTAAAACTGTTGACCTTTTTTTTTGTAAATGTAACTTATAAAATAGTATATTATGTATATTATAAAAAAGTCAAGATATAATTTCTAACAACACCATTTGAGAAAAGGCTGTTAATAAAGTATGAATGAAGTTAATGAAATAAAATGTTTTCTTCTTCAAAATGCAAAGGTTGGACTAATGGAAAGCAGTAAGTAAACCATTCCTTCAGATTCATAACAAGCTGAATATGTTCTTTGTCTACAGGCATACTGTTTTAGGTGTGAAGCACGGGATGACGAACAGGCGAATATGACCGAATTATATGGTCATCCATTGGAAAGTATAATTATACTTTTATATCAAAATATAAAGATGTGTGTTCAATCTTCGGTGGAACGCGGAAGTAATCAGGCTATGTTACTCATTGTTGCTACCTTAAAATAAACATGGTTTCCAGTAGTTATGTAATTCTAAAAATCCAATAGTCCCATCTTTTCAAGCATTTCATTACATATTTTTCTAGTAGGTCGTGTAACATTTCAATTAAAAGATGAATGGACGAATATATATATATATATATATATATATATATATATATATATATACTAGCTCAGATACCCGGCTTCGCTGGGGAATTCATTTGAGGCTGAATGGTGATGGTATATTTTTGGCAAGGCTTTACTTTGCACAATATTTTGACATTTACTCGTTCCAGTATTTAGGGTTAATACCCGTTGTTGGCATTTGTTAATAATAAAATTATTTTTTTATGTAAAACTTCACTGTCCTGCATATTGTCATATTTCCCATCTCCTGTGCATTATGCATAGATTTGAATTATTAAGGAGAAAATATTGGTATACATTTGAATTAATTTTTTCAGGTGAGGTACCTGGCAGTTCATATTGAAAAGAAGAGCAAATTTCTCTAAATAACAAAATAAACAACTTTTGTTATGTGCATATTTGCCGAAACCCCAATAGGAAATCATTATTATTAATTTCAGGCCTCCCTTATAACCACCACTCCTGCCCGTCCCTAGAAATGTCAGTATGGCTTATTATAAGGAAGGCGTTAGTGCTAATACACATACTGAGTGTTTTATTTAGTTCGGTTGAGTCTTTTGTGCCAAATAAAATTGTTGTCTCCCGCTATAATTTTTAGCGTATTACGCCTTTATACTTCGGTATACGATGATAGTGTATATAAAAAAAAAGTTTCTCTAAATAACAAAATAAACAACTTTTGTTATGTGCATATTTGCCGAAAATGCAATAGGAAACGAAATATCACTATTATAAATTTCAGGCCTTCCTTATAACCCCCACTCCTGCCCGTCCCTAGAAATGATAGTATAGCTTATTATAATGAAGGCGTTAGTACTAATTCACATAACCAGTTTGGTTTAATTCGGTTGAGTCTTTAGTGCCAAATAAAATTGTGGACTCCCTCTTTAGTTTATAGCGTATAACTCATTTATGCTTCCGTATACGGCAAAAGTGCATATTACAAAAGTTACTCTAAATAACAAAATAAACAGCTTTTGTTATGTGCATATTTGCTGAAAAAGCAATAGGAAACGAAATATCGCTATTTTTAATTTCAGGCCTCCCTTATAACCCCCACTCCTGCCCGTCCCTAGAAATGTTAGTATGGCTTATTATAAGAAAATCGTTAGTATTAATTCACATAGCGAGTTTGGTTTAGTTCGGTTCAGTCTTTTGTGCCAAATAAAATTGTGGACTCCCGCTATAGTTTTTAGCGTATAACTCATTTATACTTCCATATACGGCAAAAGTTTACATAACAAAAGTTACTCTAAATTACAAAATAAACAACGTTTGTAATGGGCATATTTGCTGAAAAATCAATAGGAAACGAAATATCGCTATTTTTAATTTCAGGCCTCCCTTATAACCCCCACTCCTGTTCGTCTTAGAGAATATTAATATAGCCTAAAGTCTAAGTTGGGCTAGTAGTAATATACATACCAAGTTTCATAAAATTCGGTTCAGCCGTTTATGCGTGAAAAGGTAACAAACAAACAAACAAACAAACAGACACCAAAGAAACAAAATGCAGTTATGGTGTCTATGACATGTGAAACGAAAAGTTATCGTGAAATTTCGTGAAAAAAATCAATGTACAGACAGAGGTTACAATTTTATATATATATATATATATATATATATATATATATATATATATATATATATATATATATATACTTATGTTTCAAACACCAGTTAAATAAATACCGTCTCCCATATAGAAATGACATTAATTAAATATTACTACACAGTACCTGACTAAATTAAACAGTAGCAATATGTAGTAATAATAGAGAATTTAGAGGTGGTTATCAGTAGTTGGTCATATTTAAGTAATTGATTTTATTTTAATACTGAAAAATATATTCTAGTCAATATTTATTATTTTCATATTTCCTGCTAAATCAATATTAGGATGGTATTGACAAACATAAGCAGTAATTTACAAGAAAACCCTCATTCGTCATTTCGAAAAAAAGCGTAATATAGAGGATGTGTGTACAACAGTCATTTTATCAATGCACACCCTATAAATTTCACAATTTTATTGAGGCACTTTCATGGATCACAAACGATTTTTATTTTTTATAACCGGATGTAATAAGTCAAAATTTCGAGTAGTAAATTAAAATAGTATTTTAGATCTGGAAAGTACACTATAGTACTTGTTCTTAACATTACGTCTATTAAATAAACACTATCTATGATATTCAAGAATATATGATCTGGCGTCGAAGGATAGTTAATTCATAAATATAAAGGTACATTTAAACATTGTTAGATTATTGAGTAACAGATAGAAAGGCAGGCAGAAGGACAAAAAAGAATTATAATTTTGATGAAATTGTTCTTTGGATAATCTGAAACCTGAAAACAAAAAATTCTCACATTTTCCCAAGAATTTTAAACAAACGTTTTGTTTATTTAGATAAGGAAGAACATATTTTATATTAGAAGGTCCACCATATTGTAGTATCTACAACATACTAATTAAGAGTATAATATTATAATATTTATTTGTTCCTTATCTAAGTTGGAAAGAAAATAATAAAAAACAAATCTGTCAAAAAGAGTTGCGTAAACTAAGCCGATTACTCATGTGCTACGTGTGCGTATTCCGTATGTTCCCTAGAAATGAGATTTTATTTAGTCAGGGCCTTAAAATAAAAATCAGATGATTATTAGTGGGAGTAATGGCTACTGTAAGCTAAATACAAATAACCGTAGAAAATTAAATGTGTTTAGAAGATTGGCTTTATAACATTTTTCAATAACCTTATAATAAAACATGAATTATATAACAATGGAATTCGTGAGAACTCTACTCAGTCACAAAATTGGTAGAGAGTAACTCTCAGAAGTCAGCATAAACTAGCATTGATAGACTTTCGTTAATATTGGGTGTGCTAAATACAACATTAATTTAACTGATTTTGTACTTGTAAAACTTGTACCAGGCTAGCTTCAAGATCTATTATTATTTGCATTGCAAATAAAAACATAATTTTTTATGAATATAGAAAATTTAGGTAATGAGAATGATTTGGAACTTAAATTGAACTATTTAACTAAATGAACTGCAACAGACGACGTGAACATGTCAAACCATAATTTCCTGCTAGGAATGAATAGTTATATTATGCAGAAGAAACTCTAGTCCTCCTAGGACTGTGGCATCCGATTGTTAAATAAAGCGTTCTTGATAACTGTTAGCACCGATGGAGCACATTGACATAAACATTACAATATTAAACGTAATATCAGCAGTCGCCAACATGCTAATATGAATTGTACTCCGTCATCCATTATTCAAAAAAAAATTATATACAAGACAAATCAATTGTTTCTATTTTTTAATTCATACATTTTTTATTGAGTTTTCTTTTCACAGTATGCCTTCAGTGTTCATTCAACAATATATGTGAATAGTGGCTCAACACAGTTTAAGAAAGAATGCATTATACAAAGGCTTTATAAATAATCAAATACCTATAAAGTTTTGTATTTGATGCCTGCAGTCCAAATTCAAAAGGACGGCTCATCACAAATAAGAAGAATAGCCATATAAAGTAGTGGTTCTTTGGGTAGGTGTTGAATGGGACCTATGGATGTTTGAATATATTTTACCTTGATTGTTCCTACATCCCACTTCCTTGCTATCAGTTCAATGCACCCACCCCTTTTCTACAAGAACCCAATAATTATCATTTTTCAGGAGTCATTAAACTTATAAAAAGAAGTGTCTTCTTTATGGTTTTTTTTTAAAAATTAAGATAGGAGTATTAATCTGAATTAAAAATAAAATACATTTCTTTACGGGATCAGTAAATGTATATGTATTATAATAGCACTGTCATACATTCCTTTTTATTAGCAATAATAAAATGATTATTATTGTTTATTTTATGCTGCAACGGCTAGTGGGGATGAGCTACCATTGTTTTCTTGTAATGGTTAGGGACAAAAACATTTATTTATTCCGACCGTCATCAAATAAATTCTAATATTCATGTTAAGTAACAGTTTTAAATCACATCAGGCTAACCTGAGTGTAGTATTTCGAGTTTATTAAACACTGAATTACCTTGATCGAGTTATTTAATTACGAGTACCATTGCCGATCAAGCTAAAGCCGTTCGTCACCCAACTAAATCAAGCATATTTTCAATGAGAAATGGTGCAATAAACATGCACACTACTGATATCTTCTCGCAATAGATTTTCTATTTATTTATTATCTGATGAGTAGGAGTGGGGGGGGGTGGGTGGTCTAAAGGCTGCAAACCAGAAAGTATGAATAACTTTCTTAATATTTGAACTACCAACAAATGTATAGAACGGAAA
Source organism: Riptortus pedestris (assembly GCA_019009955.1). NCBI lineage: Eukaryota > Metazoa > Arthropoda > Insecta > Hemiptera > Alydidae > Riptortus > Riptortus pedestris. Next base: position 145,346,382 of record CM032228.1, on the reverse strand, counting down.
TAGTACTGATTTACAGAACATCAGTAGTTTTACAAGATCGGTTCTATATGTTTTTTTTTATCCGACTCAAAATGACGGAGGTATACTAAACTTTCCAATTCCCCCACACTCTAAACCCCTCCCTCCTATTCCATCCTGGTCAACGCAGGGTACTTGTATGTATCTCAAACAGCAAAAGTTCCTTGAAAGCAATATTTGGTATTTTAGCTTCGAATAAAGTAGTTCATGAAGAAACAACGTATTGTGAGTATGGCATAAGAAGGAGTGAGTTTTTACAAATGGCTGAAAATAAAAAAAATGCAAATATCTCGGTTAATATTTCAGATAGAGAAAACATGCATATCAGAATATTTGTAGTAAATTACATTTTAAATAAGATTGGTTCTGTACTACTTTTCGATCCGACGCATAATAATAGAGAATTTTCTAATTTTTGAAATTCCCCTTCTATCCCCTCCCCCCCCCACCCACCGTCTAATTTCAGCCATTGAAGAATTGAGCTTTAGTTTTACACACACACACACACACACACACACACACGCGCGCGCGCGCGCACACACACATGTATATATATAGCTTGGTTCGACCTCATTCTCGTCATCTCATACATCTCTACATAGAAATCAGAGGACATTAAAGACAATTTTCGAAAACACAGCCTCTATAGGATATTTCCTTAAGGGGGAATCAGCTTAATGCCAAACTGAAAAAGCAGGTAGTGACACTTGAAGAATGACAGATGTCGTTGTGTGGTTATTTCGAGTGGGTTCCAGTTGGGTGTTTCTGTCATAGTAAACCTCCAAGGTAATCAGAAACTGATCATAGTACATTCCATGCAATATTAGATTATTAAGAAGAGTACCAATGAGTTGTAACTGAAAATACAAATTACTCCCTAACTTATATTGAAATTAAAATATAGAAAAGCAATGCTCGGGAATTCCGTGATTAACATGATTGATTTAAACCGATTGCCTAAGCCACCTGGTCCAATTTTGGTTAAGGTCACTTACTTTGCCATAGGTTTGTTTATTATCGTTAGGCCTGTGAGCAATTAACCAATAATTCCTTAAACGATGTGCACTCATGAGAAATAAATAATAGAGGACTATGTAATTCAATGCGATTAGGATCCAGCAGCAGCTTGAATTAACAAGTGAATATATTAATAAAATACGTGTAACTTCTCGTATCGCCATATTTTGAATCAAAATACTTTTTTGCAATCCAGCAGTGACGAGGGCGTTGGGCACATCTCAATAAAGATGAGGAACTTAAGCTCCCACCAAACTCCGAAGAAAGATTTGCCATCATTATGCACATATATAGTATTAGTAGTGGTTATACTCGTAAAACAAAACGTGGCAATAGCAACGATTTTTTTATTGGTAAAGCTGTTATCCGTAAATAAATTTAAAAAAAAAACATAACATGTTTTTCCTTCGAAATATGATGTTTGTATACGTAAGAATTGAATAATAACTTTATTTTCTTCGAATTAAAGTCATATTAATGTTTTACTCATGAAGTATGGGATAACTACTGAAGGAATATTGACGAAACTAATGTCGGCCATGGATTCAAATAAATTAAATTTTCTCTCAAAAGATCTGCTTCATTTTATGTTTAATAGACAAAAAAACTTGATCAAACTCAGTCCTGAAACTCTCCTGCATTACCATAGAAACAAGAGGTGGTGACCATCTAATTGTTATATACATCGTTGACAGGCTATTATGAAACAGGCACCGGAAGTCGGATGTAAACAGGTCGACATTCATAAATCTAAACGGTGCGAAAAATGTTTTCTAACGACAATGTCTTCTTTATATTTTTCTTATAAGACCAGCATTGAAGATTTTATTGAACAATGTTTATGTTATGTTAGCAGATCAGCTATTCAGGTCGTACTCATGATGCGAGTTTCGAAAAATGTCTTCAAATGTCCATCGATCCTACCCAGGAGATGACGAAAATGAGGTCCGTTCAAAATTATATATATATTTGTCTGTTAACACTCTAGTGGTCGCAATTTTTGTTTAATCGTCACCAAATTCGGTATTTAATCGTTTTATGTAAAAAGGAAGATCAAGTTCGTTAACGGTTGAAATTGGACCAGTGGGAGGGGGAGTTTAGAGGGGGATTTTCGAAAATTTGAAATATCTCCGTTACTATACGTTGGATCGAAAAATTGTATAGAATCAATCTTATTGCAAATGAAATGTACTATAAATATTGTTCTATACATTTATTCTCTATCTTGAATATTAACCGAGATATTTGCATTTTTATTAAGTGCAACGGACGAGTTATGGTTCCCGCAGAAAGCTAGTTCGGCCGTTTCCGTAACTTATCGGCACTCTATGGAGATTTCTTTATTGTATTACTTTACGTGGGAAATCTGCTTAGTTTACGCAACCCTTGAGTGACGGACTTTTATTTCAATGCAGCAAGGACGTTGTGATAAGCCAGCAAAGGAAGAGGGAAAGGTCCCCTTGCACAATACACTTTTTAAATTAATTATTTCAAGAGATAGGTAAGCTCAGACTTTGAAGCCAATTCAATCCGTGATACTTGATTCTGTACTTGATCAGTAATACGACAAACAGGAGAATATTCAGTGAGCAGCCTTCCAGTGGGGCTCAAAACTCTTGGCTTCAAAAACATTGATAATAAAGTCGTCAAAACTAAAGTGCTGTAGCATTAAAAATACATTTAGTACTCATAAAAATTTCTAAATTTGGGCATTTATAATTGTTTGACTGAGTAATTGGGATTTCTTTGAGCATATTGTGTGAGTGAATTAATAATAGAAGGAAGAATCAACTTGATCCTATATGATTCAAAGCGGGCAAACCGGTTAAACTAAACAGGTACAGGTTGCCCAAAAATACGGATTCAAAACTTAAAGTACCGTTGGCTTTGGGCAACCCTAAGGCACATCAGGGAAAATTGGAGAACAAATCAAAACCAAAATATTTTCAAAATACTTTAAAAATGTTTTCCGTTCAAAACTATATATATATATATATATATATATATATATATATATATATATATATATATATCACACACACACACACACACACACACACACACACACACACACACACACACACACACACACACACACACGCACACGCACACACATCTATCTATATGTCTGTTACTACTCTAGCGGTCGCAATTTTTGTTTGATCGTTACAAAACTAGCAATTTAATCGTTTTATGTAAAATGAAAGATCACGTTCGTTAATGGCTGAAATCGAACCAGTAAAAAGGGGGATTTGGAGGGGAGGATTTTCAAAACTTCGAAATATTGCCGTTATTATAGGTCGGATCGAACAATTGAATTGAACCAATCTTATTGAAATTAAAATGTACTATAAATATTATTATATACATTTATACTTTATCTTGAATATTAACCGAGATATTCGCATTTTTCAGTTTTCGACCTTCAGCAACCCCCCCCCTTTTACTCATGTTACATAAACAATACTCTGTTTTATAATAAAACACTTCATTTGAAGCTTAAATTCGAAATATTGTTTTAAAGAGACCTTTATTATACGAGATACATTCAAATTTGTCCTGTTGACCCCACCCCCCTCGTCTTAAGTTCTTGGACTACTAACATTTGATTGATTGAGATAACAATTACTCTGAATCATTATAAATTACAGTACGGTACTAGACATAGTAAATAGTTCTCAATAAAATTAATGTTATATTCTAATATAACATATATATTTCAGTAATTGTTTTAGCAGATTTCCCTTGAGGGAAATCAGCTATTGAGGTCGTACTCATGACGCGATTTTCGAAAAATTTCTTCAAATGTCCATCGATCCTACCCAGGAGATGACGAAAATAAGGTCCGTTCAAAAAAAAAAATAAAATATATATATATTTGTCTGTTAACGCTCTAGCGGTCCCAATTTTTGTTTGATCGTTACCAAATGAGGCTGGCAGACCTGTTTGTTTACATTTCAAAAGCTTCCCGTCGGGAAGGGAGAGATTTCTTATTAACGTTTGTTTTATTCACGGTGGTGTTGTGTTACAAGTATGTAGATTTATCTATTACTAAACTTCAGGAGGGAAATCTGCTTAGTTTACGCAGCCCCCGCGTGACGGACTTTTTATAAAGACTGCAAAGGTGAGTTACTTGATTCTCATTCTGTTTTAATTAAGCCAAATTAAACAGAAATAATGTTTCGGGCCTTGAAGGAAAAGCCATCATCATGAGATGTAGTATGGAAGAGAAGAGGAAGGAAGACTAGGAGACTAAGATGCCTATAGAATTAGTGGTGCAGGGACTGGAGTCGATAGTAAGTCGTGGCAAGGCCACCGGGTCGACGACCTCCCTACTCACTCTACGACCATCTCACTCACTCCCTCTCTCTCAGGAATTCTCTCTTACTACATGTCTAGCTCTCTTATTGTTTATACTTTAGCAGTTTCCTCTTGAGGCAAATCACCTACTCAGATTTCGCTCCTGGCGTCATTTATGAAAACATCCTTCAAATATTCATCGATCCAAACTACACGATTACCAAAAAATGAAGCACTTTCAAATTTAAGTGTGGGTATGTATGTGTGTATATATATTTACATGAAATTGACCAGTTGAAATAGAAATTAATTCCGGTTGAAGATTGAAATAGCCTATTCACAAAATCATAACGTGATTTTTGTCCCACAACACCAATGTCCTGTAATATCTTCAATAACTGTATTAATTAAACTGTTATATCCTTGAATAGCAAAGTACTAAATTAATGAGTTTAGGGTTAAAACCATAAATAAATTGAAATAATAATGTTTCCAGTCAAAATATATAATTATTTATTTATTTATTGGAGCTTGGCAGCTTTGGCGATGCTGCTCTAAACAAAAGCTTCTAACTTAAAAAGCTAAAGAAAACTAAAGTCAAATGAAAACAAAACAATCCAAAAAAATAACAAAATTAAACAAAACAGAAATGGAACAGAAAAGGTAAAAAAAAATAAAAAATAACAGATGAGGAACACAAAACGAATATATAATTAGATTAATATAAGCAGTGAATAATCCCTTTATTTTCAAATAAAGGGTTAGAACCGCCAATATAAATGATACTATACCTATCAGTGGAGACCGTCGTCACTGGCTGATGGTTGAGTACCGCTGGCAAGCGCTTTCGATGCGATGGCATCATCTTCAATGGAGTACAACTATTAACAACTATTAAGAGGCTTGAAGATGATGCCATCGCATCGAAAGCGCTTGCCAGCGGTACTCAACCATCAGCCAGTGACGACGGTCTCCACCGATAGGTATGACAATAGTACCTTTATTTTCATATTATTCAGTAATTCTATTGTTATTGTTCGGGTGAAGCATAGAAGAACTTTGGGACGAATGTTGATAAACTTGTTGTTTCTTTGGTTAAATACATCCAATTTCTTACCAAAAATCATAGTATCACATTAGAATTAATAAAAATGATGATACAATTCTGTTCCGGTATTCTGATGTAGTACCATAGAAGTACGAAGTGGGGACCAGATTTTTTTTTCCTGATACTAATTATCGTTAAACTTAGGCTCGCAAATATTCTGCTTATATTGAGCATAAAGCCTACTAGTAAGGCATTCTTAAATTTTCAATTTTTTCTATGTGAATGTATAATAATTGATATGAATATATCTGTAGAAAGTCTACAGGGGAATGGACTATATAGGCTACTGTTGTAAAGAAATGATACTTTCGTAGAAAGGAGAAGAGAGGAGAGGAGAGAGAGAAAATATATGGTGAGAAAAAAGCAATTGTGTGTCATAACCACACGTAGGAAATCTGCTAAGTTTACGCAGCCTCTGCGTTACGGACTTTTTCAGTAGCCGTATTTCGTACAGACATTTGCATTAATATTTCAGCTAAATTGTTTGGCATTCATTAATGGGAGTTTATCCTAATTTGAAGCCTCTCTTTGACTCGTGTGTGTATGTATGTATATGTGTGTGTGTGTGTGTGTGTGTGTGTTGATACAACGATCGAATTTTTAACCACACTCACCATTGTAACCACACTCTAGATTTAAATTTTTATGTAAAACTAAAGATCAAGTTTATTACCGTTGAAAGAGGAACAGGAGGAGTGGAGATTTAGAAAGGAATGTCAAAATTGTCTCTTCGTTGACAGTTAGCCAATATGTGATGTAAAGTTAAAGTTTCGTTACAATGTCTACGAGTCTGTGGGTCCATGTTTGTCATTGCCCGTGGGTCAGCAAGGAATGACCAATGCGTAGTCTGGTCAGCACAACTTCTTCTCTGCGTGTGCTACTGTAGCTTGATGGCCATTCCTTAACTGTTTATTTTATTTGCCTTAGTTTATTGGCGTTCCTGTTATCCCAAGATTGCTGCCACTGCTGTTGTAGTGCCTTAGTGCATTCGGCTAATACGTCTTGGTGGTCTGTAGAGTTTATGTCTATGTCTGGTTTGTCTAGAGTACAATTTGCTAATCTGTCGATGTCTGTACTTTCCTTAATGTTTGTATGTCCGGGTAATAGACTAATAAAAGACTAATGTGTTTGTTATTAAAGTTTAGTAGGTGAAATTGTTCAAAAATTTTGATAGCCACAGAATTTGTCGAGTATTAATGAACCTGTGCACAGTACTATTTCATTTTGGCAGCAATGAACTCTTGACAAGGCTGGCCTGAAGCTCAGCTGTATAAGAGATACAGACGTCAATATTAGCTGGTAATTATTGGAGCCAACTATCGCAGCAGAGCCAAATGGAATTAAATGGCATTAAATTTAACCAATTAAATGACATTAAATTTAACCAATTAAATGGCATTAAATTTAACCAATTAAATGGCATTAAATTTAACCAATTAAATGGCATTAAATTTAACCAATTAAATGGCATTAAATTTAACCAATTAAATGGCATTAAATTTAACCAATTAAATGGCATTAAATTTAACCAATTAAATGGCATTAAATTTAACCAATCAAATGACATTAAATTTAACCAATTAAATGACATTAAATTTAACCAATTAAATTAAAATTCGATATTTAACCGGGGGAATTAAAAAAATCCAAAATATAGCTGTTATTATGAGTCGGATCAAAAGAGTTTATAAAACCAATCTTGTTAAACTATTGATGCTCGTCCTATATTGTTTCATTATACATTGTTTCGTAGTTCAAATATTAATCGAGTTATTCGTACTTTATTGTTTCCAGCCTTTAGAAAACCCCCAAAATATATAGAAAATAGAAATTATATGGTGAGAAGAAATCAATTGTGTGTATTAACCACACGTAGGAAATCTGCTAAGTTTACGCAGCCTCTGCGTGACGGACTTGTTCAGTGAGCGTATTTCGTACAGACATTTGCATTAGTGTTTCAGCTACATTGTTTGACACTCATTACTGGGAGTTTATCCTAATTTGAAGCCTCTCTTTGACTCAGGAGTTAATCGGATGTATTATTCCTTGAATACTCCGCAAAAGTTACAATCGGCTTTGTCAGGTGTTTCCTACTTGTCGGTGAGGCTCAATGCAGCCATGCTTCATGGAATAAACCCCCATCTCAATTATGGAAGATTTCAACTTATTATATTTCATTAATGCATCTGTTTTTTTCTTTTTATCACTTTGTTTTCATGTCATACATCAGAAAAATCTATTGGTATAGATCATTCACTTCTTCGATGAAAATTCTCCAATGGAGTAACACGGTAGAATTATATGTATTTATTCCAGGACTATACATTCGTTCAAAGTCATCTATAGGAAGATGATTTTGAAAGCATAATTTATAATTGATGATGATACCCATAGCAGCATTTCCTCGTCGAAGGATACAACCATTAAAGAACTTAATCATTAATTTTATATGAAACGCTTAAATATGCACTTTCCTCACGATCAAACAAAAATTAAGTACGCTAGAGTGTTAAGAGATTAAATAAGTAAACAACATTAAAATGTTGAACAGATCTAAATTTCGTTTTACAAAGCCTTAGAATTATCAGGATTTAGTTCAGTCTTTCTTGCTAGAAGACATTTTCATTCCATTTTCAACTGAATTCAGAGCATTTAAAATGCATTCTTCTAGTAAAATTGTGTATATGGTTTTTGTGATTAGTAACTGCGCTGAAAAGTATTGACAAAAAAACCAATTGCTTAGTGGCATGGAAATGAGGAAAGTTAATGAGCTACAGTGTTGTCTTCATATCAGCTTAAGAAATTAAGCTCGAGGTAGATATAAGTATAACGGAAGGTATTCAGCAATTCCACTTGACTGTGGTCAGATTATATCAGAGCAACAAGTCCTATAAAATAGAAGGGGATGGTGTAACCGGGGGGGGGGGGGGTTATCAGTTTGGGATTGATCCTATATTTTTGCTTTATCAAATTTTTTACTCGTTTTTACCCGTTTATTTATTTTTAGTAAACGTTTATTTTCATACACTTTCCTGGTTTTTTAGATACTTTTATAAAATGTAGTCCAGTTAAGGTTAAAAGAGAGATCATTTCGCCTTCTTTATCGAGATCATATAACTCTTGCCTTCTTCTTTTCAAAACCATTTTTTACAGTTCTTGGCTAGTCATATCATTAACTGTTGAGGAGTTGTGTCATCATGTACATATAGTGTTGTTTTTGATATATAGAGGCTAGCAATGAAACCTTATTTCAGTCATAGGCCCAGTTTTATGCAACCAACGATAATGCTTAATTATGTAATTATCATTTTATATTTAATTCCATAATTTAATAAATAAATAAATGTTCACTATTCATCCATCTTCCTCTATTATAATTCGATTGCAAGCTGAAACTTTTAGGACATAAATGAATATGAAATGACCCATCATAAAGTTCTCAAGTGCATCAATTGATTTATTCAAATAAAAATTATTCTACAATGTATTATTTTTCAAATGTTTTTCTTATTAATAGAAAATTGAATATTTCCATTAAAATCATTGAGATTAGTGGGCTAGCACATCCATAAGTAATGTCTTCCTTTCATCAGTAAGAATTTTCGGTACTTGAAACCATTACATCTTCTAATAGTCAGTTACCTGCCATGTCTATCCCTGCATAATGTACCGCATGATCTCACTTCTCTAATAGTTCGATTTTGTGAGTCAGTGCTTTGCTTCCGATCAGTGACCCCGTGTCTTTGGAGGACCTTGGCTCTCAGTTCAGAATCTATTGGAACTGCCTGAGAGATATAAAGGCATATGTAATAGGCTCATATTCAATAGCTGACGTATTATCTCTTGTACGTTGGCCAAACTTCCTCTACTTCAAAAGCCATTCAAAATTAGGCCATTGCATTACTAGGGCATTCAAAGGGTTAAGAGGGGCTCAGATTGGCCGTGCGAGTTAGGGCGTTGGTCTTAATCTCGCATGGTAGACCTAGAGTGGCGGGTTCGATTCTCGCCCTGGGCAATAGATATTTTTTTAGTGACGGACTCATTAAATAAACTCCTTGGGCCCGCCCTGGCCAGAAAAAGGTGGTAATCTGTAGATAACCCGCACCAATTAGCCTTAGTAGTATAAAGTGGACGTAAATAATAATAAACAAAGGGTTAAGAGTTAGTTTTCATTGTGGATACCAATAGTGTTCTATCTCAGGGAAGAAGATCACTAAACTCTTCAATCTCTGCCCTACTCTTCATTTAAATGAAAAGCTGTTGTATTTTATGAACCATTTTTTCCTATTCAAAATATTAAGGGACATAAAATATTAAACATTTTTCTGTTCATAGGTGTAATACAATGCTTAAGGGCAGGAAATAAATGCCTGTATTGTATCTTCCAACAAAGTTTTTTTTTTTTTTTTTTTGTGGAGAATCACGGACACTCAGCAACTATTAGGCTATATAATATCACCCAATGCCCATCGATACAACCTAGGAGATGACGAACATGAGGTCTTCTCAGATTCCATAGACGCTAATATATAAATATATATGTGTGTGTGTGTGTGTTTATTTGTGTGTGAGAGTGTTAACACAACGATGGGATTTAATATTCCATTGTGACCACACTCAAGATTTAAATTTTTAAGTAAAACTAAAGATCAAGTACATTATCGTTGAAATAGGACCAGGAGGAGTGGAGATTTAGAATGGGGAAAAACCGAGTATCCAAAATCCATCTATTATTATCAGTTGTATGGATAAATAAATATTATATAATTAGTCTTGCTCAAATTTTAATAATCTGCAAATATTGTTTTATGTCATTTCTGAAAATTAAACTGTTATACATACATATATATATATATATATATATATATATATACAATATATATAAAATGAAACTGGTAATTCAATTTAAATAGGCGATAAATTAATGCTTTTTAAGAAAGACAATATTTGGGAATGATCATTACATTCAATAATGTACTTTTAAATCCTGAAGAGATTTATAGGGGGCATTATGATTTGGCAGTATTAATTTCTGAAGTTTATCAGTCATAATGGTGATTTCGCGTGTGTGTGTGTGTGTGTGTGTGTGTGTGTGTGTGTGTATATATATATATATATATATATATTTATATAATATGGATAAGCCAATATTTTCATTCTGTTCCCTTAACTGTTGGCGGAGACCGTTCTTATAATCAAGTTTAGAGGTAGCAAACGCTTTTGAAGCGAGAGTACCTTCATCGAGCCCGTCAAAACTCGTGTTGTCAATTAAAATCGATCATCAGTCAGTCATGAGAGTACCTAGAGGTAAGGGATTAGTAACATTACATAAACTGGCGGAAATAAGCCGTTACTTGATATATAATTTGCAGATTTTCCCTAGGAGTTGACGAAAATGCGATCCGTTCAAAATTGTATATATTGTTACGTTTTTATTACCAAAACCAGTAATAAACGTTTTTAATAAGAGTTCTTTTGGATTACAAAATTAAATACTCGCAAGTTTCACAGTTTTTATCACTGCAAAATTTATTTCACAATGCACAATAAACTTGGTGATTATTCTTAATTACTACTCACAGTATACACTGATAGCGTTACTGTTCTTCAATGAGTCACAGTCCAATAATTCACTGAAATTCACAGAAAGACGGCACTGCACTGTCCTTTACTTCGCGGCACTGCACTGTCTTCTACTTCGCGGCACTGCACTGTCCTTTACTTCGCGGCACTGCACTGTCTTAAACACGGCACTAAACTGTTACTTACAGTCACGGCACAACACTATTCTTCTTATAAAAACACTTTACCGCACTGTACTAAGTCGCACTGTAGCACTGATGTGAACATCAAGACAGGAGAGAATAAAACTGACTGCTCACGGCTGGCCCGAGCTCCTTTTTATAGGGAGGCGGCATACATCAAAGGGGAATGGTCTAGTTCATTCGACGTCTGGCTGGAAGGTACTGGTCAGACCTAGAACATTCTTTCGGTCTCTTTGATCTACGTCACACTTTCCAAATACGCGACTCTCTCTCTCTCTCTCTCTCTCTCTGAAGGATTATTCATCTATTTAGTTTTCGCAACACTGCGCCCCACTTAAAGCCTTTTCGTCCCGAATATGGCTCAATATCGCAGTTGCCAAGATTCTTGGCTAGTCGCTCTAGGTGTACCACTTTCATTTTAGACCTCGGATTGTGGTATCTCTGTATCCGGTAGACAACGTCGTTCAATCTCTTGATCACCTTGTAAGGTCCCTCCCAGTGCGTTTGCAATTTAGGGGATAGTCCTTTCTTTCGTTGTGGGGTTTGAATAGTAGAAACCATTTGCCCATTCAGTGAATCCCTCCGTATTTGCTGCCCGATCATATCTAGCTTTCATCTTATCACCTGTCATTTTTAATACGGTTGCGTACAAACTCATGGAGCTCATGCAGGTCTTCACTGTGCCTGGGGAGTATTTTCCATTGTCTTCCCAGGGACGGTCCGGGTTTGGCCCCAAATTCCAAATCCGCTGGTAGTCTTAATTCTGCTCCAAATAAGATTTTTGCCGGAGTACGTGATGTGGAATCATGGATTGCCGACCGGTAAGCCAGTAGTAATTTGGGTATGTGCACATCCCCAATCCACTTTGTTGTGTGCTAACCACTTTTCTGAGGTATTCCTCCAGTGTCCGATTAAATCTTTTACGACCATGCCAGTCAGATTGTGGATGAAGCGGTGTCGTCCATTGTCTTTTTTGATGCCATACAAATTTCACACATTTCCTTGAATTTACATGGCCGATTCGAAATTTCGGCCCTGGTCAGAATGAAGTTCTATTGGAACCCCCGTATCGGCACACCCAGGGGGGGGGGGAATTTATTTACAAAGGCATCTACAACCGTTTTCGGACTCCTGGTTTGGGATGATATACTTCGGGACATTTAATGAAGTAGTCCATTACTAACTAGGAACATACCGGTTTACCAGCCTCACTGTCAGGGAATGGAACAAGCAAACATCCATGGCTATCCGCATCGAAAGGGGCGCCTGCGTTGTTCAGCTGAAGTTTGCCACGACTTCCTTCTCGTTGGACCATTGGCTGCAATGCACTGCTCGCAATTGGGCTATCCAATCGGTTAACAGATTGCTGACATCCTACCAGTAAAATCGTTGTTTTATCTTTTCCAGGGTTTTTGTAATGCCCAGATGGCCGCCGCTGGGAACATTATGGAACTGCTTCAATACCTCATTTATCTTGGAAGTGGGCACGACAATTAGGTCGGTTGTGGTTTTTGCCATCTGCACTCTCCCACAGATTCGATATGATAAGTAGCCCTCTACCAGTTTTAGGCTATTCCACTGAACCCAGTATGATTTTGTCGCAAGTGCTTTCAGCTGATGTCTCATTTTAGGGTTGGTTTTCTGTTGCATTACTTAGCCGATATAATCTTCAGACAGAAACCCCCCCCCCCCCCCCGGGTCATCTTTCTGAGCCTTCGACCAGTCCTCGTCTGACGCCCAATAAGGGTAAGTTCGCACATCAATCACCTTTCCTCTTTCTCGCATTTAGTTAACAATTGTTTGCATTCTATGTTACAAGGCCGTCTTGAAAGGGCATCGAGAGCGTTATTGTGTTTCCCACCTTTTCGATGCTCGATGCTGAAATCATAGCTCTGCAGACGTTTCAATCATCGTGCCAGCTGACCTTCTGGGTTCTTGAACTGCAGCAGCAACGTAGTGCGGAGTGGATCTGTTCTTAAGGTGAAGTGTTGACCATACAAGTATTTGTGGTAATGTTTGACGCACTCCAACACTGCCAGAAGCTCCCGTCGGGTAACACAATAATTTCTTTCGGGCTTGGAGAGTACCCTGCTGTAGTAGCCATGACTCTTTTCTGCCCCATTAACTACTTGAGAAAGTACTCCTCCTATTCCCATAGCCACTGGCGTATGTATCAATTATGAACTTCTGTCCCATCGATTGGTAGGCAAGGACAAGTGCTGTGCACAAGAGTTCCACTTGAGCCTCTGGAAAGCATCTTCCGCTGCCTCACTCCAGTGGTATGGTCCGCGAGACTTTTTGGTTAGCTCGTGCAAGCTGGCAGCTACCTGAGCGAAGTTTGGCACGAATCTCATGTAGTATGTACCAAAGCCCCAGGAAGCTACGCAGCTCGTTGAGATTTCGTGGTCGAGGCCAGTCCTTTACTGCCACGTATTTTGTCCTCGTCAGTGGAGATGCCCTCTGCTGATTACCGATGTCCCAAGTATATGACCTCTTTCTGAAACAGAGCACATTTCTTTTATGCTTAACTTCAGCCAACCCCCCCCCAAAAAAAAAAATAGCTGCTGTTATGCGACTAAATATACTTTCATCCAGGTTTTTAAGATGTTCTTCAAAAGTCTTCCCCATAACGATTTATGTCATCTAGATACACCAAGCATGTCTTCCAAATTGAGACCCTTTAGCACACGTTCATTAAATGCTTAAAAGTAGCTGGGGCGTTGCAGAGCCCAAATAGGCATCAACCTTGAACTGCAATAAACCATTGCTAGCGCTAAAGGCGGTTTTCTTCTCTTTGTCCTTATCGGCTATCTCTACTTGCCAGTAAGCCGCTTTGCAAATCCAAGGTTAAAAAACCATTTCGTTCCAGACAACGTGGTCTAAGGTGTAGTCCGTCAATTTCCTTGGCAGCGGATAACTGTCTTTCTTGGTGACGTCCCATTGAGTTTTCTGTAGTCGACGCAGAATCTGGTGCTGCCGTCTTTCTTCTTTACTAGAAACTATTTGTTCCCCCCCCTTTCTCCTAGCGAGCTCCACGGACTCGAAGATGGTTCAATGACTCCATTTCCGCTCCATTTCGTTTGACAAGTTCTTTAACTTCGTTCCGCTTCGCTAGGGGAACACTCCTGGGTGCCTGTTTTTATAGGTCTCGACATTCACCGGTATTATTTCATGTTTTCACCTACAGCTGTTCTACCTGGGCTTTTATTGCTTAGGGTGCGGAAGGGGGGACGGATGCATGTGCTCTTAGCAACTCCTTTGCCTTGTTTCTTTCAGGCGATGTCCAGTCCTTTTATCCACTTTTCCTCTTCTTCTGCAAAGTAGTTTCGCGCTCCTTGGCTGTCATTTTTGGGCATCACTGAATTTTTGGCACAGTTAATTATTGCTTTCTGCTGGCTCACATTGAACCTATTTCCTCAAAATTTTTGTGTTAATGATCTTTCTCATTGTTGGATAGGGTTAAGTACTCTCACCGGAACTCGTCCATCGTCGCAGGTTTTTCACGAGGGCTTTAGCTGTTATAATGCCATCTTTAAGTTCTTTAGGTTCTACTACCCACAACCGGTTATCCTCACAATCTTCATCCACACGCCCCCATACTAAGGTTTCCGGACTGGGGTGGTAATTTCTGGCGTCCGACGGTAAATACCTCCTTACTGTGGTATTGGTCCCCTCGTATCCCAAACATCCAAGGGTATCTCGACGTTGCGCCAGATCATAACTTGCTGACCCATGTGCAGATTGATACCGTGAGCTATCATGAAGTCTGCACCGATGATCACTTCGTCCAACTATGTCGGCACTGACAACAAATACATGAATCGGCGCTAGTGTTGGCGATAGTCAGTCGAACCTTGGCTCTTCCATAGACGGGTGGCTGATTCCCCAGTAGCAGTGCGCAGTCGAACGTCGCTTAATGGTTCCACTGATCCTTTACCAAATCGGGCCTAAATTATGGACTGCGACGCCCACCCTGTGTCTATGGTGAGGATCTGTTTCCTTTCCGTTATAATGAGTCCACGAGCTGTAAGGTTGCTATTCTGCTGTTGTATTATGGAAATGGAGAGCAATGTGGTATAGTGACAGCGGTTGTAGGAGCTAGCTCTTGCCCCTCAGTGCTAAGCTCGTTTTAGTTTAAACGGTGTCTCTTGAAGATTTGGGGTTATTCGTTCGTTTGTTCTCTACCTTGAGTGGCGAAACAGATCTTGACCTTTTCTTTGGAGCTTTACAGTTACGTTGAAAATGGGCCCGGCCTTGGACACAGTTGAAGCACTTTGAGCGTGATCTGTTCCTTTTGCTCCTCCATTATTCGCTTGACTAATTCTTCTATGTCACTCCTTGACATTTGGGCGTCATTTTGAATATCAGCCTCAAGACGTCGCACCTTGAAGACATGTGGTTTTGTGAAAATTACTTTAGCGGTCTCCTGGGCTAGAGCTCCATATGAGATGGTTTCAGCCAAAAGATGATTTCTGCATGGCGCATACCGCAAATTTAACATCTGGATCTCGAATACCATTCACAAATGCTTCAATCTTGAACTGCTTCTAGAAACGGATGATTTTTCCACCTGG
Source organism: Riptortus pedestris (assembly GCA_019009955.1). Lineage (NCBI taxonomy): Eukaryota > Metazoa > Arthropoda > Insecta > Hemiptera > Alydidae > Riptortus > Riptortus pedestris. The sequence continues at coordinate 145,330,600 of CM032228.1, read as the reverse complement.
GTAAGTCAGTTTTTACAGGACGTTCGCTTTTCCATGGCAAATATCTTGGAGCGTCTCATTCGGTTTTTTTGCACTCTGCCCCGTAACTCCATCCTGTACAGTTCTCGCTTATGCTCACCGCCAAACTTGCGCTGTAAAGGTCACCATGGTTGTCCTCATAATTATTTCCTGCAAGCGGCCGGTAAACTCTCCAGGATTTCTGCAGCGGTTCCCTTCAGTGCCAAAATCAAAATCTACCGCTTTCTCTTCATTATTCCATCCATTTCTACTGGCAACCGTCTCAAATTGGAGTTTAAAAACGTTAAATGGTACATTACCGTCAAAAGTCGGAGTCTTTATCTTGCTGGAATGCTCTGAAATGAGCCTCACCGGGCCCTCTCGAACTTGTAGATTATCCATTTGGAATTGCAGCTCACGTATTTCATCGTCCACCTTCTTTCCTAGATTGGACACTTTCTCTTCAACATTATTCAGCTTTTCATCAAACCCGCTTACTCTCTGCTCAATGGCTTCCACTCGTTTGCCCAATACTTCTGATATTTCGTGAAGTTTTTGGTTTCTTGTTCTAGAAGCTTCCTGAAGTTCCTCGAGTCTCTCACAATTAGCTCTAGAAGCTTCCTGGAATTTTTCTTCTAACCTCTCGCAATTAGCTCTAGATGCTTCTTCTAATCTTTCGTAATTAGCTCTAGAAGCTTCCTGGAATTTTTCTTCTAACCTCTCGCAATTAGCTCTAGATGCTTCTTCTAATCTTTCGTAATTAGCTCTAGAAGCTTCCTGGAATTTTTCTTCTAACCTCTCGCAATTAGCTCTAGATGCTTCTTCTAATCTTTCGTAATTAGCTCTGGACGCTTCCAAAAGTTTCTGGTTATTTTCCATCATAGCGGCTAAAATTGCAATTAAGTCTAAATTGCTGCTTGACATAGGAGTACTTACAGCAATGTCTTCTTTATCGTCAAACTCGTGTGTACTTATATCGATTCCTCGTCTTTGGAATTCATCTGTCAACCGCCTTTGTAATTCAGCCTTATTTCCTGTTGTTGGCATATCCAGTTTAGCCAGCTCCTTCTTCAGCTGTTCCACACTTTTAGTTTCTTCAAACCCTTAATTTTTGTTGATTTTAATTTTGCAATCCCAAACTTCTGACACCAGTTGTTACGTTTTTATTACCAAAACCCCAGTAATAAACGTTTTTAATAAGAGTTTCTTTTGGATTGCAAAATTAAATACTCGCAAGGTTTCACAGTTTTATCACTGCAAAATTTATTTCACAATGCACAATAAACATTGGTGATTATTCTTAATTTACTATACTCACAGTATACACTGATAGCGTTACTGTTCTTCAATGAGTCACAGGTCCAATAATTCACTGAAATTCACAGAAAGACGGCTATGCACTGTCCTTTACTTCGCGGCACTGCAACTGTCTTCTACTTCGCGGCACTGCACTGTCCTTTACTTCGCGGCACTGCACTGTCTTAAAAAACACGGCACTAAACTGTTACTTACAGTCACGGCACAACACTATATTCTTCTTATAAAAACACTTTACCGCACTGTACTAAGTCGCACTGTAGCACTGATGTGAACAATCAAGACAGGAGAGAATAAAAATGACTGCTCACGGTCTGGCCGAGCTCCTTTTTATAGGGAGGCGGCATACATCAAAGGGGAATGGTCCTAGTTCATTCGACGGTCTGGGCTGGAAGGTACTGGTCAGACCTAGAACAATTCTTTCGGTCTCTTTGATCTACGTCACACTTTCCAAAATACGCGACTCTCTCTCTCTCTATGAAGGATTAATCATCTATTTAGTTTTCGCAACAATATATTATATAAATATATATATATATATATATATATATATATATATATATATATATTTATATAGTTATATATATTTGTCTGTTAACGTTACCAAGCTCGACATTTATTCGTTTTATGCAAAAAGAAAGATCAAGTTCTTTTATGGTTGAAATCGGAACAGTGGGAGGGGATTTTCATAAATTCGAAATATTTCCGTTACTATACATCGGATCGAAAAATTATATAAAGCAAATCTCATTGCAAATTAAATGTACTATAAATATTGTTATATACATTTACTATCTATCTTGAATATTAACCGAGATATTTGCATTTTTGTTTTCAGCCTTCAACAAACCCCCACTTCTACTCATGCTACATAAACAATACTCTATTATCTAATAGACCACATTATTCGAAGCTTAAATACCATAAATCGTTTTCAAGAGACCTTTATTATACGAGATAAATGCAAATATGTTATAATGAGCCCCCCTCCCCCTCTTCTTAGGTTCTTGGACCACTAAGATTTGATTGATTAAGATAAAAATTATTCTAATCCATTATAAATACAGTACTAGATATAGTAAATAGTTTTCAATAAAATTATATGTTATATTGTGATATTTTTGTAATCCTTTTTCTTTCCTGTGAGTAGTTGGCACACCTGTTTGTCTACGTTTCAGGAGCTCACCGTCTGGATGGATTCTTATTATCGTTTGTATTTATTCCCTTGATGTTGACGGTGCTATTGTCTTACCAGTATGTAGATTTATCTATTATTATACATCACGAGGGAAATCTGCTTAGTTTACGCAGACTCTGCGAGACGGACTTTTTTTTTTCTTTTTTTTTCTTCTTTTTTTTAAGAATAGAATTGGCATATTTTCAGTTATAATCAGTAAGACGTAAAAGTAAATAATACTGCTTGGACTAAAGTTCAATCAATTTTTAGGCTAAACGTTATCAAAACTACATAGATAAATAATTACATGTATTTTCCGCGATATATATTGTTATTTTTTGACACATTAAAGACATACTTTTCCCGCTTGTGAAGATGTAACTGTAGCTACTTTCTACACGCGATATGTTGCAGTCAGTCAGTTCTCAGCGAAACTGGTAACTAAACATCCATTGAGTAAGAGATAATGCCAATAGGAAAGAGGCTGGAAGAAGAGCGGAAGGAAGATGGGGCCCACTCGCTCCAAATCGATCCTATCCTATTTCTGTTCATTGCCTCCTCTCACGACATCGCCTATCCCTCCCTTACACTATGTACTACAATACCTACATGTTTCAAACACTCCTTATCAATAACTAGCTCTGCTAGGTAAGGGCTCAAGTTGTAATCGAACAACTCATCCATTTGGAAAAAAGTCCGTCACGCAAGGGCTGCGTAAACTAAGGAGATTTACCTGGTGAAGTTGTACAATAGATAAATCTACATATTGCTAACATAACAGCACCGTCAATATTAAACGAATATATACAAACGACAATAAGAAACCTTCCGATGACGGGAAGCGTCTGGAATGTAAATAAACCGGCCTGCCAACCTATTACCGGAAATAAAAACAATTACTGAAATATATCAGAATATAGCATATTAATTTTATTGCAAACTATTCACTATATCTAGTACTGTAATTATAATGATTCAGAGTAATTTTTATCTCAATCAATCAATTGTTAGTAGTCGAAGAACTTAAGACGTGGGGGGGGGGTCACCAGAAAATATTTGCATCTATCTCGTATAATAAAGGTCTCTTGAAAACAATATTTGGTATTTAAGCTTTGAATGATGTGGTTTATTATATAACAGAGTATTGTTTATGTAACATGAGCAGGAGTGGGTGTTTGCTGAAGGCTGAAAACTGAAAAATGCGAGAATTCAAAATTCCAGATAGAGAATAAATGTATATAACAATATGTATAGTACATTTAATTGGCAATACGATTGGTTTTATACAATTTTTCGATCCGACGTATTATAATGGTGATTTAACTTTTGTTATATACACTTTCGTCGTATACCTAAATGTAAATGAGTTATACGCTAAAACATATAGCGGGAGTCAACAATTTTATTTGGCACAAAAGAATCAACTGAACTAAATAAAACTCGGTACGTGTATTAGGACTAACGCCTTCATTATAACAAGCCATACCAACATTTCAAGGGACGGGCAGGAGTGGGGGTTGTAAGGGAGGCCAGAAATTAAATATATCGTTATTACGTTTCCTATTGGTTTTACGGCAAACATGAACATGACAAAAGTTGTTTTATTTTTTTGTTATTCAGAGTAACTTTTTGTTATATACACTTTTGTCGTATAAAACCGAATTATAAACGAGATATACGCTCAAAAACCTATAGCGAAAGTGAAATAACAATTTTATTTTGGGACAAAAGACCCTACCAAAATAAAATAAAAACTCAGTATGCTATATTAGCTATTGACGTCCCCTTAATTATCATAAGCCCTACCAACATTTCTATGGACGGGCAGGAGAGGGGGTTGTAAGGGAGGCCTGAAATTAAAAAAAAAAAAAAAAAACGGTATTCCTTTTTCTACTGGTTTTTCTGCAAATATGCACATGAGAAAATTTGTTTATTTTGTTATTTAAAGTAAATTTGTAATATTCACTTTTGCTGTATAACGAAGTATAAACGAAATATACTTTAAAAACTAAAGCGGAAGCCAACAATTTTTGTTGGGCACAAACGATTTAACCGAATTCAACACAGCTTGGTCTGTGAATTTAGCAATTAATTTCTTCCATGATTATAAGCTATATTAAATTTTTTAGGTCCAAACGACTACAGGAGTAGTGGTTATGAGGTAGGGCCTGAAATGAAAAATTGTGGGAATTTTAATTCCTATTAGATTCTCGTAAACTCATGCACATAGCAAAATTTCTTTACTTTTGTTATTTTAAAGTAACTTTTGTTGTTTTCCACTTTTGCCGTAAATGAAATAAACATGGGCATATACGCTAAAACTATAGTTGGGAGTGCTTATTTAAGTGATTTTTAATAAATGCATATCATGACAAAAGACGTTATGTTTTAGTCTTATATGATAGTTGTAAGTATGATTCGGATTAGTGAGCTTATAAATCTCCGTCACCCTCCATCTTCATTTTATTTATTTTCCCTGTAACTTTGTTATTTATTTCCAATAGAAATGTAAACTATAAGAGCTTTTTATGGTATTTAATATATACTCGATATAAATGTTTTAAAGTATTACATAGGTAGCAGAGGGGGGGGTGGGCTCTCTCCCCTACATCTAGATTTTTGAAGATAAATGAAAATTAATTTTTTTAGAGATCTATTACTTAGTTTCCATTAAAATGATATTCTGAATCAATAATCTAAGGAAAGCAATGATGATAACGCTCCTGCAAGAGCGGAAATTGACGGAGTTAATTGAGTTTACTTATTTTCATGGCAATGACGGGAAGTGATTTCCACTAAGATTTACTATTACGAATGTAAATCTTATGTATAAAACTGAGCTTAAACTATAGGTGCTCAGGACTGGTTATTGACAGGGTAAATATGTACATTGTAGACGGTTATTTAATTTGTAATAAATGCTATCCATGATTATAGTTTGAATTTATTCAAAACGGTAAGTCAAAAAGTGGAGAGGGATAGATTAGGAAACGCATTTTTCATAAATTCTTCAAAACTAAAATTTCTATTCTATTATCCGCAAAAAAGTTACACTTTAGGATTGGCAATTTTGAAAAAAAAACAATACATCGTGGAGGGAAGTGTAACTGTACACATTGAAATCTTCCTAAAAAAAAATTACCATCATTAATCAGACACAATAATTTTAATTCCCGGGCATCGCCGGGTACCTTAGCTCAAGTATATATATATATATATATATATATATATATATATATATATTTATATATTATATACTATAGAGAGAGAGAGAGAGAGAGAGAGATAGATATATATATATATATATAATTTTGAACGGACCTCATTTTCGTCATCTCCTGGGTAGGATCGATGGGCATTTGAGGAAATTTTCCAAAACTCGCGTCATGAGTACGACCTCAATAGCTCATTTCCCTTGAGGGAAATCTGCTAAAACTCAACAATTATAAGTTGGTGTTTACTGAAGGCTGAAAACATGAAAATACAACTTCTTTAATATTCGAGATAAGAAAAAAATGTATTGAACAAGTATTAAATGTTTAACAAGATTGGTCCTTTTATATTTTTCGAACTGATTCATAATATTTATTTAAATGAGTTCCGTAACGCAGGCGATTTACTCATTATTCAAGTGTGCTCCAAGAAGCGAATAGCAAAAAAATAAGAAACAGAAAGGAGTGAACTATGGCAAAAGGTGATTTTTGAAACGGTTCATTGGCATACCAGTCTTATGTGAAGCAAACAAAATTGTATATAGAAACATCAGGGTGATGAAAATATAAATGAAAATATAATTATAGAAGGAAGAAAAAAAGGAAAGAAAAAAAAGCATAAAAATAATAAGGAAAAAGGGAAACCAAAAAAGAATAAATAAAAAAAAGAAAGGAAAAGGGAAACCAAAAAAACAATAAATGAAAAAAAAATTAAAATATAAGAATTAATAAATAAATAAGACCTAGAGTCGCAAGTTCGATTCTTGCTTGGGCAAAGGAAATTATTTAGTGACAAAATTCATTAAACAACATCCTAAGTCCCACCCTGTCTAGAAAAGGGTGGTAACCTGTAGATAACCCGTCCCAATTAGCCTGTGTTGCAAAAAGTGGACGTTAGCAAATAATAAAAAAAATAATAAATAAAATTAAAGTATATTCACCCTGCTAATGTAGGAAAGAAGTGAAGAGTAGAGTGTAGAAATTTTAGATTATAGTGTGTTGTATATATTAATGTCTTTTAGATGTTTAATGATTGAGTCTATGTGATTATTGTTATCGGTCAACAGTTCCTGTAAGTCATGTGGAATGACTAAATTGTCTTTTCGTCGACAGTTAGTCAATATGTGGTGTACAGTTAAAGTTTCGTTACAAGGATTCGTAATAACGGAAGTATTTTGAATTTTTAAATTCCCGCTCTCTCTAACCCCCCCCCCCTCATTCCTGGTCCGATTTTAGCCATTAACGAATATGAACTTTAGTGGTAAAAGAAACGGTTAAATATCGAGAAGATGGTATTGATCAAATAAACATTTTCGAGTCAGAACTTAAATGATGTTGTCATTGAGCGTATTTACGTGCGTGTCATGTGCGTGAAAACAATATTTGCAATTCAATCTTCTAATGGTGTGTTTTCTTGGTGGTTCACTGTTAACGCGCAAATGTAGGGGTTTGTTGAAGGCCAAAAATTAATAAGTCCGTCACGTAGGGGCTGCGTAAACTATGCAGATTTTCCACGTGGTATTACAATAGGAAAATCTGCATATTAGTAACACAACACCACCGTGAATAATAAGTGAATAAATACATTTATCATTTAATTAATTTGTTAACCTCCCAACGGAAGCGTCTGAATTCTAAACAAACAGGTCTGCCAACCGCTCAGAGCTGTACATATAGAAATTTTGTTCACCGGAAAGAAAAATAATTACTGAAACAGATCTGAATATAAAATATTAATTTTATTGAAAACTATTTATTATATCTAGCACTGTTATTTACAATCAATCAGAATAATTTTTAACTTAATCACTCAAATTTTTGTAGTCCAAGAACAAAAGGAGGGGAGGGGTCAACAGAACGTATTTGCATTTTTCTCACGAAGTAGAAGTTCATTGGAAGCAATATTGGTAGTTAACTTTGGAATGAAATGGTTCATGATAGGAGAGCGTATTATTAATATGACTTGACTAGGAGTGGGACTTTACTGAAAACTGAAAAATGCTTATATCTCGGTTAATAACCTCCAGAACAGTAAGCTTCTGAATTGTAAACAAATAGGTGAACCAACCTTTCAGATAAGAGTAGATGTATAGAAATTTTCTTGACTGGGAAGAAAAACAGTTACTGAAATATAAATTTATTGAAATCTATTTGATATCTAGTACTGTAATTTATAATGAACCAGTATGCCTCTAGCGATCGCAATTTTGATTTGATCGTTACCAAACTCGATATGTAACCATTTCACACAAAAGTAAAGATGAAGTTCGTTAATTTCTGAAATCGAAGCAGCGGGAGGGAGGATTAGGGAAGGACATTTGGAAAATTCACAATATCTCCGTTATTATACTTCGGAAAATGGTATAGAATCAATCTTATTGCAAATGTATTCTTATATAAATTCTACCGGGGGGTGGGGGTGGTGGGCTTATCAGAACGTATTTCCATCTATCTCATCTACAAAATTTGTTGAACAAATATTTGGTGTTTCGACTTGAAATAAGAGGGTTCATGGTATATTGACGATATGACAAATATTGAATGGCTTTAGCAGCAACCGACAAATATATATATAATTTTGTATTATTCGCCATCTCCTGCATAGGATATACATATATTTGTGTGTGTATTGTTACGATTATTACAAATATAAACGTTGATTAGAGTTCTTTTGGATTGCAAAATTAACCACACACACTTTAGGGTGTTTATCACTGCACAATTTATTTGACGATGCACTACACACTTGTTCTCACTTGGTAAATTATTTTTTACTACTAATAACAATATACACTACTAACTTCATGTATTGCACAGTACAATAACTCAAGATCACTGCACTCTAAAAGCACGGCACTGCACTCTTCCCAAAAACACGGCACTGCACTCATCTTCACAAAAACACAGCACTGCACTCATCTTCACAAAAACACGGCACTGCACTCATCTTCACAAAAACACGGCACTGCACTCATCTTCACAAAAACACGGCACTGCACTCATCTTCACAAAAACACGGCACTGCACTCATCTTCACAAAAACACGGCACTGCACTCATCTTCACAAAAACACGGCACTGCACTCATCTTCACAAAAACACGGCACTGCACTCATCTTCACAAAAACACGGCACTGCACTCATCTTCACAAAAACACGGCACTGCACTCATCTTCACAAAAACACGGCACTGCACTCATCTTCACAAAAACACGGCACTGCACTCATCTTCACAAAAACACGGCACTGCACTCATCTTCACAAAAACACGGCACTGCACTCATCTACACAAAAACACGTCACTGCACTCATCTTCTCAAAAACACGGCACTGCACTCATCTTTACAAAAACACGGCACTGCACTCATCTTCACAAAAACACGGCACTGCACTCATTTTCACAAAAACACGGCACTGCACTCATCTTCACAAAAACACGTCACTGCACTCATCTTCACAAAAACACGGCACTGCACTCATCTTCACAAAAACACGGCACTGCACTCATCTTCACAAAAACACGGCATTGCACTGATCACACAAACACGGCACTGCACTGATCACAAAAACACGGCACTGCACTGATCACAAAAACACGGCGCTGTGTGTGTGTGTGTGTGTGTGTGTGTGTGTCTGCTAACAGTCTTAACTTAATCTAACTCAAAATACGACTACCAGGTATTTTGAGTTAGATCGTTACCAAACTCGATATTCCAACATTTTACGTAAAATTAACATCCAGTTCGTTAATGCCCTAAATTTAACCAGTGTGTGAGGGTTTAACGGGTGGAATTTCAAAAATTTGAAATATCTTGGTTATTTTAAGTTGGATCGTACAATTGCATAGAACCAAACTTATTGAAAATTTAAGTCTATTCATGTTTTTCTATACATATTTTTTGTATTTTGAATATTAACCGAGATATTTGTACGTCTCATTTCAAACCGAAATACCAGATATTGTGTTCAACCAATTTTTCTGTATGAGATAGATGGAAATACCCCCCCCCCCCCCCCGACGGTAGTATTTATATAACAATGCATTTGCAATAAGATGAATTCTATGCCATTTTTCGATCCGAAGATATTGTGATTTTCGAAATTCCCACCTATAGCCCCCCCCCCTTCATCGATTTCAGAAATTAATAAACTTGATCTTTAGTTTTGTATGAAACACTTAAAATATCGTGTTTGGACACGATCAAACCAACATTGCGATCGCTAGAGGCATTCTGGTTCATTATTAATTACAGTACTAGATATAGTAAATAATTTCAATAAAATTATATATCAGTAACTGTTTTTCTTCAAGGTCAAGAATATTTCTTATATCTACTATACTCTGAAAGGTTGATTGACCTATTTGTTTACAATTCACAGTGCTTACAGTTGCGAGGTTATTAAAATTTAAGTTGACTGAAAGATTTCCCGTTATTTGTTCAGAAAATTTCCACGGTGGTGGTAAATGTTACAATTGTAATGTAGTATTGTTGTTGTAGTATGTTACAATTGTAATGTTGTATTGTAAAAATCTGCTTAGTTTACGCAATCCCTGCATGACGGACTTTTGTTTTACTAGGCATTTATGGAAATGAATATAGTCCATCACTCAGGGGCTGCGTTAACTAAGCAGATTTCCCACGTGTATTTGCATTTATCTCGAAACGTAAAAGTTCAATGATAACAATATTTAGTATTTAGGCTTCAAATAAAGTGCTTCATAACATAATAGCATATTGTTAATATGAGATGGGTAGGAGTGGGGGTTCACTTAAGACCGAAAACTAAAAAATGCAAATATCTCGGTTAATAATCAAGGTAATGAAAAAATGTACATAACAACATTTATAGAACATTACATTTGCTATAAGATTGGTCTTATACAAGTTTTTGATCCGACACATATTAACGGAAATATTAAGAATTTTCGAAATTCTCCCCCTCCCCCTGGCCTACCACGCTTATCTATTGCCAGACACTTATCGTTGAGAGAAACAGCACTGAAGGGCAAGAGGAAAGGAAAGGTATGAAGGACAAGATCAAAGGAACTATGGGCAATATCACCGATTTGCCGAAATGAACATGGAGGAGTTAAGCCAAGCTACTCTCCCTACGGATTCACAAGGAATGAGAGAGAAGGTACCTCCAACAAAAAACAAAAGCAACAGTGGTAAGCTAGTTCATCCCTCGTAGCGGGAATCCCTCGGGGGCGTGTGCCGTGCTCCGGGAGTGGCTGCTATAGGAAGAGGGGGTCCAGGGGTTCCTAAATCGAGAAAGCCCATGACCTGCATTAATGTATACAGCAATAACTAGGCATATTTGATTGCCTCTTACGAATAATTATTACGCATACTAATAATAAGTATTTTAATTGAAAAAATAAAGAACCGACCCTGAATTCCTGGCTTTCAATTATATGCTTCAGTTTAGGTGATTTGCATATGGAAAATAATTCTGAAAAAGAGCACCAAGTTGTTGGTCTTTAATTACATTCTTCATTCTAGGAGATCAGCATAAGGAAAAGAATCTGTATAAAGGGATTTTAGTTCCTGGTTTTCAATTACACATCATATTTCAACGGAACTCCATTAGGAGAATGATCTCTGGGCTGAGGTTGTACTCAGGGCGCAATTTAAAATGAGAGTTTTTTTTTCTACTACCTTAGACATTTCTAATAGCCATACACCGCATCTCTTCTTTTAGTCCTAATCCCAATCCTTCCTTACTGTGTGTCTGCCGTGGTTACTTGACTATGTTCCGCCACTGAGCCCCTTTTATCTCTGTTGTTCGTCCGACGTGCTAACGATTGCCTTACCTCTCCCCTAACCCTTGTCCCTTCATGTCCTATTTTATGACAAAAATCAATGAGAATTCGAAAAATAACGCTGAGATTGTTAGTTTCAAAACCGTTCATGTATCCTTCATTTCGAATGGTTTTAAACATCGTATTAGTAGTACAATTCAAGAAGAATATATGCATATATTGAAAAGAGTAATGGTAGCCTGCTCTTTATGATGAACATACATCGGGATGAAAAAGAAAGAAGGGCCGACCAAGAAGGAGTGACTTAACCTGGTGGGGACTAACTGAGGTGAACAATCTATCATAGGAGTTACCTATCAGAGATTCGTAATGAATAGCGACGATAATAACACAGGCCGAGGAGTTGCAAAAGCGTACAGTCAATATAATATAATAATGAAGCTATATGAGCATAGGAACGGTAAAATCTGATGAGGAGTGAGTATGTCGGCCCCCAGTAGATCCTAAAATTCCTGTGAGCCTACGTGATGATGGAGGCTGGGTATAAGGGCGATGACCCCAGTGTTTACCTGGCTGGTTGAAGGAGTGGCCACGCGCTCATCTTCCATCCCCACTCTTCTATCCCCACTACTCTCATCACTTGGGAAGATGGGGCTTCACTCTGTCTCCTGTCTTCGCAGCGAGATCAGCCTGTACCCCTCTTATTGTATAAGTGCATTTTCCTTCTCGCGACCTTTCATCATGACCAACTCGCAATGAGCATGCGGGAGAATTTTTGCTTCCATCCTACATCTCAACGAAAGGGGAAAAACTGCAACTTGACAGGCCTGATGGTGAGGATATGTTCTCTCAGGGTGATAGAAACTAGCTGATGAAAACTCAAGGAGTCGAATTTTACAAACTATTCCTCACATCGTATAAATAACTGTAGCAAATAAATAATGTTTCTATAATTCTACTAACTAACGTAGGTCTTAATCGCATAGACCAATTTTCATAAATCCACACTTATCCAAATGAGGTATCACACCGATACTCTAATTTCGGCGCAACTAGATGCTACCAACTCAAACATACATACCTAGTAGATACTTATGTTGAATACAGTCAGCGCCTTTTGTTTGTCATTACAGACGTTGAGATCGTTAGCCCCCTCCCCCCAGGGGATTCGAAGAACTCATGAACTGAGTTTTGCGTATACAGTAATCAACTCGACTCACAACCCCCTTTAACAAAGGAGGACTTGGTTTGAGTTGTCTCTAATAGACTGACGGCTTTCCTGTGAACGGGATCTAAGAGATACATCATTTTAGAATTCCCTAGGGTCTGGCAGACATAGATAATCCATAGCTCAAAAGCACCGCGACATAAGAGGGCTCTGGAAGAGAAATCGAGTCTCAATGTTCTCCCTTGGAGCGATCGCATCTCACCTTATTTTTAGCTTTAGCTAAATAAGGGTAGCCGAAGATGTATCATACGCCTCAAACCGCACGGTTACCGGCACCGCCGACTCCTCCTATAAACATGATTTTTTAACTTTATTTTCATGAAAATGAAGGTAAGACGAATGTTAAAGAGCATGGGCGGTTTCCCGTTGTCAACACCACCTCACTCTCCCATTATTTGAGCACTCACAAGTGAGGCACAATCCAAAAACGAGGTCGTAGCTTTTGTTTGATCGTCATCGATCTCTATATTAACGTTTTATGCAAAACAAAAGATCACGATCGTTAATATTTATTTTGGCTCATTCCCTTCGCCGTAATTTTCTTCTCCTCTATGCAATTATTCATCCAGCATAAAAATAACTTAAATACCTCCCCTGTCGGCACTTCAACCTTCAAAAGAATTGTGCTCAGAATTCACAAGATTGACGTAGAAGCATATCTGCCTTGAAATAAATATATTTAAACATAATATTGTTACGCTCCAATATTTCACTCTTTGATTTGGGCAACGAAAATGGTAATGGATTAATAGTAGTGGGGCTAAATTTCGTCATTTGCCTCTCAAAAATTCTGGTGGCTCCCCTTGATGCCAATTGTCGTGTTATAGAAGATATAAACAACTGCTCTTCAAATTATTCATGTTCATAGTCCCTTTATCTGAAATAATATCGTCACACAGTTGCTGCGTAAATTAAGCAGATTTCCTCCATTTGGAACCAGCTTCATTTTAAAAGTTTCACCCTATATCAACTTTTTTTTGTGGCGTGTCAACCCTTATGGTCATTAACGCCAGTATGTCAACTTTGTCATTATCTAAACAATTAATTTTATAAAAATTATGTTTAGTTTCTTTAATTTGAAGTGTGTCATTTACATGACTAGCTATCCCTTATTATATATATTAAATACCGTATGCTCAACCTGTTTTCCTACTACTTTGCATATTTTTCTAACTCCATCAACAATAGTCATTAAAATACTATCTAACAAATTTCTTCTCTAACACGCTGCTTATAACTTTTTTAAATATTTTGTGATTCATGGATTTTTTCCCCATTAATTTTACAATATTAGCAAATTAAAAGAAAAATAAACTATTAATTTTTAACTGATGATTCCACCTTTTAATATGATTACACTTTTACGGTTTAACCGGCAATGATAATATTCATAACGGGGAAAGTTATGATTATTTCCTATTGTCTGTTCAACCGAAAAGGTTCAATCATATTTCCTCTTTCAACTTTGCCCTTGGTTACTACTAGTAGTACAGAGTATATCTCAATTCTAGCAATTAAAGGAAAATAAATAGTTCTACTATTACATTAGAATAATTCTATTTTGTTACAACACTAGAAACCTATAAACACAACTCTGGTCTTACTGCCAGATCGAACAATATTTTTTTACTGGTATGGATATTTTTCGCTCGTTTATGTCGTTTATGAATAATTTAAGTTCTCAATAGTGAAGGTGTGACCTTTCTTAGTAATGATAAATAAGTGGTAATTTATTTTCTGTATTGTTAATAATCAGTAAATGCAGTTTCAATTTATTTAAAACACATAGGAGTGTACGATAATAAAATAAGTACGTTGGTGTGTGTGCGTGGGTGGTAGAAACGACTGTATGTCACATTTACTACATTTTCCAGGAGAGCAGTTTTAAGGTGCCTACTTGGTGCATCTTTAATTATCTTGCCTGCCAATAGCATTAACATAATAACATTTTACTCAGGTTATTCAGAACACAGTTTTGTGGCTACTGACAATTTATTTTATGAGTAGCACCTCTCTAGGCACGTCCTACGCTCTGACGCTCTGATGATGCGAATGTAAATCCTGAAATCGAAAAATAAATTTTGAGAAGCCACAAAACTGTGTTCTGAAGAACCTGATTCATCACCCTCACCACCAGCAGAAAATAAAAATTGGAAAATTTTACTCATTCGACATTACGAATCATATGTATATATTATTTGACCACATTAATTTCATTTATAAAAGCGTGAAGAACATAGCGGCACAATTAGCTGAAATCAAATAAATGTCACAGTTGGACCTAGCTCCCATCTATATCTTCTTCTGAATATTCTGTTTTGTTTACATAACATTAACCTACAACTATTTTTTTATAAAATGCACGCTGATGAATAGGAGCTTAGTCATCTGTGAGTTAGCTGCAAATTTCATGCCCACTAAAGAAGAAACTCACGTTGCCCACATGAAAAGATTTAAAAAAAAAAAAACGCAGACTTCCTAGAGAATGCTAATGCTTACTGTGTAGTAAATGCGCACACTTCAATAGACAAACAGCGTCACGAGGGGCTGGGTGAACTTGGCTCTGTCGGCCCATTACAAAACTTCTGATGCAATTTATTTTACTCCTCGTCCTTCTTTTGACTGATCCCTCATTATACAATCAACTGAGGGATCTGAAGAATTTAAATTTGAAAATATAATACCCAAAGCTTCTTTTATAGAAATAAATACTATTTGATATTGTTGGATGTGAAATTAAAACATATGTTTAGTTATAAATAACCTAAACATGTTCCACGTGGTATTAAGCTACATGTATTTTGTTATAGATAGTCTACTGTTTCTTGAGTCAGAATAAATGTAGTCGTTGCACTGTTTACATTGTGGTTCTCAATATCTTACATTGACGCTGCGAAATAATGAAATCTAAACGTCGGGACGATAGCTGCAAGGAAGAAACACGAAACCATGGAATATTTCATTACCGAATTGATGCCTTTGACCCGGAAACTGAGGAATGGGATTACTACATACAAGGGGAGTGCACGGCCTTCCCCCCACCGATTTGAACGAAAATTTTTTAGTGTTTAGTACCTAATGAAAAACCAATTCTGTTAAAGCGGGAGAACGCACTTCTCAAGCGTTCGTCTAAAAAAATTGTTAAAATTTGCCTTAACTCCTTGAGTTGTTCTCAAGAGATTTGTTACCAAGAGATCACCTTGGCTCAGGGGATAGCGTTTTTCCTTTGTAATCGGAAATTTCTAGATCGAAACTCGCTGGAAGTGATAATTTTTTTTCTTTCAGTTTTTGCTTCTAGACCGTTTATTAAATATTAATAAATAAATAAAAAGTTTTTTTAATTTTTAGCGTGTTGCATACGTTTAAAGGAAATTCGAATGCTTTCTGTCAAAACGGAATTGGTGTAAGGAAATATTTATTATTATATAAGAAATATATTATTAATTGAAAGCATACGTATATAACAATTATTAATAATAACGTTGATATTTTAATTATATTTTTAAACGGTGTTATCTTTACCAATTTATTTGATATTATTTTATTTTACAATTAATAAAGGTATTTAAAATTTTCTAGCTCTAGACATAAAAATATTCTTTTAATATTTCCGAGATTACAAATGGAAAGCGCAATCCCCTGAGCAACGGGGGGCTCTTTGTAATAGATCTCTTGAGAACATCTCAAGACGTTCAGACAAATTTTAACAACTTTTTTTTTTTTGACGAACGCTTGAGAAGTGCATTCTCTCGCTTTAACAGAATTGGTTTTTCATTAGGTACTAAACACTATAAAAGTTTCGTTCAAATCGGTGGGGGGAAGACCGTGCACTCCCCTTAGAAAGGTTTGAGCTAGAACTTCGGATGAATTCCATTTTGTCAGGCTGTCCGGGGTCTGTTGTTGTTGAGCATAAGAGCTGCAACTTTCAAGGTAATAGTTGATCACTGCCGCCCCCAGCAGGTAACCAATCAAGATCAGCAATCATATGTACAATTATAACATTTCAAGATACTAAGACAAACCTTTTTTTGAGGTTTGCGAGATACATACATAGGTACAGCCTTCACACCAAAACTAGTAAAAACGAGTTCGGGGAGGATCGAAACGGATAATTCTGTTGAAAACTGAAAATGTTTGCGACTGCAATACTTTCTTTATTTCGTATAAGGACTTGGTACAATGTAACGTAAATTCGTCAACTCTTGAACTACCACTACGTGCATATATCTGCGTAGATGACAATCTCTCCATCGTAAGTGCATTCATTATATCATTTTTCTCCAAAAATGACACTCATATATGAATGTGTATGTAACATTTGCAATACCATTACAAAAACATTGTTACAATACTATTGTTCATTAGACACACACATGTTGTACATGTAGCTCTGTTTAATGTACATTGAATTTGTGTTTGATGTGAGAAAAAGCCTGATTTTGTAGGTATACTTAGCAAGATGTGGAGTTAATGTCAGAATCCTGATAACCTTCATCACCCTTTGACAAAACAAAAGGAAAAGAGTTATGCCACTTGTACACTTTGAAGAAGATCGTGTTGTAGCTTTGTAGAATTTCACGTAAATTAAATCAGAAATGTAAGATAATACAAACCATAAAAGACAAAATAAAAGACGCGCAGGGGCTGCGGAAACTAAGGAGATTTCCAACGCACACACTTTTGATCTCTTCTCACCACATATTCTCTATTTCCATCTAAAAACCGATGAGTAGAAAGGAGGGGGGGAGGGTAATAAATGCTAAAAAATAGAAAGTACGAATAACTCGATTAATACTTCAGGCAACAACAAAAATGTATAGAACAACAATTGTAGTGTATCAATATTAGTCACTTGCTACCTTTCCCAATGAGCTCATGCAAGTAGCTCTGAGTCTTCGAAAGCGCTTAGCGCTGAAATAAGGATTTGTGAAGAATTGGACGTATTTTTCTCTCTCCAAGTACACAATATTCTTCACTTCAAACCACTGCTGTGGAACAGATCTAATATACATTTTCGAAACAAGAACGTAAAGTCTTAATTGATGGCGTCATCACATAATGAATTTGCAAGTATCTTGCATAATAGAAGTCTCTTGAAAACAATATTTGATAGTTGAAAATAGAATAAAGTGATTCATTTTGAGACAGTTTATATGACATGAATAGAAGTGGGGGTTCACTTTAAGTCTGAAAACTAAGGAATCCTAATATCTCGGTTAATATTTATGATAGAGTAAATATGTATATATCAACATTTATAGGTAATTAAATATGCAATTAGATTGGTCTATACAACTATTCGATTTGACTTATAATAATTTTATACCTTGGACAAAACCTTCTCCCGGTATGAAAGAGAGCATACAACAGCTGGGGTATTTGAAAGACTGTTTCCTTACACATAAGCGTTATTTATGTAAAAAACATTCGATGTATCAAGAGTCTATCCTCGTAGCTTTATTCAATGAGAAAAACGAATATTAATGTAGCAATATTTATGTAAAAATTAAAACCATCTAAAATTTATTTTTTAAGACTAAAACTTATAGTACATACATACATATGTGTAAATAAAATGTAATAAAAAAACTAAGTCGACTAATTCAAAACCTAGTCATTTTTAGACACATGGAATGCTGTTCTAAAGAATTCATCATTCTGCCTTTGGTCTATGTTATGAAACGGCTACATTGTATTATTTCTACATTCAGATTGAGAAAACTACATATTACAAGATAAATCTATGAGCCTGAGATTAATAATGAAGTTAATTAGAAGAGGACTTTGGGCTCCAATGGACGACGTCATTCCGACTGAATGAGAGGATCTGATGAAATATACCAAAGAGGAAAATATGAATAGTCCCAATTATGACTACATTGATTACACTGAATGATTTCTTGGAACCCCTAAATTACGGATTATATACTCTAAAGGGTCATCTCTAAACTCTCTGCAGCTTTATAAGTTGATGCGAAATAAGTGGTATTTTGAGGCAGTATTTGGAAGGAATCATCTGCCATGAAATACATGTCTTAGCTTGATTTGAAATTATCAAAGGTATATATTATACTGCATATTACTTGAGATTTATTAACTAATTTATAAATAAAACACAATCTAAAATATATCTTGGTAAAATAATTAAAAATCTAACATAGTAAACCTAGAGTGGGGAGTTAAAACCCGCCTGGGCAATAGGAATTTATTTAGTGACGAACTCATAAAATGCTTAGTCCTACCCTGGCTAGACAAGGGTGGTATACCCTGGACCCGTCCCAATTATACATAGTAGCAAACAGTGGACGTTAATAAATAATAATTATAATAAAAAAAAAATATCTCTGAGATTTCCCACTAGCTGTCACGCTGATGATTTCATTTCACCGTCTGTTCTATGTTTTTCCGATAGAAAGAAGCCTATGGTTACTGAATTGAGCCCTATGTGAAAATCGAATGAGTAGAGTGGGGTGACGGTTCAGTAGCTGAAAAAAACACCCTTAATATCCAAAATAGAAAAAATGTGTATAGGAAAAAATTGTTCAAATTAATTAATTTACAAATCGATTAGATATATAACATTGATCTGACCTAAAATAACCGAAATATTTCGATTTTTTTTTTAACCCCGTTTAAACTCTCCCAATCCATCTGGTCCGATTATAATAATTTAAGTTTGCTTTTTAAGCTTTATATGAATGGTATAAAAATAGGTACGGAATTGACAAAGTATACAATGAGTTTAATAGTAAATAGATCATTATTTATTTATTTTGGAGCGTTCGCAGCGAGGCGATATTGCTCATAAAAAAAACAACAAAAACAATTTATATAAACAAAATACAAAATGAAAATAGAAACAAGAAAAAATTAAATAATACAAAATAAGAACGCAAACAAATAACAAAACTCGACTAAATAACAGAACGCAACAATATAACAAAACACAACTAAATAACGGAACGCAACTAAATAAAACTCAACTAAATAACAGAACGCAACAATATAACAAAACACAACTAGAATAGTAATAGAACGCAATCAAATAACAAAACAACGAAAAACAACAATTAACAAAAACAAAACATTAAGTTCAAAAACAAAAACTGTAAAGACTAATAAAATTACGTAAACAATTATATAATTTCAATGGATAAAAACTAAACTTAAATCAAATAAATATAAATTAGTATGTACAATAAAATGAAGATTTCTAACACCTAAAATATTTATAATCATATGCTCTCACTTTCTTTATCACACATACAAACATGCATACACACTCACGCTCACATGCACACGCACACACGCGAGCAGGCACACACACTCACACGCACACACACACACACACACACACACACACACACGCGCATACACACACATAAACATACAGTAAAACGGTTTAGCTGGAATTTAAAATATTTAATTTGACAAGGATTAAAAAGGATTTTAAAATGTAACAATTCTAAATTTGTGAGTATATGTTAATATCATGTAAATGTTGGAGTATTATGGGTATGTGTGGGTTACCTTCAGTAAGTAAGTCGTGTAAGTCATAAGGGATCTTTAGATGGTCTTTTGCAGTCTGTTAGTATGTGTTTTATTGTAAGCGGAGCATTACACACATTGCAGTTAGGCATTCTTTTCTTTTGAAATAGCAAATAAATAAATAAATTTAGAAGATAAGAGATATAATTTGACAAATGAATTCTGTATTATATTTCTGTTTTAAGTATATTATGTTCTATAACTTAATATACAAAGGGCTCATAAATGTTATATTCAGAAACTTTACTAAGCTAATAATATTTTAATAGTTAATAAGTAAATTGTTGACTTACGGATTTCCAAAGTAGACATACAAATTAAGTTGCCTCATGTAAACTGTATAGTATCTTAAAATTGTTGAGAGAATTCCAATTCCTAGTAGAGTCATTAGTCCTTGTTTGGGCCATTTGTAAACCAAATATATGAAAATTGGTGATACCATAAATAGTTGAGTATCAATTCCAATATGATGAGTATGAGTCAGGCACTAAAATAAAAGTGAAAATGAAAATATTTAAAGAAAGAAATCTTTATAAGTGTGCATATTAGGGTGGGCCGAAAAAAATTTTTATTTTTTTTTCTTAATGCTATACCAAAAAGAACTTGTCACTATTATGTGTTATCAAAATTAACAAAACTCAACTAAATAACAGAACGCAACAATATAACAAAACACAACTAAATAAAACTCAACTAAATAATAGAACGCAATCAAATAACAAAACAACGAAAAACAACAATAAACACAAAATAACAAATAAAATAAATAAACAAAAACAAAACATTAAGTTCAAAAACAAAAACTGTAAAGACTAATAAAATTACGTAAACGATTATATAATTCAATCTAATAGATCATTAGAAACATGTTTAAGTCCAATGGAACATATTTGCATCTATCACACATAGTAAAAGTTTGATATAAACCATATTTGATTTTTAAGATAGTGATAATAATTTTCGTGGTACGAGATTATCAGCTTCTTCGTAATTTCTTTTGTAGGACAGAGCACTTATGTTCAATAACGTGAAGTAATGATTTTAAAAGTGTATATATGCCTAATGGTCGCAGTTCCTTTCCTCAAGCTGGCTAATATCCGTCAGAAGTAAAATTCTTAGATTAAATACTGTGTGGGGATAGTTCTCCATCAGTTTTGGCATGGAGAGGAATTTATTCCACTCATTGAGCCTCTTATTTTTGGTCTGATATAGATGGCCATTTGAAAAAACTGCTTGTCCATGTGACTTTCAAAAATAAATCGGAAGGTAGCCGGAGCTCCTTTGACTAAAACTCCGATTTTCTTTTCTAGAGATTTCAAGTTCAATTTTCGAAGATACAGTCTAAATTTCATTTGGGGTGCTAAGACCGTAGTTTGTGGTCAAGTTCTATCAGGGGCCATGTCTCTGCAACGTGTGACAAGAGGTATAACAGTATAGTACAGTGCTGCATTTGACGACTACAAAGTTGTTTTTAAAAACTAGATTAGGAATTAGACTTTGATTTAATAAAAGTCCGTCACGCAGGGGCTGCGTAAACTAAGCAGATTTCCCTCGTGAAGTTCAGTAATAGATAAATATACATACTGGTAACACAACAACACCGTGAATAAATACAAACGGAAATAAATGTTTCATCCAATTTCAATAACCTGCCGACAGGAAGCGTTATGTTAGAAATGTAATCAAACTGGTCGGCCCGCCTCACCGGAAAGAAAAACAATTACTCAAATATATCAGAATATAACACATTAATTTTATTAAGAACTATTTACTATATCTAGTACTGTAATTAATAATGAGTCAGAATAATTGTTATCTCAATCAATAAAATTTTAGTAGTCCAAAACTTTAAGATGGGGGGAGGGGATCACCAGGAAATATTTGCTTGTATCTTGTATAAAGCATATGTGTTCAATAGGCTATCATTCTGCAACTAATTGTATGTGTATCATATTATGGATCGACCATTAATGCCGTGTGGAAGACCTGAGTCCTTCAGGTAGTATTGAGCCAAATATATTCAAATCTTTCTATTAAATAAAAAAAACATTTCCCAAAATAGAAGAAGAAAACTTCAAACGAAAATTAACTTAAAAGAAACGACATTATGGTCTACGAAAGTAATTAGATACTTCATGTAAATGACCTAGGAAGGAATCCTAATGAAGACAAGTATCAGGTTATGGTTATCAAAAAATAAGAGAGGAGAGATCCGAAGACTTTAAGATTGGAGAAAGGTACGAGATAGCGCGATAGGAAGGATAGATAAAGAGAAAGATGAAAAGAGAGAGATATAAATAGAGAGAGAGGGATAGAAAGGAGAGGTGAGGTAATAAATACATAAAAGGTTGTCGGTGAATACATTAAGAACAAGGGGTACATTGAACCCAGCCTCCTTCCTACTACACCCTACACATACTCTGCCCTTTTTAAGTAAGTATTTAACTCCATCTATTCACAATGATTCCATTATTCAGTTAGAAAGCAATTTATTTATAAAAAATGAAAATATTTTGTGGAGATAATTTGCGTAAATGCATTCAATTTTGTGTTTACTTATTTTCATATATACTCATTCATTGGTTTTGTTATTACTAAAAGAAAAAGAACAGTAAGTCGTGGTAAAACGAGGCTGGTGAAGATACTTAATCTATATAATCCTCAGCTGATGAGGGCAATTAAATGAATTAGGTTAATAGTAGGGGGAAAGGTGAAGCGGAGTGCAAGGGTTGACAAGGTAAGATACACTTGGAAATCATAGTGACAGGCGAGTACTGGTGCACGGGTTGCAAATGTGAAGAAGGGCGAGGAGAGGATAAAGAAACAGACTTTTGTTCCTTATTATTAATACTCTATCTCATTGGTTGTTTTGAAACTTTGGTTTCCTGGCTTAGGGACTTACTAGCAAGTCAGTTCCCACTCCCGCAATATTACAGTTCAATCCTTACCATGCATATAGTATTCTGAGGTAGGCGGTCCCTTCTTGAATAGCTGTTATTTAGTCACTGATCTTTCTAACTTCGTTTGATTTTACGAAGCTCCTGGTCGGTACAATATCTGAGCATTCCTTGAGGCAGGGTGAGACCTTTTATAGAATGCTGGGGTTCCCACCTATTCAGACAATATGTTCCAAGGCTAGTAGAGTTTTATTTATTGGTTTTCAGGAGGAACTCCAGCGAAATGTTTCTAGGAGCAGCCAGAGAGTTTGCATCGAACCATATCTGGTGGATGGGGTGGGTGGATGAGCATTAAACCCAACATAGGTCCCTGTGTAAGTGAACTTGGCTTGTTGCAGTCGTTGAAGAGGTCGAACCGTATGAGGCTTTGGAGTCTCTCCTGGCGTGCACTGGCTCCTACCAGATATCATGGAATTCTCCTCTGTCTCGAGATTGAGGCTATCAATAATTGATACCATCACCTTACTAGTGATAATGTTATAAGGGTATCCCAAGTTCCCGTGCCAGCCCCCCCCCCTCCCCGCCCCTTAAAATCGACAATTCTATTTGTAAAAGGCTGAGGCTTGGTGTGCAATAATTGAGACTCCTGAAGAATCTTTTCAGCTCATATTCAACCTTGAAACCTTCTCCAGTACTTATTCAGCGACCATAACTTTGGAATTGTCAATTTAAATTTCAGAATCCATTTCTTTTCCCGTAGACTTGTTTTAAAGATAATTTTGTTGGCTACAACTTTTAGATCGCAGCATTTTTCAAAAGTCCGTCACGCAGGAGCTGCGTAAACTAAGCAGATTTCCCACGTGAAGTTTAGTAATAGATAAATCTACATACTGGTAACACAACACCACCGAGAATAAATACAAACGGTAATAAGGAATGTTTCATCCAATTTCAATAGCCTGCCGACAGGAAGCGTTAGGTTAGAAATGTAAACAAACGGGTCTGCCCGCCTCACATTGGAAAGAAAAACAATTACTGAAATATATCAGAATATAAAATATTAATTTTATTGAGAACTATTTACTATATCTAGTACTGTAATTAATAATAAGTCAGAATAATTGTTACCTCCATCAATCAAATTTTAGTAGTCCAAAACCTTAAGACGGGGGGGGGGGGTCACCAGGACAATTTGCATGTATCTCGTATAATAAAGGTCTCTTGAATACAATTTTTGGTATTTAAACTTCGAATAATGTGATTTATTATGTAGCAGAGTATTCTTAATGTATAACATGAGTAGAAGTGGCGGTTTGCTGATGGCTGAAAACTGAAAAATGCAAATATCTCTGTTAATTTTCAAGATAGTGAAGAAATGTATATAACAATATTTATGGAAAATTTAATTTTCAATAAGATTGATTCTGTACAATTTTTCGATCCAACATATAGTAACGGAGATATTTTGAATTTTCGAAAATCCTCCCCTCTAAACCCCCCCTCCCACTGGTTAGATTTCAGCCATTAACGAACTTAATCTTTTGTTTTACATAAAATGACTAAATATCGAGTTTGGTAACGATCAAACAAAAATTGTGACCGCTAGAGCGGTAGCAGACAAATATATATATATATATATATATATATATATATATATATATATATATATATACAGTTTTGAACGGACCTCATTTTCGTCATCTACTAGGTAGGATCGATGTACATTTGAAAAAAATACAAAAATTCCGTCATGAGTACAACCTCAATAGCTGATTTCCCTTAAGGGAAATCTGCTAATAAAACGTGACGTTTATGAAATAAAGATTTATGCATTTTACGCCTAAAGGATGCGTCATATCGACAAATTCACCGAGATAAACTCTTTTTAAATTTTGATTTTCTACAAGAATCCGTCATAAAAACTATGACATACCATTCAAAATTCCAATGTTATAGTCGCTGGAGAAGTAATGGAGAAGGTTACAAGGTTGAATATGGGATGAAAAGATTCTTCTGGGGTCACAGTTATTGCACACCAAGTCGCAACCTTTTATTAATATTATTGGCGATCTTAAGGGGGTGGCACGGGAACTTGGGAATCCTGTGTTTAATCACCTTAACCCACGCAATATTGCTGCTCCCATATATTATATATTATATATAATATATGTATATAATTTTAACACAATTCATTTCCACCTACTATGTAGGATCGGTGGCTATTTAAAAATTCTTTTTTAAAAAGTCTTGAGTGGAGTCTTCTGTTCCAGGTATCTTACTATACTTTTCCGGCCTTCATGAGGAAGCTGATGTATATACGCCAAAAACATGAATATTCGGTCAATTCTCGAAGATCTTAATTGTAACAATGAGAACAACCAGGAATCTCTACGAATATATAAATGTGTTATTTGCATTCG
Organism: Riptortus pedestris; assembly: GCA_019009955.1. NCBI lineage: Eukaryota > Metazoa > Arthropoda > Insecta > Hemiptera > Alydidae > Riptortus > Riptortus pedestris. Next base: position 145,305,041 of record CM032228.1, on the reverse strand, counting down.
TTTTCAACCCTCACTCATACACACGGACTCATCCCTTTGAGTTATTTAATCATTACATCTCTCATGTTTAGATTAAGTTTCAATTCTTTCTTACTTAGATGGGTTCTAACTAAGCATAAATATAGAACAGAACGTGGGGCAAAGTAATCCGTATGACATCCCATCAAGAGATTTTCATCTGCTTATAGATTATCCAGCTTTGGATTGCGTGACTGCCTATTTATGATAAAAGAATTTTTTCGCCCTATGACTTACGAGTTACCCTTGGTCATGGCGTTTATTTCCTTTCTACATGCTCCACCTTTCAAAACCCCAAGTAAGACACAATTTTATAATTATTTCTTCTTCTCGAATATGAAGAAGGGGAATTTGGAGAGGGTTTGTTGAACCAGCCCTTTCCATTGAGCCCTAAATTGAGTAATGAGGAGCTGAGTTTTTCATTAAACTGGAGGAGGCTGATTGAAATTTCGGCGGGTCAACGCTCGACTTCCTCATTCCCTATCCAAATCAGGAAACAATTTCCTCACTAATTTCTCCCCTTTAAAATCATTCCATTTTTTGTAACTTATGTCACTTTTTAAGGGATTAAAATACAACGTATATAACAATAGTGTATTATTTCGTTATTGGTTGTCCATGTGTTACTACCAACTCGAGTTGAGCTAAACATAAAATTGAATCTTTCTGAATTCGAATTAACAACTTTATAAAGGTTGTTGTAAATGTTATGTCTAAATCTTAGATAACTAAATTTCTTTATTAAACAGATCATTTTTATAATTATTAGCATTTTACTGCAATATTTCTAAAACTGATTCAAGATAGACAATGATGCAATGGAACGTTAAAGGAATTTGGAAAAGGAGCTAATTAAAACAGACTCCAATGAAAATGCCCTAAGTTTACAAGTCGCATACATGGATATCACTTTCTTTAGAGAATACGTACACATCATAAAGGGGAATTATGGAATGTAAGCACCTCTCTTCACAACTAACGAAGTTGACTATATAAACCAGTGGTTGGTGAAGGTGGCCGAAGAGATAGATATTTCTGGGAGAGTACTGGAGCTATTTCTACCCAACGAGGCAGGTTAGATAATGAATGCCATTGTTATTAGGTAAATATTAGAAAAGTCATACCCTTATCATCAAACAAGATTGTGACAGCTTGGATGAAGTAAAATTGCTGGAGGCAGTGAAGTCTTGAGAATTCTTACCAAGTTGTTCATATTGCTGAGGATGACAATGGAAAGAGCTTTCTGTCAAGTCAACGCACAGGTTTGCGAGTCCTTAGTAGCTTTGAGGTTACAATGGGCCGAAGGCGTATTATCACCGATGCTGTTTGACCTCTCTCTTAGTGTAATAAACGGGGAAATAAAAATTAATCCTAGTAGTCATATATGAAATAACCTCACTGCACATGTATATAGAGAAATGTTTCTCTCCAACACATAAAACGATGCCCGCCACAGTTTTTTCTGTCTAGAAGGTCTTAGAAGCTAACCTCATAGTCTGAGACAATGAGTTTAAACTATTTTTTTCGCCAGAAAAAAGCCTTATGTTTTACAATGATGTTTCCTATGGCATAGATACTCTAATAATTATTATAACAGATGATTGGTGTTTATTCATTGATTACTCCAAAGTAAGTTTAATGGCTGTTCTCTTACATAATGGAAGTGAACTACCCTCTATATCGTCATCTCATGGAACTAACATAAAGAGCCTTACAAGAATATACTGTTACTTTTAGAAAAAAAATTAACTAACAAAAATATTAGTGGAAAATTCGTGGCGACTTAAAAGTAATTGCAATTTTACTAGGCTTACAAGCTTTGCTACACAAAATACTGTTTCTTCATATTTGAGTGAAATAGGAGAGACAGAAAAAAACTTTACTTGATAAAAGATTGGCCCGGACGTAAAGCACCCGTTACTGTGTACAAAAATGTCTTTTTCGCAGATTTCCCTTAAGGGAAATCAGCTATTGAGGTTGCGCGATTTTCGAAATTTTTCTTCAAATGTCCATCGTTCCTACCCAGGAGATGACGAAAATGAGGTCCGTTCAAAATTATATATATATATATATATATATATATATATATATATATATATATATATATATATATATATATTTGTCTGTTAACGCTCTAGCGGTCGCAATTTTTGTTTGATCGTTACCAATCTCGATATTTAAACGTTTTATGCAAAAAGACAGATCAAGTTCGTTAATGGCTAAAATCGGACCAGTGAGAGGGGGGGTTTAGAGGGGGGTATTTTCGACAATTGGAAATATCTCCGTTACCATATATCGGATCAAAAAATTGTATAGAACCAATCTTATTGTAAATTAAATTTACTATAAATAATGTTCTATACATTCATTCTCTATCTTGAATATCAACCGAGATATTAGCATTTCTATTTATTGTGGGCCGATAACGGATGACTGAATTTCCCGCCAAAAGCTAGTTCGGCCATTTGCCGTAACTGTTCGACTCTCGCATGGGCATTTCTCTATTGTATAACTTTAAGTGGGACATCTGCTTAGTTTACGCAGCCCCTGCGTGACGGACTTTTTCAGTCTTTGGTCGATCTGAAAAATGTTCTTTAGTCACAATTAGATATTAAATTAGAGTTTTTTAAACTTTTGCGAAAACCATGTACAAAAAGTGGTGCTAGTTTTATTTATTTTTTTAAATCAAAAATTCCCTAAAATCAATGATGAAAAGTTCAAAGAAGGAATGAATGTTTATTGGGCTCAGATTAAGGTAGTACTGAATGATTCGGAATTTCAACAGAAATTGAGTTCAAAGGAAAAATATATAAACTCTTTGGACGCATTAAAAAATGTAATCGAACGTTTTTTAGGAATCATCATGGCTGAAAATTATCGCGATCTGTTGGCTAATCTAATAAAATTGCACCAAAAAATGGGCTGCAATATGTCTTTGAAAATTGACTTCGGCACACCTGGGCCTTTTTACTCCAAACCTCGGCTTAGTGATTGACACGGTGAGCGTTTCCACCAGGTTATTTTACACTTGAAAAAAGGAACTAAGGAAAGTTCAGCAACATGTTAGAAGATTACTGTAAATGCTCTGAAAAATTAGCTGGACACGCCAGGTGCTAACCTTGTGAGAACATCCTAGGTAAGTACAATTTTTTAACTCACATTATTTGCTGAAACCCCTCGAACCACCATTTAATCGGGTTGTCCTATGGAAACTAAACTTGGTAGAAAATAATGTCAGCCCAGATTCTAAATCAGCACAAAAATTATCCCTAGGATCATCCAACAACATGCCCAGGACAGAAACAATTTGTTTTGTTGACCGGAGTTATTGACCTGTTGTAAATACATTTCTTAATACTTCTACTACTACTATACTTAAAAATGAACTAACTTTAATTTTATAAAACTGTTATTTTTTAAATTAGCAAAATATATTTGAAATGTACTGGAACTCGAATCTGGGTGTCTTTATACGTAAGCCAGACCGAATTAGGACTACCAATATTAATAGTTAAGCTAAAACGTTTTCATAATGATATATACCCATGCAGCACATTTCGAAAACTACTGTATTTTACAAAAATGAAAAAAAAAATGTTTATTATAACTATATTTTCCTCTGACTTCAGCATATTTGTACAAATATATCCACGTGTATAACCCATCTTAGTGGTGGTCAAAAACATTACATAAAAAAATATTAAATTTTCAAAAATGAAGAAAAAGGGTGGTGTGCAAATACTTTTTCCTGAAATGTTGGTAAGATTAAAGTTTTATTTTACTAAGAGAGACGTTTTTTATTTGAATTATATATGTATTTATTCAGTTTTAAATATACTTCTTATTTATTACGTTGTACGATTTTTTTTATTACCTAAATTCATAATTTAATAAAAAAAAAAACTTGGTGTGGAAATACTTTTTTCCCCCACTATACACTAAAACTAGCTATTAATATGTGAGAGGTTGTCCTATTGGAGGATAAGTGTGGAGGATGATGCTACTATCCAAAAAGGAGGATGACCTTTCCAAGAACGGTTCCTGCCTCCGCTATCTACCCGCACCAATCTCTAATACAGCCTTTCCTATATTGAAAAAACATTCTTCGATAAAGTATGCTTATGGTTGAGCTCTGCATTAATCAAATCTACTATTTTCCACTCTTCTATTAATAATTATTTAATACAAAATTAAGTATATTCAAGTTCATTTAATATATTCCTATTACTGCCTGTATTTACACAATAGTGTTTAAATAATTTTTAGAAATAGATATGTTTTATTCATTAATTTCCAGTTTATACTAATGCGGCAAATCGGGACTTCTTTTTCTACAGATAACAACCGTTTTCTAGCCAGAGTGTGAATAAGGATCTTATTTATTTGTTTTAACTAAATAAATTCCTATTCCCCACACAGGAATCTAACACAGGTTGCTAGGTTAGGAAGATTATTAAGACCTGGATCTTATCCTTAGATAAGATATGATTCCTGAAATAATTCATAACATAGATAATTCCTCGAGACCTTACGGAGCTTATTATTGCTATTCCTTCTGTATAACAATCCTTTTACGTCTTTAAAATATCTGTTTCACTTCGTTCATCTGGACTCACTTCTTCAACTAACGAGTATTCTTGGTTAGCTGTATCAAAATATTCTACATTCCCGTAAATCGTGGTTCATCCCATACTCCCCTTTATACAACTGCTTCCTCTTTTCTAGACAGTTCTCCTTGACGTTCGGTACATAGGGCATGTGCATGAAATAGAAATTTACGTATTTCGATCCAGTGATTTCCGATCCTTTAATCGTGATCTTATGAGTTCACTCTGCTTTTTGGGCAAATTTAAATCGCGCACTAGAATTAAAATCCCCTTGCGTCATAAAGTGAGGTAGGTCAGATGTACTCGTCCAAAATTTGGGCCCTTCGAGTTTTCGAATCCGGTACTGGTGAATTTTCGGAGTCGGGGACCGCTCTTATCGCTGATTCGAGGTTGTTTGGATATTATACTGTATGTTTTGATTTCAGTGTAATTGTTGTTAATCAAAAATAACAATCTGAAAAATAATCCTGATGTTCCTGCCAAATCCCCCCAAATGGGGGCGGCAAAAAAAGTTTTAAATAACAAAGAGTCTGTGGTCGGGTATAGTTCGGATTAGGTCGGCCATTTCAGTCATTACTCGGCTCAGGTGGAAGACTCTTCTAACCTTACCTGTCGATTCTAACCTTACCTTACCTTCGTTACTTAGTGAGATTTATGCAAATAAGTTCTGTTCATCCGCCCCCGCCCCTTTTTTAGTTCTTGGACTACTAAAATTTGAGTTATTAAAATATAAATTAATCTTACAATTCAGAAGCCGTTTAAGTTGGGAGTTTATTAAAATTAACTGAAAGATTTCCGTTAGATTAAGAAAGAAGATTACCGTTTGTATTTACTTATGGTGGTGTTGTGTTACCAGTATGCAGATTTCTCTATTGCTAAACTTCAAATCTGCTTAGTTTACGCAGCCCCTGCGTGACGGACTTTATTATTATTAACAAACCCACAGCAACGACGAGTATAAACCCTAAACACTGTGACGGGGAAATGCGAAAATATTATGGAAAGTAATGCCTTGCCAAAAAAATACCATCTTCATTCCCTGGTGACGCCGGATACCTTAGCTAGTATATATATATTAAAATTCTTTTGGTACATTAATAAAATCCTTAGCCTGACCCTGGCTAGAAAAGGGTGGTTACCTGTAAATAGCCCGTCCCAATCAGCCATAGTAGCATAAAGTGGACGTTAAAAATAAATAAAAACAAAAACTCGACTCTATACGTTAAATGAAAACTGAATTCGCAAGCCCTTGCAAAAATGACTATTTGTATTAGTTTGTTACCTTTTCTACCTGTGTATAAGTGAAAGAGCAATTCTAACTGAACACCTCAATAAACATGTTTTCACTATCCTGAATATTGACCAAGATGTTGGCACTTTTTAGTTTCAACCTTAAGAAAACCCCCAATTCTACTCTTGTCATATCAGCAATAAGCTGTTATATCATGAGCCACTTTATTGGAAGCTTAAATACCAAACATTGTTTTCTCTGAACTTTTACAGTGTGAGGTACATGCTATTACGTAGCACGTGATGACGTCATCACTTAAAATATTACTTTCTTAATCGAAAATATTTATTTGATGTATGTACTCGATATTTAGCTGTGTATTCAATACTAAAGTCATAATAGTTAAAGGCTGAAACCGGAGTAATAGGGGAATAGGGGAATTGAAAAGTCATAGTATATCCATATATTCAGAATATTGTATTCCTATTAATATGTGTAGTATCGAAAAATGTATACAACCAATCTTGTTATACAATTGATGGTTTTCAATTACTGTTTTTATATGGTTTCATAGCTCAAATATTAAGTGAATTATTCGAACTTTCTGGTTTACAGCCTTCAGTAAAGTCCCACTTCTACTCATCGGATTTTATAAATATCTAATTGTAATTGTAGTAGTTTGTCATACCAGCACATGCAAATCTGCTTAGTTTCCGGCATGATGGAACTTTTCGTTTCACATGAAATTGAAACGATATCAACAACTTTTAGCTTTGGTGTCTGTTTGTTACCTTTTCATGCCTAAAGTACTGAACCGAATTCCATGGAAGGTGTTACGTGTATTACTACTGACATAAATCAGACTTTAGGCTACACTAATATGCTCATATACAAACAGGATTGGAAGGACAGAAATGAAAAATCACGGTATTTCGTTCCCCATTGGTTTTTCACCAAACGTCCACATTACAAATGTTGTGTATTTCATTATTTAGAATAACTTTTGTAATACACTTTCTTTTTTATCAAATAATAATTCATAAAGTAGATATGCTCATAAATGTAAGATGTTAATTAAACCTGGTATTTATTATTATTGAAAGACCTCTCTATATTTGTATTTTAAGGGTACCGGATTGGTCTTAGGAGTCAAAAAAATGTTTACAAACGAATTAGACTGTGAGGATCATTATAAATAATAATGACAAAAATTAGTTTCCTGTTCTTTTTCCTGCAAAATTTTACTTTAGAGCGAGATGTTAAATGGTAAATGGTTACGATATGTAGAATGTATAGACAACTGATAAGTATTCATTAAACTTCATTTGATTGTTTCACAGTCAGCTCTTAACCAGCTAGGCCACACCTGCTGAATCGGGTCGGCTTTCTGATGGGAAAGGTAGATGATACATAATAATGACGATTACTATCAACGATTATTATTTGTAGGTAGGATGAAAAAATGTAGGCTACGCTTCCACTATAATAATTTAATAACACGGCAAAGCGCTTTCGATGCTGTGCATCATCGTCAGTGCCCGAAGGTTTTCGATGTTGACCTGTCGGCTCTTTAAAGCGCTTTGCCGTGTTATTAAATTATTATAGTGGAAGCGTAGCCTACATTTTTTCATCCTACCTACATTAGAAGTCACTTCCACCTGCCAGAATACCAACTCAGATTATTATTTGTATCGTGAGAATACATCGTTTTAAATAATCATGTTCAGATTATGTATCAAGTTTTTTTGTTCACATAGGCAGTTATAAAAGGGAAAAATAGGTATTATTTTTTGTATATACAGTATTAGTTCTGACGTCAGATTTACTGCGGCTCATCATGGCACTCCTGCAGTCAGACATAACAGCTTAATTTACTCAGACTGTACTTGACGGATATTGTTCTTCCAAAAAACCGGAAAACTGAACACCTCGCACCACAGGTGCCATTCGAGGAGGAGATAGTTTTATCCTCAACATTTTGTTGCATAAAGTAGGAATTTTCCTATTGCAATCGGCACTGAAATAGATAAATGCTTAAATAGATAGTTACTTGAGAGTATTAAACAACTTGGTTACTTGGTCTAAAGATATGGGCATTCCTGCTATCTGTTGGCGGTGTTGCGGAACTAAAACAGCTTACATCCACTAGAGTTCAGGAGCATGAAGAAATAAAGATAATAAATCCTCCATCTATAACTTTTATTCCTGTCATTTCCCTTACAAGTTAATATTAACATCCTCTTTACTCCTATGGACATTATTCATCAATAATTGCTTTTGACAGCACAAAATATAATTATTTAGCTACTATTTTATGAGGGTCATTGGCTCACAATTACTAAATTAGATGGTCAATGATTTCCAAATCAGATAATATTGATTTTATTTTATCCAATACGTTTCCACAGAGATATACAATATTTATTTTCAAGGATGTTATAGTGTGCGGATATTTATAATGCAAAAAAAAAATAGAGAAAGAACAAAAACAAAGTAACACTCCTAAAATAACAGGAATCCAAAATAAAAACAACAAATGAAAAAGGAATATAAAAAAAATAAAAAATAAAAACAACAAACAACATAATAAAAATATTGTTAAAGACTGAAATAAAAATTAGCATTACTATTTGTTATAAATATACATCATTTTCTAAAACATGAAAAATAAAATAAAGTCTAATTAAAAGCAAAGGGCACATTAGAACACCGATAATTGATTGAAAGTAATTTAAAAATTGTTAGCTATAATTGAAGATAAAATGAGTGGTAAAGGTATGTATACTTTTATATTTTGGAGTAATTGATGATGCTCTTTAAGCCTTTGAGTATAGTGCCATTGTGTGAGCTGTCTTAGTCAGTAAGTCGAACATGTCATAAAGTGCTACTCAGATTGCATGGAAGTTTATAAATCTTGCCCCCCCCCCCACCGCAAACGTGAATAATTAGAACACTCTGATTGATTAATTTTTAAAATAAAGATCTTAAACAATAAAATGCTTAATCCGCACAACATGTGGGAGCAGATATTGTGAGGCGGAAAATACAGCTAATTATGTATTTATTAACTTGTTTTCTGTGATATGTTCAAGTTATTAAAATGTCTATGCACTTAAATTATTATTACGTATGTAGTCATTATATCATGTGGCTCGGGCCGGCTTTTGAAGGCAAAAAAAAATTGATATTGCTTGGTTTGTGTTAATTATGATGAAATAATTAATGATTGTTATAGCTTAATGATTATTCATCAAAACTCTACTACATTACATTGATTCAAAAAGAGTTCCCAGAAATGTATAAAGGCAAAACATAATACTATATACTAAAACAGTAAATGTATTGGGTGAAATAACAACGCATTGCCACTCATTATTTACTCTTAAATATTCTCCAAGTAAAGCTGTTTACCTCAGTAATGGAACTAATAATGATAAATACTAAACATGATTTATATTGTTCACGGAAGCCACCTACGATGATTGATTAGGAACTACAGTCACTCACACACACACACACACACACACACACACACACACGACACAAGCTGTGTTACCCATCGTTGAAGGGCTGAAAATGAAATGGTTACTCGTGGAAATAAAAAAAAATTGATTTACCTATGAAGAAATTCATATTCATCAGAACATGAATAAAGACCCCGGGGGGGGGGGGGCAGGTGCCTTGGCCTTCGCTGGGTACGCCCGTGATGTAGATTATAGTGCTGGTTAACTAGAGAAGCTGAATCACTACTGGAAGGAGGCTCGCAGCCAACTAAAAGCTGTAGGAATAGTAAAGAACTAAACTGAATCCGTAAATGATCAGTTAATAATATCTGATTATTATGTAAAAAGTGTATTACTCTACTGCATTATTATCAGTAGCTGATCTCTATTAAATTCGTGAATTTATTGTACTAATTAGTTAAGTCTATTAAGCTATTACAATCAATAACTGATATTATTAATGTGGCTTTATTAGATTTAGCAACTCTCACGCTATCTGTTATCTACTTTGGGAAACACAATTCTCTGGATGGTCAGGAGGAGAAGGGATCATGAGTACAGGCAGTGTGTATGTGGTAAGGGAAGAGAGCTGATCTCCGACCAGGGGTTTTGGCTGAGTCTTTCTGACTACGACAACGCAGGTGTAGGTGTTCATATATTCGTCATTTGAACATAGGCTCTTGTGGTCATAAAATAAGGAGTGGGGCTTGAAGAAAGGATACGGTTTCAGACATTCACGGAGTTATTAATTGATTTGACTTATTTTCATGTATTGCTTTATTTTTTAAAGTTGGGAAGTGAATGGTTCAGGTCTTTATTGTTGAGGTTCTGGTAAACGTTTGAACCTGACAGAACCTCTAGTGACTTGGCCTACTGTCTTGATTATCGTGATGATTTAGAGATCAAAACCTGATAGAAACTTTAGCCAGTTGGTATACAGTGTTCATTATGGTAAAGGTCTGCACCTGATATAAACTATGGTCATTGGGTCTAAAGTCTTATTACATATTGTAGCAGATTAAGAGTTACAATAGATAGGATTATAAGTGACAGCATTATTATATCTAGGTTCTTTAGCAAACACATAGCATAGAAAATAAAATCGGTTCATTTATTTAGCTAATAAAACGATAGTGAATATCGGCAAAACAAACGTACATCATAATTTTCCTGAAACTTCATTATTATCTCTAAAAGTCTCAGGGTCTAACCAATATTTATATTATATGCCCTATTCAATAAGCAGTAGTCAATAGGTAATAGCTGTTCAGTAGTTGAAAAGTTCTATTGGGCTTTAGATTTATATATTAAGAAATTTGCATACTTCAGCCTCTAGAGACTTTTTTTAAATCTTATATCCTAGCTTTTAAGGGGCATAAAAGCAGAACTGAATCTATGTATATTTATTTTTTCCATCTCTGAACTGCGGATGGCGTTCGAGGAGTCTCGTAATTCATAAGTAGCATGTACTACTTGATATGCCAGACACAGCTAGTCCATCTACGGTAATAACGATAAGACTCACGACGACACCGTACAGCTGCACAAAACTATTGTGATCTTATGATTCTACTCGCAGTGAGTTGTGAATAGCGTACGCTTCAGTCAGTACTAATACCCACAGTTACGCTGCAAGAAAGACAATGAAAAACAGTGAATTTTTATGCATTGAATCACTATGCATTAAGAAGAATAAACAGTTCTGCATAAGAGATTGCTCCTAGAAGTGACTTTCGGACACCTATGAAGCTACATCATTATTTTCAGCCATACTCGTCAAGAAAAACACTATAACCCTACAAGAAAAAGTTCAACGGCTGATGACAAGTAACAACGAGAAAATTAAACGACTGACAAACAAGCAGATAAATAATGAAGGGCAACAAACAGAATCATCATTTTCATGGAAGAATAGTAAGTCTCAAATAGCCATTAGACGAGTAATCAACTACAGACTTGCACCTGCATACAAATTAGCAAAACACATATGTCAGATATTGAAGGACATAGTTAACATGAAAAGTTCATTCATTCATCATGAACACAATAGAGCTAGTAAACCAACAGAAAGGTGTACAAATTGCAGGAAGAATAGGCCTCCTCTCATTTGACATTAAGGATCCTCTATCCATCCGCCCCTCTTCAAGAAACCATACAGGATCGGGAAAAACGACTCACAACAGAGTGTCGACCGTATAAACGGTAGCAGTCACTTAAATTCAAACGTAGAAAGGAGCGTGAAGCTGTTACACAGAAACACATAATGCCGTAGATTGGACATATTTGAAAATATAAAAACATGAAAATAAAAAAGGGGGAAAAAGGATATATATATATATATATATATATATATATATATATATATATATATATAGAGAGAGAGGATAACGCCAAAAAACTCACCAGCAGCTCAGATATGGCTCAGCGATACGTTAACCTAGTAGTTTTTCGCCCTAAAACCCTATGAAACATATGCCTCAGAGTGGGCCCCATTTTCGACATCTCCTTGTTAGTATCGTTGGGAGTTTGAGAATATTTTTTATTAAATAACTGAACAACCTGAATAACTTATTTCCCTTGGGGAAATCTAGAAACGCTTACTGAAATAAAAAATTGAAATGAAAATAAATAAGCTAATTGAGAATCCAACTGTACCTTATTACCTGCGGGTACACCATTGTAAATAGATGTCTTAACAACTATGTCCTATGGTCATAGAATTCCTCAGACTGTACTGAAGCAACGAATACGTGCATTTTTATGCGCTTCTTCAGCACAACTGATGACTAGTAAGTGTAATTAATGTTTATTACATACACTACGGTGGTATTAAAGTTTCATTTATTAAAAAGTTCAAGTTTTCTTTTATTTATTAAAAAACGTTGTGAATGTTTTCAAAACATTAAGGTGGTCGTAACCGTTTTAACGACAGAATGTGTTCGTGTGTTTACATGTGATTTATAATAAATGTGAAATTTTTATAGTTAAAATAATCCATTTTTTTTTTGGCCCCCTTTGGTTTCGATGTGAGAACATATGAGGAATTAATTGTAATTTGTTTCCCCTGCCAAATCCAATAGCTACTTCAGGAACCACCATTAGATAAAAAGGACGTTAATGAAATTAAAAATTATAATTGCTTTGTGCTGGATCGAGGGAAACAGTAAGGTTTTTCTTTCTTTTCTCTCTCTCTCTCACTCCTCCTTTCCCACACACAATCACAACATTATAAAACTATGTAACGTGTTGTCTAAGGGCGTTGGTTCTGCTGATCTGCAGAGCTAGTAATGTTCATTTCGGATCTATCAACGATGTTGAGCTGTAAGCCACGATAATGTGAACCTTGTTACTGTTTTTTATTTGTCTGTATCCTTTTTTAACGTTAAAATCATGTAAAGTTGTCCAAAGGATACTGCTCATCGTAAATTAGTGATTAGCTAATTAGTATTTAATAGATAAGGAGGAGGAGGTTTAGGTGAGGCGCGAGTTGCCCTCATAGGATTATCTCCTACTCTACTCGGGCTTCGTCTGGCCTCCTTAATACTCGGCTATGATCCTCATCATATCGATAACTCAGGCAGACTCTCCGTCTAACTTAACATAAGAAACACTGACCACCCCTAGCTACGTTAACATAAGAAACACTAACCACTCCTAGCTACGTTAACATAAGAAACACTGACCACCCCTAGCTACGTTAACATAAGAAACACTAACCACTCCTAGCTACGTTAACATAAGAAACACTAACCACTCCTAGCTACGTTAACATAAGAAACACTAACCACTCCTAGCTACGTTAACATAAGAAACACTAACCACACCTAGCTACGTTAACATAAGAAACACTAACCACACCTAGCTAGCTAGCTACGTTAACATAAGAAATCGAGTATTTCCCCAACAAAATCATTCACCGTGAATGGTCGTCATTTCTGTTAAAGAGCAGTACACCACCCACATTACAATCGATATATTTATATACGATAATAAAATTAATTTTTTATGCAAGACTTCACTGTCTTCCATATTGTTATATTTCCTCCCTTATAACCCCCACTCCCGTTTGAACCTAAAAATTTTAATATAGCTTATAATCATGGAAGAATTAATGCTAATTGACATAGCAAGTTTCGTTAATTACGGTTCAATCGATAGTGCCCAATAAAATTGTTAGCTCCCGCTAATGTTTTAGTTTATATCTCGTTTATACTTCGGTATACGACGAAAGTGTATATAACAAAAGTTACTCTAAATAACAAAATACACAACTTTTGTCATGTGCATATTTGCAGAAAAACCATTATAAAAAGGAATACCGCTATTTTTAATTTCAGGTCTCCCCTACAACCCCCACTCCTGCTCGTCCCTATAAATGTTGGTAGGGCTTATGATACACATTCATGTTAGGACGTCAGAGCTAATACACATACCGAGATTTATTTAGTTCGGTGGAGTCTTTTGTGCCAAATAATATTGTTAACTTCCGCTATACGCTAAACTATAACGCATTTACACTTCGGTATACGACGAAAGTATATGTAACAAAAGTTACTTTAAATTACAAAATAAACAACTTTTGTTATGTGCATATTTACCGAAAAACCAATACGAAACGAAATATCGCTATTCTTAATTTCAGACCTCCCTTATAACCCCCACTCCTCTTCGTCTCAGAGAAAATTAATATAGCCTAAAGTCTAATTTGGGTTAGTAGTAATGTACATACCAAGTTTCATAAAATTCAGTCCAGCCGTTTATGCGTGATAAGGTAACAAACAAATAAACAAACAAACAAACACACACCAAAGAAACAAAATGCAGTTATGGTGTCTATGACATGTGAAACGAAAAGTTATCGTGAAATTTCGAGAAAAAAATCAATGTACAGACAGAGGTTACAATTTTATTCGGGCTTCGCTAGGGAAATCCGCTTGTTGGTATCTGTTAATAATAAAATTATTTTTTTATGTAAGACTACACTGTCCTCCATATTGTCATATTTCCCGTCTCCTGTGCATTATGCATAGATTTCATAGAATACGAAATAACGCTATTTTTAAATTCAGGCCACCCTTACAATCCCCACTCCTCCCCGTCCCTAGAAATGTTGGTATGGCTTGTTATAATGAAAGCGTTAGTGCTAATTCACATACCGAGTTTGGTTTTGTTCGGTTGAGTCTTTTGAGCCAAATAAAATTGTGGACTCCCGCTATAGGTTTTAGCGTATATCTCGTTTATAATTCGGTATACGAAAAAAGTGTGTATTACAAAAGTTACTCTAAATAACAAAAGAAACAACTTTTGTTATGTTCATATTTGCCGAAAATCCAATAGGAAAAGACATATCGCTATTTTGAATTTCAAGCATCACTTATAACCCCCACTCCTGCCCGTCCCTAGAAATGTTAGTATGGCTTATTATAAGGAAATCGTTAGTATTAATTCACATAGCGAGTTTGGTTTAGTTCGGTTGAGTCTTTTGTGCCAAATAAAATTGTGGACTCCCGCTATAGTTTTTAGCGTATAACTCATTTATACTTCCGTATACGGCAAAAGTGCATATAACAAAAGTTACTCTGAATAACACAGTAAACAACTTTTGTTATGTTCATATTTCCCGAAAAACCAATAGGAAACGAAATATCGCTATTTTTAATTTCTGGCTTCCCTTATAACCCCCACTCCTGTTCGTCTCAGAGAAAATTAATAGAGCCTAAAGTCTAAGTTGAGTTAGTAGTAATATACATACTAAGTTTCATAAAATTCAGTCCAGCCGTTTATGCGTGATAAGGTAACAAACAAACAAACACACACCAAAGAAACAAAATGCAGTTATGGTGTCTATGACATGTGAAACGAAAAGTTATCGTGAAATTTCGAGAAAAAAATCAATGTACAGACAGAGGTTACAATTTTATTCGGGCTTCGCTAGGGAAATCATTTGAGGCTGAATGATGATAGTATTTTATTTGGGGAAGGCTTCAATGTTTACAACTACACTGCCCATTTGGGCGCATTGTTTTCCCGTGAGGGTCAGGCAGGCAACTTACTTACAGGCAAAAATGAGAAATTTTACTTTTGAAGAATAAATAAAAATCTGTTCCTAATCTATCCGTTAACGCTCTAGCGGTCGCAAATATTGTTTGATCGTTATCAAACTCGATATTTAAACGTTGTTTGTAGAAACTAAGATAAATTTCGTTAATTCGTGAAATCAAACCAGTGAAAGGAGGCGGGAATTTTGAAAATTCAAAGTATTTCCTTTATTAATCGAAAAATTGTATTGTATTTAATAAACAAACTAATAATTTCCTATAAATGTTGTTGCTAATGCTTGAAAATTCAAAGTATTTCCTTTATTAATCGAAAAATTGTATTGTATTTAATAAACAAACTAATAATTTCCTATAAATGTTGTTGCTATGTTTTATTTTTTCAGAATCATGATTATTAACTGAGATAATTGCACTTTTTTGTTTTCATCCTTCAGTAAAACCCACTTCTACTCATGCCATATTAACAAAAAGCTGTTATATTATGAATATACCACTTTATTCACTGGAAAATAATTAATCATTAAACTTTTCTTCAAATAACATATTACAAAACACATCAGAATTTTCACAATGAGTTTATTTAATTAATGAAGTTGTACTTAAAAATAGTTACGTTTTTGACAATATGACTATTGAAGGTCATATTTAGGTTGCTCGAATAGTTATCAGTCTTATCACAGACATTTTTACCAATTGATATTCTTAGGATTGATTATCTTTTCATTAAAAAGGACTTAGCGCTAATTCTGACTTTGATTCTAGACCGCGAAATGTAAGCTCTCATCCAAATTGGACCATTGTCCTCAAAGATATCATGACCTTCTCCTCGAATATCTTTAGCATTTCCTTTAACTGTAATTAGCACTTCTGTATTCACTTATGGAAGTTGTATAACCAAACATTATAAATACATATTTGTTGTAGATATTCTTTTGTTGTTTTTTCCCCCCCTATATTTGAGATACATATCTTCATCTTCTTATCTCATCTATATTTAGATTTTAGGGTGAATTTTTCACTTTCAGAACAAGTCGGGAAAATTACAATTTTAAAAGAATAGGCTCAGTTTTTCACATTAAAATTACAATAATTTCACTAATACTTCAAATAACACTTAATATTACGTTTCATTTTACCTAGCACTTTAATGACTTCTATGCTTACACTCTGCTAATTCAGAAAAGACTGTACCTATTTCTTGTTTTAAATTATACATAATACTACAAGAAATGTCTTATTCGTTTTTCTAAAAAAATGTAACAGTGACCTCTCTTGAATAAGTACTAAAAATAATGTTCATAATGTTGTTTTTCTTTTTATACAGTTAAAAATACATAACATTGGTTCAACTTGTTTTATCTCCTCCAAAACTTTCTACGCGTGTGTTTGTGGGTTTATTTTTTTTTTTGTCAAACTGTAACATTATTTTATTAATACCATTAATTTTTCGTTCGTCTCTTCCAAATCCATGAAATTTTAAATTCAAAGTTTGGCTTGGCATCCGTTTCTCTCGTAAAAAGAGTTTACATAACAGGACTTGATATGTAAGCATGACAATGAGATATTTAGTGACTTAGTTACTCAAAGTAAATATCAGATGAGTAGATAACGGGGTTAAGTGAATCCAAAAAAAAAAAATTGTCACGTGGGTTTTTTTGGCTCCTGATTGAATGAATCATTTCATTTATGTAGCAATGTGGTGGGGCCGGCTTTATTTTTTAATTTCCGGCTTGATTAATTTATTTTATTTATTCTATTATATATTATTTATTAATTTTCCTCCTAGGTATGTTACCACATCAAGGAACTCAATCCAATTGTCTTGAATGCTCATTCTTGGAGGATGGGCATCAACTTACTTCTCCTTAAATATTGAGCACACGTTTCGTCAGGGGACATTCTGACTTTGACTTTCGCTAGGCATTCCTGAATTATAAACCAGCCATTGAATTACCGGGGTCCCAAGGACCTTTTTCTTCAAGACCACAACAGCAGTATTATATTTTTTATTCTAGGAAAGTATCATATTCCTTGGCAGGCGTTCATTACCATTCTTAGTTATGGCATTATCTCTGCCACAGGCAATGCTTGTTGTTCACCGCCACTTCACGTCCAGATCGTACAAATCCTGAGAGACAACGGTACCTTGGTTCGTCCTCCCCGGACGCGGACTTAATGAAGTTAATACTTGCATCTGTAGTGCTCGTTGGGTATTGTTCTCCTTGCGTTATTTGAATCTAAGGGGACCGCCTTAATTCCTAGAGTTTTGGAACCTATCAGTAACACCTGATATCATACAATGACGGCTAGGTCAAAGTGTGTAACTCTCTAGGCGGTCCACAAGCAGAGTTCATTGTATTCTCCAGATAAAAAAGAAAAGATCATGTATAGTTTAGTCATTTTCTATGATTACCTGTAAATAATTGGTTTTACATTCGCTTTGTTAGTATAGAAAAATAAAAACGAACTTATTCAAGCCAAAATGTTTTATTTTCTCAAAGATATCTTGGGTTACACCCTTTGCCTTAAAATCATCGATAGGGTTTGCCCTTTAAAAGAGATTCTTCTTTTTAGGAAGGATTTTCTAACTAAGGATACACTCATTTATAAATTAAGGGAAAAGTGGGGAACGTGGGGGTTGGAGTGGTGGGGAGGCGGAGGGGAATGGCTTAGGAAACGAATCTGGTATATAAGGAGGCGGCAGATGCCTTCTTCCACAGTCTCTGCTCCGTCGACACTACGCAAGGTAAGAAACAAACATCAACCCAGCCACTAAATACCCAACGCTCAAGCGTCTCTTTCCTCAAATAAAAACCTAAACCCAAAAATATCGTTAAAGTAACGACGATAAGAAAATAAATCCTTGACAATATAATTCATGTTTTGAAACATAGTTATTCAAATACAAATACAAATAGAAAATAATAATTAATATTACATTGAGCGTTGGAATAATAATTGGCTAAAGCGACTTCATGACTTATGTGAAGTTTATACTTATGCGGAATCATCAAATCCTAAATTTTCCAAATTAAATCCAACAGCTTTTTGGACTTTTTCTTAAACATGCTTTGATAAAAAATACAATTATAAAGTTTAGAAGTAGTTAGTTTATTCCAAACGATACTTTATTCTCTTAATACATTGAAGCGCATCGCTGATGTTGCCTTACTCTAAAAATAAATAAATATCCGTCCATTATTCTTAAACTAATGCATTATTAATAAACTAATATTTTATCCTATGAAGCGGAAGCCCTTAAAATTAAATAAATAATTTATTGACTGAATATTTTCTCACTTTTCTTTACTAAATGAAGTGTAAATAAAACTTTCCTCAGAGAAAAAATAAATAAATTCTATAGCAGGAATATTCCATTCCCTACTGGTTTTAAGACATGCTGTTCTAATTTTTAATTGTTTTATAATTTTGTCATATATTTTTTTATTAGTTTAGCGAAATTGTGTGACTTTTGCCATGTTATTGTTCACTAAAATGATGAAACCTAGTACTATTTGAAATAAAGTTCTGATTTTTGTAAAATTATATTCTGAGTTTATCATTTTTAAGTAAATGTCTTAATTTTATTCTTATAAAAATTTCATTTACTAGAACGCATTCATTTGAAATTTCAAAATGGGTATAATTTATGCAAGCCAAATACAATTCATGAATGTAAGTGCTTAATTTCATTTTACTTTTCTAATGAATTATATACTGTATAAGTACAGTGCTTAAATGTACTACATTGATTATTCCGTTGATAACAAATATTCCGTTGTTTTAAGACCAACAAAAAAGAGCACCTAAAATTGAAAACAAAACTTGGGTCTTTTGTAAAATATAATGATTGAAAAGAATATAGTCAGACAAACATAATCATTGAAGCATACAGAGAAAAAAAAAAACTGAATAATTCGTTTCAAATAGTAGGTCTTCAAGGGACATCATATTTTTGATGTATAACTGTTTAAATATTGATCATGAAAATAATCAAAAATTTTCAGAAATCATAAAAATCTTTCTCAAATCAAAATGTATAAGAAAAACAGGTTGTTTTGGAATGTTTTGGAGTTGCTGGGAGCTATAAAAAATAAATCGCTACAAACATTCCTGTTAATTTAATCCAAAAGTGGAAAATCTTCAATCTGCTAGCTATTGGGGATTCGCCAGGATAATAATTACTAATTCGGGTTAACAAAAAACACTTTCCATCCCTCCCTTACATAAAAATATATCTAGCGTATCGCTATGCTGACTGCGGCCATACCAATTTCTGAGACTGTACTACTCCAAAAAAAAATCATATAGCACAAACACGCTTATATACGTAATTTATAAATTAATTAGCTTGTAATATTAAAATACGATATACTAACGATCTATGGCTATCATTATTTTATTTGAGAGAAATAGAATTAAACAAATAATTAGGACTAGCTTCATGACTTCAAGTGATTTCAATTGGTTCTCTACTAATTTTCGATCCGACTTATAGCAACGGAGATCTTTCCGTTCATGTTCAAAATTCCCCTCCCACTGATCCAATTTCTGCCTTTATTGAACTTGATCTTTCTTTTTTTGTGAAACGATTAAATATCGAGTTTGGTAACTATCAAACAAAAATTGCAAAAAGTCATCCAGTAGTGGTTGCTTCAATATTTTTTAAAAAATTGATTTTTTTAATACCATATTCTTGCATTGCGAAAGTTTTCGATTTTAGGTTTCGTAAGATTCCCCTGAAGGGAAAAAGCTCTACAGTTCCCATAGAAAAAGATGAGTTTTTAGAAAATATCTCTAGATCGTAAGACTGGCGAAAAAACACAAGCAGAGCATTCCATGAGGCGAATAGTCATGTAATCTCAATTAAATATTGTGTTGTAGAAGTAAACGAAGAAGACAGTTTAACCTGATTTTGGCTTAACATCACATCATCAAGGTCTTATCAGACTTAAGCAGACAAAAAAAGATCCATTCAATCATTTGGTCCAGGAAGACAAGATACCAATCATAGGCATCCTGTTGAAAAAAAAAAAGTAGTAGCCCGAAGTACAGATATAGTCTAGGGGCTTCATAGCATCATCCAACACAGAAGAGCAAAACGAATAATCTAAATTTTACAAAGAATAAATAATGCCTGATATCAGTATTTTTGTATACTGCTCCCTTACATGTTCGAAGTTTAAAATCATAATTTGGCAAGAATGGCGGTCATATTTGTTCAGTGAATTCCTACATCCAACCGTTTACCCTAACACCTGTATCTCCTAAACTATTTTTCCTATCTCTATAGGACAAAAGCAAAATTAATTCAGAAAAAAAGGGCTACATTTGATGTTTTATACACTTTTTACCCCAATTTGGGTTTTAGGGGTGAAATTAGAGGCTATATTTTCATATTTCTAATTCCTTTTTTCAGTTTTTAAGGCTGATATTTCTTAGGAAGGATTAGAATATACAAGACAGGTCATTTTTTAAAAGTAGTCATGAAGAGTGACCACTTGTATACCAAATTTCAGGGCTTTGGCTAGCACTCTATTTCTTGAAACAACTTCGGGCTTCGTGAGATAATAACTTCATTTTTAATGTTTAAACTATCTTTTAGCTTATCTTTTGTGGTAAATGTATGTAATTATAAACTGGAATATTTCACAATTAAAGTCTATTGAAATTGTTTGTACATGCTATTGCCATGCAGTACTACCTCTGGCTAGAATTTCAGATTTTTATATTTTGCCCCATCAAAGATAATAACCCGTAAAAGTGGCCATTTTTGAAATTGATTTCAAGAAATAGGGTGCTAGCCAAAGCCATGAATTTTGGTGTACAAGTGGTCACACTTCCTAACTATTTTTTAAAAAAAACCTGTCTTGTATTTTCTAAGCCTTCTCAAGAAACATCACCCATAAAAACTGAAAAAAGGGATAAGAAATATGAAACAATAGCCTCTAATTTCACCCCTAAAATCTAATGTGGGGTAAAAGTGTATAAAAGATAAAATGTAGCCCTTTATTTTCTGAATAAATTTGCTTTGTCCTATAGAGATAGGAAAAACAGTTTAGGAGATACAGGCGTTAGCGTAACGCTTTGAAGCAGCATTTCACTGAACAAATATGACTGCCATTCAAAAACTATTGCCAGTAAAACTTTTAAAATTATTTTCAATTTCCAACATGTAAGAGTAGAATATAAGCTGATATCAGGCACTATTTTTTCTTTGTCAAATTTAGATCATTCGTTCTGCTCTTCTGTGCTGGATGATGTTATGGAGCCCTTAGACCATATCTGTACTTCGGGTTGCTATTTATTTTATTTTATTTTTCAACAAGATGCCTAAGATTGGTAGCTTGTCTTCCTGGACCAAATGATTGAACGGATCTCTTTTTGTCTGCTTAAGTCTGATAAGCCCTTGATGATGTGACGATGTTAAGCCAAAATCAGGTTAAACTCTCTTCTCCATATACTTCAACATCACAAGATTCAATTGAGATTACAAGACTATTCGCCTCATGGAGTACTCTGATTGTGCTTTTTCGCTAGTCTTACAATCTAGAGATGTTTTCATATTTTCTAAAATCTCATTTTTATGAGAACTGTAGAGCTTTTAGTAGATTTCCCTTCAGGGAAATCAGCTATTGGGGTTGTACTCGTGACGCGATTTTCGAAAAATATTTTTGTTTCTTGGAAAAATGAATAAATAGTACTACCCTGTTATATATATTTTCTTTAAACCATAGAGCTCATTTTTCAGGTTGTATGAATGTGATATTTAGCAAAAAAAAAAGGTACGAAATGAAAATACATACCTTATGTCAGCTCTAAAGAAGAATGGCTACAAAAATAAAGGAAATGAACCCCACTTGAAATGTAAAAACGCTCTTACAGATATCTAGAAGAGAAAACTTCCCCCAAGACACCGGACAAGACTTAATGAAGATGAGAACTGTTAAGTCGGATTTAACGTATTAGGTGAAACGTTGTTAAAGAATATCATGAAAGCCGTTAACGAACTCAATCTTTACTTTTATCATTTAAATATTGAATTTGGTAACGATCAAACTAAAATTGCGACCGGGCCTAATTTTCGAAAATCGCGACATAACCTCAATAGCTAACACAGATTGATGCTCTTAAGAAATAATTAGGGTACCATTTTGAATGTGCTTTAACGTCAAATGTGGAGATGTTTAGGAAGTTTTAGTGGAGCCAAAGGATTTTTTTAGATCCTCTTAACATTTGAAAGTGAAACAAGGATATCCATGGTTACACAATTTACAGCTTAGGAAGCCTTAAGTGAAGCCCTGAGTTGGCTACTGCCGGCAGTCTGCACGGGGCATTGGAAGAGGGCGTACGTGCGATTTAGAATCGCGAGTTGCCTGTGAGTACTAACGTTTCTTAATGTAATAATAAATCATTTTTTTTTATAATTGTGGACCTGTTATTAGTTATGCAATTTATATTTGATAAACTCTGTATTATTTCTATAGACACAAACGTTGATTATTTCTTTGTGGATTATGTCATTGTGTGCTTTTGTAAACGATGGATAAGTAGTGCGATTAGCCAAAATGCAGGAAGAAAAAAAATGTGTGTTCATTTAGCCATGAAGTAATCAAATCATCACTTTCAAAAATAATGATACCGGATCTTAAAAATACATAAAAGAAATAAAATGCTGAGAGAAAATCTATTCTTTGAATTAGGTTAAGAAAATGTTTGATTCTCTAGGCCAATTAAATTTCCTTCAATGAAAGTGCTTAACCGGCCAATATTCGATTACTGGTTTTCACACTAGTCATGTAAAATGGTAAAACAACGATATATTTCTTCCTATTTAAGGTATTTTAGATATTTGGTTGTAATTAATTAATAATGTTGTTTATTTATAAAATCAAACTAAAATGTATAATAAAATACAGATTTCAAATGGCATTAATGATGTAATTTTCGTCTAGGACAACTCATAAACATAGAAACCAAAACGGCCTTTTACTAGCAATACCTCACTTTAGTTAAACAAGAAAATATGCTATTTGGTAAGATGACTTGAGACAAGTATACTTATCTATTTCAAAATATCAAAATTGTAAGCAAGTTTAGATCCATAAATTTTCGATTGTTGACTAGACTAAGTGATATTTGATCTAAATGATTTAATATTTTCGTGTTTGTAGTAAAAATACGCTTCCAATAAAAAACAACAGAGTATAGAGCATAAATTGTACAGAATCTTCATCTTGATCGAATAATAAAAACAATCTCAAGATAGATTAAATCCCTCGATTCGATTTTTTATTTCGTACTGTAGACGCTTTAGAAGAACTTAAAATCTTCAACATAAAAAAAAAAAAAAAATAGTAGTTAATACAGTACTGAAGATGGAGCTTCTGAACAAATGTGTAGGCGCGTATGAGAGGGAGACGTAATTAATTGCGGTAGACCGGATTCTAATTCTCTTGAAATATGAAAACCAAAGTGGTTAAGGTTACAAACAACAAAAAAGGTGTTGAATCCATAGGCTTAAATTTCAGGAAACACTATAACTAATTTTGCAGATAATGATATGAATATTGGCTTTCTGGTGATGCATTGTTTAATAAACCAGACATATTTAAACGCCTTCAGTAATTAATAATGTGCTATAAAATTTTAATAATAATATCCTCAAATGTCATTAAACACCAGTTGCTTTTAATTTATTAGCAGATACATAAGTTTTATTGAATTTCAAGCTTTTGAATAAGAATGAGAAAGGTCCTTCATTTTTTTTTGTTGGAACTCCTAAAACCATAAAATAATGTATTAGCAACTATCTAAAACTAAATAAGTATTATTTTCTAATGAATTTGACAACCAGGTACCCTTATATACCCCCAGGTATCTATATAATGAAACGCAGTTTGTTTTTGCAACGTTGTGATTAATCTACTGAGGTTTTCGAATTATATGATATATTGATAAACTTAGACAAACACAATAAACACTTCTCCTTGTCAAATTAAGATCAATACACTCATTGCCACGAAGGAACCGTGGAACACCCCACTGCATCTGCAGGGAGTAAAGAACTGTCGTCCCTCGTACTCAAGAGTCGTACCAATAAGATCTGAAATAGCTGCCTTTTTAGGTTAACACCATCCCAATTAAGACATATGAAAAGATAACCTGCGCTTCAGAAAATGATCCACAAATGTGTGCTAACATAGTTTCCACTAAACGATAGGAAACTGCGTTACTTATACTAGGTCCTAAACTTAGGATCGGAACAGGTCTTCCTCAAGCTGTAGAGCCCTTCCTGAAGGCACCTTCAATATATGAGATCCAAAAATGGATCATTGAGAGCTTGATGTTTGTTGGTAGAGGAATTGCCCCAAAGAGCACAGAAAGAATATTCAATTGAAGAGGTCTTTCAACTGAAGACATTTGCTTTACCATATCTTGTATTAGGAGATGGAAATTGGAAATCACCATTTATATGCTTAAAAAATAATTAGCTAACGATTTGGGGAGGGTTCGTATACAATCTTCCAAAGAGCCTGAATAGTCATATAAAGTCTGAAAAGAAGCCATTATCAGGTAAAGTTGAATGAGTACTTACTTCAGATTGGTTTTTACATTGCGCTATTTAAATAATCGAGTTTTATTTTGGTAAACATTCAGCAGGAAAATAATTTTCAAATTTCAATTTTTTCTTCCTTAGTACCTCTGCTCTAGTTTTTCAATTAAAATTATTTTTAATATATGCTTTGGTAGACATCTACAATCCACGTCAAAATTATCGAGGCTATTCCTATGGATTGTATAGTAAATAATATTCTATCGACATTTCAATTCCTAGATTCTCCATGGTATTTCTTACGAAAAATTAGTTAATATTAATATGCCCTAATCCAGTTTTATGAAAATACAATAATAGGTTTATTCATTTGACTCAACATTAATTTGCCGTTCAATTATCGACACAACTGTATGTTTAAGTAAATACCCTGCTTGTATTTTATTACATAACAATAATGTAGAACTTTATAACTTTACGGTCCGGGAAACAAATTATTAACTTTCGTTTCGTGCAAGCTTGCCTAAAAGCATGTCATAAATATATGTCTTCTAATGCTCATTGGACGGAAATTTTAACTTTAATGTGGTCCGTTCAAATTAAAATTAAATTATTTTTTTACACTTTCTTGTTATCTATTTCGCTGTATTTCAATTGGTGTTCCAACAAAAATATTACTGGATAGGTTGTATGTGGCCACCTTCTTCACTATAGCATTACTACATTTTCCTGTAGAAAGAGAATGTCTCCTGAGACTCGCCTTTATGGCATCTAATGGTAACAAAAGCCTTAACTCGCTTAGCTTATTCTCTCCTTTTCCTTCGTAGAAACTTGCTTTTGTTGTTGTTGAGGTAAACTTGGCACTGTCCTTAAAATGAACACCAATTGAAACCCAAAGAAACTGGAATATTTATGATTTTGTAAACATATTATATAAAAATGTTGTAGTGGCTAAACTAAGCTTGTCATCTCATCGCAACTAATGAATACCTGAAAAAGGTACCCTTAAAAGACTTCGTTTCAGTAGATTTCTCTTAATAAATCATCTATTGAAGTTGTACGTGTTTTTCTTGTTCGCAGTGTTCATTACAACCACAGTATACACATATACTATCTCGCATTTGTGATAAGCCTAATCACTTATAAGAACTAAATGAATAAAGCCTTGTCTTTATAATATTTCAAGTCCTTTTTACATGCACTTTATATTAAGGGGGAATAGAAAATTAAATGTGAGGAGGCGTCATCTGCGTGTATTAGTTTGCACAAATACCTGCTTTTTATCTACCTATTCGACATGTGAATGTTCATACTGTGCTATCCTGAGTTAGTGTATGACTCAAAGTCAATTTGTTGCAAATATATTATTTATATTTACATCATATATTTCATTTGTAAAATGTATCCTTTCTTCCCACATAATAATACCCTTGAAATGCCTGCTCGTCCTCCGGCTCAATGTCCACCATACTTCACTCTTTAAATACTAGAAACTATTCAATATCAAATGGGTTTCTAGAAATATCTAGACAAAAAATGATGAATATAAATATTTTTCTTGAAAGTTGTACTCTAAATTACGTTTTTAAGTGTGCCTCTGTGCTATGGCGGCCAATGACCCCACTTCTCCATTAGACAGGTTGGAAGGTTGGTCTAGAGCTGATTTCAATGGGGGTCCTTAATCACACGTTCAATCGAGCATTTAGTATAGGAACAAGATCAAATTTAATGATCTTGAACATCTGAGGTATGCAATGTTTATCAGAAGGCTTGGGGACGAAAATGTTTTGTCGGGAAACAAATAATTGATGTAGAGATTTGAACCAATGATAATACCTTGGACCTTGGATTGGCCTTTCTATAAGCGATTGCTAGAGTTACATGTTAAAATAATCAATGCTTCCCATTTTCATTTTTTTACGTCAATCATTTTAAATTAGTATTTATTTTTCAGGTAAAACATTTCTTCTTGAAGAATGGACGTTGAAGAATACAGGAAAAGAGGTAAAGAAACTATCATATTAATTATTTATAATATTCTTGTATTGTAGTGTAATGCCAGTCAAACTGCGATAATCTTTACAGTGGTAGTACAATAGTTATTTCAATGTGTTTATCTAGCGCAAATTAATGAATTTGTATCATACACATAGTTATACTTTTATTAATGAATATTCCAGAGTGGTTTTTGAATGTCATCTACTGGAGAAGTTGCCAAATTTTTACGTCTACCAATAAAGTATACAAATAATGAATATTCCAAAAAAGAAACAATCTACTGTAGCAATTTAAATATTTAAAATAAACGGAACCAATAGGTTCTGGATTGATTGGAAGCCCTTTCTTTGGTAGTAAGCTGAATTGAGAAATTTTATTGTAGAAAGAAAACAAGAATATTTTTAGTTTGGACTAAGATGCTCTTAGAAAAATAAATAAATATCAAGCTTCAGATTGAAGGGGCAGAAGAAGCATTAATATGTGGCAAATTTTATAATAATATTATTTATATACCTATTTCTCACGGTTTAAAGCTGTTTATAAACTAAATTTATTTAACAGACATGGCTATTTATTCAGTCAATATTCAACCAAAGATATAATATCAAATGAGTCACAGATTTTTCCATGGTATATAGACATAACCTTAAGTTGTTTAATTGTTTCTTGTTGACTCGTTTCCTCTTCCAAACAAAATGTATAAAGAAGAGAGCAATCAGGAACTGATGGGCATCATGATTGATTCTATAGAGAACCAATAGTTGATAACAAACTGAACACTTCTAAGTCTATTAACAGTTAGAAGAAAGTAATTTCAAGAAGTGAGAACTCTTGAAATAAAGAACATTACCCAGTAAGAAAATAAATAAAAAGATCCAATTAACCCACATGGTTACAAGTTAAATAAATAAAACCACATCATTGAAGGGCTGCAGGCAATACAGAGCATTTAAATCTTTTCATGGTTAACCTTTGTCCATCTGTAAAAAGGAAAACATTAGTTTAGCAAATAATATAATTTTTAATTGCTCTATTGCAACCATTATGACCTATATAAACAGTTACAAGGTAAAAATAAAACATTCATCATATTCATTTGAATTATAATGTTATTCTGTGGAGTACATTAAATCGATAAGCAAGATTAGGTATTTCACCTACTGTTTTTTTTAACAGATTTCCCATAAGGGAGCTATTGAGGTTGTACTCATGGTGCAATTTTTGACAAATTTCCTCAAATATCCATCAATCCTACCCAGGAGATGACGAAAATAAGGTCCATTCAAAACTATATATATATATATATATATATATATATATATATATATATATATATATATATTTGTCTGTTAACGTTCTAGAGGTCGCAATTTTTGTTTAATCTTTACCAAACTCGGTATTTAAGTGTTTTATGTAAAAATAAAGGTCAAGTACGTTTGCCGCAAAAATCTGACCTGTGGGAGGGGGGGAGGGCTTAGAAAATATCTGAATACTATTGCAAGCGTCACTTGTAATTTTATAAACTACAACGACTAAACGGAATTCAATGAAAACCCATATGAGCGATACTATTAACACCACCTAAATTTTAAGCCACATTACCATTTTTAGGGACGAACAAGAATGGGGGAGTGGAAAAATAGGTATGTACCTAAGATAAGATTTATTATCTCATATAGTGTATCTTTCGTTATATTCCTTTTTGGCCAAATATTATGAATAAACAAGATATGCTCATAAATGAATGATTTAAGCCGACAATTAAACGTTGATTACCTTATTGAATCTAATTGAATAACTTTATTATTATTTACTACCACTTTTTGCAACTTAGGCTAATCGGGACGGGTTATCTACAGGTTACCACCCTCCTCTAGGCAGGGTGGGATTTTAGAATGTTATTTAATGAATTTCGTCACTAAATAATTTCCTTTGCCCAGGCCAGAATCGAAATCGCCACTCTAGGTTTACCATGTCAGATATAGGTCAACGCTTTAACTCGCATGGCTAACCTGAGCCCCGAGGTAATAACTTTAATATTTGTATATAGGAAAGCAGGATGAATCTTTATTTATATTTTTATGACTACATTTATATTTTTACAAACGAAGGAAATTGTAAGGGTGGTTAGAATTAAAAATTACGGAAATTAGGTAGTTTTTTCTTCAAAATGTTTCTTTAGGCTGAGTTAAAAGATGTTAATTTTTTCTAAACCAATTGATAAGCACTCATTGAAGTCTATTTGGCATATTATGAGAAATTACGTTATGTTTTAGTTTTATAAGTTAGTTCTCAGCACACTGATCCGGATTCGGATTAGCCAGGTTAGAAATCTCCACCCCCCCCCCCCCACTCCTCATTTATTATTTATATTTACTAGAAAATAACATTGTTTCTTATTAACACCGTCATTTATTCCTAATAGAAATTTAAACTATTAGAGCGTTTAGATTACATATTTTTAGAAAATATGTGTGTTGTCGTTATTATAGATAGGGAGTTCGCCTGAATACATTGTACAGTTGTCATGACTATCAGTTAGTTGAATATAGCTGGAAAGTCGTACAGATTTTAATTGAATTAAGACGGACGTTACTTGCCCCAAACGAAACATATCATCATCTATTAGCCATAGATGAAGATCAGCACTGGCAGCTATTACATAAATATGTGTGAATCATGAGTGCACGTCACTCTTTTATAGTACCGCTGATAATTGGATCCTCCCAAATGCACTTTGCTTATCAAAGAAAGCTTTCAATTTCGACAATTTTTTTCTTAATATCTTGGGGATTAAATTTGAACTTGCCCCAGTTTCGGGCTAAGGAAGTTCATAAAATAAGTAGATATCTCACGTACTGGTATGATGTGCTGACGATGTTGTTACATTAATTTCTTTATTACTCTTTACAACGGCGTGTTTTGCGTTTTCGTGGCTTACTAGCCTGCTATTTAAACCTCTTTTACGGCTGGCATAAAGGAACTGGTGAGATGGTGAGAGGGTATAGCACTTACATTGCCACTGATTTATGCATCTTTCTTACTAGTACTTCCCTTTAAACTTACATGGTGCGACTATTATCTTGTTCGAGGCTACATGCAGTATGAGAGGCAAGGAATCACATTTAAGAAGCACAATACTTCTACAATATTGTCATCCCAATTTGATTCGTTTTTCAAGTTTACTTTAAGCACTCATCCCTGAATTTGACCATCCTATTGGCCGGGTTCCAGCATTTCCTTAAAGTGGCCCAGAGTCCTTACATTATTGATTTCATTAATTTCTGTGAGCAGGTTTCCAGGCTAAACTAGATAGAATGGCGTCTACTCACAAATCCCAATCATTGGCTTTTGATGGTCATATTTTCGGGGTATCTAATGCCTGAAAATGCCACAGCATATAGTCAAGTATTCTAGCTTCATAATTGGCCTAGAAGGGGTTTACGGGTATACTATAAGCATGTCAACATTTTGTACATGTGAAAATACTGGAAATCAGAATAGTGCAATTCCTCTGTAATTTTCACACTCATTTAATTAAATGTTTCGTAGTAGATTTTCTTAAATGTTTCATGCATGCTATAAAATTAGCCCTTTACAGACTTTTGCGAATAGAAAATGTTTATCAAACGAAATATATTTTGCTTACATCGTTATTTTATTGTATACAATCCGGTGGTCTAATATTTATCGAAATAGTATGATCATGTGCGTATGAGGGTTTCAACTGTTTTTCTCAACATTATTTGGCTACAGGAATAGCTGTAACATTTAAGTATATATATTTATATCGAACGGTTAGTAAAGCGTGAAGAAGTAGCAGGAGGGAAACTGGTGCTCCGTAAAATTAACTTCTTTACCAACATCAAGTTGTCGTCCCTTAGATATGACATTGAGGTTGGTTGACGTCATATATCATTTGAAGTCAGAACTAAAGGAATCTCTTTCCCTAATTGGAGGTTGAATAAGAAAAAAATAATATGAAAAAGTAGCTTTATGACAAAAGTATTGTATAATTTTAAATATGGCACCTTGTGTCCCCTTTAGAAAATAAATTATTATTTATTAGTTTTGCTATTAATAATGTATCAATACTTTATTTAGACAGTAAAACAAGTCCAATAAAATAATAAGAGGTAATACCTCTTGGAATACTAAGAGGTAAAGCCTCTAGTTTGTAACTAGAGGTTCACCATTGATTTCAGAAGTTGACCAGTGATTTCAGAATAAAACTAATTAACTAGTCACTCTGGATTTGGGCTGGCTGGTGGAGGTCTATCATCAACGGAAGCAATGCGTATTAAATTTATTACGTATTAATCAAAATTATTAAATTTTGAATACGTTTTACAAAATATATCTCTTTAACAATTATATATAACAAATTAACTACGCTAACAGTATTGATATCATTATTATTATTATTTATTAACGTCCACTTTTTGCAACTCAGGCTAATTGGGACGGGTTATCTACAGGTTACAACCCTCTTCTAGCCAGGGTGGGATTTTAGGATGTTATTTAATGAATTTCGTCACTAAATAATTTCCTTTGCCCAGGCGAGAATCGAACTCGCCACTCTAGGTTTGCTTTGTGAGATAAAGGTCAACGCTTTAACTCGCATGGCCAACCTGAGCCCTATATTGATATCATTCAAGATATATAACATGCATTTTTAAATTCATTGACATGCTTTTCAATGAATTCGGGCTATAAGTTAAAGAGTTTTACTCTTGAAAATGATACTCGACATATTTGTTTGTGGTTGGTGGTGATAGTCTTTGTAACATGGTCGTCAATTCGACCTCACCAGTGAGACAGCGTATAAAATTCATATCAATTAATGACCCTGAAAATAAATCATTCTAGAAAATAGATATTTTCAAATAGGGTAAAGAAATATGTCTTCTTTAGATTTCCTTATCAATGCCAGAATGTCGAGGGAGCTATATAATATACTTCAAGTGGAACTCCTATTAAATTCTCTTATTTTCGTTTAAGTGGTTTAATATTAGAAACCTAACCGCCCTAGGGACCCTGCTTTTGTACGATAGTCAATACCCAGGTTCTGAAACTCCTTGCCAATTCAAGTCCAATTTTACAACCAATACTAAACGAAGAGAGCCATAAAATTAAAATTGAAACAATTAACCACTGGTTTATACTCCTCTCTCTCTCTCTCTCTCTGTCTCTCTCTCTCTCTCTCTCCTCACTCTCTCTCTCTCTCACTCTCTCTCTGTCTCTCTCACTCTCACACTTTCTCTCTCGCCTCTCTCTCTCTCTGAACAATGGGTTACTGTTTGAAGATAACTTGGAGAAAGATATTCGAATGTAATTTAATTGACAGTTTAAAATTACCTAAATTATCTCCAATTCAAACGTTTATGAACTATGGACTAAAAAATGCAATCCACATAACTGTGTTATTTATTTTATTCTAATTGGGACGGGCCAACCTGAGCTCCCAATTCTAAGTATAAGCCCACATACTGACTATTGAGATATCTGTTCAACGAGACTAGTAAGAGTTGGGAGGGCCAGTTACCCTTGTAGAGGAATGAAATTAATTAAAAATTTGACTGTGCTTTTTTACTTTATCTACACCAGTTACTTATTTCTAAAAGAGTGAGATATCTTATTATTAAATTAATACTATATTTTTTATCAGTGAAGTCTACATTTTTTATTTGTATGCTTTTATCAGACCTCATATTTGAGTCATTTCAAAATTTTCAGTTTCCAACCAATACATAACCATCGACTACTTAACAAATGAAAATAGACTTAATATTTTTCAATGTCAATAAAAGCAAATAGAAGTAGGACTATTTTATATTCAAGCACACACAGGGCATTTAGGCAAAGAACAAGCTGGCCAAAGGAGCTTCTTTAAATGATGACTATAGATATACCACACTCAAAAACCCTAGACTAGGCGCATGCGTGTATGTGGTTTGGCTATAGACATTACATTCTCAACTTACGCACATCACAGACTGTAAAACGGCTTCTGAAAAAACAATCTACTGATCAATGGGACAGAGACTGGACGAACACAAAAAAAGTCCGTCACGCAGGGGCTGCGTATACTAAGCAGATTTCCCACGTGAAGTTTTAGAGAATAGAGAAATTTCACGAGAGCCGAGCAATTAAGGAAACGGCCGAATTAGTTTTTGGCGGGAAAGTCACTCACGTCCGTTAGCCGCCCAGATTTAATAAAAATGCAAATATCTCAGTTAATATTCAAGATAGAGAATGCATGTATATAACAATATTTATAGTAAATTTAATTTGCAATATGATTGATTCTGTACAATTTTTCGATCCGACGTATAGTAACGGAAATATTTCGATTTTTCGAAAATCCTCCCCTCTAAACCCCCCCTCCCAGTGGTCCGATTTTAGCCGTTAACGAACTAGATCTTTCTTTTTACATAAAACGATTAAATATCGCGTTTGGTAACGATCAATATATATATATATATACAGTTTTGAATGGACCTCATTTTCGTCATCTCCTAGGTAGGATCGATGGACATTTGAAGAAAAAAGTCGAAAATTCCGTCATGAGTACAACCTCAATAGCTGATTTCCCTTAAGGGAAATCTGCTAAAAGGGTTAACATGTATATGACATCATTAAAACTGCACCTGAAAGTATACAAATGAAATAGATAAATGTACTGCTTGCTCAAGTACTAACTGGGCATGACCAATTCAAAATTATTTCTATCGTTTTGGTCTGACTGATAACAATAGGTGTGACTGTGATAATGAAACTGAACAAAATTATGACACCCCAATATACACGTGTACACTTTATGACAGACAACGGACGACATCAATAAAAAACATAGGTCTTCAGGTCGGAGCTTGGACAGGTACTAAACCACAATTATTGTATGAACACAACTATGAATTTGTGACCTTAAAATCTTGAATTGAGCTGCACTGATGCCTAAACGGTTTAAAACTTCATCTAAATTCGAATATGAAACATATGAAGGCTTAAGAGGGTGATTAGTACAAGAATATGGAGATTTCCGCTTTGTAGGCTCCCATTTTTACCTAAGTGATAATAAAGATACGAAATATGATTATTAGGAAATATTCTCTGATTCATGTCACATCTAGATAACTTGTTGCCTTGTTTTGTTGAATTCTTTCGGGATAAAACTTCTTCTGTAATGAAGACTCAAATTAGATAATCAGGGTGAGGTTTTGGGTACGGAGGCTACTGTGGTTAAGTGATGTTTCTACAGAAAACATAAAGGTTCTAAACTCAGGTCAGTCAAATGTAATACAACAAGGTTGAAATAATGTTCCAAAAACAAAGTTGAATAATATCATAAGTTGAAATTTTGATAATTTGAGCTCTAATTCAGAGCCCGAAAACTGCAAATCTAACATTTTCACCTGACAGTAAAGTTTCAAACTTGTTTTAGGGAATTTACCTATTCCTATACTGTATACAAAATAATTAAATCAATAGATAAATTTGACATTGGAGTTGCTGCACTGCTAATATTATTATAATAACTGCGGAATTCGCCTGTTTTTTCTTTATTTCTGATGAAAAACTGTTAACATGTTTACATTATATGCAAATTACTACTAATGACTTTATTGTATTTTACTGTTGCAGGCAAAGAAATGGTTGACTACATTGCCGAATATCTGGAGGGTATACGATCAAGAAGGGTTTACCCAGAGGTGAAGCCAGGTTATATGAGAATAGCGCTTCCAGATTCAGCTCCCTTAGAACCAGAAGAATGGGATAATATTATGGCCGATGTTGAAGAATACATTATGCCTGGCGTAAGTAGCCGCCAGTGTATGAATTCATTTCAACTCTGGAACAAACTTTGCAATTATACTGGAATAGTGATATGAGAATAGGACAGAGAATCTTCTATTGAAATACCTTGTCCAAGTGTGATAAGGCTAGTAAAATGTCGATAATAAAACTGGAAAAAATATTAGGCTGTTAAGAACTAAAAACTTCCGTAATCGTGAGTTGCAGTAGCTGAAACTTTCCTTTCGAGGTTCCAGACGCATCGTCAGGATCCAGAGTAATAAACCCTGCCTTTACCTTTCCTCATTCAATTGTTTCCCCGGTACAATAGAAGTAGCGATCCTTACAGATACCTCTCCTCCCCCAACTGGCGCAAGGGAGTTTTAAGATTTCTTCATTTTTTATTTGTTTTCAGGCTCTGAAAAACAAAGAATGAAGCCTTACTCTATTCCCTATTACCAATCCATATACAATTTGTTGTCCGGGCATTCGCTTAATTTATAAAGCATTTTTAGAAGGCCTACATATTTAATTGTCACCAAAACCTGTGAACTGAGAATAGAAAAAATAATCTTAACTTATTAAACGTAGAAAAAAAAATTACTGGGAACAGCTGCAAACCCCAGAGAGCTATCTTCCCAGATTCGAAACACATCGTCATGTGCTTTATTAGCAGCCATTCTATAAACCCCTGCTTCTAACTTTCCTCATTCAATTCTTTTCTAATAGTAAAGACACATATTTACTGATGGGCAGACTCTGCTGCTCATTCATTGGATCGTATACTGACGTGAGCCGGGACCCAACAGAATTCTATAGTATATCAAATAAAGGATTAGTTCCGCCATTATAAATGATTCTGTTGCCATTCCTATCGGTGGAGACTGTAGTCATTGTATTATAATTTTAGCTGATCCTGCTGTACTCGATCAACCATGGACGAAAGTCTTCGCCGATAAGTATGACTACAGGATTCTAAAGTCTTGTACTTGTATTGTAACATTTGTATATAAGGAAGGATTTTTTAGGGCAAGAAAGAGAGCCATGGCAAATAAGGTATCTATCATTTGCATTGGACAAGTTAATGCAAAGTGAGTTTGAGATTGCACTTAGCTCTGCCGTGCCGTTGGTATAGTTTAAATTTATAAACTATGCCACTATATATTATTGCACATTAGTTTTATATCCATCTATAAAGACGACTTAATATTGGCAGTTGGCAGAAGTACACTTTTTGAATAGGTAATAAAAACTCTTGTTTGTGCATGTCTGTTTTTCAATAAGTTTAATAAGGAATAGTGCACAGAAGGACCTTGGGTATTATCCCCCGATAAAATAGGCATACTTATTACTGTATATTTATGGACTGAGTAAATGCTGGTTTAAACTTATACAGACGAAGTCTTTAAAACTCCTATTTAATTATAGAAAATAAATAATACTTCGTAAATACAAGTAATCAGAAAAACAGAAAGAGAGAAAGAAACTTTTATTTTGGTCCAATACAACAAATGTAATATACACAAATTGTTACAAAATTAAGATATTTTGGTACAACCTTGGACGTAGTCGTCCTTCAGTTGTTGTCCCAGATTATAATGGGTGGCTCCACTTGACATCGGAAGGCAGGCATGATGTTTCCTTATAAGAAGTTGATGTTGAACTGAAATAGGTGCAACCTCCAATTCCCTGCGGATTTGGTTGTTCCTAACAAACCAGGAGTATTTGCCGCTATCCGAAGTACTTTGCTCAGGAAAAACTGGAGTCTCTTTTCGTGTTTGTTTTTGCTGATGCCTAGCCAGACTGGGCATGCGAATGTTGATGTAGGGAATATGAGTATTTTCAAAAGAACAGTTGCACAGTGAGTTTTAGTGGTGTATTTTTATGTATTAAAGGGTATATTTGTGCAAGTCGTGTGTTTGCTTGTTGCTATTAATGTGTGTCAAAATATACTCCGAGATAGCGGATGTTCTGGTCCTTCCGAGTCCAAGGAATTGAGTGATGGCCAATTTTTAGCTCAGGAAGGTCTTAGTTCTTGAAACGACGAAGAGTAAATTTTTCGGGGTTATAGAGCTTCCACTTCTCGAATCTTCTTGTGACCTGGTCATCATCATGCTCTAAGGAGATGGAGTATGGAAGTGTTTGGGGTTTTGTTTTGAGTGAGTAGTCTGCAAAGGTAGCTAACACAGAATTTTCCACCTGCGGGATGTCACTATTTAGAGCAAAGGACTAAGTATGGATTCTTGAGGTACGCCGGCTCTGATATCCCGGTTTGTGCTAAGCGTGTTATTTTTTTTTAACTTGGAATGTTCTTTCTTGTAAAATGGATGCAATAGCACTATAAAGGTATGCTGGAGTGTTTGTAATTCCAAGTTTCTGCTGCAGTCCTTCGTGCCACACATAGTCAAAGGCATTTGAGACATCCACGAAGAGCCCCATTGTATACTGCTTATGCTCAAATCCTTGTGTTATGACTTCCGATACTCTTTAAAGTTGTTGGACGGCCTTATGATGAGGCTTAAAGGCAAATTGATGGTGAGGGATGCAGTCCATGAGTTGCTTTCTAAGTCTATCATCAAACAGGTGTTCTAGGATCTTCCCCGTCGTGTTAAGAAGGCTTATTGGGCGGTAGCTTGCAGGGTTTCCTCGCTGTTTGGTTTGTGAAAAAATATGAAGTGAGCGTGTTTCCACTTCTCAGGAAAGTACGCACGTCTGAGGCAGGCGTTAAATATGCTTGTTAGCAGAGGAATACAGTTATGGGGAAGTTACTTCAAGAATGCTTTGGTTATAAGATCTTCGCCAGGAGATTTCTTATGGGGAAGTTTGTAAATAAGTGAGGCAATTCCTTTGGGGGATATAAAGTCAGTGTTGTGGTTCGACAGTCTAGTGTGTATGATGGATGTGGATACAGTAGAGTCTGTTTCTTGGTCACTATAGTTTGATGTTTAGATTTGTCAGAGTCAGTTAAAGCTGTAGTGTCTCCATTAGTCAGTGAAGGTATTTCAGTAGTTTGGTTGAGTAGTCATTCAGTCTCATCATAGCATGGGTCACCAGGATTCATCTTATCCTGTATATTTTGTATTTATTGATTTTTATCATTGTCTAGTTCAAGCCTCATTAAGTGAGATAAACGATTGTCCTCACGTTTAATTTTTGGTTCCCTTATTCGTTGTCACCTTGCGAAGAATATTCTTTTTATGAATAAGCTCCAGAATTCAGAAAAACAAAAATGTTATATTACGTTGAATACCATTCATCAGTAATGTGTGTTCATTCATTTTTTTTGTGTGTGATACATAATTATGAATTATAAGCAAATACATTTATCCAATAAAAGATTACCTTTGGTTTATGCTATTAGAGCTATCCGGGAAGGTTACGTATGAATAATATAACAAAAGAAGAAAGTGCAACTAATAATACACCCCTTAATTTTTTTTTTCTTTCAGGTAACCCATTGGCAGAGTCCTCACATGCATGCTTATTTTCCTGCTTTGAATTCTTACCCATCTCTTCTTGGTGATATGTTGGCTGATGCAATCAATTGTATTGGATTTACTTGGGTATGCTCATTTTTCAATAAAAGTGAATCAGAATTTTTTAGCCTTTGGTATATTATTTATGAACTTTATTTAATCGACTCTAAATCCAGGGATTTTTTTTATAATCATTTCGAATCAGCCAAAATAAATCCTGAGTCCCACCCTGGCTAGAAAAGGGTGGTACCCTGTAGATAACACGTCCCAGTTAGCCATAGTAGCATAAAGTGGATGTTAATAAATAATAATAAAAATATTTTTTATGTACTCAGTTCTTCTGTATAACTAACTATCTCTGACTTCTGGTTTCCTAATATTAGATTTACTCCGTATTAGAATCAGATTCAAAGAAAAAACTAACTTTTTTTTTTTGGATTGATAATATCCAGGACAGTATGTATACTGCCAACGAATTTGTCCAAATAGTTGTATTAAAACCCATTACTATGTTGGAAAAGTATTATACAATATTTTACTTTATGTATATTACATCAGAAACTTAACTCAAGGCATGATTTAGCTGAAGGGTCTATGTCCCAGCCTCAAAGAACCCTTGTTGGTGGTATATATAGTTTGCATTTGTCCATTCTCTAATTTACTTGTATGTAAGAAGCCTTGATCCGTTAAATAGCTCAGATGTGCTAGGTGAATGTTTTGATATTAACTACTATCATAAACCATTATTATTACCCCTATTACACTTCTGCTTCTGCTTATTAATGCATGCTCTGACTGGCACACAGGCCCGAGGGCCAGTGTGCCCTTTGGAAAATTGAAACCTGCCCCCACAGGGGGCAGATGAGGATTTTATAGTAGGCACTTCAGTTAATACAAAATACACATCAAACATAACTTTTATTATAATTATATATTGTTGTCATACCTATCGGTGAAGACCATTGACACTGGCTGATGATCTCAAGTACAGCTGGCCTGAAATTATGTATATATATATATATATATATATATATATATATATATTTATTTATTTATTTATTTATTTGAAAGTCTGATCAAATAACAATGCTCGTTCTGAAAATGACCACGTTCACAGTTAAATCTGTATTTATGTACAAGTTTATTTTGTTGTCTCTGAAGACTACATTCACTCTACTCATTTATTTCTAAATTGAGATTGTATGTTTGAGTATTTAGATACAGTTTACAGTGGAAAAATACTCAGTGAGTTTTGATCATTTTTGCATTGAATACAATGCTCTGTATGTAAAATGTCTCTTGATGTTTGTGAGTTTATAAACAATTTATTTTTCTGTAATATGAGTCAGACAATAAGATATCAGCTAATAGTGTGTTTTAAGACAGTATTTTTTAACACATTAGTGTGATTATGACTGGACTCCTAGATCACCAACCAATGCCAAAACGTACTCTAATAAACAACATTTTACATGAAATTCACAATTATAAAAATTTGTATCATAATGCACTGGATTTATAATCATCTCTTTTGCAGGGTCAATTATATTCTCTACTTATTTATGTTTTTTCATTTGCGAAATTGATTTGCAGTATTTAGAATATAAAATTGGCTCTTCCAAATTAGTTTACTGACATTACTCAATGAAGATAGGTTGATATAGGAAATGCCTATTTAGATTAAAATATTCTCAGTAAATAATTTCTTATGCCCACATGGGAATTAAGCCAATAACTCCAGGTTTGTCAAGTGTATAGAAACCAATGTTTTAATTCATTTGGTCAACCTTCGTTAGTTTTAGAGGTAATATGATGATTCAGAAATCAATAGTGAACTCTTTTTTCAACCATAAATTCCATATGTTTTCCATTTTCAAAATTATCTACATTTTTAAAATATTTCTTTTAATTACGAGCTTGTATTATTTAAATTGTGTTTCTATTCAGTTTTTGTGACCCAGTGGTTTTTTTTAAATTATTTGTGGATTGTGATTTGATAGCTCTTATAGAAATTATACTTAGTCATTTTGTTGTACGATTCAAAAGAGTTTGCCTGCAATTTGTTATTAATGCTTAATGAAAGTTAAAAAATGGTATATGATGACCTTACATTTTTTTTTGTCAAAATTTTTTTTCTTAGATGTCTTAAAAACAATTACTATTATTTCCAAGGCATCAAGCCCAGCGTGTACTGAACTTGAAACAGTAGTGATGGATTGGCTTGGGAAAATGATTGGGCTTCCTGAAGTATTTTTACATGCTGGATCACGAGGAAAAGGTGGTGGTGTAATTCAGGTGAGTATATCTTCTATACAAAAATTAATTATTAAATTTTGTTAAACACTACTATCTATTAGGAGCTCAAGTATACTAAGTGTGCAAAGAATCCATACCACTGACTTGTTTTATAACATAACTATATATATATATATATATATATATATATATATATATATAATAACATAACTTGTTTTAGAACATATCTTGTGTGCAAACTATTAGTTGTGCTATTAGTCCAAAAGTTAGGGAGTTCAGATTTTATAATATGTAACTTTTGGTAGCCTGGTTTTACAGTATTTAGAAAAAAAAATCCACTAAATAATTACTGGATTAATGGATGTAACTTTTTTTTTAGACTACAGCAAGTGAAGCAACTTTGGTATGCCTACTTGCAGGACGAACTGAAGCTATTAAAAGATATAAGCAGTATAAAGATGACCTGGAAGATGTTGAAATTAATAGCTGTCTTGTTGCTTATTGTTCTGACCAGGTAATTTTATATGTTTTGTCTCAAAATTCTGAAAGTTGTCTAATAAAAGTAATTTAAAAAAATTAAAAATACCTGGAATTAGACAAATCAATCTATATGTTTTTTTGTTTATTTATTTTTCTATGTTTAATATATTTAGTAGTCTTAGGCATGTACCCTGTAATATAATTCCACTCTTATTTATATTATTCTTTTATGGAAATCATAATTTCTAATGGATGTAACCACATTTTTCAATCTAAAACTGCTAAAGGAAACCTCATTTATGTATTATTATATTTGTTATGATATTCCTTAATTTCCTGAGATTTAATATTCTATCCATTCCTCAGTACACACTCTGTGGCCTAAAGCGATTAAATATCTACTTGGCTAAAGAAGCAGTGACCTTTGGTCTGTAATGCCACCAGAATTCAACAAGTATTACACCAATCTAACCAGAGCCATCTGGCTGTCCATACCAATTACTAAGCTAAAGACTTCCATTTTTCATTATAAACGTTTCAGAGAATTCTAACATAATTCTGTTTGCTGAAGGATTATTACTATTTAATTAAAATAAATAATTTGTCTGATAATTTGAAATATTTGTTTCCACTTAGTACACTTTTAAGAACGATCCAATTATAGGAAACAATAAAGGGAGTTACTTTTATTGATTCTAGCTTACAAGCTAAGTCTTGCTATTTCCTAAGCTTCTCAGCAAAATATTTATGGGTGTTTTCCTCATTTGGAATAGCAATCCCCATAACTTCTACTAATCAGTGACAAGAGTAACTCGTTTGTTTTTTTTGGTCAAGCCATAAATTATTATTGTTTTATCCTGTGCATAGCTATAACCAATTAATTAGTTTCTGAGCATAGTCCAGATGTCGTCTATGATGCTGAATTCAAAACCTAATTATAATAACAACTTTTGAGCTCTTTTCTGAAAAGGAATCCTTTTTGTTGCCGTTTCTTGTTCTCAGTTTTAAGGCTGTATTATTATTATTTATTAACGTCCACTTTTTGCATCTTAGGCTAATCGGGACGGGTTATCTACAGGTTACCACCCTTTTCTAGCCAGGGTGGGATTTTTAAGGCTGTATAACCACCACCTTTATGATCTTTTAGAATCATAATTTCATTTTATCTTATGTTGTTTCCTTTTAGCTACATGAGTTAATATTGATATCATTATTTGTTGTTTTTGTTTAAACTTGTATATTCTGACAAAACCTTTCATTTAAAAACACTACCCCCACTCTGGCTAATAAATGATTGCGAAAAGTACAAGTCAATTACTATAATGATTTCCTTTTGTGTTTTAGGCACATTCTTCAGTTGAGAAGGCTGGTTTAATAGGATTAGTCAAAATGAGGTACTTAGAAAGTGATAATTCATATTCCCTTAGAGGCGAGACATTAAAGGAAGCCATTAAAAAGGATCGTCAGAATGGTTTAATTCCATTCTTTGTAAGTAATTAATTAATAAAGTATTGAATCTGCCCAATTAGTCGTTCTCATTATTAATAACACTATTATCTTATTTGCCATATATTTTTATATTTCATAAACTAAAATATAAAAATATGCCTTAAATTTAAATAATTTAAATTGCTCTCTTTTAAATCAACTAATTAAGCAACTTCAAGAAAATAATAGAGAAACTTCCGTTTCACTATTAGTCAGCAAGTTATTTCACTATCGATTCTAATACAAAAAAGAAAAAGAAAAAAATAATAATTTATTATTATTTTGTGAATTAGTTGTAACATAATAATAATTATAATGCCATATAATATCTCAGTATAATAATAAAATAATATTTACATATATTATCTTTTGAAATGAAAATATTCATTACATTGTATTAATTGAATTTATTTACACTGTATTTTGTTTAAAACATGTTGCAAAGACTTGAGTGCTTAAAAGAGGAAGAAGGAAAGTAGTGGGTATTGTTGAAAGTAATGAAGAGAGAGTAGACTCCTTAAGAAGCAATCAGCTTATTGGTTGGTCCAATCCTCCCAAGAGATGCAATTAGAGGGCCCAGATGTTACACAAAGATAGGACTCCTCATTCGCTCTCATTAATACTGAAAGATCTGCTTTTAATTATGTGGCTTCCTCTTGTTTATTTTTACAAACAAATGGACATCATAAGTTATTTTTATCCCAGAGTGTACTTATTTCCCTTTCTTCTAAAGATATTTGGTCCCCATTAATAAATGGCAGTTAATTCATGATAATTAAGATTAAAAGTTGGTTTATAATTTATTGTGTGGATTTTCTAATTATGATGGTGTATGTCGAAATTTATTAGAAAAGGCATAAATAACATCAGTATCGTTATTAACTGAAATTATCTATAAGTCTGTCTCATTCATTACTTGGTAATTAATAATTCTCTTCCTCTTCCAGCTTTGTGCTACGCTTGGAACTACAGGTGCTTGTGCTTTTGACAACCTTGATGAGCTTGGGCCCATATGTAAGAGAACAATAAAACAATGCATAATATTAATCGTAAACAATCTGATCCATGGATTATTAAAACATTATAATCGAATTTTTATGGTTTGACAACACATAGGGTCAATGGACATTTGTGGAATTTTTTAGAAATTGTGAATTGAGTACGGCCTGAAGATCTGATTTCCCTAAATTGAAATTTGCTAAAATGTACTGAACCTACTGAGCTTCCAACCTTCAAAAGATTTTTTTTTTTTATGAAGCTTTTTCGAGGTATTTATTTTGTTTTTCCTAAGGAGATTTTTCATTGAAATTTAATTCCTTAGTAGTCTCTTCA
The DNA here is from genome assembly GCA_019009955.1 of Riptortus pedestris. Taxonomy (NCBI): domain Eukaryota; kingdom Metazoa; phylum Arthropoda; class Insecta; order Hemiptera; family Alydidae; genus Riptortus; species Riptortus pedestris. The sequence continues at coordinate 145,261,243 of CM032228.1, read as the reverse complement.
CGTATATCATTAAAGCAAGTCTTTCCTTAGTCATACTTTCACCAGGACCATGAAATAATGTTTGGTCCTCGGAATAGTTAACTAGTATGCATTTGTCTATGGAAGACCTCATTACTATAGCCCACTATTTTCTTTACCGTGCCGTTGTGTCCAACTTATATTGATCCAACCTGGTTTGTTTTCGGTAGAAATCTGGACCATATAAAGTATGCTCTATACAATGTTTGTCCATATCCTTTATGGGTGATCTCTCTCTTTTTTTTTTTTAGTTGTTAAGAAGTATTAGTGATTATCAAAGACTTAATTATTATCTTATATTCATATCACTTTGTTTGAATATTCTATATATTTTCTATTATATAGTAGCCTCTTCAAAAATTATACTACAGGTTATGCCTAGTTCCTGACCCATAAACATGATTTTCATGGAAAAGAATAGGGTATGAGAGTTTGAAGGAAATTCTGTTGTTTCTCTTTGCTCCTTGGTGAGACAATACAAAGATAAAGAAATTGGGAAGAACCGAGAAATATTCTCTTAAGGGCAATATTGTCTGAGATAACCTGGATATAACATATCAGTACCTCCAGTCTTGATTCAGGCTCAGAATCAGTGAGAAGTAAACCTTGTGGAATATGTGTGTATAGACCTTTAAACTATCAATATCATGATCTATACATAGTGGACTATATATGGTAAAACATTTAGAGTTGTCAAATAAAGCACTTATTGGTACCAAACTCCATAAGTACCTTGATAAAAAGTTTATTTCAACAGGTGAGGAAGAAGGCCTATGGTTACACGTGGATGCCGCTTATGCTGGAACAGCATTTATTTGTCCTGAGTTCAGAAACTGGTTAAAAGGCATTGAATATGTTTCTTCAATTGCATTCAATCCATCAAAATGGATGATGGTTCACTTTGATTGTACAGCCATGTGGTAAGAAAATATTTTTTTTTAATTTTTGTAAAAATATTTATGTAAGATATATTCGCCATTGAAATATTAAACCTAAATCGTTGTTATTATTTTTTTATAAATATTAAAAACTATTCTTTGAGTAGTACAGCTTTAATTATTTTAGTCATACATATTTTTTGCTGTATCACCTATAACTTTGCCGGAATACTCTCAACAATCTGACAGTTTAGGGACTGAGAGGGTGTCGGATTGTGAGAAATGTCGGTGTACCAAATGTTGAATTTTTAAAAGTTTATTACATATGTGTGTACGTCTAAAATATGTTACATATATATTCATACCTCAAATTCAATAAGTTATGTATGTAAACCAACTGTAATCTGTTATAATTTTTTTCTAATGTAAAGAGACCTTAATGGTACTGTACTTATTAATACACTAATAGGAGTAAGCAGGGCCTAAAGCTTTCCTCTAAGCATTAACCTGAAACTAATGATCAAAATAGATTTAAATCTATAATATGACTTTTACTCCTCTCGAACGGACTGGTTGCTGTATTATCAACCAACCCATTTATTTCATATATACACAAGTTTAAACATCACTCTCAAACATGGCCATACCACTGATTAATTTTCATTTCATATTCATTTCTATCTATTTAAAAATTCTTCAACTCAAAGAGCATTCCTAGTACGTACATTCAATGACTATGTATGGAATAGGAATTAGTTTCAGAATACTTGCTTCTGAAGTTAGTAAACTACCAATAACAACATAACCCCTTAAACCAGTGAGTGTAACTAACTTCGAGAAATTTGGCTTGCATATGTACCTTGTAACTATGATCATGGAAAGCAGTCACTCCTGCTTAGCCCCTCTTACATTCAATTCCTATATAAAACCATAATAGAAACTATCTAAAATATGTCTAAAATAACAAGTTTTAATATTTCTAGGGTGAAGAACAGTGGATCTCTCCATCGGACATTTAACGTTGAACCTCTTTACTTGCAACACGAAAATTCAGGTTAGGGTAAAAGTTTTTCCTTTATTGCCTATTGTTTGGAATGCATTGCATGTTATTTTTATTATTTTTGAAAATAATCTGTTTCCCTTTTTTTTTGCAGGCCTTGCAATTGATTATATGGTAAGACTAATAATTGGAAATATACTCAGTGTTAATCATCACCAGCAGGGGATTTTGAAATTTTAATTTTATAAAATTAAGGAGTTGTGCAAATATTTTTGATTTGTTTAGTGACACATCTTGGCACTTTCCATATTAAAAAAGATCTTTTGGGCATTTGTTGTTTCATAGGCCACTGATTTTGGTGGAACAATGTGAAGCACTTAGGTGAACCTTAGATGCTCTTTCACCCCTCTCTCCTTCTAGGTGCACTTGGCCCAAATTTTGTTGATTAGAGTGTTTGTTTTACAGCCATCCTTAACTGTTGGGGCTGGTTGCTATTGGAGAGATTTTCATTGTAAAAGGCTTTCTAGGAGTACCTACACTATTCTGGTTTTTATATCTTCTTCCATGAGATTCTGTTACTATCCTTCATAGAAATTATAATGTATAACAACCAGGAAAATCTTCCAATACCAAAGGCTGTCTAGAGTTTCTCATATACCTAGGACTTTTCTATACTTGATCACTTTCTCATATGACTTGATCAACTGTCCTATACTGTACTACACTGAGTCAGTCTACTGTTCTTCTGCTCTACACTGGCTACCTACTCCAGCCATCACATTATCACATTTTAAAATGTGAATTTTTTGTAGTTCGTTGGCTATCTTTATTGGACTTCACATAAGTGTTACTTTTGCTCTGGTTAGGTCACAGTCTGGGGACTTTATTATTATGAATTTTGTCAGAGCCACCAAAAATTCTCATTTTAAAATTTCGGGACCTGTCCACATTCTCCATGCCTACTAGAAGTAAATGAAGAAATGCAAATCAACATGTATTCATATGTTGTCATACCTGTCGTTGGAGACCGTCGTCACTGGCTGATGTTCGAGTACAGCTGGCAAGCGCTTTCGATGCAATGGCACCATCTTCAAGCCAGTCAAAAGTTGTACTCTTCAGTACAACATCTTACCACATATTAAAGTTCATTAAAGTAAAGAACCAATGAGTAGAAAAAGGGGATTAATGAAGACTGAAAACAAGTTAACACTCTAGCAGTCGCAATTTTTGTTTGATCATAAACAAACTTGATTAATATAAATATAAAACTAAAGATCAAGTTTGTTAACAGTTGAAATTGGACTGGGGAAGGGGGGGTTAGAAAAAATAGAAAATATCTCTGTTAAAATGAGCCAGCCGAAAAACTTTTTCTCTTCCTTAAATATTAACTGAGACTTTTGTATTTTTTAATTTTCATCCTTCAGTAAAACTTTTATTCATCACACTTTAGCAACAAGGGCTATCATGAAACGTCTTCCAAGCTTAAATACCAAAAGTTATTTTATAACTAATCTTTACTAGATGAGATACATGCAAATGCTTTATGTGATGACATCATCAATTATGATTTTATTTCTTGACTCGTGAGTGTTTATTTAATCTATACCAAACTCCGATCACCTTAACCCATTAAGGACCAAACCTTAGATTTTTAATTTATCTCAAAACTTTTGTTATTTTCTTTCTTAGGAGATACAAGACAATGAGTTTAATATGACTTTAGAAAAAAATTAGCATATGGGGGGGTTTGACAGCGTGTTCCACTTCTTGAATGTTGGTCCTGAAAGGGTGCATATAGAATTTGTAGATAAAATTCATTTATTTTCAAAAATACCTTTTATTACACACAAAAACAACATTAAATTTATTTTTAAAAAGTTTTAAAATCAATAATAAGATATATAAAAAATCAAATAATAAGAAAAAAGGTGTTATACAAATATGTTAATTTTTTCCATTATTAATTTTTATAATTTTTATGGAAACTTACAAAACAGTTTACATGCATTGGGATTCCACATTTTGTACACATCATTTTTGAATTTTTTTTGCAACATCCACATCGGCCCTGCTTCTTCCCTGGGCTTATAAAGTGTTCTTCTTTATCATCGCGGGCTTCATCAGTAACTCTTTTATCCACTGGTCTAGACATCCCTCCGAGTACTGGTTGGCTGATAACTTCCCTCCGGTAGATATGTCAAGGTGATGCGCCGAGTGAAACCTAGCAGGTCCAATGACTCCTCCTTATAACGATTTGTAAATTTATAAAGGTTCCAAGCAATAGTCACAGAAGCTTTTAGGTGAAACATCAACAGCTGCCAATACCATTTTCCCCCTAATATTTATTCTGTACTTGCCAATATTTTGGTCCAGTCAACCACTCCAATATACTGGTTGTACACAGCTACAGAACAAGGTTGGGCAATACTAATTTTTTCCTTCTCAGCTCGGCTCCACCTTTAGCCTTGCCTACTGGTTGCACTCCTGCTTGGGTTGAGGCAATGGCAACAACATCGTTGTCATTATAATGCACTAACATTATGTTTGTTGAGGTGTCGGTAACTTGGGTATAGTAACCTCGAGGTTTAGTCTTCACTTCTTTAGTGGTTTCAAGTGGTGCTTTTCCGATCCGGTTGTTTCTTACAGTACCTGTAGCACAGCATCCGTACTTCTGCAGTTCTTCAAGAAGGGGAAGGCATGTAAAAAATTATCAAAAAAGAAATTGTATTTCTTATTTCTTTCGAATACTGATGTAATGTCAATTACTACTGAACCGCCTACTCCAAGTGAGGGATTAGTGTTTGTTGCCTGTCTTGGCTCCTTGACATGGAACTCCTTGCACAAGGTACCCCAATCATGTGCATATACACCAAATTTTGTAACCAAATCTAATTGGTTTACCATGACTGTGCTGTTTAGCCCCATGGCGTCCATAATATGGTATCATGAATTCATCGGCAGCAAGACTCATTTCGCCTGGAAAATATTTATTCCATTTTTTATTCAGATCATCCCATAAACATCTGCCCTCAGAAGATGTGGGCTTTCTTCTCCCAAAATACTCAATATTTCATCAACTGTATATCCGTAAATCGAAAAAACATTGTGAAAAAATGATGCACTCGTAAGGGACCATCGTTCCATAAGTGGAATATTCTAATTTGTTAAGTCATAAATTTTAGAGATATCACTTTTTAAATCAATAGCATCTATTAAATAATAAGACATATATAACTCTAACTAATTCTAACATATAATCTTTTATAAATAGTTTTTAAACAAATATTTACCCACCTTCTTGAAGTCATGTCAAAACCCACTAAAGAGACACATGTAAATAACCAATAGTGCTGATGTAATCTTACCAACAGTTAACCAAGCACCATTATTCATTGCAGGGAAGCTAATACTACATTATTATGAAGAGATATAATTTTTACAAGGTTTACATTAAACAGAAAAAACTTTTGAAATCACGTTCCACAAATGGAACGTTGGTCCTAAATGGGTTAAACATTTCATTCGACTCTAAAGATCATATTTTTTAGTGAGTGAATTAAAACTAGGAATAAGGAGGGGGGGGGGGGCTAGAGGGAATTGGATAATTCAAAATATCTCTGTTATTATGAGTTGGATCAAAAAAAGTTCTTGAACAAATCTTGTTAAACTATTGATGCTCTACAATAGTTGTTTTTACCTTTTTTCGTAACTCAAAAATTAAGATAGTTATTCATACTTTATTATATTCAGCGTTCAGTAAACCCTCACTTCTGGTCATTGGATTTTAATTAATATGTATTGGTGTTGTGGAGTCACTGGTGTCTCATACCAGCATGTAGGAAATCTGCTTAATTTATGTAGCCCTGTGAGACAGGCATTTTTACATCTGATTTTTGAGTATATGTGTTCATAAGAAAAGCTTAATAAATCCCTCATAATTTTTGTATTCTTTTGGATAAAATCTCAAATAAATTCCAAAACCTTACTATTCCATTGAAGAATACAATAACTTGGTTCGAATAGTGGCACTTAGTTCTTTAGGATACCACTCAAGTAAAAATAATCTTCTCTATGTACACTCTACACAAACAATAACTTTTATTTTGTTTTCAGCATTGGCAGATTCCTTTGAGCAAACGATTTCGATCTTTGAAGCTATGGTTTGTTATAAGAAAGTATGGAATAAAGGGACTCCAAAAACATGTTCGGGAGGTAATGTTATAACTAGTATAAAACTCTTTTCCAAATTCTGTAAAGTATTATGAATGAAATTTCCTAAAAGACAAGTTATTCCTCATTGGAACAAGGTCTCATACTCATTAGAATACATAATAATACCCGCTTATAACTCAATTGAATAAGTTTATTTTCCGTCATCATCATCATTTTTCCGAACAATTTAACTTTTAGACCAATTAAATACCTGTTATTTGTACTAAAACAATTATTAATAGCACAAGGTTATTTTACACCTTTCTAAGCCACTTGAAATTACATTGGAACTAGACTGTTTCCAATAAAACAATTATTTTTGGATTTACCAAGCAAAGAATCTTATTGCTGGTGAATAAATTTGAGAACTTTCACAAATTTTTCAACCAACTTATTTAGTTTCCTATTGGTTTTTCAGTAAATGTGCCCATAACAAAATTTGTTTATTTAGAAATTTAAAATAACGTTTGTTATACATATTTTTTCATATAAGAAGGTATAAACATGATATACACTACATATGTACTATAGAAGGGGTGAGAATTGGTTACATGAAACTCAGTATCTGAGTAAGTATCAGCCCTAAACAGATCATAAGCCATTTTAACATTAGTATGCACAAACAGAAGTGGGTGTAGTAATGGATGTCAGAAACGAATAAACATAGCATTTCATTTCCTATTTATCAATCAAAAATGATAGTTTATTTATTGATTCATCATTTACAGTTAATTGAATATTGTATTTTACTGTGACATAGTAAAGTTATCTACTGTAACATAGTAGTTATAAAAATATATTTTATTAATCTTCACCTACTTTTAAAAGTGTAGTTCCTTGTTTTCCATAGAAATTGGACAGTTTGGTTAATTTTAAATTTACTAGGAGTCCTATTCAAAATAAAGAAATTGGTTTTTATAATATCCAATTCAATAATTTTCATTTCAATCAGACAAGTATGTGTATGTACTCCATTCATCATTACAGGGTGTTAGACTGGCTGCTAAGTTTGAAGCTCTAGTTCAAGCAGATGGTCGATTTGAAATCCCTGCAAAGAGGCATCTTGGTCTTGTAGTTTTTAGACTTATAGGTGACAATATACTGACAGAAAGATTGTTAAAAAGGCTTAATTCTCGTGGTAATCTTCATTGTGTCCCAGCATCACTAAAAGGCAAGTATGGGTTTTATTTTTTAAGGATCAAATTATCTTTTGGCAGATCTTTCATTCCTCTTACCATTAATGGGCAAAATAAGCAATATTTTAGTGGTATTAGGTCACTTGCATAGAGGTGTTTTTCCAAGTGCTCCATTTATCAAATAAGTGTGTAATCTGTTGTTTTCATGAATTACTTACTCTGTATTAATATCTGAAAACATTTTCACATTATTTTATTTTATTTTGTTTATGTTACATTATTTTGTTTTTATACCCTTATTATTTATCTATTAATTGTCTATAAAAAAATAATAACACAAAAAAAGTTACTAATAGAAAAAATATTTTAATTTACTGGTATGTTGTATGAAGCACTCTTGATTTCTGAATGAAATAAAAAATGTATTGCATACAAAATGCATGTACAGTGTATGTAGAATATAAAGTCCCATGTTATAAGTTTACTTTAAGATGGAACACATAAAGAAAAGTGTTTTTTTTTTTAAGGAAAATTGTTATAGTGCTAACAGTTCAGTTGTCAAGAAAGCATAGGGACAGAAAGGGGTTACTTTGAAATTGTTGTAGTCATGGCATGAACTGTGCTCTATGCTGCTGCAACATGAATTACCGTCTCAAGAGGCCTTTTTCCCCAGGCAAAAATGTCAGATGATAGTGGCAATATATTTTTAAAAGTCCATCACACAGGGGCTGCATAAACTAAGCAGATTTCCTATGTGCAGAAATGACACACAGGTCATCTTATTTCAACATCTATTGTGTATTTCTTCAATATAGGAAGAAATTTATGTAAACAGAAACAGAAGTTTATACTGGAAATGAGATGGACATTTGAAGACATTTTTCGAAAATGCCGTAATAAGTACAACCACAATAGCTGATTTCCATTCAGGAAAATCTGCTAAAAATTAATTGCAGTTATATTAATTATTTCATAAAATATGGCCATTGGCAATCATTTGGTTTTGAGTCCACAGTTCATATATTATCACATTTAATCAAAACTGTCCGTTCCTCCTTTCATTCTTATTTTAAGAACGGATAATTTTGGGTTGGTGTTTTACTGGTTTCATTTTACTAAAGCATCTGTGAACATTGTAGAAATAAAGTCACAACCTTATTTTCTTGAATTTTGTATGAAAAGCTGTTACTTCTATATTTATAACGTATTCAAATACACCACTTTATTTTCGTAGTAACACAATACAATAATTCATTCTTTACAGTCATACAATACAATAATTCACTCTTTTGTTTTTTACATGAGTCTTTTTATCATATGTTAAATACAATGTATTGATGTACCATAACTCTCCCCCTTAAAAGAAACTGGGAAAACCACTTTTGGATTTATCATCCATAAAATTTGCAGAATTCTTTCCAAAACATGAGGATGTTATGACAAGACTTCTTGCTAATGACCCTTACTAATATTCTTCTTCCACATCATGATGACTTCCAGAGTATCCCTCCTCACTTATTTTTTCGTCACACTTGTCATCAGACTCCTTGTCAATTTTTCTCCTTTTTCTTCTCCCAGATTCATCATAATCACTCTCATTATAAACCCGACCACGGTCGTCATATCCCCCAGCTTTTCCAGTACGCTCTTTAATATCGCCGAACTTAGGTATATTACACATGTTGAAATATGGAATTTCTGCTAAAAAAATATTTAGTACCATTGCCCACTAATATGAATATTTTAATCATATATACTAATGCACTCAGCAATTATATGACTTTTAAATAATTGTAATTTGATTTCAGGAAAGTATGTAATTCGGTTCACTGTCACCTCAGCAAGGACAACAGTAGATGATATTGTAAAGGATTGGATTGAAATTAAAAATACTGCCACCTCTGTCTTAGAAGACTATGAAGAAGTAAAACCAAGAAATAGAGTTCCACTTGGAGGTGAGTTAGGATTTAGAGAGTATTTTTAAATGTTGTTTTATAATTAGTCACATAATTTTAATTTAATTTCGAGTTTAAGTTAAGAAAGGTAAATGGGAATTGTTTTGACTTATTGTAATTAGAATCAAATATGAAATTTCTCTTTTATTGATATGTTTTACCTAGTTGATTGACTGGATATTCCAACTATGCACAAAAATATATATTCAGTGAGAGCAAATAGTTTATGACTTTAAAAAACTTGAAAATTTATCAGAAAAAAGTAGGTGGAGAATTTCAGTTATTTATTTAAATAAAAGTAGTAAAAATACAGCCTTTGGGCCAGATCCAGCTTATGTTAGATCACATCTCAAAGAGTATTATAAAAAACACCAATAAAGAAAATCCTAAGGGTTAAGAAAAATATACAGATAATAATAAGATGCTGAAAGCCATATAACACATTGATTATGTAAAACTAAATATATAAAAGTGGGGTATTTCTAACCACTCTGGGTTGACCTTCAGAAGTTATACATAATAAAGAGAGGGAACTTCCACCAGAAGTGTCACAACTGATAAGAACTAAGATGAAAGCTGATGATTGAAAATGTCACAGGATATAATTTATAATTTTTTTAAGATAAGAAAAGCCTTATCAAATATTCTATATCACTATTGGAACAATGAAATTGGCAATTTTTTATTTTCGTTCACAACTAGATGTTACAACAACAATGGTATTTCAACATTCTATGACTAGTTGTGTTTGAATTATGCAAGATACAGATATCCCACCAAAACTAGTCAAAATGCGATCAGGGAAAATCAAAAGAAATAAATCTGTTGAAATCTGTGAGCTGACATTTTTTGTTATTACTACACATCTTTCTCTTCATGTAAGAATGAAAAAATATCTATAATATACACATTTTTCTAAATGTTATATATAATTTTTCCTATCTTGTATGAAGTTAAAGATGTATTGTATATAAGTAAAATGGTATATGGGGTCTCGAGTTAGTAATGTGAGTTTAAGCCATTTGTCTTGAACTTGGAAACCTGGAATCGTGAGATTGATTCTCACTTGAGCAATAAGAATTTATTTAGTGACAAACTCATTAAATAAAATTCTTAGTTCCACCATGGCCAAAAAAGGGTAACCTGTAGATAACCTACATATCTCAAATAGCCATTGTACCTCTAAGTGTTCATTCTTAAATAAATTAACTTATATACAATAATATACATTATTCTTGTTTTGTAATATCAGTAATTATTTTTTTTTTTTTTTTTGTAAAACTAAATTAAATTTTCATATAAATATTTTTTGATATAAAACAAGAATAATTTTCGTTTTCATTATTAGTTTTTTTCCTTTTCCCTATTATTTGTATGTAGAGCTGAATAAAAACAAAATCATTTACTAGTGGACAAGTCTTTTAATTTGTGCTATTGTGTGTGCACATGCATGTGTAATATTATGCTTGAAGCTTCATAATGCATGGGAATGGTTCTGCTGGAATCCCTTCTCCTTGCAACTTGATTATTTATTTATTTTTTTGAAAAAAGAACTTTAGCTCTGTATAACAATAGATAGGTGTGCCTGAGGCTCACCCCAGGCCCAGAGCAGACCTTAGTTTTCAACAACCATTTGGTATGGACAGTTTAAATTTAATAATTTTAATTTTTTTTACCCTTGTGTCCTTTTAATTTTATAGCAAATAAAGAAAATCAGTTTATATTTGAGACACCCATATAGTTGTCCATTTGCTAAGAATCTTAAAGTAGTTGTCAGCCTTTTGTGAGGGAATATAGCTGCCCTCATTTGTTTATCTTTCTTCTTAATCAAAGGAAATACAAGTGACAGTAAGAATGTATATTGATACGTTCATATGCAGGAAATCAGATGGTTCATCTCTTAATTCATTAAGAACATTGATATGGGTAAATTTATTTCTTCTCTGCAACCATTCCTTACACCATTGTTTTCATTTTTTCATTTGTTTTTACCTGTCGCAAAAATTACAAAAAATAAGGAGAGATAAAGCAGATTATCTCCTGCAGAATCCATGGCGAACTGAACATGAATACATGAAGAGTGTGGGTAAGAAGTATAAACTGACAGGAGTACCTGATCAGGCGAGCCCGATAGTCTGTAGCCAGCCTAAGCCTCCATTTATTCAAACTGCATGCAAATACCTAACAGTTATGTGCTAGGTAACTAACTACCTGCTCACTCGCTCTAACGTTATTATCAATCTTAGCCAGTTATTGAAGAGAGATAATACCAAACCTTGTCATTAGATAACTGAGCCTTGTCATATGGAGTGGACAAACTATTCAATATGCATCCTAACTTCATAGAGTTATATGTAAAAGTTTTCTTCAATGTTTCAGTGGGAAATTAACCTGAGTGATGTCACCCCTAGGTTCACCAACATTGTACTAGGAGCTTCTTCATGCATGGGAATGCTTCTGCTGCAATACATTCTGACTGCAGCTTGTTATTTTTACTTAATTTGTAGCATGCATGGATGGCCATTCAATATCGTGTTACTTGTATTATATTTATTGGTAAGCTATAGTATGGTATTTTAGTTCATATTTGTCAGCTTGAATAGCAATTGTAATTACATTTCAGATTTTAATAGTTTTGTATTACATTTTAATTTAACTTATTATTTAGTAGCAAATATCCCTAGTTATTTATCATATTACTTTAGATTTATATTATTAATATAAATTGATTTGAAAGCCAATAGTAGATAACCTTAGCAATTATTTATTTATTTACATTAGTGTCAGGTGTAAAGTGTGAATATATCTAGGGGAAGACTGATCTTGAATAGGAATAATGGTTTTTGCACATAGAAAAGTTACAGAGAGTTAATGAAAGATAGAGAGCAAAATCGTGAGGCAGCTTAGAAAATTAGGACTTTAAGCAGCAAACTTGAGCACCGAAAAAATTGGCCCAGGGAAAAGAAAGGTATTTTACAATAGAGATTCTTAAACTTCCTAAGGGGTCAGTTGAAATCAGTGCTATCAAGCTTTAGCTCTAAATAAATGAAAAGGCTACAGATTCTGATCTTGGATGCCACAAACTATTATATTCCAATTTACAGGCATCATTTTTCTGATATGTAGACTGGCTAAGTGTGAGCGTTTTGGTAAGGCTTGGAATGAAGAAGCATGTAGGCCAAGTTGGTAGTTGAGCCAAGAGGGATGGTAAACAGTATGAACAATAGGAACAAGACGAATCATACAAAAAGGATGATAGGACCTTCTGAACATAACATTGAGTGGTGTCGATTCAAGAGGAGGAATTAATCTATTTATGGGCATTGTAATGGTATTATTAATATGAAACTGGTCAAAGTACCTTAGAAATGCACCAAATACAAAATGCTCATGGGTAAATGGAAATTCTGAAGAAAGTCTCCAAGAAAGAGATCATCTAAAAGGAGGAAGATATCCAGAAAGTGTTATTTATCATTAGAACTGAGAGGTTTGGAACTCTTTTGGTATAGTCCTCCTCTCTCATTGATTATTCAAAGGTTTGATTCCAGTCATGTGAAGTTTCAATACATTTGAGAAACTATGAGACATGGAACAATCAAAGAACAATGAATCATTTCCTCAGCTCTTACTTCCCTCTAGATGATGTACAAATTAATTTAATTATACTGAAGTCAGTCATATGTACTAACATAAAGAATTGAATCCCAATTAGCTATAGTAGCCCAAAGTGGATTTTTATAAATAAATTAATGAATGAAGAGAGATTTTTGGTGTTGGGCCAAGGAAGACACATTTTGGCATCATGTGTTTATTTTTCTGTTTCGGCCAGATTTTTAGCCCATATCAGGACTGAAGGTGAAGTGACATGCACCTGCAATGGGAGAATCAAGGTGAATGAACAATGTACTAATCAAAAATAAACATTTACTAATATAATCCGGTCATAAATCTTCCATTAACCAGATTTGAATTTTGTATTATGTCACTCAACAGAGGTTTCTTCAATGTTTCAGTGGCCTGAATGCAGCTTGATATTTTTAGTGATTTTGTAGTAAGTAGGGATGGCCATCCATTATAGTGTTGCTAAAGTATTTATATGTGCTACAGCATGGTATTCTAGTTTACAATGTTCACTTGCTTTTGATATTTACTGTATTCCTTAAATAGCTTTATTTATTAATTTTTATTTATATTTCAATTTATTTGAGTTTTTTTTTTTTAATCTTGAATTTGCATGAAAATTTATAATATACTTTTCTACTTAGATCTAACCAGAGAGTTTATTTATCTGTACCTTAACTTGTTTTATTGGTCATTCCAAATTTTTATTTGAGCATCTTCTTAATACTCTTCTTTCTAAGCCAATACACCTTATATTTTTTAATGGCATTCTTTTTTTGTCACGCACCATGATTCTTTTGGGATGTTTCACATGGGTCAATGTGATCTCTGTGTAATACCAGGTGTATAAGCACAAAACCATAATTTCTGTACAGAAAATTAAAAAAACAAAAAAATCTCATCCAAAATAATACCTGTTACTAATTAGATCAAAGCTGAGATATTTTTTTCAAAATTTCTCTGACAATTTATGAATGCCATGCAAGAAAAGCTGTAGCTACTTTGAGGCAAAATGATCATTGATGCATTTTCATAACAGGTGATGATACCCATAATTAATACTAGGAATGGTCTATTTCTGGTGAGTATTGTTGGTTAATAAATAAAGCAAGATTCGAGAGATAAAATAAGATTTAATACTCAAACATAATCTCAGTGCACCCTCAACTCATGACTCAGTCTAACTCACAAAGTACAATATGGCGGGGAACATACACGTTGCCTACGCCTTATATATTATTTAGTAAATTAGAATTACAATATTAATACCCCCCCCATAATTGTAAATTTTAAAACACAATTTATAATTCTAAATTTTAAAACACAATTTAACCCTAGAACTACCAAGGGGGGGCTCCTCGAGCCCACAACTTTTTGTTTTTGTTCCCTATCACCCAATTTTAATGGGATATTTTTGATATTTTATGTATTCCTCAGAAAAACATCCTAGAGTGAGGGCATAACAATAAAATTAAATAAAAAAAATTCTATGTTGAGAAAAAAAATTTTTTTTGACGTATGGGCTCGTTAAATTATTGTGCAAAAGCACCGATAATTGCATTACGAATCTGATAATTATATTTTCTTAAATTATTATTCTATTATAATGTTATAATAACTTAGATATAGATAACTTTTTATTCTAACAATGTTTAGATATGTTCCTCCAGTAGAATAAAATAACATTTAATTTAAAGTCATCCTTTTTTCCCCATCCGAACTTTTTTTTTTAATTTATTTTTATTTTTGTATTTAATTTTTTTTTTCACAGGTGTCATAAGAAACGTTCATTAAACATAATCCAATAGAAATAAAAATTTTAAAAAAATTATAGAACCAAAATAAAAGGTTTTTAAGGTTGTGGGCTCGAGGAGCCCCCCCCCCCCTTGGTAATCCATGCGACCTGGGAGAGCTCGGTAATACTAGGGTTAAGACAAACAAAAAAAATTTAAAACGTCTATCCAATATTTTCAACATTAATTTTATGCTTAAGGCCACTTAAGGGCTTAGTTAAGAAGTCTGCAATATTTTTATCAGAAGCAATATACTCTACACAAACATCATTATTTTTAATATGTTCTCTAATAAAATGATGCCTAACATCTATATGTTTAGATCGATCATTTATTATAGAGTTTTTAGACAATTCTAATGCACCAATGTTGTCACAAAAGAGTTTAGTAGGTCCACTCACTACACTAGGATTGATTTCGGATATCAAATTCCTGATCCAAAGGAGCTCTTGAAGAGTTGATGAAATACTCATATACTCCGCCTCACAACTCGACAAGGCAACTGTCTTCTGCTTCTTGCTATTCCAAATAATTGCACCACCTTGGATTAAAAAGCAATAGCCTGTGACTGAGTATCTTTCATTGATCTTATTCCCCCAGTCAGCATCACAGTACACGTTCAAATTATCTCCTCCATCTCTAGAAAAAGTCAATTTATAATCTACTGTACCTTTGATGTAACTCAGTAATCGCTTCACAGCATTCCAATGTACATTTCTATAGTTATTGTTGTACCTGCTGAGAAGATGAACAGCAAACGTGATGTCCGGTCGAGAAAATTGAGATAGGTAGAGCAGGCTACCTATTGCTTCTTGATAAGGAATGTTCTTGCATTTATCTTCCTCTCCTCTCTCATGCTCAGTGAATTCTAGTCCAGGTTCTAGGGGGTTGTTTATTGGCTTAGCGTTATCCATATTGAATTTTTTCAGGATTTGCTCTGCGTATGATTTTTGGGAAATACTGATTTTCCTGTTGACACGATCTCGAATAATTTCCATTCCAAGGCATCTCTTGATTGCTCCTAAGTCTTTCATCTCGAAGCTCTCCTTTAATTTTTCTTTAATTTGGGTGGTTAAAACTTGATCATTATAGAATAGTATAAAATCGTCCACATAGATTGCTATTACAAGAAAAAATTTATTATTCCTAATAATGTAAACACAGGGATCTGCTTTTGATTGTAGAAAACCAATACATATTAGTTTATCATGTAGGTTCTTGTTCCAACAACGCCCACTCTGTTTGAGTCCATAGATGGATTTTTTTAGCCTCCATAATTTCCCTTTTTTAGCCTCTTCAAGGAACTCAGATGGTGGTATTACATAAATTTCCTCCTCTAATTCACCGTTGTCACATCCATATGGTCTACTTCAAGGTCTTCTTTTGCGGCATAGGAGAGTAAATATCTTAGAGAAGAATATTTAACAACGGGTGAGAATGTTTCGCAGTAATCTCGCCCATAAACTTGACTACAGCCTTTTACAACCAGTCTGGCTTTGAAAATCCTCTGTTCTTTGTCCTCTTTTATTTTAAGAACTCATTTTGATTTTAAGGGTTTGACGGTGGTTGGGAGGTCGACAAATTCAAAAGTGTTATTTAGTTTCAGAGCTTCCATCTCCCTTTTCATAGCAGCCACCCATATCTCCTTATAGGGTCCGTCAATGTCCTCTGCATTTATTTCTTCATTTGAAGTTGAATATAATTTAAATCCAGGAAAGGTTTTGGATTTGCGGTGGCGTTTCGATCTCCGAGGAATAGTCACGTCTTCCTCTTCCATTGGTTCAATATTGACATCCTCAGCTCCATTTTCGAAACCGTGAAATGGCTCTTCACTTTCCGGTTCTTCATTTGATCGCTCAGAAAAAACAATAGGAATTTCGCAGGGTGGTTTTGAGATTTTATTCGGTTTCTCAAATGAAGTTGCCTTCTCAATAAATTTAACATCCCTGGAAATAATCACTCGCTTCGGGTTTGAAGGATTGATAAGTCTTCTACTAAGTATAAAGCATACTTTACAGTCACCAGGATACCCGACAAAAATGCATTCTTCGGACTTGGTATCCAATTTTTTCTATTTTCTTTAGGGATAAATCTCATGGCTTTACACCCAAAGACTTTGAGATATGATAAATTAACTTTTCTACCAGACCAGATTTCCTCCGGTAATTTATAATCGAGAGCTTTTGAAGGGCTTCGATTTTTAAGATAAGTGGCTGTACTCACCGCTTCTCCCCAATATTTTCGATCCAACCCTGAGTCCTCTAACATAGTCCTAGATTTCTCAATAATTGTGCGATTAACTCTTTCGCTTACACCATTTTGTTGAGGAGAATAAGGCGCAGATTTTTGATGGACAATCCCATGACTGCGTAAGTAACTCTCAAAATTTTTATTAGTGTATTCTTTACCATTATCAGTACGAAATATTTTTATCTTAGCCTCAAGTTGTTTTTCTACCTCATTTTTGAATTCTTTAAACTTATCCATAGTCTCATATTTGTTCTTTAACAAATTAGTAAAAGTCTTCCGACTGAAATCGTCTGTAAATGTTAACTAACGTCTGTAACTTTTTAACGCTAGGTGACCAACTAGAGCTGTTTTCCATGTTTTTCTTCGAATCCATAGCAAAAATAACCGATTGCAGTTAACACGCGTCCGGCCCGATTCACACTACTTACTTCGATTTACGCACAAATTTAAAAACACGAACTTTTAATGACTCTCGAATATCGTGTCTGGGCCCATAACCATTGATGGTTAATAAATAAAGCAAGATTCGAGATATAAAATAAGATTTAATACTCAAACATAATCTCAGTGCACCCTCAACTCATGACTCAGTCTAACTCACAAAGTACAATATGGCGGGGAATACATACATGTTGCCTACGCCTTATATATTATTTAGTAAATTAGAATTACAATATTAATAAGTATGAATAAATAGTAGTTGATACAAATATTAGTAGTCAGTATTTCACAAGTGGTTTTTGTTTGATTGCTGTCTTTCATTCAGTTCATGTGGAACCCACTTACTCATTTTCTGGATGTTTCCCATGGTTTTTAAGTTATGAAGATGACTTCTCATGTTACGCTGAATTGATCCATCAATATCTTTGCTGTTTTCAAACTTATTTGGTGGTTTCATGTTCTCCTTTACCCGCATTAAATGTCACTTCTAAGTTTTTTAAATCTTTCAATAAACTGTGATTTATGAAGTACATAAACCTTAAGCTTTCTGCAACAGATTTATTAAATGGTATCATAAAAAGACAGCAGTTTCCAAAAAGCAAACTTGACATGATCAACTCTATTAAAAATTGCGCTGTTGGTGCCACTTGTATTGTTGTGAGCTGTCATATGTTAATGAAAGATATTAGTGCCAATGACATGGTTTAATGGTAATGCCATTGACAGATTGGGCAGTATGAGCATAATCTGTGTTCTTACTTACACATCTGGTAAGTTATTAATTGTCCTTATTTTATATAATGGTTTGAGTTATATACTAATAGAAGTCAAGTCCAAATAATAACTTAGTTTGTGATTCAATCAATTAAATTACCACAAATTAAAACTTCTAGAATATACAGTTACACACAAGAAATGGCCTATTTTAAACCAGTTCATAAATTTGAGACATATGAGTCACAAAAGTACTAACTTACATTATTGGTTAGTTTAAATATCATTTTTGAATCTAATTCTAATATATATTATATCACATTGAAATTTACCAAAGTACTGTTCACTTTATAATTCTATTCTGATTGTTTGTTATTCAGATTTATTTTTATTCTATTGTATATTGTTATAGAAACAAAAGAAAGAAATGAATTATTTGGATCAAGCCTACTTCTTGCAAATTCGCCTATGTCTCCAAAGATTGTGAATGCTAGTTTTGCCGCAGTATATGATTCTGATAACTCCTTTCCTGAATGGTCAAAAGGCTGGTCATTCTTGGCAAATATATGCAAAGGTAGTCCAGGTAATTATTTTTTTCTTGTTTTTAGTCTTCTAACACTGCCTTCTAACCATAATATCAACAGCACCTTGATAAATAATAAAATAGTAGAATAGATAATCCTCAAGTTCATAATTTTGCTAATTTAGAAAAACAAAAATAATTTATGGCACAAAAATGATTTTTTCTATAAATAAATAAGGGAAAGGGGGCTCTAAGAATCTCTAGATTCTACTCCTGGCAGAAAGCGGACTTAGGCACTGGCTAAATTATGGCATCTCTAGATTCTAAGTCTGCTAAAAAGGAGACTCATTAACTCTCTAGATTCTTCTCCTGATTGAAAAGGAACTCAGGCACTCCATAGATTCTATTCCCGATAGAAAGGAACTCAAGGAATCTCTAGAATCTCCATGGAAAGGGGGCTGAGGAGCTTCAAACATTCTACTCCTGATGGAAAGAGGATTCACTCCATAGATTCTACTCCTCTTGGAAAGGGGACAAATGTACTCCCTAGATTCTACTCTGGTGGAAGGGGAACTTTTGGTCTCCATCTATTCTGATACTGGCAGAAAGAGAACTCAGCACTCCCTAAATTCTATTTATGGTGGAAAGGAGACTTATGGCCTCTCTAGATCTTAGGTGTTTTCATGTTCTGCTTAAAAGTTTCCTGGAGTATCAAGAGACAGTTTGCTGACAAGTTTAGGCAAGAAGTTTTCCGCTTTTGAGCCAACAATCTTCTTTGAAATATTAAAAACCTTTGGGCTAAATTGAATGGTTGGCCAATGAGTTTGTATTTTCAAAATTATTGACATTTTTGCAATGCTATTTTAATCTCTTCCATAAGGTTATCAACAATTCTTCTATAAAAATTTTTTCAAAAGCAGATCACTTAATTTTATAAGCATTGTAGTTGGTATCCTTGTCTTTGATTTTATCTTTTATACAGTTGAAGCTTTTTTTGTTTTTGCTTTGTTTTTATCCTCATATGTTCACACTATTAGTTCCTCATTCTTACAGATTTTCAATAAGAAGAATAGGATATATGTGGATAAAATCATAAACATGAAGTTCTTCATATATTATTGGCCTTCAGCCATTTTACCGTCCTCATAGAATGTCTAAGAAGCAAAAGCCCAGTGACAGACAGATATTAAAGGCAATTCCTTAGAATTAATCCTATAAAAAGTATATCTTAGTTGTAAGGAAGAGAAAATGAAAAAAATTGTATAACAAATGTGGGTGTTTCTAGTAGACAGTGAACTACTAATTAAAAATAATTACTACTTATCTGAGGTAGCCATGATAGAAAATGCAGTGAAATAGACAAATTTCTAGAAGAGGCTGGAGATGATGATTGAAGATAGTTCAGATAGGAAGAAAATATTGTTGTATTAAAACTATCCAGAAAATGTTCAATCTTTTGAGCTGGGGAGACATGAATCTCTCGTGAAAAAAATCTGATGTTGACACCAAATGTCTTTCTTTTCTCCTATTAAATAAAACAAAAAATGTTTGGTTGACAAAATTATTTTTTTGGAAGTGATATAAAATTATATATACATATATTTGACAACATGTATAAAACAGGACAGGATTGGAAAAACAGAAGGTTAATTTGGAATACTAACCAAAATCCAGAGTAAACTAATCTTTATTAATGGATATAAAAGGGAAGCTAGAATTTAGAAAGGCTTAAGACGAGGGTCCTCTCAGTTGTCTTATCAGCTCAATATGCTCATTGAAGGCCTAATATTGGAAATGAAAGAAAAAAATCGAATGTGTACAGATCAATGGTGAACCCATTCAGTGCATCAGATTTGCAGATGACATTACGCTGGGGCAAAGTCTGAAGATGACATGAATAGAATGCTGCAAATCCTAAAGGACGCCTTAGATCAGTTTAAAGTTTTGTTTGATAAGAAATAAAGCCAAGGAAATGTAAATATTAGATTTGGAACTATTATACTTGAAGAAGAGGAGTATTATTACCTAGAAGGCATCATCACTGCAAACAATGATAGTAGAGCTGAAGTTGATTGTAGAGTAGCCCTTGCTAAAAATGCCATTTGAAGCCAAATGAGTATTTTAACTACTAAACATGGGTGTATATATATATATATATATATATATATATATATATATATATATATATATATATATATATATATATATATATACACACACACACACACACACACATACATTTATTTATTACCCTCACTCCATAATGTATTTTTTTCTTTATACAATTGTATCACTGCCCTAGCCCAGCTTAACTTTCACGTCTTGTTTATAGAAAGTGAGAACCAGAGAATAGAATGTATCAATAATATCATCTATTCTAATCTGAACACTGTGATGTCATTTATTTTTTTTTTGGGCGCAGGAAATCTGCTTCGTTTGTGCAGCTCTTATTGAAATTTATTTATATTTTATTAATAACCTGCTTTTGTTGAGCTCTTGAAGAAGGTCTGCATTAAAATATATTTCTATTGTGAACACTCATACTCCCTTTATTAACATACACTAGTCCAGTCTGGCTGGGCATCAGTAACAAGCACAAAAAGAGTCTCCAGTCCTTCCAGAGCAAAGTACTTCAGATAGCGGCAAATGGGCCCTGGTTTGTTAGGAACAGCCAAATCCACAGGGAATTGGAGGTTTCTCCTATTTCATTTCATCTGTAACAACTAGGAAGGATAAAAAATGTAATAATTTGTGAATAATACCTTTGTTGTATTGGGCCAAAATAAAATATTATTTCTTCTATTGTGAAAACCTTGGATTTCCATTGATGATGTTTTTTAAACAATTACAGTTCATATGATTAAATATTATAATTTGTTAAAAAATTGGAAAAAATGTTGTATATACAATTTATTGGATGTTCAATAGAGTTGAACTTCAGAAAGAGAACGGTTCATGAATATTCAATAATTAACATTTTAGTTTAATATTCCTGTTTTCTAATTAAAAAATATTTCAGTTCGAAGGAGAATGCTGCAGCAAGGGAAGCAGTTTTCTTTAGACTCACGACTTGATCTTGTTCAATACTGTGTTGGTTTGACAAAGACAGCAGCACTTCCACCCTGCACAGAAAGTAGAGCATGTTCAGACCCATCACCTCATGACCAGGAGGACGATAGTGGTAAGGAGTAAAGTTTAGTATCAAAACATTCCTTCTAGTTAGATTCTTCATTAATGAAATTTATTTTCATTAAATTTTAATTAAAACCAATCATGGAAAATGATAAGATATAAGTGAATTGGGAGCTCAGGTTCTCCATGAGAGTTAAGGAATTGGTTTTAATGCACTTGGTAAACCTAGAGCTGTGAGTTTGACTCTCACATGGGCAATAGGAAGTTATTTAGTGACAAACTCATTAAATAAAATCCTTAGTACCACCCTGGCTGTAGAAGGGTGGCAACCCCCTATAGACAACTCATTCTAATTAGCCAAATTAAATTTTAAATTTATTTCTCTTCATTTTGGCCAATCATAAATATTTTTTAGCTTGATGCAAAGTCAGATCAATTAATAAAATGTTTATTAAAATCAAGAATCTTCATATAATAATAATTATGTAAAGGTGCATTGGGACGAAGTGATGATTACTGACTATACTGTGCATTATAATAAACTTTATTTTGTCATTATTGGTTAGATCAATAAGGCTGCCACTCTTCAGATTTCAGCCATTAATGAACTTGGTCTTTCTTTTTACATAATACAATTAAATATCTAGTTTGGTAATGATTAAACCAAAATTGCGGCTGCTAGAGTGGTAACAGACTATCTATATATATATAAAATTGTAACCTCTGTCAGTACATTGATTTTTTTCGCGAAATTTCACGATAACTTTTTGTTTCACATGTCATAGACACCATAACTGCATTTTGTTTCTTTCGTGTATGCTTGTTTGTTTGTTTGTTACCTTTTCACGCATAAACGGCTGAACCGAATTTTATGAAACTTGGTATGAATATTAGTACTAACCCAACTTAGACTTTAGGCTATATTAATATTCTTTGAGAACAACAGGAGTGGGGGTTATAAGGAAGGCCTGAAAATAAAAATAGCGATATTTCGTTTCCTATTGGTTTTTTGGCAAATATGCATATAACAAAAGTTGTTTATTTTGTAATTTAGAGTAACTTTTGTTATATACACTTTTGCTGTATACGGAAGTATAAATGAGTTATATGTTAAAAACTACAGAGGGAGTCCACAATTTTATTTGGCACAAAAGACTCAACCGAACTAAACCAAACTCGGTATGTGAATTAGCACTAACGCGTTCCTTATAATAAGCCATACTAACATTTCTAGGGACGGGCAGGAGTGGGGGTTATAAGGGAGGCCTGAAATTAAAAATTGCGATATTTTGATTCCTATAGCATTTTCGGCAAATATTCACATAACAAAAGTTGTTTATTTTGTTATTTAGTGTAACTTTTGTTATATGCACTTTTGCCGTATACGGAAGTATAAATGAGTTATACGCTAAAAACTATAGCGGGAGTCAACAATTTCATTTGGCACAAAAGACTCAACCGAACTAAACCAAACTCGGTATGTGAATTAGCACTAACGCGTTCCTTATAATAAGCCATACAAACATTTCTAGGGACGGGCAGGAGTGGGGGTTATAAGAAAGCCCTGAAATTAATAATAGTGATTTCCTATTGGGGTTTCGGCAAATATGCACATAACAGAAGTTGTTTATTTCGTTATTTAGAGAAATTTGCTTAACACTTCTTTTCAATATGAACTTCCAGGTACCTCAAATGAAAAAATTGATTCAAATGTATGTCAATAATTTCTCATTAATAATTCAAATCTATGCATTATGCACAGGAAACGGGAAATATGGCAATATGCAGGACAGTGAAGTCTTACATAAAAAAATAATTTTATTATTAGTAAATCCACTGAAACGACGGGTGTTAACCCTAAACACTGGGACGGGTAAATGTCAAAATATTGTGCAAAGTAAAGCCTTGCCAAAAGTATACCATCACCGTTCAGCCTCAAATGAATTGCCGAGCGGAGCCGGGTATCTGAGCTAGTATATATATATATATATATATATATATATATATATATATATATATATTCATATAATTTTGAACAGACCTCCTTTTCACCATCTACTATGTACGGTTGGTGGGAATTTGAAGAAATTTTTCGAAAATCGCATCATGAGTACAACCTCAATACTGATTTCCTTTAAGGAAATCTGCTAAAACACAAGATCATTAATTACGTACATTTGTTCATCACAAGGCTTAATAGGAGTTTTGGTCTTTAGTTTTCAAAAAGTATAGCCATAACAATCAATATGGCTATTCATGTAAGTTCTAATGTTCATGTAAACATTAAGCATTCATCTTTAAGACATATCTCATAGATCCTACTATATCTAATACTTAGTTTTACAGTCTATACAAGACATAAACATATTAAACATTTTGCAATTATTAATGGTTGTTAACAAGAATAGTTTACACAATTTATAAGAGAAATTCTAGAAAATGTTGTTTAAAAATGTTCATAGGAGATAATAGAAGGAATGGCAATACTATACTTCCATATCCGAAACTGAGTAAAAATGTAGGTTATATTTTAAGAATCAAAGTTCTACTTGTTACTTATATGAACAATTACAGTCTATGCAGACTCTTCCAGCACTGAACATTGGATAATCATAGTTCCAGAGTAAACTGAATCAAACTGTGGGTAGATTGTATTCTACGTATGGTAACAGACAAGAAAGTTTTTGTCAAGTACATTTATTGTAGTAAGACTGTTGCTGTAGCAAGCACACATTTGTCATATAACTAGTTTTATATTTATATTTATTCACAATGCTAGGGATTTTATGATAATTAATAAATTTGAACTTTAGTTTTATTTAAAATACTTAAGCATCGAGTTATCTCATGCGGAAATGATAAATTCACATTCATGTAGCCACCACTTCCTTGTTATTACATACAACATTTGAAAATGATGCATGATATCTATGTTTTACTGCAACAGATCAAAAAATATGTCATACTTTATAGATAATTTTATGATACACAAAAAAGATCTGTTCAAATATTTACCTCTAATGCTTATAGAAAAATTTACAATTTTTTGTTTTTGCTCTTCGATAACCCCCCCCCCCTCTTCCCTTCCCTTAAGTCGATTTTGATCAGAAGAGGAGGTGTTTCAAAACCCCTAAATATGAAATTTCAACATTCTAAGTCTAGTTGTTTTTGTGTTATGTGAGGTACGTATTTATGTAAGTTTATTCATATGTATGATTGTTGTGCCAAAACTAGTCAAGATAAATTTAGAGTATGTTAAAATAGATAATTCTCTTGAAATCTGATTATTTTTTTTATTTCAATACTTTATTTCATACTAGAAAGTATGAGTTATTTAAATAGGTAAAGAATTAAGTTCAGTCTTGAGAATGAATATTGTTATTATTATAAAGTAATTAGTTATTCTATATGACATAATTGGTTTCTTACAGATGATGAAAATGATATTGAACAACTTGAAGGACGAACAAATCGCTCACAATCTGTTGGAGCTTCTGATGTATTTGAATCATCTGAAGATAATAATATGGATCCACCAAAACTGTGTTTGAAGTGTGGTCACCTTTATAACAATGAAAATTAGATTTAGATTTTCAAATTATAGCTGTGTATGAGTATTTCATGTAAACAAATATATGTGTATTGTAGACAACTAGTTATTTAGGAATAAAATAAATGATTCAGGTTTTTAAAAAAAAAAAAAAAAAAATGTACTTATTGTTTTGATTTATTTACGTTCAAACTAGAATCTTGAAAAAAAAAAAAAAAAAAAAAGTTCAACAGAAATTTCAAAATAAAATTACATACCGCAAAGTGTTTTAATTGTTTTTGAGCAGCAAAATGTGATGCTAAACCTAGTTTATTAGGTACCAGCTATATATTATAAAGCCGGACAAGGCTGGTAAATGGATGGGTTTCCTTAGATTGCAGGTAACTAAGAACTTTTAAGCATTGTAATTCCTTCCATACATTCATGAGGTTAACAAAATGAAAATAAATGGACTTCAAAATACAAAGTTGGTAATTCATTTTACTAGAAAGCTTCAATAATAAATATGATAAACTAATACAAATTTTATGTGGCCATTAACCTTGTACTTTCAGCATTAGCCAAGAGTTTGTAATTGAAGTATACTAGAGCTAAATAAAATAAATGAGATCTGGTCTTATGGATGAGGTTTCCATGTTTACAAGAATTTATTAAAATGTATCACCACATACTCAAAGTAATTTCAATTCATAAATACTCTCTTTCCCAACTTCTTATGTATAGAAAATGTAAAATATTAAAATTTAGTTACTCATTATCTCATTACAAAATGTATATATAATTTATTAAATGTTTATACTATTTTTACTAATGCCAAATGATCCATGTGTAATTACCCAACTTATTACTTAGACTATGGTCATGAGTCTCAATCTTTATAATTTTTAATATTTCTTACAGGCTTAGAATGAAATTCTCACATTCATGGTTTACACAAGTCCATCACTTACCATAAACTTAATTTCATTTAAATATTTGTTAATTATCTATTTTAATTAGAAATAGTGAGTAGCTTGAAAAGTGCAATCACAAACATTACTGTTTAAAATTTACTATTGTTTATCTTCTAGAAAACTCTTGCTGTTTTTTTCCCCCCAGAATTGTCAGGGTTAGGCTTATTTAAGTGATGGTCTCTAAAATTCCTAACATATCATTGCCATTATAGTGTTAAATAATATTGAATGAATTTTTCTTTTTCTTATCTTAAATAGTATTTCAGTAGATTATAACAATGTGATAGTATGAATAAGTGCACAAATCAAATTATTCCAGGAGAAATCCTTGTTCTATTATTATTGTAAGTTTTTGAGTTTGTCGTGTTTTTTATTATTTTGAAGAAAAAAAAAAATGAAAAGTGTTTTGTGACTAAGGCTTTAACCCAAACTTTAGACACCATAAATTATAATTTATGAAGTAAAAACTGAATATTGTTATTCATTTGTGTGCTTACCCTGTTTTCGTCGGAGAAGTTGTTTACAGCTATCATAGCCATGCTTTATCCACTTTCTTATGTGCCACGTGATGACATACTTATTTAATAAAGATATTGATTATCATTGTATTTTATATCTAATAAAGAAAAACCAGAAATAAATAAAAAAAAAATGAAGTCAAATCCAGTAATGAAAAAAGCTGAATGTTGAATTCTGTTTGTTTTAATTTTGTGTACATTTAATATTTGAAAACACAATTATTTTTATGCTTTACATGTTATTTAACTGCAGTTGAATTATATTTCTTTCGGGTCAAAATATTCCCACTTCTCTCAACCTTAAACTAAAAGATTTTACATTTTATTTCCCTTCCAATGATCTACTACTTCTGAACATATTTAATTCAATTTTAACTTTATTACTTCTTCAAGCACTTTAAAGGCCAATTTGCATGCATTTCATTCCTATTAGTGAATTTATTTTAAAGTGGAAAATGCAGAAGAAAATTGTCAGAATACACAAAATGCTGCTACAGGAGGGTTTATGTTCATCGTGAGAGAATCATCTGCACAGTTTTTTTCTCACCCCTTAATTTATCTCTTGTCTTCTTTGGCAAAACAAAAATTTGAAAAACAATTATTTTTTTTTGTAATAGCTTGTATCCTGGCTTAAACTAACATTTGTAGAAACTCTAATGTGCGACATAGTTGGTTCTAAACCATATTTTGATAGACTCATAATAAAGGAGATATTTTGGATTATTGATGACCCTCCCCTGGCCTATTTTAACCTTAAATGAACTTGACCATTAGTTTTATATGAAATGTTTAAATATCTAGTTTGGCAACAATCAACCAACATTTGCAACCACTATATATATATATATATATATATATATATATATATATATATATATATATATATATATGTATAAATATGGGATAGAGTGTTCGACTATACATCACTGCAATCAATCATCGATCATTGAGCATGGTCAGAACTTGAATGGGCGACCCTGGATTAGTATGCCAGTTGTTTACCAGAGTGCTCTGGTGTCATAGCGGTAGTGGAATGATGTGAAACTAAGGAGTAAATTAGTCTTAGAGTCTATCGGTGTGATGAAGCAATTTTACTCTCCTACCTTCCATCAATTGGAGGACTGGTTGAAAGCTCCGTGGATATATTGGGGCCCGTCAGTCCTCCTTGCGGTCAACTCATTCCTCCTTGGTTCACAGGGGTTGTATGTCAAATTGGCTACTCACTTTGTAAAACATGGATAATGGATCTCTCAAATCACTCGGCGGCATTTGAAGGTCTAAAATACGCCCAAATATATATATATATATATATATATATATATATATATATATATATATATATATATATATATATATATAATTTTGAATAAACCTCATTTACATCATCTCCTAGGCAGGCTCGATGCACATTTAAAGAAATTATTCGAAAATTTCATGATGAGTACAACCTTAAAATCTCAATAGCTGATTTCACTGAAAGGAAATCTGTTACAATAAATAAAATCAAGGAGTGTGCTGGTTTCGGAATTGAATACAAGTTGTCCTAGAAATGATGTGCAAGAGATCATTAGGCTCATCAAACCTTAATTATGAGTATCAAAACCATGTACAGTTTAAGCTAGGCATTAGACAAATTGTAACATGGGCAGGAATGGAGGTCATATTAGTTCTAAATACAATTAACACGAACATTCTTTGTTAATGTTTGCTCAATATAAAAGAAGAACAATGATAGATATTTTTTTTAAAATTAAAAAATGGCTGATTCCCTATTTAATACTTTAATATGAACTTGGTGATATGAAAAATATAGGGTCGATATAATAGTTTTATATCACTCCATTAACACTGAGTTCTGGATGGTGATATTTCATTTGAATTTTCTCTTTATTGTGGGACCTTTATAAATAACACTTGATTTTTTAGTAGATTTAAGTTATGCCCTCTTTTGTATAAATTGGTGTAAGAATGGAAATTTACTTAAGACACCAAAATACAAAGTTAACTTAATATTTTAGTCACAATACTGTGTAAATAAATTCAAAACAAATATCATTTTTGTAACCTATTGAGTAGATATTAGAATTTTTTTAGAAAAACATGTCATCAGGATATCCTCAAAAATTGATTTCCCCTGAGAGAAATCTGCTCATATATTAATTAAATAGAAAAGTATTCTCTGAATAAAGTTCAGCCCAAATATAAATCCTTATCTCTTAAAATTTACATTATCATATTGGCTATTGCTTACTATTCACCAATGTGGCATATGGAGTAGTTCCTGAAGTATCTATGAAATATCCGCATAAAGCTTACAAATTGTGGCGAAATACAAGATATGCATTTTTCTCAGTTCGAACCTGACTTCTTAATTGATACAATAATAAATAGATTTACAATCATACCACATGTCATATAACTTATGAATAGTTTCATTTCTTTGAAAATTCTAATGTTTCCTCATAACAAAGAAATGGGCATTATTCTTCTGGCAATATTTATACTAAAATAAATAGAATTAAACAAATTTAATTTATTGCAAAATTGCTGGGGCTGTAAACAATACAAAATATAATAGTTACAACAATCAGACTAACTAAAAATTTCATTGTAACACCAAAGAAAACATCTTGAAAGACCAAAACATCTTTATTATTCTTATTAAATTTATTTTCCCAATTGATAAAGACCACCAAGTTAGCCATTTTTGTAACTGTCTTCTATTCATAGACTTTATGTCTCTGATGTAAGGCAATTTTATGACGTCTATAAAATATAGAGCAGTAATATGTGTAATACATATCACATTTTCATAGCTCAATTAATGTTTAACTGGCTACAGCCGAGAAAGACAGGATTTTATAACTCCATTAACCCATTTTCAGATAAATCAAGGGCCTTGGAAGGGCTTCAGTTTCTTAATAAATTATTATGAGGAGGGATAGTTACTGTTCCGTGACAGTTTATAGGTATTAAGGATCTCAGCTTTTGTTAACTGTTAAATAAGTGAAACTATCCATATTATATGAAGTAGGAAATCATTTTTCAAGTACTGAGTACTAAAAATACTATGTAAACAAGACTTGGAATTTGAAATAGGCAAGGTATGTATATATTGAAGATGTATATGGAATTCACATAATTTTAGATTTTGTGAAGTCTGATAAGGCCCAAAAAAAATAGTTTTATTGTTAGTATAGATAAATAATTGCTGGGCATTGTTTTATCAAATAGATTTATCATATAACCATAATTTTACCATCTCTTATATTACAATGGGCTATTTATTTTCAACCCTTCTTAAGCCTTCACACCTCTTGGACTGATATCCACCATTAATGATCTTCATCTTCAATTTTATAGACATTTAACTATCGTTTTTGTAATCATTGAACAAAAATTACACTGGTCAACAAATTTTTTTTTTTTGTTTCAGTCCCAGACATGCTGTTGGGTGTTCTTAGTGGTATTTTTCCTTAGCAGATTTCCCTTGAGGAAAATCAGCTCTTCAGGTCGTACTCATGACGCGATTTTCGAAATTCTTCTTCAAGTTCGTTAACTGCTGAAATCGGACCGCCCGGGATGGGGAGGGGGGAGGTTTAGAGGGGAGACATTTCAAAATTCGAAATATCTCCGTTACTATACTTCGGATCGCAAAAATGTATAGAATCAATCTTGTAGCATATCAAATGTACTATAAAAATTGTTACATACGTTTATTCCCTATCTTGAATATTAATCGAGATATTTGCATTTTTCAGTTTTCAGCCTTCAGCAAAGCCCCACTCCTAATCATGTCACATAAACAATACTCAGTTATGTTATAAACCACACCATTCGAAGTTTTAATACCGATCATTGTTTTCAAGAGACATCTATTATACGAGATACATGCAAATATGTTCTGGTGACCTCCCCCTTCATAAGTTTTTGGACTACTTAAATTTGATTGATTGAGATCAAAATTATTCTGATTCATTATAAATTACATTACTGGTTATAGTAAATAGTTTTCAATCAAATTAATACGTTATATTCAGATATATTGCTGTAATTGTTTTTCTTTCCGGTAAGAAGTTTGCAGAACTGTTTGTTTACATTTCAGATGCTTTCCGTCGGGAGTTTTCTTAGTACCGTTTGAATTTATTCACATAGTATTCACGGTGGTGTTGTTTTACCGGTATGTAGATTTATCTATTGTTAAACTTCAAGCGGGAAATCTGCTTAGTTTACGTAGCCCCTACGTGACGGACTTTTGTATTTTTTTTTTATGATGTTTAGTTTTCTTAGGACAAACGGTTGAGTGGGGTTTCAGCAAATAACTCATGACTTTAAAAAATGGGTACTTACTTAGGATTTTCTCGCATATTTATCATCTTGCAAGTCCCATTTCACTCTCCAGAAGTAATCTGCTAACAAGTTGCTGAATGTTCCATGGTACCGTTTTTCCATGTATAAAATATCCCGGTGAAAACGCTCGCCGTGTTCATCTCTAACTATCAAGGTTCGATGGGAAAAAGTCCATGTGGGAGTCGATGAAGTGAATTTTTAGACACATAATGCAGCCAAGTTTTTCATATAGGTCCCTTCAGGTTCAGGTTTTTCATATGAACTAATTGTATCGAGGAGAATTCATTTTCATTATGTAAGAGAACTGCCTTTGAACTTATATAGGAGGAATCAATGACCAATCATCTATGCTTTCTTCAAAATTAAGAATATACTTGAGAAAAAAATAATTTAAATTCGCCACGGCGAAATACATGAAATTTTCGTATTTGGATGCAGTATTTTCCAACCATTTAATCGTGATCCTAAGATTACACTCTCCTTTTTTGACAAATTTAAATCACCCACTAGAACATGTGATGAAATAGAGATAAGCAACGTGCGGCCCTTTAAACATGTTTATGCGGTCTGCCAAGCATTTCTAAAATTGAATTGATTTTATCGACTTTCTCCACTGAATGTATTGTTATAAAATATATATATTTTTTTTGTGCGGCCCGATTCCAGGTTGTTTGGATATTTTACTGCGAGTTTTGACTTCGTTGTAATCACTTTAATTTTTGTTAAACAAAAAAAAAAAACGGTCTGAAATTTTTTCCTTATGTCCCCGGCATCCCGGAAATCTTGGGTCGGCAAAATTTATATGACGTTTTCCCTCATTCCAGCCAGTGAGAAGCCTTAGAGAGGTGCTACACATCACATGAGGCGCCCATCCTTTATCCTGGCCAGTCAAGGAACAGTCAAAATAACGTTTACCCGTGTAACACCGTCTCAAAAAGGGAGTAGTGTTCCGCCTTTGAGCATTGAAAGCAATTTCACCGCACACGTATATTAATTATAGCAGACATCAGTGTCGACTCCTTTAAAAGTTCAGAAAGGGGCACTATTTTTGCAGGTTTTTAAGCATGAAAAATTACGTTTTGTAGGAAGGTGCGTACCAACATTAGTTCGGCCAGACACCGGCATTCCACCAGCGGCCTCTCCTGGTTTCCTGGTTCTTATTAAATATAATGAAATGCTTGCGAACATATAATTATTAACCAGCAAATGGTGATGCAAGTATTCGAATTATACAAGCCTTTATGACATATAATTTTACTTTTGACCATTTTAAGCATATTCTCGCAAATTTAAATATTATATATATATATATATATATATATATATATATATATATATATATATATATATATTTGTGTGTGTGTGTGTGTGTGTGTGTGTGTGTGTGTGTGTGCGTGCGTGTGTGATAAGGTATCCGTCGTTACTTCGAAATCTAGATAATAAAAGTATTTATTATTAAAAGCTTCACTATGCATATTTTATAGTCCCCTGTTGATATGTTTCGGGAATGTAAGTTTTTTTACTTGTCTTGAAGAATAAACAATAATTAATTTCTAATGCAGTCTCACTTTATTCAAAAATGTAGTGGACAGTATAAATCATAATCATGGATACCATTTATTAGTAACAATAAGAACTACAGCAGAGTTACCCGTCTTTGGTTGGCAACTATTATGACTGAATAGTATCTTGAGAGAACCGATGACCATTATTGTCAGGTAGAATTAAAGTAGTGTCTAATCAATCCCATTAAATGACTTGTAATCATAAACCAAGGTGAGGTCGAGAGGGCTTGGGCAGAAGTGATAATAACTTTATCAGTGCATCCCAGCAATAATACGGCTGACACAAACCTGTGGGTTGCATAATTTCTCCTGGTAGAATGAAATAATTTCTTCTCATTTTAAATTGCCTCAGTATGAAAATGCAAACGTATTATACGTACATTCGGGACATAAATGTATTCGTAATCATGGGAGAAAGTAATAGCTGACTATGATAGTTATTAGTTGAAAAAGAGAGTTTCCATAGAGGAAATTTCCCCACGCCTCTCTTCTCTCAGGTTAGCCAAGTCATTTAAAATATTAGTTCTGTTTATATTAAATTAAATTAATAATTCTGATTACATTGTCTTCACAGTACTAAAATTGTATGTTTGAATAATTTTCGTATTTTTTTAATAAAACAAAATAGTTAATACATTTAAGGGAAAACTGGCATTACTGATTAACTAATGTTTGCGTGACAGAAGAGTGTTGATATACTTTGCTCTTGGGACAATCTGTTACTGGTGTTAAAAAGTTATCATGGAATTAAAAGTTTACGATGGGCGTGATAGTCTATCAAAGTTTACGTATAAGGAACTTACTTGCCATATGCATTGTTATACAACGAAAATGTTTATAACAAAAGTTACTCTAAATAAAAATTCGTTGGGTAAAACGAATAAGAAATGAAATGTTTTTTTTCATTTCTTACCTCCCTAACAACCCCACTCCTGTTCTTATCAAAGACCCTTAAAATAGCTAGTAGTTATTACTAACATAGATACTAACTATTGTTCAGTCATTTGTACCCTCTGAAATTGTTGACCAATTCTACAGATTTTAGTGTATAGCTTATTTATACTTGTTATACGAAAAAAAATAAGACAACAAAAGTTACTCTAAATATCAAAGTAAAAACTTTTGTTATTATTATTATTTATTAACGTCCACTTTTTGCAACTTAGGCTAATTGGGACGGGTTATCTACAGGTTACCACCCTTTTCTAGCCAGGGTGGGATTTTAGGATGTTATTTAATGAATTTCGTCACTAATAACTTTTGTTATTAGCAATTTTTCAACAAGAATCCATAGTTAACGAAATATCGGGATTTTTCATATCAGGCCTTCCCTGGTGTACTGCCTAATGTATAAGTGTGGTTACTGCTTATTCTCATATTAGCGTGTATCTCGTTTATACTTCGTTATAAGACAAATATCACAATAAATACCTTATAAATAACACAATAAACACCTCTATTATTTGCATATTGCCAAAAAACGATAGAAAACGAATTATCGTAATTTTTCATTTCAGGCATCCCTTATAACCCCTACTCCTGCTAGCCCCTAGAAATTTTAATATAGCTTATTTACATGGAGGAGTTTATTGTAATTCTCATGCCGAATTTTGTTTAGTTCGGTTCAGTCATTTCTGACCAATAAAATTGTCGACAACCGCCATAGTTTTTAGCGAATATCTTGTTTATACTTTATTATACGACAAAAGACTAAATTCCAACTATAAGAATATAGAAGAATATAAGAACAGTTATCGTAAATTAATACTTACCTTAAGTTACCTAAAGTTTACGCTGAGTAAATAGTTACGCATGTACCAAGTTTTATAAAATTCGGTTTAATAGTTTTGTCACGAAATGATAACAGAGACCAAAACCAATGGTTGATATCGTTACAATGGCACATGAAACGAAAAGGTATCATGAAATTTTGAAAGAAAAACTCAATGAACAGACAGAGTTTACAATTTTATTTATATAATTCATTTCTTTATAGGTTTGGAAAGAACGATATACGACTTGTCGTAATGTGCAACTGGCATACCCGTATATAGGCAATGGAATTCGGTGTTGCTACCCAAAGCAATTACAGATCTAGCTGCCCTACCTCCTGGTGCCAATACCTGCTGCTGACAGCTGGTTCCAGATGGACGAACCCACAGCTCACTATATCCGGGAATAGCAGATTAACTCTAGATCATTATGCAGCCAAGTGGATCGAGACCGCCGTGGCCAGACCTAGTCTTTAATGTCTAGTGGAAGCTGAAGTTTTAGCAGATTTCCCTGTTGGAATATCATTTATTAGCGTTGCACTCGTGGACCCTATTTCTTCAAAATTTCATAAATCCCAGCTTATTGATGACGAAAAAGAGGTCCGTATATATATATATATATATATATATATAGAGAGAGAGAGAGAGAGAGAGAGAGAGAGAGAGAGAGAAAGAGACAGATATTTTATTTTATGGTTTATTTTTGTTTTTTCGGTGCCAAATGTGATGTTTAAACTTTTTTAAAAAAAGATGAAGTTCATTAATGCCTCAAATTATACAAGTGGGCGAGGGGGGGGGTAGAAAATTGAAAATTCCTCTGTTACTATACATAAGATCAAACAGTTTTATATAACTAATCTTACTGAACATGTAATTTACTATAAATGTTATATACATTTTCTTCGTGAATATTAGTCCAGATATTTGTATACTAGTAGATTTCCCTTAAGGTAAATCAAGTATTGAGGTTCTACTCATAATGCCATTTTTGAAAAACATTCCTCAAATGTCCATTGATCCTACCTAGGTGATGATGAAAACGAGGTCCGTTTCATGCGTCATAGACATTAATGGTTGAAATCGAGCTTGGAATAAGGGGGCTTTAGAGGGGGAGGGGGTTTGAAAATTCATAATATCTCCGTAGTAATGAATCAGATTGTATAATATTATAGAACAAATCTTGTTAAACTATTGATGCTTTACAATTGTGGTTCTATGCTTTTTACTCAAGTATTAAGCGAGTTATTCGTACTGTCTTATTTTCAGTAACCTCCCACCCGCTTTTTCTAATCATCGGGGTTTTACTTAGAAATAGGGAATATGTGGTGAGATGAGATCTAAAATATGTTATAACAGGAATTGGTGAAATCTGCTTAGTTTACGCAGTCCCTGCATGACAGGCTGTTTTTGTTTCCTAAGGGAGAATGAAAGATTTTTAGAGATGAATCCCCAAGTTCCACGCCTATATTGTCTGCCAGAAATTCATAAAGCTGATATCTTTCTTAGATCTGTATTATCTTATGCCTCAGTTCCTGCTGGAATATTTGCTAGCTTGGTAGTTGATGAGTTCAACAGAATACATACCCAAATGCACTCTCCAATAGTTCAGAAGTAGTAAGTGTATTGCAGGCTACAAAGTTTCAAAAAAATTATGTAAACCTTTGCAACAGAAATATACCGACTCTTAGAGACTTATTATTTGCCAAAAATATCCTGTCGTTGTCCGCGGTGGACAGGGAGTATAGAAACTTGTATGCGAAATTTGTGTACGTAAGTACGTCCGTAAATACAGACGTCACCGCGATACTAGTAAGAGACATTCATTCAGGGGCTGGGCAAACTAAATAGATTTCCCTCGTGCTGGTATAATAAACTTCTGATTTTATCTCATCGTATATTATATTATTATTATTATTATTTATTAGCGTCCACTTTTTGCAACTCAGGCTAATTGGGACGTGTTATCTACAGGTTACCACCCTTTTCTAGTCAGGGTGGGATTTTAGGATGTTATTTAATGAATTTCGTCACTAAATAATTTTCTTTGCCCAGGCGAGAATCGAACTCGCCACTATAGGTTTGCCATGTGAGATAAAGATCAACGCTTTAACTCGCATGGCTAACCTGAGCCCTCTCATCGTATATTCCTATTTCTATGTAAAATAAAAACCAATGAGCAGAAGTGGGGGGTGGGATTCTGAGTACTGAAAACTAGAAAGCCCCAATAACTTGATTAATACTTGCTTTACGAAAAAATGAATAAAACAACAATTGTAGATCATCAATAGTTTAAGAAGATTGGTTCTATAACATTTTACGATCCCACTAATAATAACGAAAATATTTTGAATTTTTGACTCCAACTATGAACCCTCCCCAATTCTATGACCGATTTCTGTCAATTACATATATGATCTTTAGAGTTTACTAAAACAGTTAATTGTTGAGTATGGTATAGATTGAATAAACATTCTCGAACCAAGAACGCAAAATCCCCACTCCTACTCATGTATTATTAACAATAAGCTATTAGATCATCGAACACATTATTCAAAACTTAAATACTAAATATTGTTTTCATTGAACTTTAATTATATGAGATAACGGCTAATACGTGTGATGATGACACCAATATAGATTTTCTCGAAAATGTTTATTTGATCTATAAATATCGTACTCAACTAAACTAAAGATTATATTCGTTAATGGCTGAAATCCAAATTAATTCCATTATTATGAGTAGGATAGAAAAATGTTATATAACAAATCTTGTTTAACTATTGATGCTCTATAATTGTTCTTTAGATGTTTTGTAAGCTTAAATATTAAACGAGATATTCGTAATTTCTAGTTTTCAGTCTTCAGAACGCCCCCCCCCTTATGCTAATCGGATTTTTATTTGGGAATAGAGAATATATTGTGATATGAGGTCAGTAGTGTTTCATCCACCAGTGCGGTGGAAATCAGCGTAGGTTACGCAGCCCCTGAGTGTCGGCCTTTTCTTTGTTAGTTATAATTAAGAAAAAATTTTTTGTTGTGCATTTCGAAGATATCATTTTGAAGCATATCGCCATATTTGTGAAACTCCAAATAAAGAATCTATATTCAGGGGTGATTAGACGAATAAATGTAGACGTTTGGAAGAGCTCTATAATCAACCATTGTAACAAAAACTTATTGTTGTGAGAACCACCTCCCAGTAATATTCTGCGAGATTTTCGTACATGAAGTAGATCTCATTGGAAATTAAACGAATTTTTCGATGGCTTTAAAATCCTCATTACATTAATAATATTTTTATAACACCTTACCTTAAAAATTTTTGTTTTTAAAAAAAGTTTTTGAATTAATTTTTATATACATTATTACATTAGATAGTTTATTTTATTTTAGTACTTCTATGTGTAGTATAGAATTGCTTGTTAAAACTACTTATTTGTTCATGATCTGTAAGAAATAAGCTGTATTACTGGTGGTAGCCTTATGAAAAGAAAAAGTCATCCAGGAAGTAGGGTTGTAGGATTTCTCTTTGGTCAAAGAACCTATAGGATAAATAAAGCTAGTGTATACCATTAATGACCAAGGCCTTCGCCCGTCTAACCATACAAAGGCACAATTCTCTACTTAGTTCAAGCATCAACACTTTTACTGGTCTAACCTTCATTTAATTTGATTCTATTGAAAATGAAACATTCCCCAAGGCTATGCTATGTTCAATCTATTCATTATTACTTAGGCTTAAGTTATATAGCGACGTTTAGAAGCTATTCGGATGTGCATATATTTATCCCTGGATTGCCAATGTTCACTTTAACCCCAATCTTGCCAAACATGCGCCAATTTGACACTTACCGATCATAATCATTTTTAATAGTAGAAATTAATTAAAATACATAGGTAAACCATTTTGTAATGTATTTTATTAAGGATTATTTTGTAATGTATTATTAATTAAGGATAGTTTTATATAATTAACACTTTATAAATACATACTAAGCAATTATATTACATTATTTAAAAATATTAAAGTCCGTCACGCAGGGGCTGCGTAAACTAAGCAGATTTCCCACGTGAAGTTTTACAATAGAGAAATTTCACGAGATTCGAGCAGTTAATGAAACGGCCGAACTAGCGTTTGGCGGGAGAGTCACTTAGTCGCCCAGATTTAATAAAAATGCAAATATCTCGGTTAATATTCAAGATAGAGAATATATGTATATAACAATATTTATAGTAAATTTAATTTGCAATAAGATTGATTCTGTACAATTTTTCGATCCGACGTATAGTAACGGAGATATTTCGAATTTTCGAAAATCCTCCCCTCTAAACCCCCCTCCCACTGGTTCGATTTCAGCCGTTAACGAACTTGATCTTTCTTTTTCCATAAAACGACTAAATATCGAGTTTGGTAACGATCAAACAAAAATTGCCACCGCTAGAAAGGTAACAGACAAATATATAGATATATATATACAGTTTTGAACGGACCTCATTTTCGTCATCTACTAGGTAGGATCGATGGACATTTGAAGAAAAATTTCGAAAATTCCGTCATGAGTACAACCTCAATAGCTGATTTCCCTCAAGGGAAATCTGCTAAAAGAAAAATGTAATACAGAATAATAATTATAATGTAAAAAATTGTTTATAACATTAAAAAAAAAAGTTTATATTGTTTTTTACTTCGCACACGACGTGCACAATTTGACCTTGTGTTCACCCGCACATCGGCTCCTTGCAATGTCTGCAGTAAACTGATGTTCTTCTCCGTAGTTTGTAATGGCAAAGAAAACAATATTTTCTTTGCCCCTTCTGACTTCTGTATGGTGTTTCTGTTTCCCCTTCCTTTATGCCAAGCGACGTTTTGATCTCTTCTCACTATCATTTTTGTAGCGTAGGCATTTGCAATTGTTGCATTTACCATGGTCTTCTGAGCGTTTCGCTCAGCCTCAACATAATCTCAACGTAATAATAAAGGTTTTCCTGTCCAGTTATTTATTCGATAGATGGTGGTAAATTACTTATTATTTGTTAACTGCAATGTTCAACATGTTATAAAAATTACACAGAGGCCAACGGTGTTTTTTTCGCCGACAGTTGAGATTTCGACTCATTTGAACAAAGGTATCGCACCACTTTTGTGCCCTTATAATTGAGAGTGACACTTGGCTATCTAGTTCCTGGATATAATAATATTCCATCATGGACCGACGATTATACAGCTTTAGACTTAGAGCTTACAATAGACAAGATATTGCTGATAAAAAACAATGTTGAGTCTTGATGATGATTTTTGAATCCTATGTGACTAAGTTCAGGATTACGCTCTTCTTTGTTGTAAAACCGAAAGCAGTTATTATAATGCAAACCACATAAATTTTGATCAACAAAATGTCAGCACTCAATTGATTGTCCTTTAAGGATATCGATAATATTAGTGGTCTGATAACTGCTTTTATTTCATCCAAATTAGAACCACAAGAATTTGCGCCTTCGGATTTGAAATTCCCTCCCTGTTGCTTTGGTATTTGAGTGAAGAACTATTTCAATTAAAATATTATCTGGTGAAAGTAATGAAAATGATTGAAATGGGCCATCAGTGATTTTAGGATGAAGTGTGGGGCAAGGTTTTACAACAGCTATGGGCAACCTTTGACATGTTGTGGGCCAAACTTTAGAATACGTTCCCGGGCCGCTTATAAAAGTAGTGTATTTTAAAGAACTGTTCATAATTTTTAACAATAGATATCAGACTTGAAATTATAACGACAATTTAAATATAATACAATTTATTAAAATGAAATGAAAAAAAATAGGCACAACATTATAATTAAATCGCAAAATTTGGAATTATTACAAACAATGAAAGTTAAATAGTGGCGCAAAATCAATGAGCTTCAATTTGGGAAACTAATCCATCGATGTTTGGATTAATTCCACTGATTCAAAGACGTAAAGAATTTTCCAAATTATCGTCAGTCAGACTTGTACGATGTTTTGATTTATTAACTTTCATCAATGACCAGAACTGCTCACATTTATGAGTATTACCAAACGCACAAATCTCTCTTCATCTTCCTCATTTGGAGTAAGTAGTGTAATATTTTTGTTTAATTGGGTTTATCAAAATGTTTTGCCGGCCGGATCCAACCTTACCGCGGGCCGGTGGTTGCCCACATATGTTTTACATGTACAATAATTGTTGCAGATATTTTGACTGGAACTCTTACGTGTTCTCCATTCATGGATATCCGTGAAATGTTTGAAGTTTTCCAAAAAATATTCTTTTGGACTACTCTCAATTGCTTTGCTCAGCATTATCAGAAAATATATTTGTAAAGAACTTGCTAATATTCCTTTACAAGCTCTAAGGCATATGTGGGCAACCACCGGTCCATGATTCAAATTAATTTGTTTACTCGTGAAATTAAATTGTAATATTAATAGCATTAGAAAGGAGACTTTCGGGATTTCCAGGGTAGGCAAACAGAATTTCCGAGGTTAGAGATGAATGAGTAGGTATTGTGCGCCTATGTGAAGGTCGTCAGCAACTAATGGTTCTAGCCTAGGTCGTCACGATCTCTGGTGGAGACGCACATGAAATTAATTTATTAGTCATTGATGTCTTTTGAGGGAAATCACTTGAGGGAGGTACTCTGTATATGAAACGGTTTTTGAAATAATAGTCCTAAATTGCTATTTCATATATTTTTCTCGGACTATTATTTACAATTTTACTTTAAGCCTTCAATAAAAATTCACTCCTACTCTTGAAATGGTTACTTACTACTCTCACGCCGTCTAATCTGTGTCTGCTCTTACCAACCCACTCATCACGGACAATATGACCTTTTAAATTTACAGTACCATTTATTTATTTACGTCCAATTTGTGCAACTAAGTCTAATAGGAACGGTTAACCTACAGGTTGTCACCCTTTTCTAGTCTGGATGAGACTATGAATTTCATTTAATTAGTTCGTCCCTACAAAAATTCCAAACGCTCGGGTGCTAACCCGGTTGACACTTCAAAACATTTTTCTTAAATGAAGTCATCATTAATAGCAGATTTCCCTTAATGGAAATCTGCTAAAAAGCATGTGATCAACTTGAAACAAATATTAACCTCTTGCATGGATAGTAAGTGTATTATCTGTGTCGGTCATGAACTCAAGTTCTCTTTTAGTTCTGATGCTTCTGACCCAAGTCATAAATTGTGAAACGACTTTCCTAATTAAAATTGAAACTACCGATAGAATTTGCACTGGGGTTTTAATAAGTAAAACGTGGATACTTTCTGAATCTTGCCTTATTGACAACATAGCTAAAGAATTAACGTTAACTGTTAATGGTGGGCGAACTGCAAATGCGACATCCCTTTATAAGCACGATATCGAGAAAAGAGCCAATCCGAAGATGTATGACCTTGCTATTGTACTTATAGAGGCAGTAAGCTTACCTGCAGACCTCAAACCCTTAATTATGGACTTCGGCAGGCTGCCGGATGAAAATTGTGAGTTGTACGTTTTGTCAGATGATGGAATAAGCAAAACTTCCGTAACCACTATAAATGCAGATGAATGTTCCAAGACGTTCGACTTAATCAATTTCAAGACACATGAGTTCTGTGGCGCATACTCTGTGGAAGTTGCTACGCCGCCTGGGAACCCTGTCGTCTGCAGTGGCTATCTGACAGGCATCCTTCATATGCACAGGGCAGAGAAAACTGATAGTGACAGCTCTATTGGAGTATTCCTTAGACCTTCCACGTTCTTAGACTTTATCAAATCTGTTGTTAGTGATCTTCCTAAGCTGAAGTTCATAGAGGATGTTGAGAGTTACCCTGAATACACGAGAAACACCAGTCGGGTACAATGTAGAGCAATATTTTGTTTGATTTTGAATTGTTTTGTGGTAATGAGGACTCTACCATGATTAGCTTCTTAATATTGTATATTCTGTTGAGGATGCATTCCAACAGTTTTAAGAGTTAATAAATATTAATTTTGCTGTTTGGTTTTTTGTACTAAACTTTTACTAAATGGTCTCATATTTTTTTCT
Source organism: Riptortus pedestris (assembly GCA_019009955.1). Taxonomy (NCBI): domain Eukaryota; kingdom Metazoa; phylum Arthropoda; class Insecta; order Hemiptera; family Alydidae; genus Riptortus; species Riptortus pedestris. The sequence continues at coordinate 145,218,799 of CM032228.1, read as the reverse complement.
TTATCACGATTAATTTGAATTCTTCCATTTGTCTTTTAAAGTCGGGTCTTTTTCAAAAGTGTGGCTATTATTCTCCCATTCAAATGGAGCATGTGTTTCTGCTATTTAATTATTATGGTCTCATTGACTTTTCTTTGAGTTCAAATATTTTCGGGATTTCTATGATGTCTTTTTAGTAGAACGTTTAAAACCTAGCCAAATTAACATTTTATCTATATGAACCCAGAACGTTCAACACGAGAGATATTCAAATATTCTTAAGTACAAATCTTTGTTATTACTCGACGAATCGGAAATGTTTCTCGATCCGACCAATATTGCTTATTAAGCTATTTCTTACAGAATTATTGAACTCAAATAAGAAACGTTGTTTCATCATTTTAGTTTTTACCTGTTCATATTAAGCTCAGGATTGAGAGTTAAATCGTCTACTTACGTCATTTCTCTTGAAACTCCACTACGAATAGCAACCAGTTTTCAGCAGTATTTCTATCGTACTCGCCCTCATGCACAGAATAAAATAAATTTTTCTTTCCATTATTAAATTGAACGTGATAAATATGCCTTGTTTAGCCATCAACTGTGACAGGCCGTATAGATTATGGAGCTAGTAAGTGATTTAATGTTCAACAGTGTAGGAAACTAACAATCTTGGCCCACCTCTCCCTGCCTGTTATTAAATTAAATGATTTCTAATAAACTAATACTTCATTACACTGAGATATATTTTAATTGAATTTTATAGAGGCTGAGTAATTTATTCTGTGAATCAGTTCCTATGAATTTCCACTTCCGCGTGAATATTGTCCTATGATATAGTTAATCATGTCGGCTTGACACGAAAAATAAATAGAACCTCTTCTATACATATATTAATGTTATAATCTATGAAGTATAAAATTACAAAATTTATTATCGTTGTAGAAAATGAGTTAATATATTTTAGCACTGGTGGCTCCAAATGTATCACTGATTCAAAACTTTTTTATTAATTGATTATTCATGATTTCATCTCGACTAGACTTTTAAAAAACTAACCTCTGTGTCTACTACAATTTTATTGTATGAAGCAAAACTAGCTTTCCTTTAACAAAGAATTATTTCACTTTCGAGAAAGAGAGAAAACACTGTATCCTCAGGGTCTATCACAGTTCGCCGGTTCCAACTAAGGTCGGCCACCTGAAATTCAATTGTGAGAGGAAGAATGCCTACTTTTCTTTTATTAGATTATATGTTTTATTTTATACTAATATTTATCTTGCAGTATCTTTAGAAAAATCGATTTTGATTCTCTGGAACGGTTAATTTTTGTTATTATATTCAACTAGTGCTCTCTTACATTTAGAATTAGAATAAGGAAATTCATGTGCCTATTAAGAATGATTGCTGTCTTAATAATAAGAGTAAGATAATAATGCATTGAAAATATTGATAATAAATTATAATTGCTTTAGAAAAATTTTGTTGATGAAACAAGTATAAATTTTAGATTGTAGCAAGAGGAAATAAAATGTGTTTGGAAACTATAACATACTAATCCATATGCAAAGGAGCGAGGTTGTGGCGAAACGCTTGACCGGAAGACATTATTGTTTCATCATTACAGCATTTAATTGTTTTAAAATACAAACAAATCATTTGCTTCAGAACTAGGTGACATATTGCTTCATAAATCAAGGAATGTATTGATCAGTAGATAATGAGGATAAAAGCATATTGGTGTCTAGAAAACAAACACCAAGAAATGGTAGAGCCCCTCGCTATCTTTTTAGCAGATTTCCCTTAAGGGGAATCAGCTATTGAGGTCGTACTCATGACGGAATTTTCGAGATGTTTCTTCAAATGTCCATTGATCCTACCTAGTAGATGACGAAAATGAGGTCCTTTCAAAACTGTATCTATCTATCAATCTTTTTATCTAAATATTTGTCTGTTACCGCTCTAGCGGTCGCAATTTTTGTTTGACCGTTACCAAACTCGATATTTAGTCGTTTTATGTAAAAAGAAAGATCAAGTTCGTTAATGGCTTAAATCGGACCAGTGGGAGAGGGGATTTAGAGGGGAGGATTTTCGAAAATTCAAAATATTTCCGTTACTATACATCGGATCGAAAAATTGTACGGAATCAATCTTATTGCAAATTAAATTTGCTATAAATATTGTTATATACATTTATTATCTATTTTGAATATTAACACAGATATTTGCATTTGTATTCAGCGTGTGGCAGGAGTCGGCTACGTTCGGATTTTCCGCCGAGAGCTCTGGCGGCCGTTTCTGTAACTATTCGTCCCTCGTGAATAGGTATAGAGGTTTATTACTACTACAGGCAGATTTCTTGTTCTTAGGCAGATTTCTCTATTGTAAAACTTCACGTGCGAAATCTGCTTAGTTTACGCAGCCCCTGCGTGACGGACTTTTTTAAGTATACTGAGAATTCACGGTAGTGTTACCAGTATGTATATTTATCTATTGCAAACCTTCGCGTGGGAAATCTGCTTAGTTTACACAGCCCCTACGTGACGGATTTATTTCATCCAAAGGGCTCTTCTTATCATCAGTTTTCGTCATATAAATTAAAAGCCTAAGACACAAGACATTGTTCAAATATAGCTATGTAGTCCTTCAGTGAGACACAGTTGATCTGAAATCCTCCTTCTTTCAATTCTCTTAAGACATTGATTGCGATTGTCAAAGGGTGTTTGACAATGGAGAACTTTTCCAAGTAGCGGCCATCGACGACCGTTCAACACCTGTTAGATCTGTTTCGTCCGGCTATCCTTCTGGAATGATTTCAACTCATGTGGTTTATTATTATTATTATTTATTAACGTCCACTTTTTGCAACTTAGGCTAATCGGGACGGGTTATCTACAGGTTACCACCCTTTTCTAGCCAGGGTGGGATTTTAGGAAGTTATTTAATGAATTTCGTCACACATGTGGTTAAACAACCAAAGTGCTAAATTATCATATTATGAATATTTTCATTTGTAGACGAGTACTTGAAACGTTTTAAACGGTCCTAACAGGTCTAATTTACAATAGACGGCATATAAATGCCTGGCTTGCAAGTTCAACTATTTTAAATAATGAATTTGTGCGAATATTTAATGAAACTACCTACGTACACATACTTTGTGTGTGTTAACTTACACAGTGATCCCTAACTTTGAGAAAAATATTTAATATATGTTAGTATTTTTTTTCTAAACAGTTTTACATGTTCTATGAAGCGTCAAAGAGACATTATCGGACAATGTAGGTAGAGGAAAGAAATGGCTATTCTTCCACTGTAACAATTTATTAATGTGACAGAGTGCTTTCGATGCACTGCATCATCATCAGTGCCCTGTTGACACACAAGAAAATAATAATTACCTATCTCTATTAATATATTTTAGAAAAAGAGTCGAATAGACGACATCGTCCTACAATAATAAAAACTAGCTTTCTTAAAACTGAATAACATAAAACCTTTCACACACAAAAAGGCACATTTTTTAAATTAAGTAAATAAAGTTGAACAATAAAAACATCTAAGAAACTTAATGGAAACTATATAGACAAAGGAAGCACATTCTCTTGAGCAAAGGAGAAGAAAAGGAGAGAGGAGACCTACCGAAGTTCTGGATGTTGATCTGACCGCCCTTAGCTGAGGTAAGGAGGCTAATGGTTCGAATTTGAGTAGGTAAACATCTTCTTTAATATTAATATTTTCCATCGATATTAGATTGCATCTTCTAGCATCGAAGAAAATGATTTACATTATTCTTGAATGCTCATAAATATGACATGTCATTATATAATTAAAAATAGTTATACAATTACGTACATTTGTTTTCACGACACATATTGGTAATTCTTTAATCATGAAATAACTGCGTGAGTCTTGTTTGAACTATTCCAAATCACTCTCTCCACTTTACATCTTGCTTTGAAGTCCTTCGTTAAAATTTCCCTTGATGGATTGAGGAAAGTTGGATTACCTTCAAATTTTTCTAGTGAGTTTTATTACACATATTTGTAGCCGACTTGTATATATTTCGTCTATGGTGATTGATATCGCTTTGTAAGTACAAACTATTAACAATTAAAGGGTATATCTAGCAACCTTATATTATTAAAGAGGATAAGACAGGAAAAGTACTCTTTTAAGATCAAAAGCGGAGTAAACATTTCCACTGGCTAGTGACTAATGTCGAGGAGACCCTTAATCATCACTTAAGTCTCAACCTGGAAAGTACAAAAACTATGTTGCAACACCTAAGGCACGATATTAAGCAGGAATCAAGGGGTATGTTAAGAATCATTGAGCACGAGCAGATATTTTACTTACAATAAATGTGGAAAATACCTACACAAAACGTCCGTTACACAGGGGATGCACGAACTAAACGGATTTCCGAAGAGTTGTATATGACGCGCTCAAGGTCACAACTCATCTATTCTCAATTAAGAAGAAGCCTAATGTTGACTGGAATAGAAATATAAGTTGGATGTGGGATTTTTAGTGATCGAAGTACTCAAATTGAAAATCACATGTGTACCAGTGGAGGTTTACGGAGATAGAATTTATATAATTATAACAAATTTATAGAAAACTAATTTTGAATAGTTAATGTACTTTTTTTTTTTGTTCCCATTAATAAAAACTGTGTTTTGTGCACGTTTGCTGAAAAACAAATAGGTTACTAAATATCGCGATTTTTCATTTCAGACGTCCCTTATAACCCCTCTCCTGTTCGTCTCTGAGAACATTCTTACAGCCTACGTTGGATTAGTTGTAATACACGTACCGAGTTTCATTAAATTTGGTTCAACTGTTTAGGCGTAGAAAGGTAACAAACAAACAGACAACAAAGCCAACGATTGTTGACATATTCTCAAATCAATGAAATATATATATATATATATATATATATATATATATATATATATATATATACTTGTCTTAACGCTATAGCGGTCACGCATTTTGTTCGATATATGAGAGTTCACATACGAAAGCTCCGTTTCGTACAACGGAGGGGCGCGGAGCTAGAGGAGAGTACATAAATTATAAATGTCTCCGTTGTTATGTGTCGGATAGTCTTTTGTGTACTCCCACTGCTACTTAATGCTGTTTTCATTTTGAGCAGCTGAACCACTTAACAGCTCAAGTACAACTTAAATTTCAAATACTATTTAAATAAGACTTGTTATAACAGTAAAAATGGATAATAGGTTGGTCCTGGACATGATCCGTGGTGTGGCCGTGCTTAGCTTGTGTAGACCACGCGTGCCGATTTTTGTTTAGCTAATTCTGATCTCTGAATGATATTGTACTTCTTTTTTTTTAAATTCGCTCATAATGTAAACAAGTTCATATTTATTTATTTTTATTGTCATTAGGCACTGAACTCGCGAGGGTTATTTGTGCTTAGGTGGTCAAAGGTCCAAATTCGTTTCTTTTCCTTGGGTTGTCCTTCTTTTCGAAGAGATCCGGTCCACTCGTGGACCCTCCTTCAGCCTCGCCTATGATGGGTCTGTCCTATTTTTTTCTATCGCCGATCCTGTAACAAATACCAAAAACACAGCGATCAAGTTCATCTTCGTTGATACAATATTTCATTTCAACAACTAATACAACTCAGTAATAGTAATAATTGAAATAAAGCCATGCTATGTCTTTTATTCTCAAAATCAAACGCCTAGTAAAACTCCAAGCCTCCAAGTTCGAAATCTTCAAGCAGAACATTCTAAACTCAATAGAACTAAACTGATTTTATCTACTCATTTTTCATAGAAGTGTTTTTCTTTAACGAGCAAATTATAGCAAGGAAGTTAACTCAGACTGAAATATTATGACAGGAAGCCACTTATACGCAGGCATTCCACTTGGCTTTGATAGCATCCTATATCTCCTTAATGCCTCTTGGTCTGGGAATCCCCTTGTGATTCACCTGAGTGGACTACCCCCACCTTTAGGTCACGGGGGAATGACCTTGATAACCTATTTTCATTTAATTCATCCCTCTCAAAAACACCATTCATTAAAGCATTTATTTTCTATCATCAGTTCAAGGAACTGTTTCAAGGTGGTTGTTACTCGCCCCATTGATTCTAATAGGAATAAGGAAAACTTATGGAGAAAATTCGTTAACGTTGTTTAAAAAAAAGCATTTATTATTTAACGATAACTGCGTAGACACAATAAAATATGAAGTGGGAATAATCCTATTCATTTGTAAAACTTGTAAACAGAAATTTTTAATGATAGCACAAAAACAAAAACTTTTATTGTTGGCATTGCTCTTAGGATTCAACTAAAACTAAAACTAATTCTTTTTATAATAAAAAAAGACGGACTCAGGATAGCCATGATAGTTAAGGTGTTGGTCTTATTCACACAAGTTAAACCTGGAGTGGTGATTTCGATTCTCATTTAGGCAATATGAATATATTTAGTGCCGGACTTAGTAAATATAATTCTCAGTCACACCCTGGCTACAAAAGGGCGGTAATCTATAGATAACTGGTTATTCGGGGCAGCTAATAATAAATATCATTTTAAAAAAAAAAAGAAATAATGATGAAAAATTGTAAATGATGATGAAAAATTGTGAACTTGAAAATACTAGAAAAAAGTTTAATTGTGTCTGTGTGCGTGAGTCGAGTCGTGGACGCGCAAAAACGAAAAATAAATGTCAAAACAATAAAAAAAAAATGTATATATATATATATGAAATTGTAACCTCTGTCTGTACATTGAATTTTTTCATGAAATTTCACGATAACTTTTCGTTTCACATGTCATGGACACCATAACTGCATTTTGTTTCTTTGGTGTCTGTTTGTTTGTTACCTTTTCACGCATAAACGGCTAAACCAAATTTTATAAAACTTGGCATGTATATTACTACTAAACCAAATTAGACTTTAGGCTATATTAATATCCTCTGAGACGAACATGAGTAGGGGTTATACGGAGAGCCTGAAATTAAAAATAGCGATATTTCGTTTCCTATTGGTTTTTCGGCAAAAATGAACATAACAAAAGATGTTAATTTTGTTATTTAGAGTAACTTTTGACATATACACTTTTTTCGTATACCGAATTAGAAACGAGATATACGCTAAAACCTATAGCGGAAGTGAACAATTTTATTTGGGACAATAGACCCAACCGAAATAAATAAAACTCGGTATGTGTATTAGCACTAACGCTTTCATTATAACAAGCCATGCCAACATTTCTAGGGACGGGCAGGGCAATATTTCATTGTCTATTTCTTTTTCGACAAACGTGCGCATAACAAAAGTTGTTTACTTTGTTATTTAGAGTAACTTTAGTTCTAAACACTTTTTCGGGAACAATGTGTGAAGCAAGTAATTTGCCTAGAAATATTGATATGCTCATCAATCCATACTAATATGAACTACCAGGTACCTCACCTGGTAAAAATTAATTGAAATCTCTATTAATATTTTGTCCTTAATAATTGAAACCTATCCATAATGCACAGGAGACGGCAAATATGACAATATGGAGGACAGTGAAGTCTTACTTAAAAAATTAATTTTATTATTAACAAATCCACAGCAACGACGGGTATAAACCCTAAACACTGAGACGGGGAAATGTCAAAATATCATGGAAAGTAAAGCCTTGCCAAAATAATACCATCAACATTCCGCATCAAATGACTTTCCGGGCGAAGCCGGGTATCTGAATTAGTATATATATATATATATATATATATATATATATATATATATATATATATATATATAATATATATATATACAGGGTCTTGGAAAAAGAACGAACTGATTTCAAAGCTTTATGGTGGTAACCACCAGTATCGCAGCAGATCACGTTGCATGCCGATGCTGAAAATGGAACATGATGATGATGACAACATAAAACTTCAACACCGGTTAAATACATGTGTCTTTATTGCAATCTTGTATTACTGTTTGGTAATATATATATATATATTATATATATATATATATATAAATATCATTTGGTTTCTCCGTTTGTTTGTTATTTATTATAATAATATATAATATTATTAATGTAATTGTCTGTTACCTCAATTTTTGTATGCAAAACTCGATATATTATCATTTCTGTTTTTGTTCACAAGCAATATAGTCTGGCAACAATAATAAAAAAAAAATATTAATCTATAAAAATAAAGTTACATTCAATAGTTTTGATTATTTTTACCATTTGGTTCCTTGGCCACGTTTACCCAAGTTTTATACTGGGTGTAAATTGCTGCAATTGCGTGTCACCAAATAAATCATGTGGCACTTCTTAGCTTTGTCGATGGTTACAGTAATACCTAAACTCATAAATGTTATTTGGCTAATTGGGAGGTGTTATCTATAGGGTTACAACCCTTTTAGCAGATTTCCCTTAAGGGAAATCAGCTATTAAGGTCGTACTCATGATGCGATTTTCAAATCTTTTTCGTTACTATATGACGGATCGAAAAATTGTATAGAACCAATCCTATTGCAAATGGAATGATCTATAAATGTTATTCTATACATATTTTCTGTATCATGAATATGAACCGAGATATTTGGATTTTATAAGTTTCGGCTTCAGTAAACCCCCATTCCTGCTCATGTCATATTAACAATTAGCTGTTATATCATGAACCAATTCATCGTAAAGTTAAATACCAAATATTCTATTTATTGAACTTTTATTTTGTGAGAAATATGCAAATACTTTCTGTTGACCCCCCACTCCCTTTCTTTTGTAATTGGATGATTAAAAATTGAGTAATTGAGATAAGAGGCCTAGAATAGTTCTATCTGTCTATTCAGCCCTGCGAGGTTGGCTCGCCTGTTTTTTACAATTCAGGCGCTATCCTTTGTAGAGGTTATTAACTTGTAAATTGACTGAAAGATTTCTCATTACCGTTTCTATTATTCTCATAACATTCACGGTAGTGTTTTCAGTATAAGAAATCTGCTAAGTTTAAGCAGCCCCTGCAGAATGGACTTTTTTAGCAAGGGAATTGAAACCATGACTCTAGGTTCATTTAATTACACATTACACTGTGAGGTAACGAACATTACATGTCGGACAATTCGGGTTTGTATTTATTTCTGTCAAATAAAAGAGTGTTTCCAATTCGAAGAAAGGATAATATGACGTCGTCTCGTGTCATGTGTTCAGACAGGCGTGCTTCCAGTTAAATGTAATTTCCTCAAGGCTTATTCTCATTTGGCAAATTTAGAATCTTGAGTTGGATTCTTACCTAGGAATTTATTTAGTGACGAACTCATTAAATTAAATCCTCAGTCCCCCCTGGATGAGGTGGTTGGTAGCCAGTAGATAATCCGACCCAATTAGCCTTAGTAGCAGAAAAGTGGACGTAAATAAATGATGCATAAATAATTTCCTAAATTTGCTGAATGTTGGATAATGGCTAATTTCTTACAGACCAAATGAAGAATCTAATTGAGAGTGCGAAGTGCAGTTCTCTTGACATTTGTATGAATACTGATAGTTCAATCAATAATGTTCCATCAATCAAATCTGCGGTTGTATGCTGTTCCCGCCCAGTAGTTTAGTCCCGCAATTACGTTAACCACTTTGCGGCTGCACTCTCTCTGTTGTCAGATTCATATACTTAGGTGTTGTTGGCGAGCTATAATTTTGAGATAAAGTTGGTTTGATTCTTGTACAATAGAATGTATGGGCTACAGCTCCAGAACTACAATAATGAACAATTTTTGTTTTAGACTATTAAACTGAACTCTTCCATTATTGTTATTTATGAACACTTAACTAGAGAAAACATATAACGGGCTTACATTAACTTTAATGTAACAATTATGAGACCAAATGAAACGGTGCACATTTTTATTTCTTTTCATTAAAGACGTTCCATTTCCAGTAAACAGGTAATTATAAAATATTTCCTTTATGGTTTAACAAAAAGATTAGCAATTTTTTACTCTGTGTGTGTGTGTGTGTGTGTGTGTGCGTGTTTGTATGTGTTATAGATAAAGTGGGAGCATATGATTGTAAATACTTTAGATATTAGAAAATTTAATTTCTTCATTTTATTAATGTACATACTAATTTTTATTTATTTGGTTTCAGTTTTATTTTTAACCATTGAAAGTATATAATTGTTTCCGTAATTTTATTAGTCTTTATAGTTTTTAATGATTTGTTTACTTACAAGGTTTTAGTTTTTGAGTTTAATGCTTTGTTTTTGTTTATTTGTTGATTCGTGTTTGTTTTATCTCTTTGGTTGCGTTTTGTTATTTGGTTCCGTTCTGTTATTAAGTTGAGTTTTGTTATTTGTTTGCGTTCTGTTATTTAGTTGAGCTTTGTTATTTGGTGTGCGTTCTGTTATTTAGTTGCGTTTTGTTATTTGTTTGCGTTCTGTTATTTAGTTGAGTTTTGTTATTTGGTGTGCGTTCTGTTATTTAGTAGCGTTTTGTTATTTGTTTGCGTTCTGTTATTTAGTTGCGTTCTGTTATTTAGTTGCGTTTTGTTATTTGTTTGTGTTCTGTTATTTAGTTGAGTTTTGTTATTTGGTGTGCGTTCTGTCATTTAATTGTGTTTTGTTATTTGGTTGTGTTCTGTAATTTAGTTGCGTTTTGTTATTTGGTTGTGGTCTGTTATTTAGTTGCGTTTTGTTATTTGGTTGGGTTCTGTTATTTAGTTGTGTTTTGTTATTTGGCTGTGTTCTGTTATTTAGTTGAGTTTTGTTATTTGGTTTGCGTTCTGCTATATAGTTGCGTTTTGTTATTTGGTTGTGTTCTGTTATTTAGTTGCGTTTTGTTATTTGTTTGTTCCGTTCTAATTGTATTGTTTCGCTTTTTCTTTTTACTGATTTCATTTTTGTATTTTGTTTATATTCATTGTTTTTTTTATGAGCAATATCGTCTCGCAGCGAATGCTCCACAATAAATAAAAGATTGATCCCAAAGATGCCCCAATATACATTTCCTTGTTAATAATATAATTCAATAATTTCAGTCAAAAGACTTGGCATGCCTGTCACTACGGTACGGACGCCTGATCGCATCCTTTTTCTTCCACCATGCATTCCGAAGCACCGAATCGAGTAAAACTATATTGGTGGTTACACCAATATATATATATATATATATATATATATATATATATATATATATATATAGAGAGAGAGAGAGAGAGAGAGAGATAGAGATAGAGAGAGAGAGAGCTAAATAGGCATTGTAGGAAACCACTTCATCGTATAAAGCCCTTAAGGCAACGGACATGACAACCATTCTCACGAATGCAAGGTTAATATAACGCGAGAGGAGACAATTATAGCTAAACCCGCCTTGTTTTAGGCATCAAGAGACCTTCCACTCTTCCCTTTTTTTTTTTTTTTTTTTTTTTTTGTTTGTCCGCCAAAAGGCAAGGCTCCGGAAATATTTTGTAAAATTAGTCATACTTTTAAAATATTTACAAGTGGTAACCATGTCTTAGCAGATGAGTGGTATTGTTTGCCTCTGCAGTTTTCCTTTAACGGAAATCGGCTATTGAGGTTGTGTTCATGACGTCGTTTTCAAAGCATTTCTTCCAATGTGCGTCGATCTTTTCCAGTAGATGACGAAAATATGGTCCGTTCAAATACGTATACATTACATTTCTCTGTTGTTGTTTTTTTTGTATAGCGGTCGCAATTTTTTTGAATCTTTACCAAACTCAATATATAAACGTTTTATGTAAAACTAAAGATCGAGTTCTTTATTTACTGAAATCGAACAAGTGGGGAGGGGTAGAGGGGAATTTGGAAAAATCGAAATATCTCCGTTATTATGAGTCGGATCGAAAAATTGTATAGAACCATTCATAATTCAAATGTATAATATTTTTTTCTTTACACTTTTTCTCTATCCAGAATCTCAACCGAGATATAAGCATATTTAATTTTCAGTTTTCAGTAAACGCGTAACTCGTATAAGTAAGGAATATCGGATGTGATGGCTAGTGTCTCATTCCAACTCGTGAAAAATCTGCTTAGTTTTCGCAGTCCCTGCGAGACAGACTTTTTTTTAAATTCCAGCCCTTACCACTTTAAAAATTTATGTTAAGTAGGTAATTAACTGTACAAACTACTGTTATAAGTGTTGTGGTAAATTACTATATTATTATCATTCAGACAATTAACGTGTCGTCCACATACTTAGGAACATTCCATTTTCTGTGGCACATAGTACATTATATTTACTAAGCCTCACATAGAGCCGTAGAGAAGAAGGGGCGAACCATCAATAAAAGTCAGATTGGCTAATTTCTGTATAAATCAATGGCTTGTAGTGCTTTCATAATTAAAAAAACATTCATTATGTAAACACTCGTATATCAACTGGATAAGCTTGTTTATTGTCTTTTAAGAGAGCAACAAGGGTTATAGTCTTTTTCCGTTGCTTTTCTCACGAGACTGTCCAACAACAAAGCGACTTGAGAACAAAATGTATTGAAGTATTAAACTATAACTTGAATATTAGGTCAGTTTTGACTATACATGCATTCAACCAGTGAGTAAATCGACAATGTAGGTATTTGATTTTTTTTTCTTTTTCACCTCCTGTTTCGCAGAGGGCTCTCACAGAACTCAAAAGTTTTAAATTCCTTTTTAAATAGGAAACTGTATTTGCCGCAGCATCTTTTTAAACACTTTTCTGATGAAACCTTATTAACTAAGATATTGACAAATGTTTGTTTTGAATTCCAAGTAAATCCACAAAATTATGACACAAAAAAAATAATAATTTGTTATCTCTTTTTTTTTACATAAATATAAGAATCGTTTACATCGGTATTTTTTCAGGGTAGCAATTCAATATATATATATATATATATATATATATATATATATATATATATATATCTTTATATATGTAATACTACTGTGCGTGTGTATGTCACTGAACTCCTCCTAAACGGCTAGACCGATTTGAATGATTTTTTTTTGAATGCGTTTGTGTGTCGCCCTGGATGGTTTAGATTCATAAACAAGCCCGGCAGATGGAACAAGAGTGGGGGTTGTAAGGGAGGCCTAAAATTAAAAATAGCGATATTTCATTTCCTATTGGTTTTTGGGCCAATATGCCCAGGATAAAAATTGTTTTTTTTGTTATTTAGAGTAACTTTTGTTATATTCACTTTTGTCGTATAACAAAGTATAAACGAGATATACACTAAAACATTAAAGTGGAAGCCAACAATTTTATTGGGCACTAACAATTGAACCGAACTTAACAAAACTCTATATGTAAATTACCATTAATTCTTCCATGATTATAAGCTATATTAAAGCAATAAAAGTTTTTAGGTTCCAACGGGAGTGGGGGTTATAAGAGAGGCCTTAATAACAAATTCGCGATAATAATTTCATTTTCTATTTGTTTTTAGTGGCTCAGGTTAGCCATGTGAGTTAAAGCGTTGAGGCCCGCCTGGGCAATAGGAATTTATTTAATGACGGAATTCATGAAATAAAACCCTTAGTCCCACCCTGGCTAGACAAGGGTGGTAGCCTGTAGATAACCCGTCCCAATTAGCCTTAGTTGCAAAAAGTGGACGTTAATAAATAAACAATTGTTTTTAGGCAAACGTGCAAATAACAAAAGTTGTTTTTTGGGTTATTAAAAGTATCATTTGTTTTAAACATAACATTATGAAATTTAATATCTTAATCGCTTGAAATATAATGCAGGACAACGTCTGTCGGGTCCGCTAGTATATATATTCATTTCTCATCCAGCATCCTTTTGAAATATCTGAGAAGAAAGAATAAGGCAGTGCCCGGAAGTTGAAAGTTATCAATTAGATTATAGCTGTCGTATATATATATTTGAACGGATGTTATTTAAGTCATCTCATGGGTAGGATCGATGGGTATTTGAAGATATTTTTCGAAAATCTCACCATGAGTGCACCTCAATAGCTGAGTTTCTCTAAGAGAAATCTGATAATACATACTGAATACAAAGATTTTAATAATATTCTTTTCTTAAGCTAAAAGTTAAATTTCGTATATTGACTTGTAAAAAAGGTCAATGAAGTTACACTTCATTGTTCACTGATTTCGACCCAATGGCAAAACCTCCAAGGTTGAAAAAGTCTCTATTAGCAGATTTCCATTGAAGAAAATCAGTCATTGGGGTAGTACTCATGTCGCGATTTTTGAAACTTTTGCTGTGAGAAATACATTCAAATACGTAATGTGAAGAAGAAAATGTTTATTTGATCTATACGATACTCGATATTTAGCCACTTCATTTATACTAAACTTCATAGTCTGTAATGGCTGAAAATTTACAAGTAATTGGGGTTATGGATAAATATTATAGAATCAAACTTTTAAACTATTGATGCTATACAAATGTTGTTCTATACATCTTTTTGTAGCGCAAATATCAATGGTCTTATTAGTAATTTCTTATTTTCAGCGTTCAGTAAACCATCAACTCTAATTGTCGGGGATATTACTTAGAAATAGAGAATATATGGTGAAATGTGTTCTCCAGTGTGGGGGTAGGAGTTTGTTTGAGCAATCACCTTCGTGGTTATTACGCCGTTTAGGAAATGTAAAATTTATTGTTATCGTTACTTTGTATCTGTGTATATTAATACATTCTCAAACACAGTTATTTTACTACTATCTTTTAACGCGCACACGCATGTTCACATACAAACATTTTTTTTTTAAATTCATAAATAAATATTCTAATATCGTATTATACAATACCTAAATTTTATTGAATAGAGATAGCTTCTTTACTAACGAAAAGAATTCTTGTAAGATCAATTTTATGTTTCTAGGAATGTCTAATTCTTCGAAAATTGTTTGCACAAATTGGCATTCTAATATTAGATGGAGTATTGTGAGTGGATCATAGACATATTTTGCATTATTTTTGGGGATCATTGATTATTAAGTGTATGTGCGTAAGGTATATGTGGCCTATACGCATCCTGGTTGCCACTACTTCTTCTTTTCGATTGCTTCTGAAGGCACTTTGCCAAGTCTCTGGAGAATCTATTATATTTCGTAATTTTTTTGTGATCGGTACTTCCTTCCACATAGATTCCCAGCTTTTATGGACTTTGCTATTTAGCCAGGTGCTCATATCACACACTGATCCTAGTTGGGTCCCTATCTTATGAGCTGCCTCTTTTGCTGCATTTCTCGAGTTTGCCTTCCTGCGCGAGGAAAATCTGCTAAGTTGACGCAGCCCGTGCGTGTCGGTCTTGTATGACTCATGCCATTAAGCTTTTTAGCTGGCCATTTGATGGCATTTATGAGTGCAATAATATACCTATTGATTGATGGAGCTATTTAGAATGTAGCTGGGTGGAAGGCGGGTTTCATCACCGCGGCTACAGCAGCAGGGGTAGGGGTGCCTGGTGCAAGAGCTCTCTCCAAGTGGGGACCAGAGGACAGACCGATAGACCAGTCGTCATGTTCCTCCCCTACCTGCAGTGCCTACTCCTCGCCTTGCCCTTATCCACCGGCTGGGCACAATACATTAACACATCATTCATACCGCCAGACGAGGACATACCATCTATAGGTGAGTCTCATTCATGTCTTACAAGCTAAAAAAAAAATCTTCATTCCAGTGCGTCTGCGTATTCAGCGAATTTCCAACTGCTTCGAGCATTCTCAGTACTCCAATCGAATTACACTTTAAAGAAACTCGACATTTCAACTTTTTTAATTATTTTTTATTCATTTATTTAGAGCTCCGTAAAAAAAAGGTCATTCGTTCTGGAAAATACAATCAAATGTTAATTTTCAAGACCATACAAAAGTAACGCTGCAACAAAAATAAAGATAATACGAAATAAGTTATTATTTATAATGTCCAAGTTTTGGTGCTATTGGTAATTGGGACGGATCATCAACAGGTGACCACCCGTTTCTAGCTAGAGTGGAACTTACGATTTGATTTAATGAGTTTGTCACTAAATAAATTCCTATTGCCCAGGCGGGAATCGAACTCGCCACTCTAGGTCTACCATGTGAGATTAAGGCCAACGCTTTAACTCACATGGCTAAACTGAGCTCTTGGAATGAGTTGTAATATATAACGAAATGATATATAAAGTTTATTTTCAAATAAATAATAATATTATTATTATTTATTAACGTCCATTTATTGCTACTATGGCTAACTGGGACGGGTTACATACAGGCTATCCTCCTTTACTAACCAGGGTGGGACAAAGGATTTTATTTAATAACTTCGTCACTAAATAAATTTCTATAAATTAAAAATATTATCAATTAAATGCACTACACAACTTAGTGCAAAAATTAAGAATGAACAAATAAGTGGATGTTTTGAAACAACAATAGAATAAATATATGATAAAAGATATCGATACCGATTAAAAAAATGTTTCAACCGAAAATATTACTTCCACCCCAAAAAAAATTGAATGATTAAAAATTTCATTAAAAATATGAGTTCAGTTTTTTATAGTTTTTAAATGTTCCACAATTATTTCTATGTATGTCCATAGTTCATGTAAAACGTATGGTAGCTGTATTTAATGGCGATGTTTGTCAGTAAATGTTTAATGTCGGATGTTCATTACAACATCAACATATCAAATTCTCTTGTTTGGTCATTCAGTAGAGTAGGTCCAATTTGTCAATCCATTGTATAACCATGTTAAGACGATGTCAATCAATTGTGAAGCCGTTGTTGCCCTACCAACTTAATACAAGATGAGACGAAGTCATCATTTTTCAATGAGTTATAAAATAACTATGCAGTTTGTTAATAAAATAATACAATTAATATAAAATAATAAACCCATATTAACATTTGAAATTCCACGTAATTTTCACAATCATTATAATACTCAAAGAGGTTCCAGATGATTAAAAAAAGTAAACCGAAGGAATAATTATCAAAATTGGAGGGAAAAATATCGGAGCTACACTAAGACCTAGAATTATTTTTCTGTTTGAATATCTGTACATTATATTTTGCTAATCTCAATACATAAATGAGCATTTGATATATATATATATATATATATATTCCATGTTAAGACTTCCAAGAAAAATTAGCTTCTTACTTTTCTAAAGTCCGTACTGTTTTTAATATGGTATTCTAATTATTGTATTAAAATATAAAATAATAAAATAGAGCCATTCATGATAGAAAACTCATGACTGAAGTTTTTAATATAAACATTAGAAAAAAATGTCTTGTTTCATTACACGATTAACGGATAATGTAATAATGATAATAATAATGTAAATTTCTACTTATTAAGTATTAATAAATGTTAATTAATACATGGGTAGTAATTTAGGATTGCCCTTTTTTGTTAGTTTTTATAATAAGAACTAATATGTTAGTAACTTTTAATAAAGCCCGAATTTCCATTTGAACCATTCTAAACAAATATCGAGTTATTCAACTTCTTCCATTTGTCTGACCTCCTTCAAGTTGCATTGATATGCATAATGATCTGCAAACGTTGTCCGTTCAATTCAAAGGCCTTATCTTTCGTTCAAAACCGAATATTTATCAGACCTTTCAGTCTCCTCATAAAAAGACAAGGACAAGTGGTTGCTTGAAGATAATTTCCTCCTACACTGCAGAAAGGACTAGTCCTTTGTCCCAGATCCTTAGTTTTTTCATACTGACTCTAAGAGAAGAAATTCCGTGTCTTCCTTTTAACTTTTTGTTTTAACAGATTCCTTTTTTGTTATACGGTTAGTAAACACCGCTCTCAAATCATTTCTTATAATGACGCCTGCATTGTAAGTTTGGCTAAAATACTAATAATTGTGGGGATCTATGTGCACTAAAATAAAAATAAATATAAATGGGGGCCTAGTCTGGGAAGAAAAGTATTTTTAACTTCCTTAAACCTCTGACGATTAATCTTTTTGGAATAATATCTATTGCCTGTAATCTAATTTGTCCTCTCTTTAGGAGATTTATCTGAAATGTTCTTGAAGTTTCACAGTACAGCTAGATTAATCATAGTCATAAGTTATGAATTTGAAACGTTGAATTGAAACTCCGCATCCTAGAGCCTATGAAAAAAAATTAAACAGGTAATTCGTAATAAACATTAAATTCGTTGTATGGTTGGCCATGAATAAAACACCAAACTCGAAGAAGAATTTTAATAATTTATTGACTATTTATTCAAATTAGGTTTTTTTTTTTTATTTTTGGAAAATAACGTTCTTTTGACATTTATTTGAAGCAAAAATAATTAGAAATAATAGAAAAATGGGGTTTTCTTCTTGTGATGGAATTTGTTTGCAGAGAGAACAAAAAGAAAAATACAGTCCTAGAATGACTCTAGTTTTTAAAATAAATTTGCTGCTTTACAGCACTTGTTTAAGTCTTGAAGAAATAGGATTGTATTGTTAGAAAGAATATTGGCCTAAGAAGTTTTACTTAAAATCTAAAAGTTCGAAGATGATTCAGAGGATGGTTTCTGAGGTTTCAAAATAAAGGGTTTTGAGGTTTCTCAATACATTTTAATTTTTTTATTTTCAGATTCAGTTAAAACTATTTGTAAAACCGAAATCGGAAATAAAAATAAACGACTATTAAAGAGAACTTAATGTCCTTCAAAATGACATAATCAGAAAACATCCAATAACATTAATTTATCTGATGCAGCTGAATTTTTGTAACAAAACATAGATAAATTGAAAAATCACAAAAAAAACGAATAGAACATAGAAACACCTGTAGATGTTTGTCTATCTGCTTACCAAACACCCTGTTATTGAATAATTGGGTAGACCTATATACATTGACCTGCTGTCTGTCGCCAGCGGTGCGAGGATGCTACGATATTGGTAATGTTCAAAATAAATATTATTTTTGTTCTTCAGTAGCATGGATTGAAGAAAATTTGATTAACTTTAGCCTCTTTGCACTTTGTTATGTATATACGTATACATCCACTATTGTTGGGTATAAGCGAGGCCTCCTGTTTGGAGTAAAAGGAATTTGCATACTACGGGTATCTACTGGAACATCAAATCGACGTTCAAGGTCAATCTGAAAGTCCGCTTTACTTAGAGTAAGCAGACTCATCACGTCTTACAATTACCCGCAGATGACTATTTCACATTCTATTCATTTCGCTTTTAGTTAGAAACCAGTGTAAAAAGTCTTGAAACTGAAGTTGAAGATAGCATTTTTTAATGACAATAGAATTGAGTGAAAATCACAAGTGTAGGATGGGGGGTGGGGCTAAAAATCAATTATAGAAATAGCTATGCTACCTTAATATTAGAGCTAGAGAAAAATATAATGGCCAACAATTGGGATAGTAATTTCTATTATTAAATTTAGTTACATTAAATTTTTTTGATCCGACTTGTAATAAGAATTTCCTTCAATCGTGATTTTTATTGATATCTCTAAAACTAACAGACAAATTATGACATTGGATGTATCTCATTGCTCCAAAACTGAATATGACATTTTTATGATATTTGCGTTTCATGTTAAATTTAACCATAATGACTAAACAACTATATACCCTCCTCTGAGATGGGGAGAGTGAACGATCAAAAAAAGTTCCTTTATATCACATTTTAGGTGTCGCTTAGTAATGCTTGAAGAGTAGTATACAAACTGCTTATTTGCAAAAAGGATAAGTACTTTAGCCTTATGAAGAAGTCAGAAGGACCATTGGAACGGATATGTATTTTTCCGTATAGATAACTTGAAAACGAAAAAATGGAAATTTTGACATAAGATGTATCACAATCAAAAGTGAAATTATACCATGCCAACTAATTCCTCCCAAAGAGAGGACGTTAAGAAATAAATCAAACATATCAATATTAAACATGTCGGGGTTTTTTTTTTTAAACACAACGTTGTATTAAAGTACAAAACATGCTTTTAAATTTATTCGAAGTAACTGTAAAGAAGTTATCCTTCATCGAAGATTACATTGAAAAGAAAAAATAGAAATGAGAAGAAAAGTGGGTAACCATTTTTATATTGCGTGCCTATTTTATTTAAATATTTCTTTAAATAGGGAGTACTTGTGTTTGCTTTAATAACGGTGTTTACCTTTTTGCTTCCTTGACGTCTGCTCTCCATGAATCCTTTTCCAGATTTATAAGATACCCGGCTCCGCCCGGGAAATCATTTGAGGCTGACTGATGATGGCGTTTTTTTGGGCTTCACTTTGTAAATTTTTTACATTTTCCCGTCTCAATGCTCAGGATTTACTCTCGAGTCCGTCGTGCTGGGGATACGTTAATAACGTATAAAAAAAGTATTGTTTCACACCTCCCTTATAACCCCCACTCCTGTTCGTACCTCACAATTTTAATATAGCTTATAATCAGTGAGGTGTTAATACCAAATCGCATAAGGAGTTTCGTTTAGTTTGGTTGAGTCTTTTTTGACATATAAAATTGATGACTCCCACTATAATTTTTAGCGTATAACTCATTTCTACTTCGGTAAAAGACAAAAGTGTACATAACAAACAATACTCTAAATAACAAAATAAACAACTTTTATTATGTGCATATTTGCCGAAAAACCAATAGGAAACGAAATATCACTATTTTTAATTTCTGGCCTCACCTATAACCCCCACTCTTGTTCGTCTCAGAGAATATTAATATAGCCTAAAACCTAAGTTGAGTTAGTAGTAATATACATACCAAGTTTCATAAAATTCGGCTAAGCCGTTTACGGTTCTATAAAGAACATACAGATAAATATTCATTTTCATATATATAGATCTAATTGCGAATAAAAAAAAATTTTTTTTTTAAATTTATTGTATCTGAATATTGCTTGACGTTTTATGATAAATTAATCAAAGCATCTTACCCTGGCTAAAAGGGAAGCTCAAACTGCTTATTGTCTTTTCTACTAATCGTAATTGCCGTAGTTAGGATATGAATATAATTTTCAAAGATAAAAGAAGTCCTTTAAACTAATTAGAAGAAATGGAAATGTGCTTTACTTTTAGAAATGCATAAAGAAAACTTCGAAATTGATATTTTTCTTGTAAACGCTTCGCACATAAACATGCCTATATACCTTATTAAAAATCGCGTAAATATATCATCTAAGAAATTACCCCCTACCCATAAATGAGGAATAGATAGATTACATACTTTTATTTTTTTTTTCCCTGACAGACCTAAGATGTAAATAAACATACCCGGACTAAAATGTAAACAATCAATACGGATAATAAGACGTATAAAACCCCTACTAACTACCGGACAACTAACTCAGGTCAACTTTTGACGAGCTTGAAGATGGTGGTCGCATCAAAAACGCTGACCAACTGTTCTAGATGACCAGGCAATGACATTTTTGAAAATGGTACAAATCCGAAAATATCCAATTTCATATTAAATTTACTAATAGTTTAGTGTTTGTTAGTGTGCGTGCGCGAGCGCATATTAATATATACTATTTTTAGTTAAATCAGGTGATTCATTAGACGCATTTTTTTTTAAATATATTAAAAAAAAGTGTAGGTAATAGAGCCGTGTCAGCCGTCTACCTCATTCTCAGCCATTTTACAAGCTCAGAATTGAAAAACATATTTTTAACGAGTACTTTGCAAGGCCATTCTAATGAGAATTACAGAGTAGGCTTAATCGAACAGTTTCCAAGCCATTTCAGCATAAGACAAGTTTTGAGAAAATAACTATTAGTACTTGTCAAGAATCATAATGTATAAAGTGCGGTGACCGAGACCCTCATCTTTCAGGACTGTAAGTAAGTGAATGCATACCAAATTTTTCAAAATGGATTTTGTTAAAATGATGTTAGATCAGAGTTGTGAAACAATGAGACATGCACTTATTTGTACAATTTTTTTTTTGAATCAGATAAAAGTAGAAAAAAGCTCTTCTGAAAAGTAAGACAATTGAGCGTAATGCCCTTCCTTTCCATAGCAAGAGCATATTTACAGGCCTGTGAATAAGAATTAAGTATCCTTAGTTCCCATTTTTCAAGAGTCAAAGTATGATCCTATGGCTAATTGGGACGTTTAATCTACATGTCACCAACCTTTTCTAACCAGGTTGGGACTAAGGATTATATTTAATATAATTTATTCACTAAATAAATTCCTATTTGCCCAGGCGGGAAACGAACTCGTCACTCTAGGTTTACGAGGTACTTATTTTAACTAAAAACTTGCAATTGGATTTGAAAGCGAACTGCTGTGCAGTTAGATACTTTATTTGTATATGTTCTACCCGCTCAAATAAAGAGATTTTCCTTGGGCGTGTGTGGTATTGACTTGTTTTACCCATAACCAACAGGCACTGAAACAAAAATACATGCAAAGATACTGTCGACATTTTTTCATACATTCTAAACAAATATCTGAGCGATCAGTAAATTCTTCAAGTTTCAAATCCCGTTTGATTGAGTATTGTTAATTTTCTAGAAGCTACTAAGTTACACATGTGACCTAAGAAATATAACTTCAAGTATCGGTAAATAATGTGTTATTTGAATAAATTGGCTGCTACTCTACAATGACAAGGATCGTCTTTGTAGAAGCGAAATATAATTGTATTGCATCAAGAAAGGTTACGAGTTGTTGGGACTCGGCGATCTGTATACAACTATAACATTAGGACTGAACATACTGTTTCCCACGACAAGTCCGGCGAGGTGGAATGAAGTCTTCGGAATACAGTATGAGTGGTGAACGACCTGTGTTTTCCTCCATCGAAAGCGATGTCACAGATCGCTTTGGAATTTCTTTTGGCTGTCTAATGTAGAACTTCGATGTCGATAACAATTTTTATTCCAACATATAATTCGCACAATAGTTATTTTTATTAATTATTACTCCCAATTTCTGGACACAATACTTACTGAGGCCAGTAAAAAGTATTTTAAGGAGCCAAGAAAAGAGACAAAGTGGTCTTAAATTTTATTTTCCTGCAAGTTTTTATATATCTACATATTCATAATAAATAGTTTTGATAAAGTCGGAGCATCTTTTTTTTGATTCCTTAAATTTAATTTTTAATCTCATATATATCTTACACAACCTTTTATCAATATCATTCAGCTAGATTAGGAAATAATTGATGCCATGAACGGTTTTTTTAATATTTTTCATATTAAATTCTTTTTGAGGTTCATATTGGTAATGTAAGTTGGACCTCATTACACTAGGCAAAACTTGAAGTCTTGATTTTGATTCTTGAATGGCTAATAGGAATTTATTTAGTAACTTGATTAAATAAAATCCTTAGTCACATCCTGACTAAAAAAAGAGTCATAAGCCTTTGATAATCTTTCCCAATTATTCGTGGTAGCATAAAGTCGACGTAAATAAATCGCATTCTATTATAATACTTTTAATAAAACCCCAAATCGGCAAACAAAAAGCTGCTAGATAATGTAACTTTTTATTTTAGCCATATTTGTCCTTCTATTGACGATCATAACAACATCTGATTGTTTTGCATTTGATTCATGGAGAATAAATCAAAAGGATTTTATCACAGACGATGGTAGCAAATATGGGGTCAGTGTACTATTGAACTTTCTTCTTACAGAAGGAAAATAAATAACATTCAAGAACAAATTACATATATTTTAAAATAAACACAGTTGGTCGAATAATAGTATCTAGTTACGTTTTATCCTACCATGAAATAACAAACCTAGGGTGAAATATACTATGGTGGAATAAAATCGTTTTCCCTCGAATTAAATTTACTCAAGCCACTCGCTAACTAATGAGTTCTCTTTTGAGAGTAGTCTAAAATAATCATTATGCAAAGTTTAGCTGATAAAATTAATCTTTTTAATAGAGCCACTAATATAATTTATAAATATTTGATATTTCATATAGTCTTTGTTGTTATTTGGTATAGTTGAACCCCAAGTAGTTCATAGAAATTTTCGTAGTTGTTTTTGAGTGATTGAATACCAAACGGGCAGACCAGATATTCAATTTCTAAGTCATTTTTCTTAGAATGTTCTGAAACATGAAAAAAAAATGTTTCCCCGAAATTAAATAAGAAATCAGACAAACAATAGATTTTTACTTTTATAGATGGAGAGGACGAGTACTTCGATTTTGAAATAAATAGTATTTTTTTATAATATATATACGGTGTTGATGCGAGTTTGTAAAATACATCGCCAATCATGGATTAATATTTGTTAAGATTATTATAACGGGAGAGATTACATAGGCCAGCGGTTAACGTACCCTCAAATACCCAGCAGCTAATCAATACCAAGTCTGGTTATGCCACTTTAAAATATGGCCTACAATGCAAATATGCACAACCTTCTCAATTAATTACCTAAACCAGTTTGCTTTTACTGCGAACCCAACGGTCTATTGGCACAATAAGTCAAATGGTCTTAGCTTACTAAATACGAAAAGAAAAGAGTGTTGTGAGTATTTGAATAGTCATTTCGTCTGACTATCTATATATACATAATTGTGTGTGTGTGTGTGTGTGTGTGTGTGTGCCTGTATGTGTGTGTGTTTATGTTATGAGCGTTTATGGATATTAAGATGTTTTAATCTCAATAGGTAAACTTAATTCATGGAATAAGTCATAGTACTGAATTTCTGCATTTCTAATCATTAAATGGAAATATTAAGTTTCCATAAATAGAAAGTTACATGGATTGCAACATTTCTGCCATAATACCACTCATTCTTAATCATTCTGTATGGTAAGAATTATATCTTATGTTTAAAACATAGATTTCCATTTCATAGATAGTTTCTTGGACGGACCGAACCTGATAATTAATTTCTTTTTTTTAATTAACTGACACTGACGCTAATCGGGAATTGCTTGTCTACAGGTTACTACTTTTTTCTAGCAAGTAGGAACTCAGGGGAGTAAATAACACCCACTTACCGCCGAACGAATTGTACCCTTGAAAACAAATATTAAATTCTGTCCTGTATTTTTGTAAAATTGTTAAAATTATTTAAATGGAATCTAACTGGCTTTTTTGAATGATACTAGTACAAAATGATTAATTAATTATATATTTATATATATATATATATATATATATATATATATATATAAGCACACACACACACACACACACACACACACACACATATCAGGCATAGACTGAGCTGGAATAATTTTAGAAGAGTGCAAAGTGTTAAAAGCGAAAATTGTTTACATATTTTGTTGTTACGTATTATTATCGAAAAAAATGTTTTCTAACTAGATACAATCCACAGCGTTTTCTGAATAACAGATATATTGAAATCTTATTACTCACCAAATAATAATGGCCCGCCATTTATCTTGGACATACACAGTTAAAGATTCCATCAAATGTAAGACATACTCGATCCACAAATTAATTAGTTAACAATAACAAATATAAACAAAAAGAAAGTGGGGTCTCAAATGTGATTTGAGACTGAAGGTAGGCCGTGTTCTGGTTACACAATTCCCTTGAATTCAGATTCCTAAGTCGAATGACTGGAAATCCAACCTTCTGTCTGAGGCAGTGACGCATTCCGGGTAAATTAAACGAACTATAAATTTGAGGGGCCATTGATTTTCATCTATCAGGTATTGATCAAAAAGAAAATTATCAATTTACCCAGCATCAAACCTCGGGCGGTCTTACGTGTCTTTTCAATGTCTCAACACTGGCAGCCTTTATAGAATGAACAATGTTTATGGGAACTTTTTGGTTTAGTACTTCAATAATTATTATGTCCCATCAGCTATACCAGAAATATTAAAATTATTTCATCCTAATTAATAGGTGCTCTAATGGAATATATGTTGGCCTAAAACTTACCCTAAAGAGATAGAAAGTATAAAACTCATATAAAATGTCTGCACAGCTAACTGAATTATGAAAAAAAAATACAAATAAATGAGTTAGTATTTGCATAGGAGGTATATATGAAGAAATAGCTAATAATTTAGTTTGCTTTCTTTTATATTTTTATGTTTTTTTGTTTATTTTTCCCCAACACATAATATACTTACACGAGTTGTAAGCAAAAAAACAGAAATAAGATCACCTTGGTTCCGTCTGCTCAGGAGCATTCCTGTAGAGGTAATGCAGGTGAGCTACTAAGCCGATATACCACGAGCCGGGAGCATACCGTGTTGCCCTAATTTCAATCCTTATTCTATTTCTGTACAAATAAGAAGTCCACCTCCTCCTTGCCCGATTGTACTGATATTATTACATTTTATCTTTAGCAATAGATGGATCGTTTAATTTTTTTTAATTATGGCTTTCCCCGTTTTGGACAGTATAACACCGTCCACGCTATTTATTGTATTAGTTCTCTTATTTATATCCAGAACTAATCTTCTACCAAAATGGTCTTCTGTGTGTAGAATTATGTCTTGTCTAATTTAATTTGGTGAGAACAAATACTCCCGTGTCTAGTATATAGCTAAATGGACGTTTTTATTCTCCGACGTTGTTTCTGATCAGCCACGTGTTGGCTGACTTTATGGCGATCTTCTTTCCGCCCCGTCCCACATATACTTTATTATAATCAAATGGTATCAAATAACCTCTCCATCTTGTAAAAATTGGGTTTATTTCCGGCTTTTAGCAGATTTCCCTTAAGGGAAATCAGCTATTGAGGTTGTACTCATGACGGAATTTTCGAAATTTTTCTTCAAATGTCCATCGATCCTACCTAGTAGATGACGAAAATGAGGTCCGTTCAAAACTGTATATATATATCTATATATATATATATATATATATATATATATATATATATATATATATATATATATATGTGTCTGTTACCGCTCTAGCGGTCGCAATTTTTGTTTGATCGTTACGAAACTCGATATTTAACCGTTTTATGTAAAAAGACAGATCAAGTTCGTTAATGGCTGAAATCGGACCAGAGGGAGGGGGGTTTAAAGGGGGGATTTTCGAAAATTCGAAATATCTCCGTTATTATGCATCGGATCGAAAAATGGTATAGAACCAATCTTATTGCAAATTAAATTTACTATAAATATTGTTATATACGTTTATTCTCTATTTTGAATATTAACCGAGATATTTGCATTTTTCAGTTTTCAGCAAACCGCCACTTCTACTCATGTTACGTAAACAATACTCTGCTACATAATAAATCACATTATTGGAAGTTTAAATACCAAAAATTGTATTCAAGAGACCTTTATTATACGAGATACATCCAAATATGCCCTGGCGACCCCCCCCCCCATCTTAAAGTTTTGAACTACTAAAATTTTATTGATTGAGATAACAATTATTCTGACTCATTATTAATTACAGTACTAGATATAGTAAATAGCTCTCAATAAAATAATGTGTTATATTCTGATATATTTCAGTAATTGTTTTTCTTTCCGGTGTGAGCCGGGACGACCCGTTTGTTTACATTTCTAACCTAACGCTTCCTGTCGGCAGGTTATTGAAATTGGATGAAACATTTCTTATTTCCGTTTGTATTTATTCACGGTGTAGTTGTGTTAGCAGTATGTATATTTATCTGTTACTAAACTTCCCGAGGGAAATCTGCTTAGTTTACGCAGCCCCTGCGTGACGGACTTTTTTTAATATTCATTGAATATTTTGTGTGGTTTTAATTCTTTTCCTATATTTCCGGAATATTTTTGCCAGTCTTTGGAAAGTACCCGGTATTCAGCGAAGGGTTACATTGTTTAACGGATTAACTTGAGTATTTTCATTTTCATGTTGAATTTTAGTTATATTGTTTCTTCTTGATTTGCCTTAATTTTAGCCATTGTAAAAATGGAATAAGACGACTTACAGAAGAACTGTACTACAAGTTCTTCTGTAAGTTATCTTCTTCCCCGTTTTAAATGTATTTCATTGCTGCACAATGAAATAGTTCTGTTTACTAACATGTCCATGATACCATGAGTTGGGCTGGGTAATGGTGGGGAAACATTCAGATATCTACCTGGTCCTGGAGTTGTTGGCTTCCAACAAAATGTGTTGCTGAATTTATTATTAAATTTGATTTGTGGGTGTTGGGTGTTCATGAAGTTGAAATAATTCATTAGGTGCTCTTTTCCGTGTGGACAAATTATAAAAGAGTCGTCTACGTATCTGCCATAATTTGGGTTTCACTGGTCATTATCGCAAAACTGACGATTCGAGATCACCCATAAAGATATTAGCCTCAACTGACAACAGTGGGCTTCCCACAGCGAGTCCTTGCTTCTGTTTGTATATGTTATTGTCATATTGAAAATAGCACGAAGTTAATACTAGTTCAAATAAATCTTACATCTCGTTATTTAACCATCCGTTCTCTTTCATAAGGGCTATGGAGTATTGTACTGGCACGTTAGTAAATAATGACGCGACATTAATATGTCAGAATCCAAAAAAAGACCATCTGTTTCTGTTTTATAGAAGTCAATACCATAATTATTCACTGTTGAATTGCCTCTATCGGTTTTAGTAATTATTATGTCTTCTCTACTTCCTAAATTTTTAAGGGCGGAAACTTCTTCTCGTAAATGATTCATTTTGGGAATTTTATTTGGTACCCGTGCGAAATTGTTTTATTTCTCCATTTTTTTTTATTATTTTTTTTTGACGTCGGTACTCTGAAATGTAGATAAATCTATGACTGAAGACGGTTTAAAATATTCTATACTACGGCATTTTCCAGAACCTGTAGATTCAGGTGTTGATAAAAAGTGGGTGTTAGGGGATCGAGAAGGGTTGTTATGTTTTAACTTTTCTTTTGGTTTTGGAAGGAATCTTGTCCCTATGGTCGTCGATAGATCGTACTTTTGCTCCATTTTTAGATAAATTGTTAGTCCCTATCGGTGTTGGTGATAGGGAATTAGTTCTAGTTGCATCTGCTTTATTGAGGGAGTCGGACACACAACATTTATCTATATTTATGGTATTGATCATGTTTTCATTACCTTTATTTTTATTCGAGGTCTAGATGGTCTTTTCAGTTAGTGGTGGCTTCTATTCTGTTAAACTGATAACTCGTCTCATTATTGCAAACATGACTTCTCGTCGGGAATCCGTCCTTAACTCTCTTTTCTTTATTACCGCCAAGGTCCGAGTAAAGTGGGTTTCCATTTTGTTGTACATTGTCCATTACGCTATTCTCGATTAAAACAGGGCAGTTATTGGCACGTCAGGATCTCTTTTTCGTTACAATGATTTTATTAAGGTTCTCTTCTATGCCTAGTTGAGGCCTTGAATACTACCTCAAAAGCAGACTTAAGGGAAATCAGCTATTACACGAAGGAAGAAATTAGTGCCCGTTATTGTATTAATTTATATTATCGAGTCGCAACATTATAAACAAACTCTCAAATACTGACCGAGGATACTTTGGCTGGAATAAAAAATAATCTGGTTTAATAATGGTATTTTATCATCAATTCAATCTTACATCAAGAATGGAATCATCCCTGCGGCCAACTATGCTTCTAAAACCAATACGGTTGAATGGATGAGTAACAAACCAAAGTAATTCAAATCATATAGGTTTCTAATGTTGGGAACGCTATTCATTTGAAATGAATAGAAAATATTGGCCAACCTTCATGCCACTCAGTTAATGTGAGAGCTGTTGCGCAAAGAAAATGCAAAAAGAAATTAGCTTATTTATTCAAAGGATGCCTAAAATTGCTTCAAGGCCTATGTGTGTACATATTTCCTTCCTTCCATTCAAACAATGGTCTAAGTCGGACATGAACGTTTTGTCTAGAGCATCTAGTGACACAATTATCTTTGGAACCAACAGAACTATGAAGCCAACATAACCAGGTGGTTCCGTAAAACCCGGCCCTAGCTCTTAATCTTCCACAATGAATTTTTTTTTCAACATCTGATATTTTACTCAGGAATACTATTTATTTATCATGGAGCAGTCACTGCAAGATGACATTATTAATATAGAAAAACAAACAAGTCTCAAAGAATTACAAAGTGTGGAACAGTATGAAATGTTATATGGAAGATGGAGAAAGAGTGAATAAATTAATTTTGATTGAGCAAAACATGTTATTCTGAGAAACTAATAAAACAAATTCAAGAAGTCTCATTTTGAATATATATATATATATATATATATATATATATATATATATATAAAATAATATAAAATAAAAGGTACTAGAGTTCAAATAGAATCTGGACCTGCTACCAAAACATTGATCAGATTACCTCTAAACTGTTGAGGTAGTAGTCATAAGGCCATTTCCAAAAACAATGTTCGTTAATCCAGTCTTGATGATGACAATAATCAGCATATATATATATATATATATATATATATATATATATATATATGTGTGTGTGTGTGTGTGTGTGTGTGTGTGTGTGTGTGTGTGTGTGTGTGTGTTTGTATAAACGGTCTAGCAGCTGTAAGTTTTGATCAAACTTTATATTCAAACGTTTCATACAAAAAATTAAGATCAAGTTAGTTAATGACTGAAATCAGACCAATAGCAGAGAGGGTTTAGAGAAGGGGTTATATATCCGACCTTATTAACAAGGTAATTATGCTTCAATTCCTATTCTAGATATTATTCTCTAACCAGAATACTAACCGAGTAATTTGATTTTTTTTTTTTTTTTTGTTAACTTTCTGTCTCCAGTTAACCCTTATGCCCTACTATTCATGCGATTTTCATTAAAAGTGCCGCCACTACTGTGTTCTCATATCTTACCTTCATTTCCAACTCTATCTACATGTTCATCTAATTATAGGCAACAAAAATAGAGAATAGCGTGTGGAATCAGCTGCATATGTAAAATGTGCTTAGTTTACTCAGCGCGCCGGACTTTTGACCTTTCCTTGTGGTCCCCAGCCAGGTTTCCAAGCACTAATCCCCAACCTACTCCAGGTCATTAAATCACTGTGGCCTGGGCTTACCTCTTTCCTCCTTCCTCCTGGAAGTAACATCTTCTTAGGAAGTTTAACGGAGCCCATTCTCAACACGTACCGTTGCTCGATTTTTCGTTAGTGATGATGAAGTCCGGTAAGTTCTTGATTTTCATTACTTCAGCTTTGATTGTGACGCGACGTCCCTGTGACTCCTTGGCAGCACCAAATAGGTTTCATCAGGCAAGCAGTCCATGTCCTTTATTGTGAGAGTCCAAGTTTCATTGCCGAACTCGTTTAATCCCAGTTTCTATATCATCGTTTTCGCTTTCTGGGAAATTTTAATGTAGGCTAAGTATCACCACACCTCTGCAACCATGCAATGACAAACTTTATGTTGTTGATTTCTTTCACCATTTCTTCAATGTAATTAAATCATGTACAAGTAAGAGTCGTGGATTTCCCAAAACCATTGACTGGGTCGTGTACTTCGCCTTATCCTTTTTTTCATACTGTACTATGAAGATATGATCTGTTTTTGAGCGTCCTGTACGAAAGCCACTCTGATATTCTTATTATGGCTAGTGGAGGCTAAAATTGATTATCAGGGTTAAACTAAACGCCAGAATCTCCATTTGGTAGTTTTATATTACATAGTACTTTTAGAGTCTAAACCCATTACATTGCGCAGCTATAATTGTTTGTCATGGAGTCGATTCTTCCTTCCCATTGAAGAGTCAGATACTGTTCAAATATCCACTGCTCTACGCTAACCTCCAAGAAATAACCATGTGCTGTATATTACGTGTGAAGTGCAGCGTCATGCCCCTTTAAGTTCGACACTTTAGTTTGTAGAGTTTCTTACGGATAATTATAATGACCACTTCCCTCCGTATCACAGACATTTTTGTTCTCTCTCAATTTTCTCTAGCACCTAACTAATTTAGCTCCATTTTTTAAAATGTAAATGACATGTATTATGAGTTTTTCTTTGGAGCACAAACAGTTGTGCCTTAGCACCTCCTCACTGTCATCAAAACAAGGGTTCTTTTCCATTATTTCTCTTTGATATTACACGCACTATTTTTTGTGTCTCACAGCCTCGCCCTCCCTTTTTTCTACACATTGGACTTCCTTGTTCTATTGACGAAACAAGCTCTCTTCTTTACTTATCTGTGTATTGATTTCTTCTCCCATTAGCTTTGGCATCATGCTTCAGTATATCATAGCATTTCTTGGTCAGACCATTATTGAAGGATTCCTCCTCTTCTTCCTTTTGAGGTGTCTCACTTCAAACTGATTCTGTAGATTCTGCCGTGACTATTTCTATTGTCGAATAGTGCATGTCAACGATTTTTCTTTATCATAAACCCGGAGCCCCTCAAAATTCACCTAAACCCACGGTTTATCAATAAGTTTGTATCCAGAAAGACAACATCCAACAATGTTCTTCACCCAAACAATGTTGTTCTCCTGGAGAGCTGCAACAGGTACTGATCTGCTCACATCTTGTAGCAATGTGCTCTGCACGTTCTAACAAGCAATGTACGTATACTAAAGATTCTATCTTTTTATTTTTCTTCTCTTTTGCTGCTTAGTAAACCCTCGCTATAGCTGAGAGGTATTGATGGAATGTGCTACTTATACGCAGCCCCTGCGTGGCAGACTTATTTCTAATTGACCTGGAAATGCACTGCGCAAATTGCTTGAATTACGTAGCTGCAGCGTAAGAAAGCAGTGTGTTAGTGATTATTCAAATCAAGTATTTTTGCATCATCGATTGCAAGACCGCTTACTACTCACATCATTAATGTTTATAGCATTTATATAATCCCAAGCAGGTCTTTCAGAACTTAATGGTTTGGCGAAATATAGGCATAAAACCTTTGTGTATAAGATCTCATTTTATTTTCGCCCCCAATATGTATTCTTCATTGGAGATTTCTCTTGAGCAAAGTCAAAATATTGAGGTAGTTTGTATGAAGCGATTTTCGAATAATTTCTTTGAGTCTCCATTGCTCCTATATAATATAGACAAGACGAGAATGAGCTTCGTTCAATATAAATTACAAATCTAACCACACATTTAAGCACTCATATATATATATATATATATATATATATATATATATATATCTATATGTGTGGTGTGTGTGTGTGTGTGTGTGTGTAAGTTTATGCAATGGCATAGGTAGTTTAGGCGATGCGGGACTGATAAAGTTCCAAAAGTACGACGGGCAATGGATCCCCTCAGCAGCTGCAATGTGTCCAGGAGTCCCAAGAAGTACCCAAGGTGTGCGTTCTCCCCCGCTACATTATCCTGGAAGGGACTAGGGTCGAAAAGGTCTACACGGGAGTTAACATTATCCCTACAAAACAGATTTCACAAGCAAAGAGATACGCCAAACATACAACCTGATATAAAACCAACTCTTGATTGATCTTAGACAAATAATACTTTTCATTATCTCCCCCCAATAGTAATAAATAAAATCTGTTCTTAAGCTAGTACTTCGTAATATTCTAGACAGCGTATTCCTTATCTAATCTCTGAATCTTAACGGGAATCCTGATGGTTTAAGATAAAAACACAATTTAGTTACTAACTTCCTCAGACGACACTCCTCGACATAGCATGCAAAGCGGAAACCCACCTAAAGCTCAAATTACCATGCAGAGCCCCAGGACCCGTATATCCTGGCAAGGCAAAAATGCAAAAATCTGTCGTGCAGAAGCTCATTACCGCTAAACTCCGTTTGCAGTCCTTCGGCTGCTGTCTATGACTGAATACATAATTTCATTTTTGTTTCTTTACTTAGAAAATATTAAAGGGTAAAGAAAGTAAATTGTGTTTTTTTTTAATTTAATTTGCAGTACTAAGGTGTTACAATTTAATTAATAGGTAAGCTTTTAAATCTTTATGGCTAAAGTAAAAGTATACAGAAGTGATGGCACTAGAGTTCCTTTCGTAGCTCACACAAATTCTGTAAAAAAGCGATTAAGTAATTTGTAAAAACTATTTTTTTAAGTAATGCTAAGATATAACTAATTATGACAAAAATTAAAAAAAAACAGCAAGAACAAGGCTCCATTCAAATTATAAAAAAGAACACTTTATATACATTATATTTATTTAATAAATCAATGAATAAATAAGGAAATAAAATAGTATAGTAAAATTCTTTCTATCTATTTATACAGAAAATTAATAATTAACACGTTTATTTAAGCATGGAATTTAAAACTATAACAATTTTACATAATTTGTGAAGATTTTAATGAGTTGTTATATAATTTTGTCATGTAACCCAAATCAATAAATTCTTTCCTTGAAGAAAAACGGTAATATTTCCCCAAAGTCTACCAGACCTCTCCTTTTCCTTAACCGTTGGTTGTGCCAAAAATTTAAAAAAAGGACGTTTTTTTTAAAACTTAATCTTTGGTCGATTATGCTTAATTAACTTTTTGAGTAAGAGTGGTGTTTTGAATTAAATCACTACTCATTTGATCGCCAACGATTTTGATCAGGTTTTAAGCTGCAGAGTGTAATGTATCAATCTTACAAAACTTTTATGTAGTACAGGAGTGCTACAGAATTATGATGTGCATACTTGGTGTACCAATATTTTAGAATCATTTCTAGACCAATGCTGTTCCATGTTTATGTTAAGGTTGATTGTTAGCTTAATTGGACTAATGTTAGAACAAGGAAAGATGTTGTTCACGGTGAAAAAGGATATCAACTAAAATTGGAAGGTCTATGTACTGAATCAGACAACCTCCTTTGGAATTCCTCAGAATATTCTCTGCCGTTTCAAGAACAATGACCTTCCTTCAATCGGAATTCTGTACCTTGGAACCCACTTACCAAGCAGTTTTATCTCTGAATGCTTTTTGAGACTTCCCTCACCTGGCACCGCCAACACATTGGCACAATAGAAACCAAATACATTCACTTCGCTATACAACATTAAGCACAACACAACCACGCAAAGATCTTTTGCTCTTTGCACTATGATATAGGTACCCAGAAAGATGAGCCAACGAATGAAAATTCGAGCGTTTTTAATCAGAGAAGACCAGATAGCTATATTAAGTAGAAAGGGTTAGATATATTAAATACAAAAAAAAAGAATACGTGCATTTTTGTCCCCTATTATCTCTGAATAGTTTGATTCAAAAATTTTACTTGAATTAGGAAGGGAGTTCGAAGTCAAGTTCAAATGCCGCACAAACACACACGTATGCGCATCTTTGTTCAAGTACTTTAAGTATGAGGGGACGAAGGTGTTAGTTATTTCTCGTAGGTTGATTGCCCATTGATGAATTTATTAAACTCTTGGGGACACCTTATAAACATTTAATATTCTATTTTATTATATAAAATGGAATAATTGTTTTCAACAGTGTGATGCAAGGGTTAGTCAATAATACTTGACAGGAAACCATTTGCTTCATTGGCAGTCAATTTATATTTATATTCTAAATAGGAGTCAGTTGTTGTCTTAAAAATGTCATTTATGTTGACTTTTGGGAATTAGAGTATGTTTATTTTTACGTGCCCAAATTTTGCCTGTTTTCCTCTTAAATTTGTTTCAGCATAAATGTGGCCCATAATTATAATTATCGTACCAAAGCCGAGAAATCTGAGCGATAATTTCAAGTCATTCATAAAAGCATGCCTATCTGTCAAGTTCTCTTGTAGTAAAGAATATATATTTCTTGCGAATTTACTTGAATTTAGTGTACTGATTTAAATATAGATTGGTGTCAAACGGTATTTTAATATCCATAGAAATAACAATCATATGATTATAACAGATACACTTGTAACAGATTGTCTCATAAGTTTTATCAATAACGGTAGATCGGAAGTAAACCAAGATCGATTGGGATGGAATGGAGCATACTTATTAAGATGGCAAAATAAGATGAAGATATTTTATAAACAAAACCAATAATACTTATTTGCCTAAAACTTTTATTAAAGGAGTTTTTAGGGCTGAAAAATACTCGTGAAATTTTCATTCAGATGGGGATGTATCTTATGTATATACATACGATTTATAGTATCATATATATATATATATATATATATATATATATGATATAAATATATATGTATGATATGATCATGATCACAAGTTTCATATGCTATATGTATGTATACATATGTAAAATGATTTAATTTAATTTAATCAATTGTATTGGAAAGATGATAATACTAAACCCTTAAGTAGAGTTAGCTGAATGAGAACATGTTGCTAATAGGGTTTCCGTGCGAAATACTTACGATCTCGGAATGCTAATAGGAAGGCAAAGTGTCTCTTTGTTCATTGAGCCAAGCACGGCATTCCTTGTAATTATATTATTCTACACTCCTTTGAAGTCAAGGACTCCATCAGGAACTTCTGATCATTGCTTGACTTATATTTCAATGGTGGGGGCAGTTTATCATTTTTATATTTTCTTTGAGGAGGACTTGTATGAAGGGGATTGATAGGTTTTATTCATTTTATTACTAAGTATTCAATTTTCATATCAACGTAATTACAAAATGTAAGTCGATCCATTTAAACGATCTGAATAATAAAATATAAATAATTGATCTCTCTTGCCTTTTTTCAACATTAATGCTATTTGTGGAATTTTAGTCTCTGTGTCAAAAGTTTTTTGGAGACACCCTGTGTTCTTCTCCGCTACTCTAGCTTAGTGTTGCTGTAGTCATTAAGATTAATAGGCTACGGTTGGATATTGCTACCACCAGAGAGAACCC
Source organism: Riptortus pedestris (assembly GCA_019009955.1). Lineage (NCBI taxonomy): Eukaryota > Metazoa > Arthropoda > Insecta > Hemiptera > Alydidae > Riptortus > Riptortus pedestris. The sequence continues at coordinate 145,182,156 of CM032228.1, read as the reverse complement.
TAAAGCTACTCACTCCATATAACCGAATGAAACGAAATCAATGAGATGTTTCCTCCTTTTGAAAAATATATCTTCGTATCTTTAAATAGATTTGTGGTGAAATTGTTATGCCTTTAAGCTCATTCCTTCGGCCATCTTTTCGTCAATGAGACGATAAGTCACTCAGAACTCATTCAGAAATCCCATTTTGATTTTTTTGGAGTCCACCTTGCTCTGGCGATTCTGAAGCAAACCCCTAATTTGATTAGCTTCCAATCTAAGCATTTTCCAACCAAAAGAAATATTTGTCTCATAGAAAATAACCCCCATTACTTCATTTTACGTAGCAAAGAAAGTGTTGTCATCGTGAAAAAATTCGGCATTTATAAACAGAATTTTATTTTTTGAGCCTCTCTGAATCATTTTGACTATTTTCGATTGGACTAGTAAATTTCTTTCTATCTATTGCTACTAAAGATACTAAAAATTTTAATATGACCTTTTCTCACAAGAAAACATCAATGCTTATACTCTTTGATCTCATACTTGACTTTAAAATGAGATAATTTTGAATAATTACAAAAAAAAAATTGTTTACATTATTAGATAGGAGTACAAGGAATGCATGTGTGACCACTTCAGATTTTTTTTAATGTATTGAATTTTTCTAAATCTTTAATTTCGAATATAGATGAGCTTCCTAGAGCTAATTCTCGTGAATTTACATTGATTTTCTGTTCCATTTTTTCCCTGATTACTTGACCTTACTGCTATGTAATATTGCCTTTTAATTGAATGAAACATTTTTTGAAGTTGCCCTTGAAAATAAAACTTGTAATATCCCAAATGCTTCATCTATTCGTGAAAGGACGCGTTAATTTCAGTATTGTTCGGTACACGGGCCGCTCGTGGGAAGGACGTGCATCCAATCATGTATTCTTTGGAACATTGCTAGTACGTGCGCAAATATCTCTTGTATTTTTCACGAAAGTGACGTAGGTAGGTTCATCAGTTTTAAACAAGAATCGTGATTCCTGTCGAGTATTACAAATGCAGGTATTTATCTCTCGATTCCTACGTTCTTATAATTTTATCAGAATGTCTGCACTAATAGCAATCTGTATTTTTAATCGAAATGATCTATTTTTCCAACAATAATAACTTTATTTATCTATCCTTTGCATAATTTTTTTTATTTTATGAAAAATTATTGTCTTTTATCTAGGGTCTGAAAATACAATTTATAGTATCCCTATATTTTTTCTTGAAAGACTGGGCACGTTAAGGTACTCGGGTGCTTTCATTACAAGGGCTTATTTATGAGATTGTATCAATTGGAACATTATTACGTTGCCATATCCCCATTGTATTTTTCACCCATGTTGCGTTCATTTATATTTTTAAAACAGAACCGCAAATCCTGTAGAAAATCAGTTGTGCTTTGTGAATGTTTTTACAATATTATCATGTGTTATTTTATAGTCAGCTCGTACAATCAAAGCGCATATGATTAAGTGATTATACACATCGCTTATATATAGAATACTGCATGTTTAATTGATTACATTTTAGTCCAGAATATTTGTTTTTCATATAATTACGAATTACCTTGTCCTTCCTACCCCAACAAAAATTCTTGACATATGAACCTTTGTAACACACGGATATTTTATGCATCCTTTCTCATGTGGGTTTTTGTAGTTAAGAATTTATAACAATGTTGTTGAGGGGCGTTCACTTTATGCTGTTATGAATAACTGGAACAGGTTATCTACAGGTTACTACCTTTCTCTAGACCGGAGTAAAGGTTTCAATTAATTAGATGGACACTATATAAGTTCCTATTGCTCAGGTGGAAATCGAGCCCACTGCTCCAGTTTTACAAAATGAATTAAAACCAAAACCGTAACTCAACTGTTGAGAGTATGGTTTCATTTTCTTCTAAATAAGTTGTTTGGTGTTATTTACATTTCCTGCTGTTAGAGCGATATGAGTCGTGATTATGGAATTGGTCTGCCATTGCTACCTTATATAACTTACATAAGTAAAGCTCTTATTTTAATATGAAAGGGAGTGCATACTTCCCTTTTCTTTTCCTTATACAGATCTGTCATATGGTTATAGCCCAATTATGTGCCCAATTTGCTTGACAGCCTCTCTTAGCATCTATGAGTTAATTATCTACGATTACATGCTTCCTGCAATTTGATGTTTTGTAGCCAACATTTTTGGCGTGTGGCTTAATGGAGCGGGATTAATCGGTTCTCCTCAATTACTATCAGGCTGTATTGAGGATGAGATGTTTATAACCCATTCTGAGAGTTATGTCTATTACTGTCAAATTCACAGGGTATTAAAAATTTTCATGAACCATTTGCACATATACAATAGAAAAGAGTTCAGAGAGTCATAGCCATCCGAAAATTAAGACGGGGTAACTTGGTTTATAATTCCCATTTCTTAAAACATTCATCAACCATATCTATCTATCTACTTAAATGTATATATGCTACAGAGGGTCTAATTTGTTTTGTACTCACCGCAAACTCGATACGTAAACGGTTTATATAAAGCTAAAGATGATGATTGATCAAACGGATCAATGGTCAGTATTTACTTAAGGGAAAAATGCATATTAATAAATATCTCCTTCATAAAAATCAGATGGGATAGCTTTATTTTGCTAACCTTGTTGGTAAAGTAATGCACAGTAATTGCTTTCCGAAAATGTTTTTCTAATTATAGTCCACTCTTACTCTTGCGGCATTCACTATTTTGTGAATTAAATCTGCCACCCAGCTATTATTCCATGTCTTATTTATGTAGGACTTTTTTGTGTAATATCGTCAAGTTATAAATCTGTTTTGAGTTTACGTAACCCTTGGGTGGCGGTTTTGGGAACTATAATTCATTTAGATTTATAGAATAATGCTTTTTACTTCCTTCTAAGAAGTAAACTTCAATGGAACTATCCGGTTTTGCCCCCCCCCTGAACCCATTTTGAAAAGTTTCGGTGTGATGTCTGTTTACGTATTTATGTACTTACATGACTCAGGCGAGACTTGCCTTAACATGTTGTAATTTTATATTTAGGACTGTTTTAACATTTAGTTGAACATGGGGGGTGTTCAATGGTCGAAAAAAATATAAAATTGCATATTTCTCCGTAACTCTTAGTGATACAGAAGAAGTCATGAGGTGTTCACAACAGATTTATTATCTTTTATTATGAAATCTGTTGTTTATGGTATTTCCAAATAAAGTAAAGATCCTCCTCCATGAGACATGCTAAATAACAGCTTGTACTATTGGTATATCATGCAAACTAAAAGCTAACGCACGAAGGACGACCGTGGCATTTTTTGCTAGTGAGTTAGGTTTAATTCATCTCACGCACTACTTCCCCAACAGTTTGGACTTTTGGTATCCACTGCATACCAATGGCTGTCTTTCCGAAAGCTATTGCATCATAGATTTGATCACCACACACTCTCCTATTCCAACTGCTCTATTACAATGCCGTTACAAGTAATCAAATAGTTATCTGTTTTAATTTTACAAATTAATGCCCAATTAGTTCATCTGAAGAAATATGTAATTAAATCTGGGATTTCATTATCTATCTATTCTTATTTGCATGAATAAGAACGTGTGTGTACTAAAGGCCTTTTATGTAGGTAAAACCTATATATAAAATTCTAATATAGTAAATGTCCAGGGGATATAGGTATAAGGATAACTATTATACTTTTTTTAAAAAAATTGACTAATGTATTATAATGGTCGACATACAAATTTCACCAAATTTATTTCTAGTTAGTCTTCTAAATGAAGAAAAGCTCGTCACTCAGGTGCAGTGTAAACTAAGCATATTTCCCATCTACCGGAATGACACCCATAGGATCCAAACTCCTGTTCTTCTCCCGATTTCACCATTAATATGAAAGACTACGAAAGTAAATAAATTACAATTTGATTGATATAATGATTGGATATCTTAAGTGTTTCGATGCAATGCATAATAACAGAGATTTAAAATTATAATAAATAATGGTTTTAATCTTCCTCGTACTGTATGTCCTAATTAGCCTAAGTTGCAAAAAGTGGACGTTAATAAATAATAATAATAATAATAATTAAAATGCTTCGCCACATATTTAACATCCCCAGAGCAAGAAAGAAAAGGAGCATTTAAGAAACATTATATAGGTCAACTTTGAGAAATAGTAATATTTGCAGAAACTATGATCTCCTTCACCAGATTCGTCAATGACATGAGAACTCAGTAAAACTATACTTAATCAGAGCTAATTCCAAGAGCTATTACATAAATTCATGGGTTTCTGCAGTCATGTTTCACATCTTGATTACTTACCTTATGCTTTCACGGGAATAGTAATAGCCTCTTACTCAATGACTTAAATTTTAATAACTCGTAGAGTGTACAAGTACTATGAATAATTTGGTTCTTGAATTAATACCGTATTACGCAATATATCAAGATACGTGCTGATTAATCCTACACCATAAAATATTATAAAAGTAAAGGATAATAATTTTTATATTTGATAATTGGTATTTTATTAAAGCTCCTGATAAATATATATATGATAATTATATGAGGACAGAAAAGACAATATAGAAGGTCTTTAAGTTTTAGATGTGACGCAAATCGCAGGATACACATAGAATGCATTTAGGTGGTAATTGCAAAGCATGTCGTAGGATAAATGTAGAAGGTCTTTAAGTTTTAGATGTGACGCAAATCGCAGGATACACGTAGAATGCATTTAGGTGGTAATTGCAAAGCATGTCGTAGGATAAATGTAGAAGGTCTTTAAGTTTTAGATGTGACGCATATAGCAGGATACACGTAGAATGCATTTAGGTGGTAATTGCAAAGCATGTCTTAGGATAAATGTAGAAGGTCTTTAAGTTTTAGATGTGACGCATATAGCAGAATACACGTAGAATGCATTTAGGTGGTAATTGCAAAGCATGTCTTAGGATAAATGTAAAAGGTCTTTAAGTTTTAGATGTGATGCATATCACTGGATACACGTAGAATGTCATTAGATAGTAAGCGCAACGCATATCGCAGGATGCATGTAGAAGGTCTTTACGTTTTAGATGCAACGCAAATCGCAGGATACTTGTAGAATGTCTTTAGGTGGTAAGTGCTACGTATGTCGTAGGATAACATGTAGAAGGTATTTAAGAGTTAAATGCGACGCATATCAAAGGTTAAATGTAGAGGGTCTTTAAGAGCAAAATACGATACATTTCGCAGGATACACGTAGAAGGTCTTCAGGTTGTAGAGAGGACGTATGTGAGGGATATGTTTAGAAGGTCTTTAAGTGTTAGATCGACGCATATCGCAGGATAAGTGCATAATGTCTTTAGATGGTAAGTGTGACGCATATTGCAAAATACATGTAGACGGCCTTTAAGTGTTAAATGCGAAGCATATCGCGGGATCTATTTATAATGTTTTCAAGTTGTAGAGAGGACGCAAGTCGCACCATACGTGTAGGAGATGTTTAGGTGGTAGATAGGACCCATGTGAAGCATATTTGTAGAAATTCTTTAGGAGGTAAGAGAAACGCATGTCTCAGGATACATGCAGAAGGTCTTTTGTTGCTAAGTGCTATAAAAGTCGTAGGTAAGATAGATCCTGATGGTCAAACCGTAAAGCAGTGGACTTGGCGTCCTTCATAGATTTGGGAAATTCACGTTTACAAGATAGTTTGGAGTAACGCTGTTTCTAGCTAACGGTTGGGGACGAGAGTGAGCCAGTAAACTGTTTTTACTTTGGTATATAAATAGAGACGTCCGTCTCTCAGAGGATGAGTTCCATACACCATGCAGCTTTCTAATAGGACGGAGACAATCAGATTACCTGTGCTCACAACCTATTTCCCATTTCTCACTTATATATACGCCGTTTTAAATGAGGCCGGGCATGAGATATTTAATGATGTAATAGAAAATTGGAATGTATAGTAATAAGTGTTATCTGAAAAAAACAAACAAATAACGCCATCCAATTTTTGTCATTAACGAATTTTATCTTTAGGCGTACATGAAACATAAAAATATCAATTTAGAAGGAAAGAAACAAAAATTAGGACCTCCCGAGAGTTGCCAGAATACATTATTAATATGTGTATGTTAACATACATATATATCTACCTTTTACAGTCTCTTATATTCTCATAAACATTGTAAGGTGTTTTTGAAAAATAAATACGACTTCAATTACAAGTGAATTAAGATACAAAATGATTAAAAAAAATCGCGGCGACGGAAATAATTATTTGAAAAAATAAGACTTAACAACCGCCAATTACTTCGTTCTTGACATTGAAAATGCAAATGATATTGTAACAGTTATGTAACATAAATAGCTTAAACATTGCATCTTTGTGTCTCATGCACGATAACAACACAAACTGTAGTAGTTAAGACCGTGTTTGTCAAGAATATAAATAATACTAGTAATAATATATTAGTACTGACAGCCGATATCCTCAAAGACTACAATATAGTGACTATAATAACTCCATGCATTTCATATACTTAAAAAAAATTATTATTATTAATGTTAAATACACACTAAATAGTCCTGCATTTAGGCATAAAATGAGCCCAGGGGTTGACCATTCTTGAATCAAATCGATTTTTCAACTCATGTAAATTCAGGGGACTTTTATTCGTAAGCTAATAGGATTATGAATAAGCCTTGATTATCACTGTTAATAATATTATAATCTCCATTTATTATTTAGTAATTATTATTTAATAACGTCCGTTTTTGTGCTATGGCTAATTGGAACGAGTTATCTACAGGCCACCACCCTTTTCCAGCCAGGACGAGACTAAAGACTTTATTTAATGAGTTCGTCACTAAATAAATTCCTATTTGCCCAGACGGGAATAGAACTCGCCACTCTAGGTTTATCATGTGAGATTTAGGACAACGCATGAACTCATACGGCTAACCCCCATCCCCACCTATCATCAGTTAATGAGTTTATTTATAAGGATTATACTCTTCTGAAAGTGATCAAATTTTAAATAAGAAAGAAGAAACTTATGAAAAATTGCATATTACAGTTCAACTTCACAAGAATGCTCCATTATGATGAGTAGAATATATTTAATACTGAATCATTGAGAAAATTGGTCTTTCACCCATAGATATGGGGCTCACATTATTTATCCCTCAAATTATGAAACATGGAATGATTCAATGAACCCTAAAATGTTATCTTTGTCAATATAAGTGTTATATTAGAGCTGTCTACAAGCTGATGTAAGAAAACGTAAAAATAAAAAATAGTTCCACTTTTGAGTTATTGGTCAAAGCCCGCAAATTGAGGTCTTTAGTGAACCAGCAAGTCACTGAGAAACTCGGAGAAGCAGAAGAATGGTGGCATCACTGTTGTTGACAAGGCATTCCCTTTATTATAAGCCATCAATTTGTTTGCAGGCTCTTTTTACTTTAAATGGTAACAACGTATTTACCATTTTTTAAATTGAATTTAGTGAGAAAAGTGATAGGTTTGGCGCCCTCTTTAATTCCAACTATAATTACAGGAATATGGATTGATTGTAGAAAAAACTATACTATAATAATAATCTTGGACAAGTTTGAGTCGTCCGATTGTCATAGGACGTAGGTGAACTCACTAAACATACCCCAAGCTGGTCAAGCAACTCTAAACAGAACATTAATTTGATATACGTATATATGATTAAAGTCTCATTTATTAATTGCCATCGATTTCTAGCCAAGGTTATTTGGTTATAAAATAAAATGTGTAACGCCCATGCAGGCTAGACCATGTACACATCGAAGCACGGTGCTGCCAGTGCCAATTAGCGGAAGTCTTGTGAGTAAAGGAGCCTAACATGTCCGTCGGGATGAAAGGACAAGATTATTCTGTAGACATGCTGGGCAACTGGTACACCTTGAAACTGCTGTCTCCTCCACGGCTACAATGATGCCTAGCAGTCTACAAGAGAAAGATGCATGTTAGTTAAAACAGGGCTTATCAACGCTTCCTAAGCAAAACTTTGTAAAACAGATATGTAGCTCCAACGATTTATATACCTATATATATATATATATATATATATATATATATATATATATATATATATATATATAATTTTACTAGCAGACTAACATTGTAATGAGGTTTTATAAGGAGATATGATACGCTACAGGGAGATCATTATGCACAATTGCAACAGTTTATTAGTTGCTTAAGTACGTCGAAAAGTCTCGTGGATCGAGTTTACTAGGTGTTGGATACAATGTTTCAAGCCACATGGTTACTATAATAATAAATAGTGGCTATTGTAAATAATTTATATATATATATTAAAGGGCGATGATAACCTGGTAGTTTATCGCCCTAAAACCTTACGAAACAAACAAACAAATAATTGCTGGTATACCTGTGAGTCGTAATAAATTTGATGAAGTGTAAATAATCATTATAACCTATAATTACAGATTATTTTCGACCACGACAATAACACAAGACCTAAGTTATTTCAGTGATAGTGATTCTTTCTCTGTCTGTTTTCATTGGCCTATTTCCATCGCTAATCTTGTAGTCCTTAGGTAAAGGGAAACCTAAGTGTTATATGAGTTTTACTGTATTGTCTTAATTTACTATATAACTCACTTGATTGTTGATGAAAAACATTTTCTAATGAAATTATATTTTTTCATCAAGTGATAAAGAATAAATAAAAGTATATTACAATAAAAAAAATGACGAATCTATCAAAAGGAAAAAATCAGAAAACTTTCGCCTCTTTTCACGAACGTACCATAATATTTATTAAGACCAAATGAATAGTTTAAAATTTGACTGTTGAAGGCCATTTTTTATTTATGGTAGTGAAACATTGACCGCCACCAAGGAAAAACTCGGGGGTCCGTACTGAGTATGAGCTCATAGAAAGATTACAGAGTAGTATAGATAAAATATCAGAATAAATAGGACCAAAAAGCCGAAAATAAAAATGTTATACGCAGTCTATCCCAAAAAATGTAATGTACAGGAAGAGATGAAAAAAAAAAAAAAAAAAAAGCAGTCCCAGGCAGAATTTTTTGAAGAACTTGTTGATGCTAGAGATCTATAATTGAGGGACTGAGTGGCACACTTTAGTGGCTTCGCGCAATTAAAGTGTTAAGACCTTTTGTTCAAAATCAATGACAGTAGCTCCCAAGAATATGATTTTCTTTTTATGTCCAGCATACATTTAACTATTTATTTGTCATGAAACAGACATTTTTTTTTCAATAATTTAAGTATGAACTTCGAAGTTAATAACTGAAATATTACAATAATAATAATGGTTATTTTAATAAAATGTATTTATTAAGGTCCACATTATGAAACTATGGCTAATTGGGACGAGTTATCGACAGGTCACCACCCTTTCCTAGCCAGGCTGGGACTAAGGATTTTATTTAATGAGTTCGTCACTAAATAAATTCCTATTTGCCCAGACGGGAATAGATCTCGCCACTCTAGGTTTATCATATGAGATTTAGGCCAACGCATTAACTCATATGGCTAACCTGAGCCCCGATTATTTCGATAGTGTACTCCTAAAACAAACCAGAAAGTAAATACTATTCACTCCTAAAACAAAGCAGAAAGTAAAACTTCCTACTCCGTTAAACATTAGGCACATTGTCCGGAATTCCATCTTTTCCTCTTGGAATCTACAGCCAGTCTGGAATTAATAATAATTATTGTAGAGGTAGTCTCGTGACTAGCCGCTTCACCTCCCTCAAGTATTATTGATTAATCGTGCTCACCTGCTCACCTTGACTCGCTCTAACCTCTTTATGGCTATTCTTCAATATCAAATCACTATAGAAAAATAAAACGAATAATTTTTTCATAGTCCAGGATAACAGTATTTTACACTTTTTCCCCTCTTTTACCAAGAATTATATGTTATAACATCTTGACAAAATCGTGAGCCCAGACATCCACAAAGAAGGTAATTGGAGGGGATTCATAATAAGGGTCAAGGATACAACTTCTAAATCCATCTTAAAGCTGCCTATTAGGGGATCATATTTAAAGACTTGTATGACAACTTTAAAACATCCATTAAACCGTAAATCATCGTCACTTCAGTATAACGTTAGACATTTTCATAAATTCTTTAATTAATAAAATTACAACCAAATATAGAATCTTTATAAATTAATGCTGGAGTTTATAATATTATGGCATCCCCTTTAATTAAAGTATTAGAATGCTAAATTATTCACCTCATTAAATATACACAATATAATATGATTCATAAATGCTATTATTTTAATCAGTACTTTCACCAACACAAGTTACTTAACACAGTTACATGGTGCTCACATGCTATGCAAGCATTATAAATAATAGGAAATTAAAAAAAAAAAATAAAAAAAAAAAACTTACATTAAAGAAAACAATGTATTAGCCGTATACTTAGTATGTTGTTTTGCTTAATTTGTTATTTTATAAAAATAAAAATAAAATAGTGTAGTCAATTAATGTTTTTACTAGAGAACCACTGTAACATCGTGCGCAGTCAATAAGTTGAAAATTGATTTTATTTAAATTTCAATATATTTATTTTGAATGTTTATTCCTCTATATATTGTTTCAATAAATTGAAAAAGGCGGCTACTAAACAACAATTTAATTTACTTTATATATTTCCTTTAAAAACAATTCAGTCATCGTATCTTTTTTCCAAGGCCCCAATGTTTAATAAAAGAGAGAGTCGCCCTTCACGGTATAGAAAGGTTGTTGTATTTCTTGCTCCCAAAGTAGACCCAACACTAATCGTCTATAAAACTCAGTTAACGGCAATTTCAGTATTGATAGTTTATTAAAATTGTTTTAAGAGTTTACCACACATACGCCGAAGGAAGCCTGAATTAAACGTTAGCTATTTAATGCTTGTAACGTTTTTGAAAATATACCGCCTGATCTTTGGGAATGTAATAATAGCTGCAGTGAATGTCTTAATAGTTTTTTTGGTAATATAAATACGTATATATGCTAATCTAAGCAACTGCTTTTTGATGAACTTTTTTTTTTCAATCAAAGTTATTTCTTTAACATAATTTAGTCCAAATGACTAATTCGTGATCGTGACACGCACCCTATTGATAAGTTGAGTTCATTCAAGAGCATGTTCCAAGATGATTCCTTGACACTATTAATGACATATTTACATTCATGAGAGGTACGGCATTGACTATTTATCTCCTATCGTACTGAGCCTAAGCCCATCTCGTTGCTTAGCTAATCGACGGCCATTTCATTTATAATAGGCTAATTCGAAAATGCAAAATACCCCCACTGCTAAAAGTCGGGCTGAAAAATGTTAAGGAACCATTCTAGTCGATACGTTGATGGTCTACAATTGTAGTTATATATATTTTTGTTCGTAACACAAATATTATGTGAGTTTTTCTTGTTTTCTGCCTTCAGTAAACCACCACTTCTATTCATCGGATTATTTTTATTTATAACAGATGGTGACATAAGATTAGAAATGTGCCATACCAGCAAGTGGAAAATCTACTTAGTTTACGCAGCCCCTGCGTGACGGTCGAATATTTGATAAATATAGTTATATGCATGGAAAAAAATTAGGTTCACCTAACAAGTGTCGTCACGACTTAACTGGTTAGACGTTATTCAAAAGAGTTGCTGCTCTTTTACATTAAATGGATTCTCTTATACTTCATTCCCAACTCAACTGAACGCCAGTCAGTGCAAAACAATTTTATGATTACAAAAATATTGTCTTTATAATTAAAAAAAAAATTAAGGAACTGGAATGAAACAACTTAATTTAATTATTAAAAAAAATTGGTCGTCATAGTTACGGAGCTCTATATAATAAATTTAAACAATTGAAGAGAGAGCAAATAGTAGTATACTTTGTGAGAGAATTCTTCAAGATGTCCACCAATACAAAAATTCTGAGTTTGTGTTCCCACACTTTAGAGGTTTACGGCTATCAGAAGGCTTATAGAACCTTGGCACACTAAATGCATTCGAGCTACAATGAGTTAGCTATTATTAGTTTCCGGCTAAATCTCTTTCCTGCGTAGAATGGTATTGCTTTAAGGCCAACCATTTAAACTTGAAATCGAACAAGTACCTCCCGAAATCGAAATTCCCAAAGGGACTAAGTCAGGTAGTTCTTTTTATTATAGATTTCTTGAAACTTTTATGTTGGTTTATAATAATTATAATAAATCATATCTATTTGAAATATAAATTCCCGACCCATTTATAAATTAAATAATAACACACAAAATTATTTTTTTTAAATATATATATATAGACTGGGACTTGTGTAGTCCTTGTGTTTAGATCTCCCTTTCCATTCATATACAAATACTTGTATATGATAGTTAAGTTAGAATTTCATTCAGTAGATTGGTTCCGCCAGTAATACTATTATCAAACCTGTCGGAAGATAATTAAGTTAATTATGATAAATTATTGAAATAGTGTTTCATTTACAATTTTTAATAAATGCATTTACGTTTTAATGGATAAAATTGATGTATATGTAGAACATTTTCTATTAAAACAATGTAAGCTACTCTCTTCCTTCCGCAATTCAACTTATCTGACCCAATATTTAGATCTTTTAAATCAAATGATATACGTTGATTACTCAATGATAGGTAGAGATTCGCATTTTACATTACATAAATTTGTTTTTTTTTCACTTCTCCTTAAGTTTCTTTTTAATAGTTATTGTATCCTATTAAATATAATTTGCTCTTCCTTCTAATCGCTAACATTGTTTTCAATAAGGGTGCATGTACTGCTTTCAGCTAAAATCTTTGTTAATTGGGCTATTTTATACTTAATAGTGTGTCGTTCCATTATGTAATTCAATTTAGCAGAACGTACTCTTTGAATTCAAAAATAAGTATTGTATGAAATCAAGAAAAATAATAATAATAAATGTTTTGCCGTAAATTAAAATGTGCCTAATAATTCTTTTTTTAATTAATTAAAGGCCGTTTTTTTTTCATTCAGTCGAAATGGTGATAAGTGTGGTCGTTGTCTCTATGGATCGAATATTATTAAATTTTGAGTTTCTCAAGATAGATAAAGTAGATAGTGTCATCAAATTTTAAGCTAGGTGGTTTAATAGATCTGTTACGGTTACCATTCCCGTTGGTGGAAACCGTCATAAGGGCTGATGATGGAGTAGTTTCGTTGCGAGAGCATCATCTTCAAGCCCATCAAAAGTTGATAGACCAGGACTCTCGCGAATTACTAGTGTACCAAAATTCATATTTTCAGATATGGCTGTTAGTTCCTCAGGCGCAAAGAAGTGTCTTGTAATATTACTCTTTTTTTTGGTACTGATCTGATTATTTAAATTAATTTAAAAATAAAAGCAAAAACAAATAGGCCTACAATATGAATGAGTTAGAGAATAATTTGAAATTTCGTTTATGCAGATTTATTTCTATATATAATTAAGTTCAAAAAAAATTCAAAAGTACCTACAATTGTGATGCAATAATAACATCAAGAAAAGAAGGAGAAATGTTAATTTTATGAAATTAGTATTTAGCTAGTTTAGCGTTGACATAATTTAAAAATATTTCTTTTCTTTTTTTCAGGTAATTTACTGCATTCTTCCAAATAATTCTATGAATCGACTTTAGAGGTAAGAATATTGTTATGTTTTAATTGAAAATATTAGCCAAACCATTTCAGTAATGAAAATTTCATTTTTCACGTCATATCAACTTGAAGGATGTGAAAACTATTCCATATCACTGACAGCGTTATAGCAAGTGGGGCCACCACAAGATTTTTCATGGAGCCTCCATATCACAAAACACTTATCTATATTGGCCGTTAACAGTTGTGAATAGCACAGGAACCCAGGTGCATTCTCTTAGGTTTCGACCTCATTTTTATAACTGTTAAGAGCACTGTTATAGGAATTTAATAAATATCAATTAATTAATCAATATTGATTATTTATTTACAATTATCTTAATGATCATAAAATGTTTCTTCAAACTTTGTGCTCTGTAAACCTGTTAAAATAATCCCTTCATCACTTGGTCATCTTGCCTTTTAAAATATGAGAAACATTTTTTCAAATGTCGATCTTTGCTTAATGTTCGCTCGTTTAATGTCGGTACATATTCTTAAAATTCGTTAGGTATAGATAATTAAGGGATAAGGTTAGCCTTGTGAGTTAAAGCGTTGGTTTTAATCTCACATGGTAAACCTAGAGCGACGAGGTCGAATCCTGCCTGGGCAATAGAAATTTATTTAGTGGGGAACTCATTAAATAAAATGCTTATTCCCTTCCTGGCTAGAAAAGGGTGGTAACCTGTAGATAACCCGTCCCATTTAGGCGTAGTTGCAAAAATTGGACGATAATAATTAATAATAATATAGATAATTAATAACATGGTATTTAAGCAAGCCATATGTATTAAGCCAGGGTTTATATGTAATGGCGGAATTACCAAACAAAGTCATAGTCTATCTCTGACTAGTAAAGTGAGACTATTATGAATTAATGTTAGGAATAAATGGTTTAATGTCTTGAGAAAATATATTTTTTAGAATTTAATGTATTTTTTTTTCCTTGTTCTTATGTTTCAACATTTGAATTTTCATCGCAATTCTTTCCTAGTACATTGGCGAAAAAATTGCTTCAAATACTTTCTAAAAATCAGGTGTTTCTAGACCTGAAGTATTGAGGAAAAGTTCTAATTGTTTAATTCTTAAGTTTCACATAAGGCCATAGGAGAATAAGGAAAACCTATAACCAGAGGGTTCACTGGTTATTCAATCAGAATTTAGGGTATATTTCTTTGTTCCATGGATCAGCTAAATGCACGCTTGTCATCCTGCGAGTCTATATTCCTCTTCATGGAGGGGCCAGTAATACAAAATGAGAACAACCCTATGAATTACATCTTATTTTATTTGATAAAGTATACTCTTCACCACACTCCCCGTTTATTGTTGCAACCTTATAATAATAAAGTTTATATGTTGCAATCCTGTTACAAGTTTATAAATTGGTTGATGGAAAAGTTCATCCCCTTCAGCTTTTGCTGCAGACACTGTCCAAATAGTGAGTCTTCAAATGAAATAGTCTTCTGTTAATAATAATGCTGTGTACCAATCCGGTTCCAGAACTCGCCAATTACACTACAAATTTATAATTACCAAATACGTCGCTCCTCGAGTAAAGGAGCCCATTACCTTTTCGAAATGTCTCTTGCAATAGTGACATATCAAGTTGCTGGCGTTACGAAAGAAGAAACGACTTGAGCTGCAAATGGCTTATGCGCAAAATACTACCTCATCCTCATTTATCAACTTTCACACCTCAGTTAAGACTTTTTTCATGAAATACTAAATTGTTTAGCTTTATTTCGTTAGGGTTTCTTTGCTAAAAAGAATTAATATTAGGGAGGAATGTTGACGTTGGAAAATATAAAAAAGACCGTCTTACGGTAAAAACTTTGAAATATGTAATTTCACTAAATATATTTTTACTTTTAAGTTTCCTGAGGTCTGAATTAAACTATAAAAGGTCATGTAAAGAAATAAATTAGACCTCCTAATAAAACATTCAGTGAGCAATTTTTTTATTGTTTTTTGCAGATTTCCCTTAAGGGAAATCTGCTATTGAGGTCGTACTCATGGCGCGATTTTCGAACTTTTTCTTCAAATGTCCATCGAGCCTACCCCGGAGATGACGAAAATGAGGTCCGTTCAAAACTGTGTATATATAGTATATATATATATATATATATATATTTATATATATATATATATATATATATATATATATATATATATATACATTTGTCTGTTGCCGCTCTAGCGGTCACAATTTTTCTCTTATCATTAACAAACTTGATATACAATCGTTTTATACAAAAAGAAAGATCAAGTTCGTTAACGGTTGAAATTGGAACAATGAGAGGGGTGGGGTTATAGGGGAAGAATTTCGAAAATCCTTATATCTCCGTTATTATGCGTCGGATTGAAAAATCGTAGAAAACCAATCTTATTGCAAATTTAATGTTCTATAAATTGTGCTATGCACATATTTTCACTATCTTGATTATTAACTGAGATATTTGCATGAATTTAGTTTTCGGTCTTCAGTAAAGTCCCACTCCTACTCATCTCATATTAACAATATTCTATTACGTTATGAAGCACTTTAGTTGAAGTTTAATACCAAATATTGTTCTCATTAAACATGTTTTGAGATAAATGCAAATACGTGGCGCACGTGGGAAATCTGCTTAGTTAACGCAGCCTCTGCGTGAAGGACTTTCTTTTAAATCAAGGATTATCTGAGAGCCATGACGTTTGTACTAGAATTCTGTCAATGAACTAATTGTACATAAGTTATTTCTCAATATCCATGCACTAACTATTTATATTATAAAATATAAATAACATTTGTAAATCGTGGTAATTATTATTAAAAATAATGTAATAGTAGGAATTTTAACTTCCATTAAAAATGATCAAATGACTCAAATTAATGACAGTTAGTTGAGTTAATTAATAGAAAGTTTGTATGGGGGGAGAGAGGTTTTGTTATATTGACAAACCAGAAGCTCGGATGATTTTTTTTTTTTAGATGGCTACGTCTTCTTCTAAACGCGATAAATTACTTTTTTTGTTTAAAAAATCTTGCGATTTATAACTAGCTTAAACAGTAAGTTGATTCATACTTGAAAAATTTAATGTACCCCCGAATAGTTAGTTTACCGTATCACTAATTTATCATCAGTCTCCATGCTATTGAAATCAGTTCCTGAACAACTTACATACATTCTACAAATTGCTGCCAATAGTAAAAAAAAAAAAGAAAAAAAAAGCTTCTGTTATTCTTTCATTCGTTTTTCACTTACGCATCATAAATCAATAAGTAGTTAGTATTGACTTAGTAAAACTATAGCCTTTTCCGGATATTTTATTTTTCTTTGTTATTTGTCACAGCATACTCTAAATAGCTAAATAAATAACTATTATTCTGTGGAATCATTATAAAATGCCTTGGGACCGACCACAGCTATTTTTCATTACCTATCTTTCTTACGACATCTCCTCCTTTTGGCCTGGAAAAAACTTGATAAAATCATCTATGGAAGAATCGAGTTTAATAAAATTTCTTTTCAACATTTAAGCGTCATAAAATTGTTAAAACATAATATAATTTTGGAGCTATTGTTTTATGCGTACATGTTGCTGAAACGCTGATATTGACGATAAAAATGTGATTGTCATTCACACTTTACTGAGAAAATAAAGAACTTTTATCAAGACCTTTGTTCCAAAATTACAAATAAGAAAGAAATCTCAGGCAAGCCATGCGAATTAAGATGTAGACCTAGGGTTATGGATTCAATTTCGCCTTAGGAAATATGAATTTATTAGCAATTCAGTTTAAAGCGCACCTAATTCTGCACAAAGGTACAACTACTGACTAAGGAGGTAATTTACTTATTTAGTTTCATTCAATTTTGTTCGGTCATTTTGGCATGAAAATATTAGAAACAACAAAACAAACCTCTAAACCAAAATGTTTATTTTCTTTGAAATGGTAATGCAACGTATACTTCTCGCAACATCAAAGTGCAATCAGATATATATATATATATATATATATATATATATATATAGAGAGAGAGAGAGAGAGAGAGAGAGAGAGAGAGAGAGAGAGAGAGAGAGACAGAAACACATGTTCAAATTTCTTTAACGGCATATCAAGAAGGAGGCCACATTTGTGTTATTATTAAAATATAATGTAAAAATAGCTTGGCGAGTTTGATTTTTGCCTGGGCAACAGGCATTTATTTAGTGACGAACTCATTAAATAAAATCCTTAGTCCCACTCGGGAGAGAAAAGATTGATAACATGTGGATTGAACCCAATTGAAGAATCACATAGAAAAATTAGAAGCACAAAGTGGGCGTTGATAAATCTAATTTGACAGGTGAAGAGTCAGCAATAATTAACTAATAATTTTAGCCAATAACTATGCTATGATATTGAATATATTACCCCTAAAAATGAATGAAATTGAAATCGAGAAAGTGTTTCCTCGCATTAGTCTGGCCAACTGAAATGAATCATCTATAACGAATCAATTGAACACAACAAAGGTAATCGCTCTGAGTTAGCCATGTTATACAAGTACTGAGGACTGGAATAGTTGCTTTCCTTTGACCTACTCCATTTCCATACAAAATTAAAAGTAATACTGAATAATGCAACAAAATTAAACTTAACAGAACAATAGTTTTTGATTGTCTTACACATTTCCCCCGCCCCTTTATAGTAGTGACATTTTCTCGAAAAATACATACTTTTGACTCCAAATGAACGTATTGTACTAAGAAATAAAAGCTCTACTGATTGCAGCATCCTTTAAAGAATACCTTAAGAATAAAAGCTTTAAATCAAACCACCATTAAGGGTTCTTTAGTTTGTAATGTTAATAATAACTGTGAAATAAAAGGAAACATTCTTTCCTTGTTCCAAGTAATAGAAGAATTGTAATCGGGAAATATTCGGTTTTCATTTGAATTATCCGTTTGACCTCTCTGAGCACAATATTTTTGGTGTGTCATCAGTTCGCATATACTCAGACGAATCTCACAAAACTCGAACGCAACTAGTCTTAGAATATTGTAATTTCCTCGGAATCTTGTAGCTTATATTAATGCACCTCTCCTGATCCCAATGTCTTATGGGGAGGGGGGGGGGGGTTAGTGGTTTGCGAAAGCGAGTTAAAGATATATAAACATAAGCGAGTTTAAGATGTATAAATGCTTTTCTACCGTTTTTCGATCATAGGAGTCTTTCAAATGAAATCAATTTAAATTAAGTGAAACCAAACATTTTAGTAACTGTGGAATTTTGTTTAATGAAATATAAGGACTACCAAGGTCAAAATGAGGAACCGCGCCAGATCTTTTTTAAATTAAAAATATGAAAAATGAATAATTTAAAATACTACTAATGAAATAAATTAATTAAAAACGTTGATACTCGTTATTTAAAAAGAAAATCATAAATTTAATATTGTATTCCTATAACAACTAGAAAGTAACTGAGGATCAATAAGCTCAGACATGTTTGCAGTAGCCCCTGTTTGGTATCTATTTCTACAAATGTATACAGCTGTGAAATTATGACCAACAATATATATATATATATATATATATATATATATATATATAAAATGAATAAGAAATTTGTTTTTACTATCTAGAGGCATTAGAATGAAAATTGCATCTCCTTAAAAGAATTTTAATTAGCTAAAATGACCTATTTGTTATGTTCTTCTTATATGTGCATAGACTACTCCACAATAAATTATTAATATTAATTAATTACTATTATTTAAATGATTAATTTCATTTATTCAGGCAACAATTAATTTTTTTTCATTTACTTAAAAAAGTAATAATTAAATAAAAATAATTAATTTTTTTAAATATATTATGTTATTCTCTCCATATAATTTCGGAATGGTAAATTATGAAAAACGTCTTTAGCTACCAAATTGTAATATTTGATTAAACGAACAAATCTTTTTTCAAAGGATTACAGATAACGGCTCAACAACTAGAAGAAAGTAGTTAGAGCTATCTGATGATGAGCGTTCTCAATCTCACCCTTAATTAAGCAGATCAATTATCTTCAGCAGAAAGATGGACAAAGATAAATCCTATAGAAGACAGTCTGATTAGAAGGAAAATGACAATATTTAAATACCTAATTAATCAACTAATCTGCCATACAGATTGGCCCTAATAATAAACCATTCTTCTGATACTATCTAAATTCAAACTTTCCCCGGATAGGTGCATGAGATTCTTCCAACCCCCTCTGCAACATTTTAGCAGATTTCCTCTAAGGGAAATCAGCTATTGAGGTCGTACTCATGACGCAAGTTTCGAAAAATTTCTTCAAATGTCCATCGATCCTACCCAGGAGATGACGAAAATGAGGTCCGTTCAAAATTATATATATATATATATATATTTGTTTGTTAACGCTCTAGCGGTCGCAATTTTTGTTTGATCGTTACGAAACTCGATATTTAACCGTTTTATGTAAAAAGACAGATCAAGTTCGTTAATGACTGAAATCGTACCAGAGGGAGGGGGGGGGGTTTAGAGGGGGTATTTTCGAAATATCTCCGTTATTATGCATCGGATCGAAAAATTGTATAGAACCAATCCTATTGCAAATTAAATTTAATATAAATATTGTTATATACACTTATTCTCTATCTTGAATATTAACCGAGATATTTGCATTTTTATGAAGTCTGTGGTCGGGTGTTGTTCGGGTTAGTTCGGCCGTTTTCGTAAGTTGGCTCTGGCGGAAGCTTCTAACCTAACCTGTAGTTTCTAACCTTACCTAACCTTCTTTACTTTGTGAGATTTATGCAAATACGTGCTGTTCATCCGCCCCTCCCCCTTCTTTAGTTCTTGGACTACTAAAATTTGAGTTATTAAAATATAAATTGTTCTTACAACTCAGAAGCCGTTTCACTTGGGAGTTTATTAAAATTTACTGAAAGATTTCTCATTACCGTTTGTGTTTACTTATGGTGGTGTTGTGTTACCAGTATGCAGATTTCTCTATTGCTAAACTTCACATAGGAAATCTGCTTAGTTTACGCAGCCCCTGCGTGACGGACTTTTTTCTTAATATGTGTACAACTACGGCGTCCTAGTGTTGAATGTGATTGTTTTCACCTTATAATTTCTATAAATATCACAGGCCACGTGGTTTATTTTTCTATAACTGCATATATAACTTGAGGCATGTTTAGGAGATAGCTCTCTTTGTTGGAATACTTATTTAAAGCATTCCTCATCACACTTAGACTATGTGCCAACTATTTTTTAAAATTAGGAGTTTGGAAGTCTGCGGTTTGTTTTATTTTGAAATATTATTTTATTTATATTATAATGTTGTTTGGTTATAGCACACATATTAGGACTTAATTTATTCCCCAGTCCCATAATTTCTAACATTTCTTTTTTAATTTCAGCAGTTTCTCCATCCATTCGTCTGTTATAGATATCGTTTTATCATGCTCATATAATTTCGTCAAGAAAACATAGCTCTCTACTTTTAGATGTTGGCTTATTCCTCTTTAAATATTTGCTAAAGGTTTAGTTATCAACGTCAAAAATATTAGCGAAAACGTCGCAACGTGTTTAGTGTTCTCCCATTTGCCTCGTCCGGCAACATTTAAAAATTTGACTGCTAATGAAGTTATAGGAGAATATTATGCCGAAAATATATATATTTTTAAATATAGGGAATATGTGTGAGAGAAAAAAAAAGGCATTGATATTTTCCCGAATTCTAGCTTCTTCTAATTTGATCAAATTAGTTATTCCAGCTAACAAGATGTTTCACAAAATATCAAAGATTTGTGTATGATTTTAGAAAAGTTTCATTTTAACACACTTCTCAATATACAGACCCGTACATTGCTATGGCAGAGGCTGAGTAACTTACATAAATTATTTTTTGTTTCTCCGTTTATAAATATACCAGCAATACTCTATTTTGACATATTCATTTATACAAATAATTCCCTCAGGTGAACCTGAAATTCTATTCTCTATTTATAGAGGATATTAAATTTGGAGCTTGAGCTGCCCAAATATTAAGATATTTTCCCTACGAGAAATTAGCTATTGGGGTTGTATTCATGACGCAACTTTGATCCAATTTTTTTAAAATGTGAATCCCTCCTACTTAGAGGATGAGCCGTTCAAATTTATATATATCTATCTGTTATCACTGTAGCAGTTCTTTTTTTGTTTGATCGTTAGCAAAGTTTTAAATATTTAAGTGTTTTACGTAAAGACAAATGTCAAATTCAAGGAAATTGAATATGTTAGCGTTATTATTTGTCAGATTGAAAGATTCTAAATAAACATAAATATTATCCTAAATATGTTTTATCAATCTATGAGAAAGTGGAGCGGGTGACTTAAAACAGCACTTCTCTTGCAATATTATAAGAAGCAGTAACTGAAGCATAAAGGATTGTATTCTTACTTGAATATAATTATTGAAAATAAAATAAAAATCTGTAAAAGCTTTCTATTTGTTGTTCCCTTTGTTTATCCATGCATAATATGTAGTTATATTCCGAATAAGCAATGCATTCATTCGTTACGAATTTAACATTTTCATCATTTACATAATGTAGAAAATTTATCAGTTATATAATATACAAGAATATGTAAATTTTGTTTACTAATTAAAATTTAATAATTTGTGCTCGTATAATTAATTCCTACTAACTGCTCATACCAGGAAATTGTATTTGTGTTGATTCCTGGGCAGATTTAATGAATGCTACGCACTGTTAATAATGGTAAAAGAAAACTTTTTTTTTTTTTAAAAATCGTCACTCCCGAAGTTTTATTTTTAAGTTTCTAACACTTATTCTTAACGTCGATAATAACGACAATGATATGTGAACTAAATTAACTCATATCTCATTGGAGCGATTTGAAGCCATTACGTAAGTACCTTGCTAATAGTAATCAACCAGGTTACTTCCTTTACTACTGTACAGAGAGATTCATCATTTCTCTTATTTATTTTATGTTTTGACTAAGAAGTAACTATATACTGCAACGGAACCTTGTGATGTTTTAAAACACAATTTACGATTTATAGTATGTTTATACATAAACGAAGCCGTACATTAATATTTGTTTTATTATTTTTCAAAGCTGACCCCCTTAATTTTAGTTCTTCAGTACATCACATTGAACGTGGACACTTTTGCCGTTGTCGTGAAAGTGTAAAGACGTTGTGTAAACTTGTATACAATTAACTAATGGCGGCGAGGTGACCTGGGAAACAGTATAATGACAAAAGTAGCGTGCAACATAATATTACTGGAGGTGATGAGCAACTCCTTGCAAGTCAGGGCCCGTGACCGAGGTACCGCTCTACTTCCAGATTTAAGGATAACCCCAACCGTAGGTACGTAACACTTTTAGGAATTCATTCAAGAACCATTTTATGTTATTTTTTTGGGGGGGTTATGTCATCCCTAGGAGCCCAGGGAGTTTTTATTTTTATTTTGGAGCGTTCGCAGCGAGACGATATTGCTCATAAAAAAAAAAATAACACTGTATTTAAACAAAATGCAAAACTGAAAATAGTAACAAGAAAAGATTAAACAATACAAACTAAGAACGCAAAAAAATAATAAAACGTAACTAAATAACAGAACGCAACAAAATAACGAAACTCAACTAAATAACAGAACGCAGACAAATAACAAAACGTAACTAAATAACAGAACGTAACCAAATAACAAAATGTAACCAAAGAAACAAAAAAAAAATAAATCAACAAATAAACAAAAACAAAACATTAAATTCAGAAACAAAAAAATCTTGGGAGGAAACTAGATAATTAAAACTATAAAGACTAATAAAATTATGCGCATACGTACCTGTTACTAGGAGAGAGAGAAAAAAAAAACGTCCAATTCTTCACAATTTGTTTATTTCAGCGCTAAGCGCTTTCAAAGACTAATGTCTCCATCTTCAGAGCTACTAGCATGCGCTCATCGGGAAAGAGCAAGCGACTCTCTCGTCAAGTAAATATTCTTCACTTCCAACAAACACTGCAGTGGTACCCGTTACTAATTCTAGATCTACTTCAAACAACATTTTGAAGGTGTCAACTTAAACAAGAACAACACCTCTCTCTCACTCTCTCTCTCTCTCTCTCTCTCTCTCTCTCTCTCTCTCTCTCACCAATGAGGCGCCAATCCCCATATGATCTTAGATCAACAAAACTCACTAACACTCTATACTGATATACTAAAATATTTATGAATTTATTTGGACGGAACGTATTTACGTCATCCGTCCAAATCTACTCGGAAAATTAATGGACGTATGAATATGTTTTTGAAAATTCTCATCATCAGTAGAACAGCCTCAGCTATTTTCCTTATTCTGATGGCTTTGACCTGGAATTAGTAGCGTGACTCTACAGCTGTAATGCAAGTGGTAACTATGGTGCAACGTGTGCTCTCCGATAAGCCTTGCACCAGTCCATGAGCGGGGCCGACAAGTCGATCAAGATGCAGGAAATGCATGCTCTAAAGATCGTAACCCAATCCTGCAGAAACTATACAACCTCGCCATATAAAACCAGGAATTCTTTAGTACCGTTGAAGCTAATCCGATCCTTTTCAGAATTTCCTTATTCCTGTGGTTGCATTAATATTTATTGGACAGAGTGCTGACTTGTTAATTGCACTTCAGACTGGTATAGTGTTTTTATGAAGGCTTGAATAGTTATAATTTATATAATAGTGAGAGCTCTTGAGCGCAAATCATATAAATCCAAAGAAAATCTTTATCTATCTATATTTATTTGAAAAGTGTGTCTATGTCTTTCTAGAAAGACATCTGACATGAAAAAAAATTCAAATTTTGTGGAACATTAAAAAGTTTTTTAAATGACGTGAAGTCAAAAACCTCTACGCTGAGTATTTTCCTAGATAATAGTCCTTAAATGGTAATGCGTATAATTATTTTGAAAAGAATAACACGAACTACATCGAATATTTTGAATTTTTGAAATACTGTTACATTGAAAATATTTAATTTCAAAATTTTTAAAAATGAACAAAAGGAAATAGTTGAAAATGTTATAAAACTCACGAAATAAAATTATTTCCCTACAAGTGATCCATTTTTTTTTATTCATTAGTATTCTTTGAAAAAATTATTTTTGTTATTTGTTAGCCTCCAATTTGTGTTACTGAGGCTAATAGGAATGGATTATCTACAGGTTACCACCGTTATAGCGTATTTCCATGGAGAGAAATCAGCTATTGAGGTGGTAGACATGAAGTGATTTTTGAAAAATTTTCTAACCAGGATGAGACTAAAGACTTCATTTAGTGTGATCATGACTAAATAAATCTCTATTGCCCAACGGAATCAAGCCCTACTCGGGTTTTGTTGACACTTTGTTAATTTACTAATGTTAATAACCAAAAATGTGTAAATTTGGCTTCTAAGCATTGCTATTTACCATTGATTACGGTCCTCTAAATTTAAATTACATATAAAACGAAATACATAGAAAAAAATCTATATTTTGGTGTTTATTTCATTTAGTGTCTAATGCATTATTTTTTCGCTTTGATGTGATTTGAACTGAAGTGATTAGGAATATTAAAAAAACACTAAAAAAAAGGCTAAAGTTGCATCATAATCCTTTGATATGAACAAATGACATTAGGTTGGAATAAAATCTGAACACGTGTGTGTATGATGTCTAATTATTTAACAGATTATGAGGCTTATAATTGGTTGGAAATAATTTGTTAAAAAGCATTAGAATGTGAGCTTTGGTTCTGCAAAAACAACAATCAGTGACATTTAAATCAAAAGAAGCTGAGTGAGTTTAAGGCTGCTCAGGATGCCTTATGGATTCGAATACTTCTCAAGGAATTGTGATACGGACAGGAAAATCTACCAATACTGTTGAAGACAATCAGAATTTCATGAAGTTTGTAGAAAATGAGAATGCTTGTGCCAGGTCAAGCTCTTAGATGTCCGAAGGAGTTTCATTTGGGATCTTATTAAGTAAATATCGGAACACGGAATAAAACGAAAGAACGGAATACCTCAGAAGAAAACGAAGCACATTTAAGGACGAAGACACTTCCGTTGAACGTTTGTTGTCCCATCATCAGGAATATCCATTCGTTGGGGATGATGCTGAAGGAGGATGTTAAGGTTGAAGTTATATATACATCATAATCCTGTGATATGAACACGTTATGTATTTTAGGTTCGAATAAAATCTGAACATGTGCATGTATGACATCTGATTGATTTGAGAAAATTTGGTAACGATGAAACAAAAACTGGCATCGCTAGAGAGTGTTTTATATATCTAGTACACACACTCTATATATATATATATATATATATATATATATATATATATATAGTGTATTTGATTTCCATTTTTGTCATTTCCAGGATGGATGTCATTTTTCGAGGATAACGTCATGGGTACAATTTCAACAGCTAATTTTCCTATTAGGAAATCTGCTAAAATTCGTCCAACGCAGGAAAGTTAGAAATATTAGAGAATGACAACTGTTGGTTGACATTTATGTAACTGTTATTATTATATAGCGACGTGTTATGCATTCCAGTTGACGAAAAAGGAAACGGTCATAAGGATTTCTTCACCGTCAATTCCAATGAGGTTGGCATCTCCCAAACAAAGAGGTAGCCCTGAAAGTCTGAGAAGTCGCTCGGAGAATGCTGAAGGGCAGTAGTCCCTTAGCCGGTGTCGAAATACCTTTCCACGTGGAGGTCATCTACTGCAACGGGTTGTTAACCTTGCCCGTCAACTGCCTTCATGATTCAAAATGAATGAAAACTGTAAGTCATCTTTTCGTTAGTACCAACAGTTCTCAGGCCTCCTAGCTTCTTTTCCTGGTACGGCATATTTGTGGTAGGATTTCTCAAGTCCCATTAACTTCTGATTAATATTTACTATTTTTAATATCCCTTCCAAGTCACAAACGTTTCATAAGCGCTTGACTAATAACATAAATTCTGTTTGAATAAATTACTAAATCAACAAAGCTCTTCCGTTTTAAATTAATTGAGCGATTTTGTAAATTCTATTGTTTCTTCGGGGGGTGCTTTGAAAAAATAAAATAACAACAATTACAAGCTAACGTGAAGAATAGTTGAAGTATTAGCCCCAGAATTTGCTAGATTTTTGAAAGAGCTTATGTTCTTCCAAAGCTTTGCAATTTCTTATAAAGTGAAAAAAATAAAAATTAGCTCTGGTTATGACCCTTAATGAGCTTGAAAATAGTGAACTTCGTTGTTCAAATGAAACAAAATAAAGACCACAATATGAACTAGTCTTGAATTTTTCTGCTTGACCTATACAAATTTTAATTAATTTGAAACAAGTTAAGTTTGCAACTTCAGCCATCAATACTAAACAAGTAGTAAAATATCTTTGTTATTAATGTGTAGTTTTTTGTACGCTCAATCGTATTTCTAATACTTTTAGCGGATTATTTAAACTCTGCTAACACCTTGATGTGACAAAAAAAGTCCGTCACGCAGGGGCTGCGTAAACTAAGCAGATTTCCTTCGTGAAGTTTAGTAATAGATAAAACTACATGCTGATAACACAACACCACCGTGAATATTATGTGAATATATACAAACAGAAAAAAGAAATGCTTCAGTCAATTTCAATAACCTGCCGACAGGAAGCGTATGGAATGTAAACAGATCTGCCAGCCTTACAACGGAAAGAAAAACAATTACTGAAATATTTTAGAATATAACATATTAATTTTATCAAGAACTATTCACTATATATAGTACTGTAATGAATTATGAGTCAGAATAATTGTTATCTCAATCAATCAAATTTTAGTAATCCAAAACCTAAAGACGGGGGGGGGATCACCATGCCATATTCGCATGTACCTCGTATAATAAAGGTCTCTTGAATACAATATTTGATATTTAAGCTTCAGATAATGTGATTTATTACATAACAGAGTGTTGTATATGTAACATGATTAGAAGTAGGGGTTTGCTGAAGGCTGGAAAATGAAAAATGCAAATATCTCGGTTGCTATTCAGAATAGAGAATAAATGCATAAAACAATAATTATATTACATTTAATTTGCAAAATGAATGGTTTTATCTATTTCTTCGATCCGACGAGTATAGTAAAGGAGATATTTCGAATTTTCGAAAATCCTCCCCTCTAAAACCCCCCCCTCCCCCTGGTCCGATTTCAGCCATTAACGAACTTTTCTTTTTACATAAAACGACGAAATATCGACTTTCATAACGATTAAACAATAATTGCGACCGCTAGAGCGGTAACAGACAAATATATATATATATATATATATATATATATATATATATATATATATATATACAGACCTCATTTTCGTCATCTCCTAGGTAGGATCGATGAACATTTGAAGAAAAATTTTGAAAATCGCGTCATGAGTACAACCTCAATAGCTGATTTCCCTTAAGGGAAATCTGCTAATGGGAAGGGTAGACTATTGATTTGCACATAATCGTCATTCAGTAGAGACAACAGCTTCTATTAGCATTCCACACCGATTTGGAATAGATATCTTGGCAGAGCTTATGAATACACACTTTGAACGCGCTAGAAGTGCTTATCTAACATCAACTAAATGAAGTTTATTACTTTTTTTGAGTACAATTATCTAAGTTAACGGGTCTATTGTAGTAATGTATTTTATTTGCAATGAATGCGTGAGAGAAATATGAAATGTTCCAATTTGATAAAATGGTACATAAAAAATATAAATACGTGTTTATTTAAATTTTCTTATTTCCTATTCCACTTCATTTAGTTCATTCGTTGCTAGGATGGGAAAAAATGGCTCTGCGAAAAATACTTCAAGCCGCGAAATTACGTTATCACTAGCAGTACCGAACTAATGGGATTATATGCCGATATGACATAATCTGCGTTATCAAAAAAGGTAGTCTACAGTGGGTGCGACTTGTTGATCGAATGGTACTCACCAGGATACACACGAACAAACTATATAGTATGTCAGAAGAAATTAGGAGAATGTAGTTCATTGACCTGAAAAAGAACTTGCAGAAATTGTGCATCCACACTATAGCCTGGCTGGGAAGCGAGTGCAATGGTCTACAATTGGTGAAGCCAGAGGTTTTTAGTTGAAACTTCTAGGAGTAGAAGATTCTTTTACTGCACTAATAATCGGTAAAGAGAAGATACAAGCAGGGCATGATCAAAATAATCTTAAAATATTAATATGGTTTTAAAGAAAGAATATTGTCTACATTACCTATTAATTTTTAATATCACTGACAGTAGTAAGAGTTATATCTACGTATATATATATATATATATATATATATATATATATATATATATATATATATATATATATATACTACCTCAGATACCCGGCTTCGCCTGGGAATTCATTTGAGGCTGAATGGTGATGGTATTTTTTTGGCAAGGCTTTACTTTTCATAATATTTTGTCATTTCCCCGTCCCAGTGTTTAGGGTTCATACCCGTCGTGGTTTTTTTTTTTTTTTTTTGTTTTTTTTTTGTAAGACTTCATTGTCTTCATATTTCGTCAAATTTAAGTCATAATTTTTCCCGTCTGGTAGTTCATATTGACAGAATTGTTATTTGCAAATATAGTTTTCACTGTATATTAAGGACAAAATATTAACATAGATTTAAATTAATTTTTGTTATGTGCATAGGTAGAAAACGAATACCGCTGGTCAGGCCTTCATATTGGACAGAATTGTTGAGCATATCAATATTTCTACGCAAATTACTTTAGTTTTACTGTATATCTCGTTTATAATTCGGTATACGAAAAAAGTGTATATAAAAAAGTTACTTTAAATAACAAAATAAACATCTTTTGTTATGTGCATATTTCCAGAAAAACCAATAGAAAACGAAATACCGCTATTTTTAAATTCAGGCCTTCCTTACAACCCCCACTACTGCCCGTCCCTAGAAATGTTGGTATGGCTTATTATAATGAATACATTAGTGCTAATACACATACCGAGTTTTATTTATTTCGGTTGGGTCTTTTGTCCCAAATAAAATTTTTCACTTCCGCTGTAGGTTTTAGCGTATATCTCGTTTATAAATCGGTATATGAAAAAAGTGTATATAACAAAAGTTACTCTAAATAAACAAGTTTTGTTATGTTCATATTTGACGAAAAACCAATAGGAAACGAAATATCGCTATTATTAATTTCAGGCCTCCCTTATAACCCCCACTCCTGTTCATCTCAGAGAATTTTAATATAGCCTAAAGTCTAAGTTGGGTTAGTATTAATATACATACCAAGTTTCATAAAATTCGGTTCAGCCGTTTATGCGTGAAAAGGTAACAAACAAACAAACAAATAAACAAACAAACAAACAAATAAACAAACAAACAAACAGACACCAAAGAAACAAATTGCAGTTATGGTGTCTAGGACATGTAAAACGAAAAGTTATCGTGAAATTTCGCAAAAAAAATCAATGTACAGACAGAGGTTACAATTTTATATATATATATATATATATATATATATATATATATACTCATTCCGTTTGGTGCTTGGTGTACGCAGATGGTTGTTGGCACTTGTGAGCCAGATCTTGTGGTTTATCCGATATTTCTCAATGAAAGCAGCTACTGAGACAGTACTCAGCATGCGAATTCGCAAGACACGCAAAAAATATATATAATATGCATGTTTGTGTGAGATCCATGCGTATGTGCGCAATAATACACATTAGAAAGGATTTTTTTTTATTAATGATAATCCATTAGCAATGTTGATCGTAATCACCTATCATGTCCAGGTTAAATTTCAAGTGTTGTTTTTTGCGGTGGGGTTCTTACTAAGGGAATAATATAGTATTGAATGTGAGATGAACTAGTGTGTGTACGAATTGTTACTCAGTCATTGCTTTGTAAGTTACCGTAGTAGATGGAATCGTCTGATATTTGCAAATAAACTCCACAGTTCATGATACCTACAACATAATTTATTGAGATTAAGGATTTTTTTCCAAACCAAAACATTTTAAAAAGTTATATAGAGAGGAAGAGATGGTGCATTGCAAGATTTATAGCATTACAAGATTTAGAGTATTCTAGTCAAGTCCGGTTTTTTTTTTAAAGGAATTTGGTTTACTTCGACGACTATTTAGAGGAAACCCAATTGTAAATTGTGATCATCACAATAGCGAACTGTTTTTTCACTTCAGAAGTAACGACCGGAGCCTAACTTCCTATTTGGCTTCGGATCATTAGTACTTCAAACCACAATAATCGTGAGTTCGGATACAAAAAGTAAATCGGAGCAATTTTATTAATTAAAGAGAAAACACAAGTTATCGCTTAATTTTTTGTACACTTACTGGGTAAAACGATCCATGGGGGTGTTGACTGAATCCATTGGTGTTAAGTTGTTATTCAAGCATATTAAAACCTTAAAATAAATTAGTATTATTACTACTCAACATTCTGCTAGCTGTGACCTATCGTGAAGATGTGATGTTTTTGAGAAGCTCTTAAACGTAAATTAATTCATAACAAGATCTTCTTAGTCAATTATAAAATTTACAAAATAAATTATTGAATTCATTTGTATCCATAAGGCTACTCTATTACTAAGAACGAAACAGGAAACTTAGTGCTGTAATAATGTAATAATAAGTATAAATAATAATTTAAACAACTTAATTGACTTGTAAATGAATAACAGAAGAATAAAGTCAATACAAAAAAATATAAAACCATCAACAAATAAGTAAATCCATTTATTAGAAAATAAATAAAAAACACAAATATGATATTCCTTAAGTAAATAAAGGAAACTTGTAAAGGATAAACCATATTCGAGATCAATAGCTTAATCTATGATTAGATTTTCAGCCTGATTTAATTAAGCTAGTAATTCACTAGACGTATTAGATCAAACTCTTTTCTCGGAAGCTGCCTAACGAATTGGCAAACATTATATAAATTGTTAGCTGCACCTACTCTATTACCATTTATTCTCAAAGCCCTAAATCTAAAAATTGTTATATATATATACACACACACACATGTGTGTGTGTGAGTGTAAAATTATATGTTGTACTTTAACATATTAATATCATCCAACCAATATTTTTAATTGAACTATAAAGTAAAATATGTACAACTGATAAGATGACACAAATTCCAGTTTGGAATGTCTCTGCTGATGGAATTAAGAACAGAGTCTGATAGAGCACTCGGATCGAATCCAAGGAGAACCACTATCCGATGAACTTTCTGCAGCCTTAATTATCACTTTCACTCCAAAACGACTAACTCCAAATAACGTAATGACGACATAATTATCTGCAAAAATACTGTTTAGTCAAAAAAATATGCTTGTGCCAATAGATATTACAATTCCAAATATTATTAATATAACGGAGTTAACGATGGTCTCAGGGAGTGTTTATTACTACGTTTAATTTATTTCACTGTTTAATTTTCTGTTTATGTAATTTATTCATTCAAAGTTTTATAAACTTTGTCAACTAACCATGGGAGCCATTTTTTGTTGCAATAATTTTACTCGTGTATTTATATATATTTGTTTTATTTATTTTCCCTTCTCAACTAAAGTTGATGCAAGCGCGTGATGAAACAACGTGACTCAGAGCTCCTAGATTTGAGGTACAAATTAATTATATTTTACATATCTACTGAAATAGCTTTCCGAAAAAAGTAGATAGTCATTGGAATGTGTTTGGTGAGGTTCCAAATTGCATTGCTTCCACGTTAATTTCCTCATTAATTCAGAATTAGTTTTCGTTCATTAGGAGAAATGTGAATTTTCCAAGAGACGAATCTAGCGGTCAAGGTGTCTTGATATAATTGTGAGCATGCAACTAGGCTTGTTAATGCAGTTTTCTAAATATTTGTTTATGTTTGTGGATGTGGAAGAATTTTCAGTAGTTTTCCACAATTAATGAAGGAAACCAAATATACCCTAAAAATTACAGAGTATATTTGTCGAGTGCGATTTTCTTAGTGATTTATAAGTTAATAATATATAATAAAAGTCCGTCACGCAGGGGCTGCGTAAACTAAGCAGATTTCCCACGTGAAGTTTTACAATAGAGAAATTTCACGAGAGCCGAGCAGTCAGGAAACGGCCGAACTAGCTTTTGGCGGGAAAGTCACTCTCGTCCGTTAGCCGGCCAGATTTAATAAAAATGCAAATATCTCGGTTAATATTCAAGATAGAAAATAAATGTATATAACACTATTTATAGTAAATTTTATTTGCAATAAGATTGATTCAGTACAACTTTTCGATCCGACGGATAGTAACGGAGATATTTCGAATTTTCGAAAATCCTCCCCTCTAAACCCACCTCCCACGTGTCCGATTTCAGCCGTTAACGAACATGATCTTTCTTTTTACATAAAACGACTAAATATCGAGTTTGGTAACGATCAATATATATATATATATATATATATATATATATATATATATATATATATATATATATATATATTGTTGCGAAAATTAAATGGCTCTACTATTCAAGGCGTGATTGGGTAGTGCGGAGGGGTTCAAAGAAGTACCGCTAATTTGTCGCTAATTGGTGGAAGGCACTAGTCCCTTCCAGACCTTCTTGGAAGAGCCTCGGTCTCATCCTGCTTCTCTATTTAAGCCTGTACAGCTCGACCTAGTGGAGCCAACAGAATCTAATTAGGACCCACCGTGCCTATCTTCCTGGAACCTCTGGACCTTTCCTTGGCTAGCCCCTTCTACAGGCATTTATAAGAGACTCTGCCAGCACCTCAGCCCTCAGTTTATGGTCAGATTTCTTGATGGTCACATCAGTGCTCCAGTGCGACTTAGTGCAGTGCGGTAAAGTGTTTTTATAAGAAGAACAGTGTTGTGCCGTGACTGTAAGTAACAGTTTAGTGCCGTGTTTAAGACAGTGCAGTGCCGCGAAGTAAAGGACAATGCAGTGCCGTCTTTGTGAATTTCAGTGACCGTGAGTGAATTATTGGGCCGTGTGATCTGAAGGACAGTGACACTATCAGTGTAATATTGTGAGTAGTAATAATTAACCAAGAGTATTGTACATTGTGAAATAAATTGTGCAGTGATAAACTGTGAAACTTGTGTGTGTTTAATTTTGCAATCCAAAAAGAACTCTTATTAACAACTTTTATTACTGTTTTTGTAATAAAACGTAACAATATATATATATATATATATATATATATATATATATATATATATATACAGTTTTGAACGGACCTCATTTTAGGATCAATGGACATTTGAAGAAAAATTTCGAAAATTCCGTAATGAGTACAACCTGAATGGCTGATTTCCCTTAAGGTAAATCTGCTAAAAGACATAAAACGAAGCATTGCTCTATGATCCATATTGTCGCGTGCGCCTTGACAGAGTGAAAGGCTACGGCCGGCTGGGCAAGTAAATACTACATGTATCGAGAGTAGGGCTGTTTCTCAACGCTGATTAGCACACTTAGGAGCGTCACCCAGCCCTCAGAGACAATGCTACACTGTAATTACGCATGCTCTGCTATTAGCCTCTCTGTAGCTACCGCACTCTATGGAGATATGCAGTGGGCTTGATCGGACTCTTATATAAGACTCCATTAAAAATGTATGATATTCGCGAGGATAATCGTTCATATAGGGTCATTCCCTCATAAGAATTCAACCGCAATCATGTCGTCAGAGAATTTCGACACCATTCCCAAAGCGATTATTGCACACCGTTTATGGCACATGAGCTTCCTCACGTCATTTTATTTTCTTATCAAATTATTTGATATTATCACCCTCAGTTTTTATGGCGAATGAAATTAGCTTCCTTGCAATCATTCATATATAATGGGACATTTGAATGTGATTGTCTACAATTTTGAAAACAGTACATTAAGCGAAATAATCAAAGTATATACTCATCTGGTAACTCATATTTAGCCAATTTACTAATAATTCGACATTCTCCTCCTTTAGCTTTTATGATAACGCTCTACATTTTTAGTTTTCAACCTTCAGTAAAACCCCACTCCTAATCATGTCATATTAACAATCAGCTTTTATATCATGAACTACTTCATTAGATGCTTAAGTAGCAAATATAGCTTTTATTGAACTTATACTGTGTGAGATACCTGCAAAAACGTTGCGTGATGACGTGTTCATTTAAGATTTTACGCCCTTAAGTTGAGTATGTTTATTTTATCTATAACGTAGTGGATATTTATTCGTTTTATTCAACAATAAAGACCATATTAGACAATGACTGAAATCTGACAAGGAATAGGGGGATTAAAAATTCATAATATCTCCATTATTATGAGTCGTATAGAAAAATGTTATAGATCCAATTGTTTTTAAATATTGATGCTGCACATCTTTTATTGAAGTGAGTTATTCGTACTTTCTTGTTTTTCGGTTTCAGTGACCCTCTACTTCTGCTCATCCGTTTTTACTTAGAAATTTAAAATATATGGAAGATAAGATGAATAGTGTGCCATACACGCCCGTGGGAAAATTGCGACGTACATTTTCAAACTCGTATAAAAATAACTAAATTCTGTTTTGATATAGCTTGATATCTTATTTAACGGTAATGGGCTGTTTATTAATTAGCAGTCATTAAGTTGTTACTACCTTTCTGCATTTCAGTTAATAATATATTCCCCTTCTTGCTTAATTGGCTTGTTAGAATACCACTATTCGTCTTCGAGCCAGCTGTTACTTGCCAATAAAATGCCATTTTCATGAGAATGATAAATAGAATACTTATTAGATTAGGGTTTCCGAATTTTTATAATCCTAATCCTATAAAACAGAAGGTTTAATAAATAGAACTATAATAAAACATTTATTTTCCTATTTCTCATTGTACTTTATATTGCTATAAAAAAAAAGTTTTCATTTTCGGACAATAAGAATTACTAAAACTATTATAAAATAAAATAATACATGAGATAATTAAATATGATTATAATTAGTATGCTAATAAAATTAAATTTCCCTTATTTTAGGTTTTATTATGTAGATTGATTTGAAAGATTTTTATTTTTCAACTCCAAAAATTTTGTATGTGAAATTTTTCATCCTAAGCAATTAGTTGTGCACTTAAAGCAAATTTGAGAAACATCTTTTACGATCCGTACATTCTTTACGAATTTATATAGAAAAAGTGCAAAACTGAACCCATATTAACATTCGCTGGCCAAATTATATTCATGGAGCACACAAACAAATCGTTCAATTTCAACCCGATTCACTTGTTTTAATGCTTATACTAACTGGAATGTTAGAATTGTAACAGCCGTTTAAAGTCTAAAAACGTACGTCGGAGTAATATTTAAAATATAGAAACAAACACTTTTTAATTAATACATTACAAATAATCAATAAATTCCATCAAGATGAAATAGAATAGAAGACCATTTACAAATCAGACTACACAGTAGAACTATTGCCTAGTCGTTGGAGCTGACTAAACTAGATCTTACTCAACATACTTCATTTAAATAATGAGCGAATTGAGGAAAAAATTAGATAAATCAGGCAGATTTGTCTCATACACTTGAGTACTGGCGTTCCTCAGTAGTAACTACAGAATTGCATTGCTATAGAACAGTATTTAACGCAAGGAGTGTTCTCTGACAATAATGGCAACTCATCATCTGAATTAATATTCAAAAATAGTTTTCGATCTGACGCACACTAAAAAAAATATTAATGATTTTCTTTTTTTTTCACATTCCCCACTACTCCTTTTTCCACTGTTAACGAACAATCTATAGACTTCTTGTAGTAGACTTTTCACACCTTACAGATCACTTTACACATCTAGTTTGAATTACTTCCATCATCTTACCATGGAAGGTAAAGTAAAGTAAACCCATCGTGGGGGCTTACTTCCATCTCAGCCAACAATAGGACTCAAATGATAGGGGTTCATGCAAACTGTTTAGACTTCCGAATTTTTCTTTTAGATATTTAATCATTGCCTTAATTCCGCTCCTAGCTCTACAGGGCATTAAAACATTTAATAATGCATACAATCCATTTTAAAAAAAAATTACATTATAATAAATGGAAAAGACAATTAATAGTAAGTAAAGGAGCATAAACAAGGCAGCATAAACTGAGCATATTTCCCATGTGTTGGAATGACACAGTAGTGATCTCGTCTCTCCATCTATTCCCTATTTCTCCCAGAGTAAGAGGCCTATTTAAACAGGAATTAGAATGTAAGCTGGATATGAGATTTTCAGTCACTCGGTTACTCAGAGTAAAAATCTGATGGGTAGAAGTAGTGGTTATTGATGACTGAAAACAAAAGAAATATAAATATTTGCGTATTCCAGTAATGACAAAATCTATGTAACCATAATTGTAGAGCATACACTTTTCGATCGCGTATAACTCGCTTAATATTTGAAGTAAGAAATATTGAACAGGACAATTATAGAGCGCCAATAGTTTAACGAGATTAGTTCTATAACATCTTTCAACCCAACTCATAATTAGTGAGGTATTTTAATTTGTGCCTCTTTCTAAGCCCGACTCACGGAATTATTTAAAAATTTTGAATTTAAGTACAAATGAAGGTATACACTGTAACAGAATAATACGATTATGGATTCCAAGAACTGAAAATTACATAAAGGAGCCATAACTAAATATAACGTGGAGGCAAGTTTCTCAAAATGCGGAAAGCCTGAAGGCCAATATAGGAGACATTTGCATTACATAATTGTGTTTACGAGGATTTTGAAAATACCAGAAGCATAACATATTGAGCAAACCACTGGCCGCAATGCCAACCTATTTATAGGCATTGTCGAGCAATCGATGACGTAAGAAGTGATAATTTGGAACTAACTCCCAATGCAATTATAGCAGATGCTCTAACGCTCGCTTTAAGAACACTTTCAGCTTTTGAAAACCTTATAATATACTCATTAGTTTCCTGTACGCCTGACAAATCAGTCAGACTAATGAGTACTTAGCAAAAATTAGTACTCTGGTCCCATTAACGAACTTTAACACGTTATTAAAAAGGGTCTGCGTAAACTAAGTAGATTTCCCACCAGCTGAAATGACACACTAGTAATATCATCTCATAATATATTCTCTATACTAAGAAATAGTCGGATGAGAAGAAGTGGGAGATTATTGAAGGCTGAAAACAAGAAAGTACGAATAACTCACCTAATGTAAGATTTACAAAAACATTTAAAAAATAACAATGGGGGTGGATCAATAATATAACATGATTAGTCCTATAACATATTTCGATCTGACTCATATAACTTAGTTATTTTTATTTTTGTACTCTTCCTCCTATCCCCCCCCCCTGTATCCCTCATCATATGTCTGCTTCATCACAATATATTCTTCTGTGGCAACCCTAAAGTGTATGGCAAGCCTAGAGAGGCGAGTTCGATTCTCGCATGGGCAATAGGAATTTATGTAGTGACAGAATTCATTAAATAAAATCCTTAGTCCCACCATGGCTAGAGAAGGGTGGTAACCTGTAGATAACCCGTCTTAATTAGCCTGAGTTGCAAAAAGTGGACGTTAATAAATAATAATAATAATCTTCAGCGTTACTGAAACAGTTAAATATCAACTATGACGTCATCACACTACATTTTTTCATATATCTCACATAATATTATTATTATTATTTATTAACGTCCACTTTTTGCAACTTAGGCTAATTGGGACGGGTTATCTACAGGTTACCACCCTTTTTAGCCTGTGTGGGACTAAGGATTTTATTTAATGAACTTCGTCACTAAAGAAATTCCTTTGTCCTAAATAATTTCATGATTACTAAGTACGATTTTCGAATAATCTTAATTCCTTAATAACATCTAGGGGGTAATATATAGATCATATGGAAAAATAACTGTTATCGCAACAAGTGATCTTATTACTAGAAACGTCCGTCACGCAGGAGCTGCGTAAACTAAGCTGATTTCCCAAGTGCGCCACGTATTTGCATTTATCTCAAAACGTAAAAGTTCAATTGGAACAATATTTGGTATCTAAGCTTCGAATAAAGTGCTTCATAACATAATAGAATATTGAAAATATGAGATGAGTAGGAGTGGGGCTAAAGCGACTCTATTCTCTTTTTTTTCTAAAAATATAAACTAATTAAGAGTTTTCTTCTGCATTTCCTTCTCCCGTGTAATATTCCGTATTTTTGAAGTGCCTTAATTGCATATTCTTCCGAAGAAAACCACTCAGCTGTATTAAATTGATAAAATTAAATTTTTTGTTAATGTCCACTTTTTGCAATTAAGGCTAAATGGGACGGGTTATCTATAGGTTACTACCCTTTTCTAGCCAGGGTGGGACTTCGGATGTTACTTAATGAATTTCGTTACTAAATAATTTCCTTGGCCGAGGAGAGATCGAACTCGCCAGTCTAGGATTACCATGTGAGATTAAAGGCAACGCTTTAACTCACATGGCTAACCTGAGCCCCTCTCACATAATAAAGGCAAGTTGAAAACAATATTCAGTATTTCAAGTTGGAATAAGACGTTTCATGATGTCCACGTGTATACACATGCATAATAATAAACGTGGTAATTTTTACGAGAAATAATGTTAAAAATGTTGGAAGATAGAGAAGAATGATTTCAAATAAATTATTTGAATAGTTGTTTATATGTGCAAGTTGTAAGTCGTTTACAATTTTATTAATTCATGGCTCATGAATTCCAAAACACATTTTCTATTTTTCGTTTATGAAACAAAATTGTGTACCGTCTTCATATTCATTCTAAAATGATTCCCATTTAGGGTTGGTATCACGCATTTCGAGACAATAGGAAAAATTGAATGTTCCCTAGTTTAAAATTGTTTGGGTAATACATTAATAATAATAATAACTACTCCATCTGATTTCAAACAAATGTCATACTCTTTACAGAGCCACAAATATTGCAAATTACTAAAGCTACTCAATAATAAAATAACCTTTATTAAAATCTGGTCAGCCCGTCAAAATCAAACACCAGAGAAGTTTTAAATGCTTTATTTGAGCCCTCCTCTATACCTCCCCTCTCCCTGAATCGATTTCAATCAAAATGAGAGGTTGGCATACTGGACATTACATTTCCAAATAAGAAATTCCAACATTCTAAGGTGTTTTTGTGTTATGCAAAAACGTTCATAAATTGAAATGGGTTCAGGGAGA
Source organism: Riptortus pedestris (assembly GCA_019009955.1). Classification (NCBI taxonomy): domain Eukaryota; kingdom Metazoa; phylum Arthropoda; class Insecta; order Hemiptera; family Alydidae; genus Riptortus; species Riptortus pedestris. Next base: position 145,142,179 of record CM032228.1, on the reverse strand, counting down.
TTCAAAACGGACAATTCGGTTGGTCTGAAAACCGAAAAATTCAGCGATTGCAATGCTTTCTTTAGTTCATAGAAGGAAGTTAAAATCACAAATGTATATGATATAAAAACATATAATATATGTTTAAAAAGAACCATCGCCGGCCTGGGTAGGTCGGTAAATGCCGAGGGCCCACGGGTCTCAAATGAAAAAAATGAAAAAAACCTTAGTTTAAAAAAGTATTAATTTTATTATTAATTAACACCCCAAATATTATTTATTTATATTTGTAAATACATCGCTGATACATATTTCTATTAGCAAATGTTACGATTGTATTTTGCACATTACGCTATTTTTACAGGTATATTTTTTTTTTATAAATTAGTTATATTTTCTAAGGAACTAATGTCCTGAATTATTATTACAGGTAAATCTAGATCTATTCATTTTTGTGATAGCCTACAACTCTACAATAAATATTTGTATGAATTATATATGCGCATTTTATAATCTCAAAGTCTTCAGTTACTTTTTTATTAATTTGAATTAATAATATTTTTATTGAAAACATACTAGTAAGGGTATTATCATATATAGTATATAGATATTTACTATCTAGGGGGGCCACTGTCTAGAACTAATATAATTACAATGTTATTGCGTAATGATTTAAATATAGTTTATTAACCTCCATTTTGAGCCACTAAGGCTAATTGGGACAGATTGTCTCTTGGTTAACACCATTTTCGTGGTACTAAGGATTTTATTTAGTGAGTTCGTCTCTAAATAAATTCCTACTACCCAGGTGGGAATCGAACCCACCACTCTAGTTTTACCAAGTCAGATTAAGACTAACACCAAAGCTGACATGACAAACCTGAGCCCTGAGGATGATTAAAAAACTGATCCAATTGCTTTATAACCAAGAAACAGCAATGAAATGAAAAAGTGTAACAGCTGCACTTCTGTAAACCAAAGGTATCTTCGCTTACTGTGAATTCAGTCTGTTCTCTACAAGTATACCTACATACTGATCACGTTCCACCATTTACAATTCAAGTAGCACTTTACCGTCACAGGGTGCTCCTTCTCTTACCTTATACAAACCTGCCATCCTTCGAGTTTGTTCATCTTACAGCTTTTTATACATAAAAGTCGTCGGCGTTTCTTTTCAAGGATATCTTCTTAAAAAAGTACACTTCCTTTGAACATTTGACTTTTCAACAGGTAAGCTGTATTATAAGGAAACAGAGCCTGGGCATATCTTACAATCTACATATATACACTGAAAAACACAGCTAGGGCTTGTATTGAAATTTACTCAAATACGCCAAAAATATTTGCAATTGGAATTACTTGAGATCGGTGGGGGGAATTCAATTCAATGGGGCTGAATTCAATACTGGCTTTTAACAAAATATTTATTCCAAAAATAATTTTAAATATTCACAAGAAGAGAGTTATAAGAATTCACAAATGCCAATGTTGTACTTTTTAATAGGAATGCGTTTAAGGCAAATCAGTAATAAAGACGAAATGCTTGGAAAGTATAGAGATTTACAGTCCGCGATCTGCCAACAGCAAAGTCGTTGCCCTTATGAGAGAACACTTATGGCTGAAGTGTCTCTGTAAAAGACGATAGCAAATATAAGTGAAGACTTCCAAATTAAATACAAAATGGAATCAACGGCCTTCTTTGCTTTACAAATAAGATGATTCATCGACTATTGCCCTATTGGTGGAGATTAAAAAAAAAAGAAAGCTACAAGAAAGCTGTTTTTAGCACCCCACAATTTTTAACATCTTGTATGCTGCTGTATTTAACGTGGCTAACTCATATGTACATACACTTTCACTTATAGCGTATTGATGTAATCGTTTTCGGCCACTAAATATTCATAGTTTGAACGACCTTAAGGAGTGTTTTAAAATAAATAGTTGTTGGGTCGTCAGGTGAAAGGTAGGCACTGCTTGTTTCAGCAGCAACCGAAGGCCAACTGTTGATCAATGCAATTGTAATAGAATGACCGTCCTACTACACAGATGACAGAAGATGTCGTCCTTGTCTGCTCTAGTAATTCTATCAATACATGGACAATTAATGTCTTGATCAGAACCTTCTTTCTAGGTATGGAATTTCTTGTACCACTCTTTTGCCTACCCGTGAGCATGTGATTGTACGAATAACAGTTTTACTCTCGTTTTAAAAAATATTCCAGCTATTGAGGTTATATTTATGGTGAGATTTTTGAAAACATCTTCAAATATCTTTTGTTCCTACTGAAACAAAACGAACGAGGTCAGTACAAATTCGAGTGTGACCTTCCTGCTTATCTCATATTAACAATACGCCAATATATCACGAAACGTCTTATTCAAATTCAGAATACTCCTTATTGTTTTTACTTCATGATACATAAATTTATTGAGTGAAGCTATTAATGAACATATCATTATGCTCTAGAGACCTTAATTTGTATTTGATCGATACCACCTGGATATTTAGCCATATCATTTGTAATAGATTCCTCTTTCTCTCCCTCTCTACCTCCCTCCCACACTGTTCGTATTTAATTATGTTAATATTTTGTTATTGATAAACTATATTTGAATGGAATCAATTTCGTTCATTTTTTCCTTTGTATTTTTGAAAATTTTAATTCTGATCACTCCTTGTTGATTTAATGGTGGTTTAGTCTCTATTTTCAGATAATTTTACCAGAAATAACTCTGTAAGTTTTGGTTTTAAGCATTTTAATTGTATTAAGAACTTCCGTGTCATCCATTTTCCTCCTCGTTGTATTCAGAAGTGTCTCACTGCTTCTACCAACCTTGACATTTGATTTTGATTAAAAAATTTGTCTTCTTTTTTATTGTTCTCACAAACCACGATTTCTATACTAGCTTTTAGGTATATACTAAAAAACGTCACAAATATTAAAAAACATGAGTGCCAAATATCTGGCTTTTTGTCTTCTTTACTTTTCCCGTCCCCTTTATATTCCTGGGACTTTTTAGGGTATTTTTACTCTTTCTGAAGATTGTGAATAACACACATTCACTTATTACATTTATCTTCACTCACATTAAAACATCTAAGCTATGCTAAGGATAGTCGGACATGGAGATTCCACAGAACACAATAGTCTAATACTATGCGAAATATGCCACAAAGAAAGGGATTCTACATCCACACATTGACTTTAGATGAGATAATATTGGCATAAATAACATGATCAATACAAGAAATCTAACAGAATTCCAGTCGAGTGAGAAGACGACACGACAAGATAACGTTAAATTATAATCTATCACAATGACAAACTCATCTATGAAAGAAAGAAAAGCAAAACCAATTTGTCCAACTTGCAGTATAACACATGATTACTGTAAACCATCGGCATAATGATTTAAAATTACCTTATGCATGTATGATTTACACTAATAATTGATTGATGACGGATAGTCCAAATGTAAACATAACTCCAACACCTCAAGACCCGAATGTTTAGTTTAAAAATATACTATTTAATTTATTTTTATCTACAATTTTGTTTTATATTTTATTTCGTTTTAACTGTCATATTATTTTACGTTCATTGATACATTTGGGATTTGTAAGTTAGTTTGAATGGAAAAATCGTAAAATGTATATATTGTTCCCTTCTTGATTCAAATATTCACTTATTATTTTAATATATTTGTATATATTAATTTTATGTAATTTATTTCAGCCTTCAGTTATTTATTGGTTTTTCTTATTGTTTTTTGTTTGGTTTTATTTTATAAATGTATATTTTCTGAACTTAGTTCACCTGTTTTTCTCATTTTATATAATTTAATGTTACGTTGTTCTTTTGAGTTTTTTGTTTATGAGCAATATTTACAATAAACAAATACATTTATTTAATCCCTTCGCAATGGGCAAGGAGCCCATTAAGAAACGTCTAATCTATATACTGGATGTTCATTATTTGAAAAGATAGACAGCTGATGCGAATAGAGCAGGAGTCAAGATGAACTACATTATAGTGGAACGACCCTGTACCTTGAATGAGAGTGAAAGACTAAATTAGTCAGCCAGAGGTTCCGTCCTAGTTGGGGTCAAGTTCCCTATAATTATTTCAGCCTTCTATATCATTTTAAACTATATATATTTAGAATAAGATTAAATGCAGAGGGACCTTTATTTATCAAATAAACTAAATATCAAATTAATAAACACACACACACACCCTGATTTTTAGGCAATGAATATATGGTGGTAATAGTTCGGTTAGCTATGGTATTCAGAACTGCAAAAATGAGCATATAATTTGTATATGGTGAACAACTTTATTTACTCTTAAACCATTTATTGGGGCTCAGTTTAGCCATGTGAGTTATAGCGTTGGCGTTAATCTCACGCGGTAAACCTAGAGTGGCGAGTTGAATTCCCGCCTGGGCAATAGGAATTTATTTAGTGACGACTGCATTATATAAAATCCTCAGTCCCACCCTGGCTAGAATAGGGTGGTAACTTGTAGATAACTCTTCCCAATTAGCCATAGTCGCAAAAAGTAAACGTTAATAAATAATAATATTTAAATCATTTATACTGAAATACATGGGATGTCATGGTGGAAAGAGAACAATTTCAATCAAATCAATAACAAGTAAAAATGCGTCTATATCATGAATAAGTAAAAAATATTTGCCAATAAAGTTTCAGGGGAAGAGAATGAAGAACTACAGCACTCATCTAAGGTTATATTGTTAATGCTGAGAAAGGCGGGTAAGGTAGCTTAGGGTATGGTTGCATTAAGGAATATGGAAAACGAGGGAAGTGAGGTCATGGAGCTTTAAGATTTTGAATATTTTTGCATAGCTCAGAGATATTTTTTGTGTTTTGTAACTTTTTGGGTTTGATGTTGATGTGTCGTACCCCAGAAATGAGTGGTCCACGACGATTTTTTTTCTAAGCTCTAATAAAGTAGTCTTGCCAAAATCAAACTTAAGGCTTTTAGTGATGGCATGTACGTTTGTATTGGTACTTCGGCTTTGAGATGTAGTTTTGGTTCTCCTACTCGTATTTAGGTTATGTTGACAAGAGAACCTGACAAACAACATTTGTAATTTCATTTTGAATAACAGAATTTTTAAGTTTTTTAAATATTGATTTGATTCAGTTAGTGATTTTTAGTTCTTTGTTTAAATTTGTGAAAGTTTTTTTAATAGTTTTGCTTAAGTCCACAGGATGTGATATTTTAATGAACGAACAATTTTAGAAGCTCTGTTTTGATTATATGTGCTGTTGGATTTGTTTTACATATTTTCGGTGGTTAATCATTAAGGTTTTGGGATATCGTATTTCGAAAAGAGTTTAGTTACCTTTGCAAAATTTTGCAAATGAATGTGGATGAGAGATAGATGTTCAGGAATCTTCGGATTTGTTTTTTGGCCATATTTAATTTTTGGTACATTACATGTGAATTAAAAAATTTACTACATCCCATTTTGTTATCTTTACTAGATGTGGCGTCAGCTTTATCACGAACTTTCCTATAACTTATCTATGACCTTATCAAAACCTAGTCCAATTTACCTGTTGTGCTTATCTTCTCGACCATTAGCTCGTATTTTCTTTTTGCATTTTCGCTACATCCAAGGAGAAAGCTTTTAACAGATTAAGTGCTACTTACTTTGTAACATTCACAAAGAGTTTGGAAAATATTAATGCCTATGTTCTACGTTTCAGCAGATTTCCAATCAGAAATGAGATATTGAAGTTGTTACTCATGATGCGATTTTCGAACAATTTCTTCAAGTATCCATCGATCACCATAGAAAGAGAGAAATATTTGTCTGTTTTTTTTTTTTTTTTATCATTACCAAACTCGATATTTAATTTTTTTATGTAAAACTAAAGATCAAGTTCGTTAATGGCTGAAGTCAATGGAAAGTGGAATTAGTTGGAGGGGGGGGATTCCTGGAATTCAAAATATCTCCATTGTTATACGTCGAATCGAAAAATTGTATAGAAATAATCTTATTGCGCATTTAATGAGCAGTTATATTCATTTTTAAATATCTTGATTATTAACCGAGATATTTGCATTTTTCAGTTTTCAGCATCCAGTAAACTCTCACTCTCAGTTAAAGCAACCCCTGCGTCAAGGGCTTTTTAAATATTTTATCTATGCGCCGATCCTGGCTTATGGTCTGCTTGATAGTACATCAGTTTAGAGTGGATGCTCGGTTGGTAATCAACTTCGGACGCCAAATGTCATTATTCCTTACTATTTGTGAATTCCCTATTTTTCACTCCCAGGCCAGTCTATGTTGCATTACATGATTTCTTATCAAGTTCCTCATAGTTCAGCTGGAATTACAATAGACATAAAGAACCGTGGTCTTTCCTTATCAACATTATTATCGTTATCCATTAACGTTGTAAATTGTTCCCTCCCTTGAGGGGTTCCTCCACTGGGTAATTAAATTAATAAAACCGACAAAATGTTTTAATTCCATTTATAATTTGGGAGTTAAACATATATAAATCTTAGTTATCTATAATAATAATTCTTCTTTAATAGAATTTAAAATTGTTTTAAAATAAAGCTCAATGAAGGATATTTTTCAATTTGGTTTGATTAATAACAAAAACGAAGGACTAAGAAGATATAATAAAAAATAAAAAAATCATATGATTTCAGCTGATAAATGTCTTAATTTTAATTTGTTAAACCCAAATTTCAAATTTGTTATCAAACTATGATAATTTTTTTTAACAAATGTTACTTGAAATGATGAACAGTTCTAAATTAATCTGTTAAAGCTTATTGGAGAAAGTGTTCCTTTTTGCCTAGAGAAGTTATTCGTAGTGGTCCTCATAGCATAAAGTTTTACGTAATATATGAGCATGAACATAAATTACATATGTAATCCTACCACCAATTATCGGTGAGCAAGGATCATACAAGAACTATACAAAAAAAACAAACCTGAAATGGCGATTAGTGAAGTATGGAGAGGTTGTGACATAGCTAAGGCTTGCCGTGCCTAACTCCGAAACGAAGCTGTTGGACCAGTTTTTCCTACATCGCTGAAGCAGGTCAGGGACGGTCGTTCACTTCACTGTCGCTTCTCTATGACATCATTTAACTACCATATATCGCTCTCTATATTTAAACATACTGGGGCCATTAGGTATTTAATTTTGGTTCTGGGGGTGGGCAGAGGTTTTAATGCTTCTGGACAAGAAAGAGTCATGGACACTATGATTTCACGTGATCTAACCTATTTATTACATAAATGCCATAATACTGCCTTTGGTAAAAGTGAATGGTACTCCGTAGATAACCCTTCTATTGATCCAAAGCACTGTTAGGTGAAAGTAAAATTGACTTTAAAATATACTATTAATTGAATTTGGTGATATTTTAGATTTGGGTTATATTTTATTTATTACTCATCAACAATTGCGTACCAAAAACAATTACGAAATACTCAAAATACTTTTATCAATTTTTTTAAACATATAAAATTGATTTTCATATAATAAACATAGCCCAGCTTGAGCATGGGAATTTTACAATAATATTCCTAAAAAATCAAATGTGTGCTCTGGCATACTTTGTTTCACAGCTAAAAACTATTCTTATCAATCAACCTCAGTATTTCAGACTCGAACTGACCTACAAGAGTTCGGATATGTTTTAATATCGACAAATCTTAGACAAATGCTACGTATGTGTATAATTATGGAAAATTATATGTTTCAAAATAATGCAAGTATTAAAAAAACATTATATTTTAGAGGTTTAAATACAAGAATGTTAATGGGACATTCCAAGCAAAAATCGTCTTGATCAAGAAAAATATATAATGTTTTTGGAAAATTAATATTATTTTAATTCTAGTGAATTTAATACATTCACTCTCCAGATATTGGCTTTAGGTTCCTTGGCATTACGGATCTTAAATTTCATTCTTCTTTGACCATCATATGAGCAAGAAAAATGTCCATAAGCAACCTTATAAAACCCTAATTAATCTTCAGTGTTTATTATATCACTACTATTATAGGGCATCTCCTATCTGCAGGTATTTTTTAAAGTTTATACATTGCCCTTGAGCAGTAACCTCCCACTCTTTTCGAAACCATTCAACATCAGGATTGGCATACCATATTTTTTTTCCTTAAATGGCTAATGAAAATATAATACAAATTAGTTAACTAACTCTAAGAACTCCCTCATTTATTAAATTTTTCCACATAATATACAATAATCAGGAATAAACAATTTTGTCAATGGAACATTTCTTTATATGCAGTATACTAGATAATAATGCCAAGAAAGAAATCTTCATATGCTACTAGAAATAAATTTTGGTGAACCCAAAGTTACCTTCCGTCTACATGTTATTTTGAATGCTAATGTTCATTAAATTATTTTTGTTAATCAATTTTATATAAAACATGTATACTATTGCTATTATTACAAAGCATTGACCAAATATATCAACAAGTGCTATCTACCGATTTTGGTTCCATCTATCGTTGAACCATCCACATATATTGCTGCCTGCTTCAAATCCCACAGGTGGCGGGAGTCTCCTTGAAAATGCCTTCTCGTGTCCCTCAACCTACCCCACTGTCTGCTTGGACTTCTACAGGAATGGCCTCAACACTTTTTAAGCTAGTCTCCCTTGAATTTGCCCTCAGAAAACGTGTTAGGCTTCACTTGCTCCTTCCTACAGTGGACGTCAGCAGACTACATCTAACCTTCTTTCCAATGTTAAGACTTGGGGGGGGGGGGGTCCACACGCTGGTAACGGTCAACTGGATGCAATTTTTATGCGATCATTGGAGAACTCGGTGTTGAAACATTCTATTTCAAAATAAGGATCACGTTCGTTAATGGCTGAAATCAAGCTGGAAAAGTGTTTAGAGTTGGGGCGAAAAGCAAACTCGTATGAATCTCCCTCCTTTATTATAAGTTGGATTGAAAATATAAACCACTCCAACCGTTTAGTTTATTTATTAGTGAGTCACACCCTATAATTTTTCTTCCACAGATTTTCCTAATTCGGGTATTAACGAAATTATTGGAACTTCTTTGTATTCCAATGATATCATTTTCGCGTTAAGGCATATTGTATAACTTAGTATTTCAAGACCACTTAAGTTTGAAGTATTGTTTACTAGAGACAGGGATTTAATTAGCATATGACATCATCAGTTTCATGCACTTGAAAATCTGGGTAACTTAAACAGCCCCCCCATGCCTTGAGTCATGTGTACTTCTTTTATATTTATTTACATCATCAAGTAGCCTACGCAGATTCAAAATAAAGGTAAAAAAAATTAATTTAATTTTTTATAGTTTATAGTGCTGCAAGCTTTAAAAGAGTCACGTTATTATTTATTTTATTTCCTTTTGAATACGACACATTGAATTTATTATCTTTTGTATAACAATTAGATATAAAGTTTCGAGGAATGTGTTAAACAGTTATTATTATCACTTAGCTGAAAGTTCTCTTTAAGATTTTTTCTACTCAACTTCATTGTAATTTCGTGACTAAGCCTCATCCTCTAGCTCTACATCTAGAGAACCGACTTATTATTATATTGCAGTAGCATTGCATTATATTTATTATTGTAGATTCATGTTTATAGGCCAATTATTCAATTTTTAGCATTGATAATATTCAGAAGTTGAATATTGAATAAAAACTAATTTCTGGAGAATCCTTAATACCTCATCTGTCCTTCTTTTGCTCGAATTTTGCAACCATATGAAAATGCTTCAAATCATATACTTCTCAACCAAAGACCGATCGGTTCACGATTTGGACGAGTTCACTTTAACAATTTCATAGTGTTTCATTTGGAAATGGAAACTACTTTTTATAGTTGGAAATCATATAGATTAAAATTCACTGTCTGTAGGTTTTTTCTTTCATAAAATTAAGTGAACAGCATACAAGTCTATAAAAAAACAAATAACTATTGAAATACTATTATTATTTTAATTCTTCTAGTTTGGATAGATGTTATTTACTATTAAAACCAATAGTTCCAAAAGGTCTTAGGCTGAAATAAATTTTCTTTTTCAAAACATATGCATTCTAATTTTATATATTTCTTTACTAATCGGGGAAACTGAAGTTTAATGCACTACCGTGTTCATGGTACAAATCTAAAAATCTAAAGGGAAGATTATATTCATATTGTGTGCGCGTGTGCGTGTATACAAATATATACATACACGATTTGCCATTGAAGTTTTGAAGTTGAATGAATCACCCAACCTTGGCCCAATCTCGCAAATTGAAAGGATATTGTATTTACGTAATATTTTCAATGAACTTGAAAGTTGACGCATTCTATTGAAGAAAAATACAACTTTCACAAAGATTAAATGCTTACAAACACATCCTCTCACGCATTATGTGTTATTATTTAATATCCATAATACTAATTGATGTAAGAAATGGTATGATAGATTCCTGAATCTATCATCTGTTCATTTCATATCATTGGGGGAAAAAACATCTAACAATTGCAATGTTTATTTTTATTTATTCATTACAATTTCCCAAGTTTAAATATATATTATTATTCAAAACCATACTTTTTTTACATACTGTTCATTTTAAAGTATATAATACTTAAAATAGAATATATTTTACAAGAGTTTAATATCACTGTTTCTAAAATATTTAAATATCGCTTTTGCTAATATTAAATAATTATCCTCACAACTGAACATTTAGTAGTTATGTCATTTATAAAATGACAAATATATAATACATAGGAAATAACTACACTTCTCTTAATTAAAGAATTTTTTTTGTCTCCTTTATTTATTTCAGGAATTACAATAAAAGAGACATTTAAGTGTATCAGCAAGTTTCTTTAAAATAAAACAAAAATATATATGTATATATATATATATATATATATATATACAAGCCAAAATAAACCTAAATAAATACTGTTTCTCTCCGAACCAAGGTGTGATCTATCCATAAAGCCAATTTCTAAAATGCATAAGCAATTTAAAACACGCCGGTCGCCACAAACCTGCATACACAGAAGTTCATATGCATTTACAGTCTTCAATAATTCTTGGTAGATCATAAAATTTAGGAATTATAGAACTGCTAGTCGGTATTTAGACTTTCTGAAGGAGCATTTAAATGTAAATATATGCAGTTTATTGACCATTAAGTACCGTTCCAAGTGGAGGCAGTAATAGAAGTCAAAAATAAAATCGTAAACATCTCCGTTTGCATGCATCGCATTATAAATTGTTCATTGGTCAAGTTGTAAATATTTGAATGCTAATAATATTCCCTTTATCAATATGTCAAAATCCTGCTATAGGACTCATTTCATTTGAAATAGACAGCACCTCTTGCTAATGATAAGGATTCCTGTAAATGTACATGTGTTTTCAGTAATTCCTTAATGGGTTTTAATGGTTAATTTTTACCTCAACGAAGTAAAAATTTATCTTCTTTACCACAGTCAATCCAAAAAATAGGAATTCGAGATTTGTATTGTATGCACGTGCTTGCTATTGACATGACATTATAATTCCCTTTGTTTATTTATTTATTTATGCTTACAATAATTGCATTTCGCGACTGGGGCGATTTAGTGACGAATCAGTTATTTAATATATATAATCACTTATTATAATTATTTAACATATATAATTATTATAACATATAATAATATAATTATTTAACATATATAATTATTATAACATATAGCAATATTATTATAACATATAATAATATAATTATTTAACATATATAATTATTATAACATACAACAATATTATTATAACACATAATAATATAATTATTTAACATATATAATTATTATAACATACAACAATATTATTATAACACATAATAATATAATTATTTAACATATATAATTATTATAACATACAACAATATTATTATAACACATGATAATATAATTATTTAACATATATAGTTATTGTAACATACAACAATATTATTATAACACATAATAATATAATTATTTAACATATATAATTATTATAACATACAACAATATTATTATAACATATGATTATTTAACATATATAATCACATTATTATATTTACGTAAGTATGCTCATTTCTATAAATATTTACATTATAAATTTTTGAAAATGTTGTTATGTTTCAAGTAGTGTAATACGCGGTCTACATACGGGCTACAGTCATGTAGTAATTCAGTAAAAGTGTATGGTAGGTCTATGTGAGTTCTTGGATAGCAGTCAGTAAGTATATGTTTTATAGTAAGTCTACAGTTACAGTGTTGGCAGTAGGGTTCGTCTTCTCCAGTAAGTGTGAGTCAGTCGTGAATGGCCAATTCTTAACCTCGTTAAAACTACTTCTTCTCTTCTAATTAGCCTTTTTGAGGAAGGCCATTCACCAAGTATATGTTTCAGTTCTCGATGTTTGTTATCAGTTGTGGTATACCAATAATTTTGCCATGAGTTAAGTATCATATGTTTTGCGTGGGCTTGAATATCATGATGTGTACAGTATTAGTTGTCGTGAGTTCTTTCTTGAGTGGCTGATTTGGCAAGTTCGTCTACTTCTGTGCTTTGTTTAACGTTTGTATGTCCGGGTAACCAGTACATAGTTATTCTTTTGTTTAATGTCTGGATTTTGTGTAATATGTACAAGATGAGTGGATGTGAACTATATATGTTTTTTAATGAATGCAATGAGCTAAGAGTGTAAATTATGAGGTCCTTGTCCGTAGTTTCAGGTATGTTGTCTATCGCAAGTTTCAGAGCTTCAAGCTCAGCTGTATATATGCTAGTCTCATCTGGCAGCTTTGTTTGAAAGCTACTTTGTGCAACTTGAGCTTAACGCAACTGGTTATCTAGAGGTTATCATCCTTCAGCTTACAACAATAATCAGTTGTTATCATTGGATGTGGGGCAGGTAGAAACAAAAAAAAAATTAAATTACTTCTAAATGTAAATTTAAACCGATGTCAATTAATGAAAAATCAATGAAAGGAAGCTTTGAACATAGGAAGGTTTATTGAATTTATTAACTCCATTAGGACTAATGGGTATTGATATTCCATTCAAATGACTTCACCAATCATTCATAGCACGCATCTTGGCAGGCGGTGGGACACTCCATAAACTATCTAATAGGAAGTAGACCTCCATTTATATAATATCATTACCATTCTCCAGACGTTCATTACAAACGGACAATGAAATCTTCTGAAAGTGAAACCTCCCTTCGATTGTTGTATATCAGCTGGAGATTCATATCAACAGAGGAAAGGTTCGGCTATTGGAATTTCACCTGTTGCCTTATGCCTACCACGATCAAGTTTAAGTTTAATAACATTACTGTTTAGTTAACTTCACATATATTTACACATTATTCATATTTTCATTATCTGTTAACGTTTCTTTTTATTTATTTTTTATATTTAGTTTATACTTCATTCATTCATTTACTTTGTAATTTGTTGGGTTATTAATTTGTTTTGCTCCTTTACTATTGTATATTTTTTTCTTTTATTCTTTACTCGAAAAAATTTAATATATTTAATCATAAAATCACCAGGTTGTTTTGATTGTAAAAATCTTGAAAATAATAAATAAAAACATATTTTAGTTAGCTTCTGTTTTAATAAAATCATTCTGTATTTCTTCTTTATCATGGTTGTTAGCAATAACTTAATTTAATGTATCAAAACCCTCCTAGTAGATATACTAGTAGATATAAGTTGGAATAACTACTTCCCTATGGTTAATAAGAGAACGCCTCTCACGGATGAAAGCCATGGTTGCTATTCATACTTGACGTTCAGTTTTTAAAAATTAGAGCAAACAGGCATTATTATTAGGCATTAATTAAATACCGCAAATTTCCTCAGTAATAGAAATGAATTTGCTAATAACTCTTCCTGTTATTAAGAAGTTTCAAAAAACGCACTCAACTTGATATTATAACTTTTAACGTCTTAAAATTATCTCTAAACGCCTATGATCTTTGGCAGTCATTTTTAGGTGATTAAAAAGCAATTTGAGATGTATATATTTTTAAAATGTAGAGGATAGCCGATTGATCATTCTCTGAAATAGAATTAGTCGAGACAAATACACATTTCATTTTGCTATAGCAATTTAGTTTTTAATGATAAGGGATCCTCGGACAGAAGGAGATCTGTACCCACTTCTCACCTTTTCATATCTGTTTGAAGTTTATAAGAAATTGGTTCTTGATAAAATAAATTACTCTTACTTATATAATTATTAGGAATTCGATTTGCTCATTAATTATTCCGATATTGAGTTCAGTAGTCACATTAATTTAGCCAGAGATAATAAATGCATGAGAGTGCTAAATAGAGTGTACAACTCGTAACATAGTTTGTGCAACCTCAATTAGAAAACATTAAGAAGTAAACGCAGAAAATAAAGCTTCCTGTATTGTTAGGCAACGACAAACAGATGGCCTAATCTCTGTCATTTAGGCCTTGGATGCCTAATCTAGATTTAACTAGGTCTTCGTGAACACATCGTACAAAGCATTTAAAGAACAAACGTTTTTTTTCTATGATTCTCTGCAAATTTTAAATAATGCCATTTTCCTTGATAGTTACCTAACCTAAAAAAAATAATTTATTTTTCTGCTTAAGGAAAAAGTTCAGTGTAGTGGCAAGTAAGCCACAATACAAACAAAAATAAGTTTAAGATAAATATTTTCACACTCCTTTAGCGTGCATATTGAACTAATAAAAACTTAAGTTTCGTCTTCCATTCGAATAATTGTCTAGCCGGTTAAAAATACCCCTAATATGTCCAACCAGGACCAAACGAGTTAACCATGTGAGCAAAACAGGTTGGTTGAACGCTTCGTAAACCAAGAGGCTTTATATTTCCACGTGAGTAATTGGAATTTATTCAGTGTCAACCCCTCTAAATAAAATTCTTAGTCTATCTCGATAGAAACTTCATTGACGCAAGGGAATAAGCTAAGCAGATTTCACTCATGCCGGAATATGACACGCTGAAGATCATTTCACCAGCTTTCTCTATTTCTGCCACTGTAAGAAGCCTATGTGACCATGAATCCAAATGTTAGCTGAACGTGAAATATTTAGAGGAAGAGATACTTATAGTGAAATTCGGATGAGTAAAAGTGGAGATTTAAAAATGGCTGAAACCAAAAAAAAAAAAAAATACAAATAACTCAATTATATTCGAGACAGGGAAAACAATAGATGTAGAAAATTAAAATTCCAACAACATTGGTTATATACAATTTTTTGATCCAGCCCATAGTAACCCAGACATTTCGAATTTTCATCTATTCAAAGAGAAAAACTCTCTCAAAACATTAACTAAGCAGAAATGTCCGTTTCCACTTAAACGTATTTAATACTTTATTTAATTAAAACACGAAAATTACTTGTAAATCCACTTGAGAGTATTGAAAAAATAATGTAATCAGAATTTTTAACAAAATTTAATGTAAACCAAACAGATCTTAAATCTTCGTGTAGGAAACAGGGAGGGGTGGGGGATAGAGCACACAGTGAGCTATTTAAGCTATGAACTTCTCCTTACGATTACGAATACTTTAACGTTCCAAGTATAAAACTCTTGTACTTTAATACCGAGGGGATTTGAAGTGAGGGGAAATTATTTTGTTGCAACGGGAGAAATTATACAACACTCAGTTTATACACAGTTTTGTGTCAGTCGAATTACGGCGGGGAATGCAAAGACGAAGTTATAATTACTCCTTCCCAACCTCTTCAACCTCACATTGGTTTATGCCTACATGTAATATGATGTCTATACATTTAGAAATGCAGTACTACTCCCAGAAATGTGAATTTGTTTAACTGTCAGTAATAAATAATGAAAAGTGCAGGGGAGTGTGCCCAGTTACTTCTGTTTAAAATGTTGTGTTTTAGTGGATGTGCTATGTGTCTTTATGAATGTAAAGTTTACTCTCCAGGCATATAAAAGAGTATTTTTAATAATGATTAATATGTACATAGTAATCATCTTTGTGCTTTGGGGCGCTTTTGGGGAAACAATTCTACATAGTGCAGAATACAGTATACTATCCTTGTTTATAAATTATATGGTCCATGATGTTTTGAAAAAAGATAGACTAGTGTTGTGTGTGTGTGTGTGTTTAAAATCAGGCTACAAAGAGTGGACCCCTGTAAAAACTCCATCCCAATTAACCACAGTAGCATAAAGTGAACATTAGTGAATATTATAGCATAAATTAAGTCCAAATTGATTACACTAATAGAATGTGACAAAACTATTATATAATACAATTAATTCTCAATAGTCACCCTCATTTTAATTATTACTTTTCTTTTTCAGAAGATGGAGCGCCAAGAGGTCTTCCTAAGCGATTGTTCAGCTTATTTCCACCGTTCGCCCTCACAGATAGCCAGAACGAGGCCTGCAGGAACGATAGTTATGCCTACTTGAATGCCCTCGCTTCATTCGACATGCAGGCACTCATGAGTACGTTCATTTCCATTTACATATTTTTTCTTCTGCTTTTCAAAAAAATGGTCACGTATTTCAGATTTAGATCTCAAAGTAATTGAATAACCTGAAGTCATTGGAGTGAGTATTGTTTTCCTGCAACACAAATAGCCGTATAATAATAGTATTGAGAATGTTAAAATCGGTTTCAGCTGTCTATTACACAACTATGTGTTTTGTGATTTAAATGTTCGGCACGCATGGCTGCGTGTTCAAAGCAGATTTACCACGTGCTAGAATGACATATTTCTCGGTCGTGTCATTTCACCATTTTCCCTATTTCTCCCATAGTAAGAAGCCTATGTAAACAGGAAGTGAACTGTACGCTGGAAATGAGATTTTTAATGACTCATAGTAATGCTTAAATTAAAAATCAGACGACTATAAGAGGGGTTTCCTGGATACAGAAAATTAAAAAAAATGCAAATATTTCGGTTAATACTCGAGGTAGAGGAAACGTTAACAGACAAGTCTAGTTGAAAAGGAAAACATTTTCCGATCCAACTTATAATAACGATGATACTTTTAATTTCCCCTCTACCCCCCCCCCTTTACAGCCATTAATCATTATGATCTTTGGTGTTGAATGAATCGTTGGTATAGATAAAATAAAAATTATTGACACAAGAACGATAAATTTATTTATTATTATTTATCACCAATAATTACGGACCGTTGAAAACAATATTTGTTATTTAGTAAAGGAATGAGACGTATCATGATATATTGGCTTATTTGGCGTGTTTTCGTGGGATGCGAAATGTGGGGTTTTACTGACTACTGAAAATCAAGAAATGCAAATATCTAAGTCAATATTCGAAATAGGGAAAATGTGTATATACTCGTATGTGTATATACTTGATCGTGCAACAAAATAGGTTATATGCAATTTTTCTGCTAAAAATAAGTAAATTAAAAGATATGTGTTAGGTTATTCACAATAAATGTAATATAATTTATGATCTTTTCCTACAGCATATCCATTTAAGGCCTAAGACTAAGTAGACACGACTATAATAATATCATGTGTAATCATTTCGTAAAATTTAAAACATTTTTTTTTTTTCGGTAAAAATGACCAATGAATGAATGACCTCATATCGGTCACATATCAGAAGAAAATTTTATTGTTTATGTACATATATAAATATGTACAAAAACCTACTTGGATTGTTTAGACGTCTTAAAGCAGTATTTAGGAAAAGTATTTATTAATGTTTCATGTGTGGGCTGAATAAAATCATCATCATAACAGATTTAGTGTCATCTGGGTGGCAGTATTTAAATAATTAGTTTTGCGTACTAATTGTACTTAGGTGAAAATTAAAAAAATAACTGCATTAATTTTAGAAATTGTAGTCATAGTGGCGGGATCAAAACTTAATTGAGTTACACGTGCATGCCCTATTCACGTTACTCAATTAATTGATTTTCAAGTGCGCACCGTACAGCTGACGAACATTTTATAATTATAGTTATGCAACTAATTATACTCTAATAAGGGGACCATTATTGGAATAGGTTTGTGGCTTACACGGATAGTATTTTTCTTTTTTTTTTTTACTGAATTGTAACTCAGACACAAACATGCGGTAACAGGCAAAATGAAAGATGCAATAAGAAAAGCATAAACTGCAGGAAAACAAGAAATATGGATATTGTTCAAGAGTAGGCGTATTTAGGCGAAGAATAATTTATCTTTTAGTACCAATTTTATAACAAATACAATGTTTTTTATTTTTATATTTGTGAGAAAAATTTTCCCGAAATGAGGTCAAATGGTTCGGTTGTCCCATGCCTTGATGCCAACAAATATCTTCACTTTTCACTGATCTTACACTAGATGTTTTTTATACCTTTGTATATATATATATATATATATATATATATATATATATATTATATAGATTTCATGGCTGAAACGTTCCGATGAGTTGTTGACTTATATTCAATTTGTCCATCGGCTTGAAATACAAAATATTGCCGAATCATCATTTGTTAACATTTTTCGTTTAATTTATCAGTCATTTAAAATGTCCGTATACCACAAGTTAAAGTGATGTATCATATCAAAACTTCAAAGTTCTAGTCTTATGTCCTGTCGGGCACCATTTTCTCGGCATGCCCCAACCTGATCAACCTGATCTTCTTTATAAATGACGTACATTGTATCACCATACATACCACTCCCTTAGTTTGACTTAGTTTCAGGTACTCAGGAACTACATTCTCAGAGTGGCTCTCTGGTTTTTCCTGAGATGAGTTATCGTTTCATTGTTTGCAAGACCTAGAACCACCTGGTCTCTGTAATTATTTCACATTTATGTCTCCTTGAACACTTCTTTGAACTATCCTATAGATATATTTGAACGAGAATTCTCATTATTTCACGGGACAGCATTTGCCCTTGTTAGCATAGTTCTCATTTTCTTGGAATATTATATAATTGTATACCACAATATCCATGATCCATAGTCAGAAACTTGTCAGTATAACTGCATGTATCTTCGTCAGAAAGCATCCTTAATCTCATGACTTTTATGAGTATTTCCATGGACTAAAGTGACAAAACTATAATATGTCAACACTGTGATATGCATGTAAGAAGTCCATGAAAAATTAATGTAGATCAAATTTACACACGTTTCAAGCAAACAATTGTGGTCGATCAACCTGGCATTAATCGACTTATGAGAGAAAGGCGATGCACTCATATATTTCCGAATTAAAACGTAATGACATTTCAGCAGAGCTTTTATAAGGGAAATTAGCTATTTTGCTAATGTATTCAACTATTTAACGCTCCATATATATTATTAAACTCTGTTGGACAATAACAGAACGTTAAATAATAAGAGATTATAGTAATAACAAAGTAACTATTTGGTGAGGGTCTTTGATTGACATAATTAAGAGAATATTAATTATTAATATTAATTAATATTGTTGATTTTTGAATTATATAATGTTAAATTCTTTTAGTAATTTATCGCTGAACGTCCTGGGATGTCAACCGTAGCCTTTATTGTTAATCAGCTTCTACGACCAGTTGTCTGAAGCTGCTAGCCAAATGATGTATTTCCCGAAAAGACGAATTCGTTAAACGATTTACCTTCGAGCTTCAAGTATACTTACTACTTGAAATAAAGCCTAATTTTTGGCTTATTAAATCTATGTATATACATATTTAATACATATTCCTTTTTAGTGGTCATTAGTGAACATTTTCTGCATAATATACATAGTTGATGACCAATGGTTTATACCTAATCCTTGAGATTCAAAAGATATTTTTTCATATATTAATTCCAAGGACATGTAAGTCTGCGTATGTCTTCAAGATTAACATATTCTGTCCCGTCCGGGAAATAGCTTTGTGAGTGGGACGACTTAGGAGCATGTAATTTATAATTTCTTTCTTTTTATGCTAATTAAGAGCGTCAGTAGTTAGTGTGCGATATGCAAAGTATTGGTTATCCGTTAACATGAGGACGAAGTAATATATTGGAAGTAATCATATTGTCCTTCCTCGTCAGCATGAAATTATTCAAAAATTCCAATGGAGGAAAGTACCACATGGCCATGAATGTTGCCATTATTGGCTATGCAAACGACGTAGCTCTCTTCCTGATTCTTGATGATACATCAGTAGGAAATCGTATAACCCAACAATTTTTTGATAAATGTTCTTATGACATATTCATAAAAATAACAACGCTTAAATAAGCAATTCCACTTTTCCTCCAAAACTGATGTTCAAGTGAACTATTGGGAAACTTACCTCCCCTTCTCTGATATTCAAAATATTGGATATCAGAAAAGATGAGACCAATGTTATTAGCAGATTTCCCTTAAGAGAAATCTGCTATTGAGGTCGTACTCATGACGCGATTTTCGAAAAATTTCTTCAAATGTCCATCGACCCTACCCAGGAGATGACGAAAACGAGGACCGTTCAAATTTATATATATATTCTAGCTCAGATACCCGGCTTCGCTCGGGAATTCATTTGAGGCTGAATGTTGATGGTTTTTTTGTTGTTTTTTTTTTGGCAAGGCTTTACTTTGCACAATATTTTGACATTTACCCGTCCCAGTGTTTAGGGTTAATACCCGTCGTTTCTGTGGATTTGTTAATAATAAAATTAATTTTTTATGTAAGACTTCACTGTCCTCCATATTGTTATACTTCCCGTTTCCTGTGCATTATAAATATACTTGAATTATTAAGGACAAAATATAAACATACATTAGAATTAATTTTTCCAGGTGAGGTACCTGATAGTTCATATTGAAAAGAATTGTTGAGCAACTTTCTCTAAATAACAAAATAAACAACTTTTGTTATGTGCATATTTGCCGAAACACCAATACGAAACGAAATATCACTATTATTAATTTCAGGCCTCCCTTATAACCCCCACTCCTGCCCGTCCCTAGAAATGTTGGTATGGCTTGTTATAATGAAAGTGTTAGTGCTAATACATATACCGAGTTTTATTTATTTCGGTTGGGTCTTTTGTCCCAAATAAAATTGGTCACTTCCGCTATAGGTTTTAGTGTATAACGCCTTTATAGTTCGGTATACGAAAAAAGTGTATATAACAAAAGTTACTCTAAATAACAAAATAAACAACTTTTTTTATATGTTATGTGCATAATTCCCGAAAATGCAATAGGAAACGAAATATCGCTATTTTTAATTTCTGGCTTCCCTTATAACCCCCACTCCTGTTCGTCCCAGAGGATATTAATATAGCCTAAAGTCTAAGTTGGGTTAGTAGTAATATACATACCAAGTTTTATAAAATTCGGTTCAGCCGTTTATGCGTGAAAAGGTAACAAACAAACAAATAAACAAAAAAACAGACACCAAAGAAACAAAATGCAGTTATGGTGTCTATGACATGTGAAACGAAAAGTTATCGTGAAATTTCACGAAAAAAATCAATGTACAGACAGAGGTTACAATTTTATATATACATATATATATATATCAAGCTTAGCATCAAAAAGCGATTTACTAACTCGGATCCCTGATAATGTAATGCCCTAACCCAGTTAATAAATACAGTTTTTTGTTTCTAATAGTAACAGAGAGATTATTATTTTTACTTTTGTAAACCCAACTCATCACTAAAGATACTATACGACTGATTATCTATTTTGAGTATTGTTTACGTTGGGTCTTTACGAAAGGAGAAATGTGAAGAGGATATAATAACACGGTGCTCCGGAAATTAAAAAAATATGAAAAGTATAGAAGTATCATTAGTAATTATATTGGCCATATTGGAGGACACTCTAAAAATGGTGCATATTCAACTAATTATCCACTGTATTGGAACATAGGCAGGAGAGACTAAACCACCTGTGGATTATTATCTTACTTTACGCTACCCGCATTTGACTGAGCTTATCAGTTTCTTTCAAGAGAAATTAGCTTTTGTG
This sequence comes from Riptortus pedestris, assembly GCA_019009955.1. Taxonomy (NCBI): domain Eukaryota; kingdom Metazoa; phylum Arthropoda; class Insecta; order Hemiptera; family Alydidae; genus Riptortus; species Riptortus pedestris. The sequence goes on along the minus strand of CM032228.1, from coordinate 145,120,173 downwards.
GGTGTACGCAAACGTTTTTTTCATAATTAAGTTCAAATTTCACCGGTCCTATATAGTTAATGACAATAATGAGCTACAGTCAGAAAAGTAACCTATAAGGTGTCTTCTTTAGTAACGTTTTGACAAACGCGTCCCTATTAGCAATAATTGGCTAACCGCATAAAGAGGTTATACATAACTTTACATGGAAGAAATACTATTTTTCACATTAAGGGAGCACACAATGTAAGGACGTACAGGTCTTAGAGGCGTCCAGGCCTAATCCCTCGGATGGTAGCATCGCACCAGCGGCGTATCAACCGAGTGCGTGTACCAATTGTCCGAACCTGCGGTTCCTCTCGTACTAAGCAGGATTACTATAGCGATGACGTCCCATCAGTGGAGTATTGGATGTCAAATGGAAGCATTTTTCCCATGCAATATTAATGATATGAACATTTCATAAACAAAGTTTGTTATAATTAGCAATGGAAACATCATATTCGAGTTGGACGGGATTTTCCTGAGTATTATTCTGACTTAAAATTGTCATCTGTATTAATTCTAATATTTATTTATAATCAAATCACATTGCATTTGATAATAATAAAGATCAGGCAGTATGAATCAGGAGTAATAGCATTGAACCTGTTTATACAAAAAAAAAGTCGTATCATTGGACGATAATAGTGGAGGTACTATTTATTTCTCCCAAAAAATTTCAAATGTTATCTGAAGACTAGAAAATAAAGGGTAAAGGAAATAGTAGCATATGTTTACTATTTCTATTACCCATTAACTTGCAAAATGTCAGGTTAGCCATGAAGGGGGCTCAGGTTAGCTATAGAGTTAAGGCGTTGACCTTAATGTCACATGGTAAACCTAGAGTGGCGAGTTCGATTCTTGCCTGGGCAAAGGAAATTATTTAGTGACGAAATTCATTAAATAACATCCTAAGTCCCACCCTGGCTAGAAAAGGATGGTCACCTGTAGATAACCCCTCCCAATTAGCCTGAGTTGAAAAAAGTGGACGTTAATAAATAATAATAATAATAATATATCTCACTTTGTTAACATAGAATCAAGAGTTTGATTCTCACATGGGACGAACTCAATAAATATAATCAGTCCCACCCTGGTTAGAAAAGGGTGGTAACCTGTAGATACCCCGTCCCAATTAGATTTATTAGGATAAATTAGACGCTAATAAAAAACAATCAAAATGTGATGCTTTCATTGTTAAATATTTGTATATCTCGTGTTTTTCATCGTTTTGAACCGAGATGGCCAATAAATATCTGAGATGCTAAGAATCATTTTATCATTTTCTGTCTTTTTTTTTTCATTCTTTTTTTATCTCAAATTAAGTTCCTGATTAGAGGATATATGTAATACGCTCATGGCGTAATATGAAACAATCTAGGCGTAGTCTCTATACTTAGAACTTCTATTCATCTGAAACAACACTGATGACGCATTTTTAGCATTACCGCGCTAGAATTCGATGAGTAGCCATAATTCTTTCTAAAACCTACAAAGTATTTTAACGAGATTTTAAATCTGAACAATCTCTACTTATGGTGACAATCCTCCAGTCGCCATACATAACGAGGCTTGATTTTTATCAAACGATTTTATGTATATGAGAACTTCTATAGTTTAAGATGCAAATACCTTTAAAAATCAATTAAAATGGAAATATTGTTATAGCCATGAAAACTGTTACATCTCCAATATGAAAACAATATTTGTCACGCCCCTCTGACTACATTTCCAAACATATTAAATATTAGTACTGTATAGCGTACCAGATGTGTGCGTAGCTTCCTTCCTGTAAGATTGTCCATGACGCTGTAATTAAAGTTATGTAAAGACACTTTTCTGTCAACATGTTTGTGATAAAAATTTAAATTATTTATTAACGACCACTTTTATCAACTAAGGCTAATTTGGACGGATTATCTACAGGTTACCGGCCTTTTCTAGCCAGGGTGGGACTGAGGATTTTATTTAAAATTATTGTTAGTGATAAGAGTCATGTTTATTTTGGTAGCACCTATTTATCTTTATTACAAGCCATTAATTTAATAATCACCTTAAATCCAGCAATTTCGTATTTAGTAAGTGTACTCTAAGTTCATGTTTCTATGATTTTTTTTTTTTCATTTGAGATCCTTTAAAATAAAAACACAAAACTAAAATCATGTTGCTTAAGACAATAATCTACCGAATTTAATTTGAAAACCAATGTGAGTTAGTCATTAAAAGATTAAAAAAAGAAAATAACTACCTCATGATTTTTGACTTATATTGTATACCTTCTTCAAGGTCTAAAATGCAAAACACAACACGCACAAACAGTCAAAAATATAAAATTAATTTTACTTGACAATAAAAAGGCGTTAAACAATTTACGACTTACAACTTTGCCATTAGTCTCCTTAAAATACGAGCCATTGTCACATGTTCAAGGGCGTGAACTTATTAATTAAAATTTATTCATTTTAAATAATAATTAAATAGTTTTCTTTGTAGTTACCTGTAAAAGTACTAAAACCTTAGATTAAATACTAAAATAAAAAATATTTCGTGGCTTGCAGCTTTGGTGGGCTGAAACTGTAGGTGTAGGTTGAAGATTATTTACAGTTGCGCAAGTAGGGGACCCATGACTCAGAAACAAGATTTTTACATTTGTAAAGTCAAACCTGTAGGCCGTATCCCTGAAGAAATAAAATGTGTTTCAGGTGTCCTAGATTGTAAAAGAATTCGTTTCTGGAGTTTCATATAAGTTCCTTTGCTTGTTCCCAGTTCGTTGCATTGACATTAAATACGATCATGTGAGAGGGCTAATAGTGCTTAACAGATTTGAGTCAGGACTTTAAGTTCAGGATGTTAACGTTCACTTCTTGTTACTATGGTTAATTAGGACGGGTTATCTACAGGTTACCCCCATTTCCTAGCCAGGGTGGGACTTAGCATTTTATTTAGTCTGAAATTAAAACGATCACTATGACCAAACAAGTATGAAAAAGGGTTATGGAAACATGTACATTTGTCCCTCCGTGAAGGTCATGTATAAATATAGGGAGGAAAATCACGTTTAAAATCTGAGCTTTTAAATGAATAAACTTAAATTTTTCTCTTTTCACTCGCATCAATTAAAAAAAAGTCTGATATGGGTTCCATATGACATCCTTCTAACTCCTATTAAATATAATAAATAAAATGTTTGGCTGCATTTCATTTAAAATTATTTCATTTGAAAGTTATAGCTATGTCTTATCTCCGCTCCAATGCATCGGATCGAAAAATGTTCTAAAACGTACTTTTCGGAACTTTTCATAATAAACCAATACGTTACAATGCACATTTTTCGTATCTTTAATACATAGGGAGAAATTTGAATTTTCTTATATCAAAAGGGGAAGTGACCAACTAGATGACACAGCAATTCCAAAATTACATTTCAACATTCTAGGGCTAGCCGTTTTTGAGTTATGCGACGAGATACGTAGATATGTATAAGGGTAAATCAATTAGAATTCGCCCAAACCATGTTTCTCACCATTTTTCATTTTCCTATTTTTTTTACCAGTTACTCCCCAATACTAGGTGAGTTCGAAGCTGCTGGAAACAATTTTTTGACTCATTATTTTTTTTTGGCCACCATTTTAAATTGCATTGTATCTAGTTTTTGGACAAAAACAAGATTTGGGTAAATTTATCTAACGCTGTTAATTTAATTAATATCAAAACAAAATAAAATCCAAAACTATCAGAACGATGTGCTCTCGAGTTTGTGTTCTAAATTCATTGTGTTATCTAAATAGTGAGGAAATTGAAGAAAGAAAAAACACAAAACATTCATTGAAATTTAACTTAAAACGGGATTTTAGTGCCGCAAAATCATTAAAAGGACATTCACCTTCAATTTTTTTTAGTGCATAGATTTACTATTTGCTGCAGTCGTTTCGAGCTGAGAACGTTTTCTTTATGTGTATACATATATAAATTTTCAATAATCGAATTTATTGCAATATTTAATGTATAATATCACAAAAAGGGACTCAGTGAAAACTTATGAAATTAATACAGATAACATCTCTTTATGATATAAACTAATGAAATTTGGTGAAAGTGGTTCCAGAGTTATAGTGGGTCAAAATCATCAACTGTCATTGGCAAGATCAGAGTGCAAAAACAAAAAGTTTGTTGGCTCTTAATGGGCTATTTATCATTTTCGAACAGAAATATACTACAGAAAAATCATTACAGAGACTTGTATATCTTGTGTGTATCATTGAGAATGAATGCTGCATACTGAACAAGTGTTGAGATTGTCCTGTATCAGAAAGACTTCTTGAAGTTCCAATGGAAGACGATTTACCAGAGGGAGTAGTAGCTTTTAAGCAGAGGGTGCAAACTATCAGGCAGACGTTATCACCTAGCTATTACGAAATGAGTTTCTAAAACTTCTTGTGGAAGTGATAGTGAAACGAAAATCCCCCATTTTTTTCTAAAGTCAAATCTAGTCATTTCAAAGAGCTTAAAGATAATCTCAAAGATGCTGAATGTTTGGGCATAAGTAATTTTTACGAAAACTTTTACATTTTGTCTTCTTGGTGAAATTCAAAAACTACCATTCGACTAACTGCCAGGCTACGCTACATCCGTTTCTTTTTTATTTTAAAAAACATCATGAAATTGTTACAAAAGCATTTGTATGATAAGTGACTACCTCATACATGACATTTCAAAAGCATCTTATCAATGAAGTGAAAAATATTTCATTTTTGTCAGGGCCATCACGACACTGGCCGATGCAGTGGAAGAGTTTACACTAGGGCCGTGTCTGCTTCTAGAACGCCCAAAGTGCAGCAGCAAATACAAAACCAACGTTTTTATATGAAATATAAGACTTTATGCAGAAACCGAAAATTCCTCCGATATTATGAGTTAAATAGAAAAATTGTATATAACCGATCTTGTTGTAAATTTAATAGATAAGACATGAATGAAATTTATGTCATACTTAATTCTACAACTAGTTATTGTCAAACATTGCCAGAAACACAAGTTAGCTAGAATCCAATTTCGGTATTAGGTATGAGCATAGCGAGATTCTGTCTAGGTTTTGATAAGAGTGGGTCATGGCTACTGAACTTGACCTAGGAACAGTGGGCCTATATTGCATAATTCTTACCTCACATATCGTCTCCGCTTTCTCTGAATGACCTGTCAGCAATGGAAGGTCACTATTCTTCCAAATTTCACGTAAACACATTATATTGCCAATCTGCAAAAATTAACATAAATCAAAAAACAATTTACAGTACATCGCACTGACCTCGCATGCATAGAAATACATGAACATAATGAAGTTTGTCATTCTGTAGTACGTGTTTGTGCAGTGTTCATAAAAAGTGTGCTATTTATTGTCTTGCCTTTAGTATGTTGTGTCATTAGTCATCTTATAGGATGAAAAATACTTTATTTTTTTCAATTTTACTGTTGGATCAGCCCACTTATCAATTCAAATACTAACAAGTTATATACAATTTTCTTGGCCTCATTCTATTGATTTCAGAGTGGTACGTTTCCCTTCTAGATTAGTTAATTTTCCAAAGGGTGTGCACAAGAAAGTATTTCTGGTAGTTATTTGAAGAAATGGTTGTGTACTAAGATATTTACTGTTTAAACAGCATTTACGATAATGTTAGAACATTAATCGTGCAATGCCTGCAGCAGTATTTCCTTGAGTGTTTTTTACAACCACGATCAGTGATCACGACTCTATTTACTATATCCCTACTTATCCTCGATTGAATTTATACTTTCCAACTATAAAACAACTACGCTCACTTAATGATGATCTTTTATTCAAGCTAAGCAAAATCAATATATATTGTCCAATTTGGGGAGAATGGGGCCATTATCTTACACGTGCGATCAAATAAATCTACCCCTTTGAAGCATTCCTCTCATTCCCTTCCGCCTTCGATTCAAAAAAGTCCGTCACGCAAGAGTTGCGTAAACTGACCAGATTTCCCACGTGCTGGTATAACAAACTAGTGATACCTCACCACATATTCTAACTGAAAACCAGAAAGTACTCTCTTAATACTTGAAAAATATTTGAAACATCAATGTTTTAACAAGATTCATTCATTAACATTTTTTGATTGGGCTCATAATAACGGAGATATTTTGAATTTTCGAATTCACCCATTGAACCCCACCCCCCTTATTCCCAGTGCGATTTCTGCCAAGAACAGATATGATCTTTAATGTTGATTGAAACAGTTAAATGTCGAGTGTGATATAGATCAAATAAGCATTTTCGAGACAAGAAGGTAAAATCTTAATTGATGACATCATCGCTCAACGAATAACCCCATAATAAAGGTCTAATGAAAACTATATTTGGTACTTAACCTTAGAATAAAGAGGTCCATGTTATAATAGCTTATTGTTAATATAAGGAGTGGGGTTTACTGAGGCTAAAAAGTGAATATTCCAAATATCTCGGTTAATATTCCTGATAGTTAAAATATGCATTTAATAACATTTATAGGCAATTAAATTTACAATAAGATTGGTTCTCTACAACTTTTCGATTCCGCTGGTCCAATTTCTGCCGTTAACTAGCTTGATCTTTTTTTTTTTTTTTTTACATAAAACGATTAGGTATATATCAAAGTACACAATAACACAAAAATTGCGACCTCTATAATAAGTACTCTATAAAGGGAGAGTATGCTTTTTTGTGACTACCACATGCCATTATGTAACGCAAATTTGCACGTAATTTTTACAATATACAATTTAGAAATATTAAATTTAACACATGAAATTACAAAAATTAATTAAATAATTCCTCCATTAATAATTAGTACAGTCTCGAATATTCATACTTTTACTACATTCTTTTGGTATTGTTCTGTACATTGTTTCTGGACTAATGGACCACCTTTTTCATATTTTACATAGTTTCAAAACCATTCTTTTTCTTCTATTTTCTGGATCTCATAAATTAAGTGTACTTAAGTTGGTTCAGTATAATTGTCACATGTCAATGTTTTTCTCAGTCCGTTTAATTTTTTTTAATTAAGAGTTTGTCAAACCATGCCCTGTCAGTAGTTTGTAAGATAAAATGGTATCCGATTAGTCTTGTATTTTGTGTTATTTATGCCAGGTAGGTATACGTATTTTAAGTAATATTCTTCTTAAACTAGCTCACTACTTTATTTTTCATATTTTTTCCTCTTAAATATGTTTTAGATGTAGTTTGAACGTTTTGGTATATTATTGGAGCGTTTTGATCATTTGAAACTGACAACCGAAAAATCTGCAATTTCGTTACATTAAATATCAGAGATAAAGGAAATATATTAGTTATTTATTCCATATTTGATATAATATTTGAGGTTATTTACTTATAATTTAGCAGAAAGCTTTAGTGTTATTCTCGCCTATGCCAGTGATGAAGTTAGGTTCTATGACCTATCTGCTTTATGCTTACACTTCTGCATTCTTTCATTGATCTCCAGCATGCCTAATAAAATATCCAAATGGTGTTTCAGTGTACGATGCAGCTCCTAAATTGCCTTCGGGCCTTCTGAGCGGCAACATGAACCAGTACGGCGACATGGACCTCTGCCTTGCCTCAGGTGCCAGGTACTGCCTGGCCTACGTAGACATCAAGCTGGCTGGCCACGAGTACCACAACCTAGCTCACGTCCATCAGCTGGTTCACTCTCATCATGCATTCAGGAGCACTTTCAAGGATGTTAGTACCTCACCTCTCTATTTAAGGAACACTACAATATCTCCATCATCTGCCCATTAGTCATTCAAAGGGGCTACTCATTAGAAGGTTTTAATCTAATACAAAGTAACACCCTTGATAATTTACTCAAGCAAAAGTTAATTGCCCATCTCTAAGGGACAAATTGTATCTATCTGATACATAATTTAAATAAAAATCAACGTTTTCTTCATTCAAGGTTATTAATCAAAACAATTCAATAAAGTTGTATGTGATTTGTGAATGATAGTATAAAGGAGTCACATCTGGATGGTGACTTACTGGGAGATTCGGTAGTGAAAAAGCTTATAAAACAAAAACAATAATTATTATTATTTATTAACGCTCACTTTAATAAAAAAAAAGATAACAATATAAGAAATATTGTAAGTATAGAAAATGATGTTATGAAAAAGAAAGCGTTTTGGGTAGCACTGAAAGTTTTCCAATGTGTGCTAGCAAGTTGCTTAATGTATCAGAGTCGTGAACTCTTGGATATATAATACATAAGATTCAAGGAGTTCCTAATCTTATGTATGGTATTTGTTACTCTCACATTAAAAATCCTACAGAATGATTCTTGTGTGACGGCGAGGAACTAAACATATATAGAACAAATGTCCGCCCATTTTTTTCTTCTCATTGTAACCCAATGAGGAGTTATTTATTTGAATACATGTTCCATCACTAAATGGCATATTACATGTATGATTATGTTTAGATACATTTTATCTTCCAATATATATATACATATATATATATATATATATATATATATATATATATATATATATATACGTTAATCAACTGTCTACTCAAATATTATATACAAGAAATTAATAAAATAAAATAAGATAATTACAAATAAAATTAATAAATGAAATGAAAAAACAAATAAATAAAATAAGAAAAAAACATATCAATTAAAGTTAAACTCAACCGATGTTTAATTTGCGAGTCTATATAAGGTAAATATATTGAATTATGATTCCCATTCCTCACAATCAACTTTACATTTTAATGTATTTTTGCTATATCCATATGTATACTTATGATAAACTTTATAAGTTCTTTATTATATTTGTTAAATATAATATGAGGTGGTTCTGGCCAATTACCTCTTTAAATGTTCGCCCTTAGCTGGAGGCACGTTCAAAATCTTTGGCCAATTATCCATTTACTCCTGGCTACTATTTATCGATGAAAGACAATTTGCATTAGGTTGGACCGTTATTTAGAAAATATTTACCGGACACTTATAAAGAGGACATGAGTGTTTCTTTTTTGCACCGGTTTCAGCATGTGCGTCATTAGTATAAGAAACCGGCTGGCAGAAACGGATCTTGCTGAGAGTTTCCTACTGGGAATCCCCTCGTTCAGGAATGCTTAGCTCAACTCTTGGCATGGTCTCGTTCAGCTCTTGAAATTGGAGGGGGTAGTCAACAAGACTACTTTTTTATGTACTGATTATTTCTTAATGGCTTCAGATTGATATTTTATTCTCTAATTTTCCATACTGCGAGCTTTGAATCCATTCGATAAATAGAAATTAGATCTTTTATGAAAGACTAAAACGATCCCATGCAAGACTTGTAAAAGGCGGCACATTGTTATGATTGAGGAAGTTAGTACTATCATTAGCAATTATTAATGAGGAAGGCAAATTTTACCCCAAATAATGACAAATTGATGAAGTTTAATATTTCAAATTAAGTTACCTTTAAATTCTTAACAAGTTACTCAAATTTCGGAATCATTCTTTGGTAGTTTCGTTAATTTTTTATCACCACTCAGGTTAGCTAGTGAGTTAAGGTGTGTCATAAACACGCCCTGTAAACCTAGACCCTTGAGTTTGACTCTCACCTCGGAAATAGCAATGTATTGAGGGACGAACTCAGTAAACAAAATTCTTAGTCCCAACCTGGCTAGAAAAGGTAAGTGATGTGTAGATAACCCGCCACAATTAGCATTAGTAGCATAAAAAAGTCGTTAATAAATGACATTTAATAGCCTATGAATTGGAATATAGCATAGGACTATTAAATGTATACAAAAGAATTGCCATAAGTCAGGTAAACATCCATAAAATGAATAGAATTAAAATCACGATTAAGAACTGTTTCCTAATTATGCTTGGCTTTTAGGAGATTCTTAATAATTATCAGCTGTTGAAGTAATGCCAATGAAACAATTTTCATAAAATGTTATCAAATATATATATATCCATTCTAACTAGAAGACGAAAATATATATATTTGTCTGTTAACGCGCTGTGATCGTTACCAAACTCGATACTTAAACGTTTTGTGTTAAAATAGAGATCAAGTTCGTTAAGGGGTGAAATCGGACAAGAGGGAGGGGGGGATTTCGAAAATTCGATATATCTCCGTTATTATAAAACTATTATTATTGCCAAATAAATATTCCATAAATGTTTTTATTGCGCTTTTTAACTAGTTTTCGGCTTTCAGTAACCCCCACCCCTTCCTCCAACTGATGTCTTATTAACAATAAGCTGTTATATCATAAAGCACTTTAGTTGAAGCTTTAATACCAAATATTGTTCTCATGGAACTTTTACTTTTTCAAATAAATGGAAATACTGCGCCTCGTATTTGCATTTATCTGAAAACGTAGGAGCTCTGGTTACTTAACGCAACCCCTGCGTGACTGACTTTTTTACTAATGATAGATATAGAAAATATATGGGGAGAACAGACCAATAATAGCTTGTCTTACCAGCTCGTGCGAAAGCTGTCTACTTTACGCAGCCCCGCTGTCAAATGAGATTCGTTTAGTTAATAGTTGTATCCAAGCACAAGAAAAAAAAAGAAGAAGAAATAAGCTATAATCGTATATTACTGTGAAACTATCCGAATCTCAGGCAGTCAACTTACAATCCTTCAGGAAGTTCTTGAAGGTTATGTTAGCTTCCATAATTAAGGGGTGTCATTATTTTAACATAGCGTTCTTTGTACTTGGGACAGGAAGAGACAGGCAACATTGTCATTATTAAAAGGGATAAACCGGCGAGTATATTGAATAACCAAGTTATAACCTTCTGTATGATATCTCACAACAATCCAACGAAAACAAAACAAAATAAGCTGCCCTCCTTCTAAGGGTACCTGTATGGTCAGCCTCCTAATCTGCCAATTTCTGGTAATAAGGTTTTTGTTTTATTTTAATTTTATTTAAATTGTATCCGCATATATATATATATATATATATATATATATATATATATATATATAAATACGATAAAGACGACGAAAATGACGTTCGCTACAACTTATATATATATATATATATATATATATATATATATATATATATATATATATATATATATATATATATATTGTCCTGTTCCCACTCTAGCCATCGCAATTTTTGTTTTATTGTTACCTAACTAGATATTTAAACGTATTATGCAAAACTGAAGATAAAGGTCGTTATTCGCTAAAATTGAACATGCGGAGAGAGGTGTATTTCAAAATTGTAAAACGGACCGAAATATTGAATATTCATTGTTTTTTATTAATATATATTGTATTGTGATTCCCTTAAGGGAAATCAGCTATGGTGGCCGTACTCATGACTCGAAAAATTTATTAAAGTGCCCATCGATCCTACCCAGGAGACGACGAAAATGACGTTCGCTACAAATTATATATATATATATATATATATATATATATATATATATATATATTCGTCTTTTAACGCACTAGCGGGCGAAATTCCAAACCAAACTCGATATATAAACGTCTCATGGAAAACTAAAGGTCAAGTTCGATAATGACTAAAATCGGATTGGGGGGGGAAGTGTTAAAGAGGGAGCATTTATAAGAATTTTAATATTTCCATTATTATGCGTCGGCAATCTTATGGCAAATTAAATCTACTATAAATATTGTTGTATACATTTATCCTCTTCTTGAATATTAACAGAAATATTTAGCATACCCCCACTTCTACTCATTTCACATACACGGTACTCTGTTAAATAATAAACCACTTTATTTGAAGCTTAGATACCAAATACTGTTTTCTTATTGCCTTATTATCCATGCAAATATGTTCTGTTGATCCCTCCCATCCCCACGTCTTAAGTTCTTGGACTACTAAATTGTGAGTGATAGAGATAAAAATTATTCCTATTCATTATAAATTATATTACTAGATATAGTAAATATTTTTGAATAAAAAAAACGTTATATTCAGATATTTCCCAGTAATCGTTTTTCTTTCCGGTGAAGAATATTTCTACCTATCTGCTCAGCTCTAAGAGGTTGGCAGACCTGTTTGTTTACTATTCGGATAAAAAGAAGTTATAATTTGTAGTGAAATGAGATCAGTAGTGTGTTTATCAGCACGTGTGGAATTTGTATATTGTTAGTTTAAGCAACCCCAGCATAACAATCTTTTGTTTTTTGTATCTCGATTATAAATGGATTATTAATGGATTCATTTTTTGTATACAGTCTTGAGTAAATCCCCTCTTATCTCATATTTACAATAAACTGATGTATAATGAAATTTTTGATGATATATGATGAACTGCTCCAATCCAAACTTAAATATAAAAAAAGTCCGTCACGCAGGGGCTGCGTAAACTAAGCAGATTTCCCACGTGAAGTTTTACAATAGAGAAATCTGCCTAATAACAACTGTAGTAGTAAGAAACCTCTAAACCTAAAAAACATTATTTAGGGCGTAATAACCCAGTAGTTTCTAGCCCCAAAAAACAGTTAACCTAACCTCTAAACCTATTCACGAGGGACGATAGTTATGGAAACGGCCGCCAGAGCTCTCGGCGGAAACTCCGAACATAGCCTACTGGTAGCCACACGCAGAATACAAATGCAAATATCTCGGTTAATATTCAAGATACAGAATAAATGTATATTACAATATTTATAGTAAATTTAATTTGCAATAAGATTGGTTATGTACAATTTTTCGATCCGACGTATAGTAACGGAGATATTTCGAATTTTCGAAAATCCTTCCCTCTAAACCCCCCCTCCCACTGGTCCGATTTCAGCCGTTAACGAACTTGATCTTTCTTTTTACATAAAACGCTTAAATATGAAGTTTGGTAAGGATCAAACCAAAATTGCGACCACTAGAGCGGTAACAGACAAATATATAGATAGATAGATAGATATATATATATACAGTTTTGAACGGACCTCATTTTCGTCATCTACTAGGTAGGATCGATGGACATTTGAAGAAAAATGTCGAAAATTCCGTCATGAGTACAACCTCAATAGCTGATTTCCCTTAAGGGAAATCTGCTAAAAATATTGTTTTAATACTTTAGTAGCAAAATGTGGTCGTTAATAAATAATAATAAAAATATTGTTTTCATTGTACTATGTGAGGTATACTCAAATCGGACAAAGAAGGGGGGGGACTAAGAGGGGACGAAAACCGAAAATTTGTAATTTCTTCTTATTATGGATTGGATCAGAAATATGTATATACTCAATAATATTGCAAATTTAATTTCGTGTGAATATTGTTTCATGCATTTTTCTGTATCTCAAACAATTATGATCATATTTGTATTTTTAAATATTCAGTCTCAGAAAAGACCCACTTCTACTCTTGCGATTTTCACTCTAGTACCTGACTCACTAAACACCTCATATTGTTTCCACATTCTAATAGTGATTCTGTCGATAGCAACATTCTCATTTAAATTGATTTTAAGAAATATATATAAATTGAAATTATCGTACTAAATCGCATTGAAAAAAATAAAATGTTACTGAATAGTGATTTAGAAAATTATATATTGTTATTTTGTTGTTTATTAACGTCCACGTTTTGCTACAATAAAAATGTCCGACACACAGGAGCTGCGTAAACTAAAGAAATAGACCACGTACTGATATAACAAACTTATGATCTCCTCTCACCCATCACATAGTCCCTATTCCTATTTAAAAAAAAAAAAAACTGATGAGTAGAAGGCGGCAGCGGAGGGAGGGGGTTACTGAAGGCTGAAAACAAGAAATCACGAATAACTGGTTTAGTTTAATACTTGAGTAACCAAAAAATGCATAGAACAACTATTGTAGATCATCAATAGTTTAACAAGACTGGTTCAATAGCATTTTACGATTACACTCATAATAACGGAAATATTTTAAATTTTCGACTCCCCCTCTCTAAATTCTTACTATTCCAAGTCAGATTTCCGCCATTAACAAATACGATCTTTAGTGTACCGTTGACTGAAATGGTTGAATATTGAGTTTGGCATTTATCAAATAAACATTTTCGAATCAAAAAAGTAAAGTCTTAATTGATGACATCATCACATATCGCATTTGCATGTATTTAACAAAGTATAAGTTCAATGTCATGAGTAGGAGTGGAGGTTTACAGATAGCCAAAAACGGCTTAATATTCAAAGTAGAGAAAACATGAAAATAAAAACATTTATAGAATATTACATTTACAATAAGATTGGTTCTATACATTTTTTTCGATCCGACGTATTATAACGGAGATATTTTGAATTTTCGAAATTTTTCCCTTTAAAGCCCCCAACGACAGTTCCGATTTCAGGCATAAAGAATTTGACCTTTAGTTTTGCATGATATACTTATATATCGTGTTTGCTAATGATCTAACAAGACCTCATTTTGTCATCTTCTGGTTAGGATCGATGGACAATTGAAGAAGTAAATCGCGTTATGATTACATGCTCAATAGCTGATTTCCCTTAATGGACACCTGCTAATAAATAAATAAAATTACAAAAATATCAGGCTAAATAGCAATAAACATCAAAATTGCTATTGTTACGGAGGTAAACGGTTATAATTGAATTAGAGATAGAGTGGATAAAGGTTTTTCACATTTATAGGAATAAATAAATGGAAGCTAAAAATAAAATAAATGGTCATTTGTGTTTCTTCTATTGACCTTCCGCCATTTACCTTCAACGAATTCTTCAGGCACATATTTACTTCACTTCCATAACTAAGTGCAGCATAGTATAAGGAAACTCACTAACGGCCGAGATCTTGATAAATGATTATTTTTTTGTCAATGTAAGGAAATAAAGAATAATTAAAAAAAGGGAAGGTGAGAGGGCTGGGATTAAATAGTTATTAATTATGAGAGGGTATGATTTATTCTTATGGAGGGTTTTTTCTTCGTGGTATACAGGGTCCGGCATAAAAACCTGACGATTTTGTAGTAATTGTTATGTTGGCACCACTGTCATTTAGACGGCGGGAATGTTGTACATCGACAGGTCTATTCTTGCCATTTCAGTAGCCAGTATGTCGTGGTCGGGTGAACATCGAGCGTTTGTGATTGAAGCCTATTTTAAAAATAATGACTCAGTTATTTTAACACAGCGTTTATTTCGCAGACATTTCAATTTAAATCGACACGCCTGTTCCCAGCAGAAATTCGATCTTGTTGTGGGTAAAGAATTTTAGGAACACGTCGTCTGCTTTAAAAACGAAACCACCAGGACGAAAACGGACTGTGAGAACGCCTGAAAACATTAACGCGGTAAGAGTAGCTGTTACACGGTCTCCACGACGTTCAGCAGCGAAACATGCTGTTGCGCTAGCCATTTCTGATCGAAGTGTACGACGAATTCTTCATTCCGACCTGAAATTCCATCCGTATAAGATGATGTTAGTGCAACATACTGGCTACTGAAATGGCAAGAATAGACCTGTCGATGTACAACATTCCCGCCGTCTCAATGACAGTGGTGCCAACATAACAATTACTACAAAATCGTCAGGTTTTTATGCCGGACCCTGTAGTACTTACTTCCAAATAAAGTAACAGGGTTTGGTTAAACAAAACAATCAAAAAATAAATATATTCCAATATTAGTGCTAATGGCTTAATTAGACACTGTCTGACATTAGAAAAAGCAACCAAATGACACAAAAAAAATTATTTGTAAAATTAGTGTACTTACTCAATAATGTTTAGGGGGCTAAGGTTGGCAGTGTGAGTTAAGGCGTTGACCTTAATCTTGCGTGGTAGACCTAGAGTGCGGGTTCGATTCCCGCCCAGGGCAATAGAAATTTATTTGGTGACGGACCCACTAAATAAATTCCTTAGTTCCACCATAGCTAGAAAAGGGTGGTATTCGGTAGATAACCCGTCCCAATTAGCCATAGTAGCATAAAGTGGACGTAAGTAAATAAATAACAATAATGTTTAAAAAAAAAAAATACTCAGAACATTAGATTTATCGTTCAGCCAAGAGAGAGCAATAGCGCTTTGTTTTATTTTTGAGACAACCATGGAAAAGATAGTATCAAGACCATGGAGAGGAAACAAGGCGGATGGGATAATAGCACTTATCAGGAGATAAGGTAAATACCAAATCTACAATACAGCCCAAGTTACAGCCACTTGTCAAGTACAAGGTCCGAGTCCTTTCCTGCACCTTGGAAAAAATATAGTAGCCAGAGCTTTTATCTCCAAGGTTTTATCCGAGGCATTCTATTGTATCGGCTCAAGCGTATTCCATGTAGAGCCTCTGATTGTGTGGAAACACTCAGCTGCTTACCTTACGTTATAGATCACGATCCAAACACCTTGAGAATGAAGCTGGCCTCTAAACTTGACTCCTTATGCAATGGCTACCAGTGACATTTCCTTGTCATGTAGAAAACTCATAAAGCCACATCAAAATAGCCAACCAGTCAACGTCAGTCGTATCTCTGCTGCGTATTTATATAGCCCGTCAATTTGACTGTGTTATTCGTAATAAACTGTACAACAGTTTATTTATTTTATTTATCATACTAGGGTTTGACGAAGAATTAATTCCGGTTCAACGATAAAATATACAGATCTACGGACGGGCTTGGATTGAGAAAGTCACCTTCATCTATATTAAACGAAAATTCGTAGAGTACCACGAAGACATATACAATCCAACCCAGGGGTAGACATGCAAAATAGTGCATTACCTTAGGTTCGTTGTTGACACATTTTGCGTTGTCAAGGATGAACATGCGGAAGATATATTAAACGGCCTCAACAGAATCCATTCCTAAATAAAATACACAATGGAAACGGATCAAGGAATCTTAAATTTTCTGGACATCGCAATCAGCAGAAAAAAAACAACAACATGCTTGCATATACATGAAACCAACAGCCATAGATACTGCACTACACGCTTCATGGAACCACCCTACAAAACTCAAGCGTGAGGCCATAATACACAGACTGAATGGAGTACCGCCCTCACAAGAAAACTTCGATAAAAACCTAAAATAATGTATGAAATATTATACAACGACGGATACAATGGCTCTTACACTAAATAGTATAAACAATAAAACAAAAGAAGTGAACCAGTCACAAAACGTTTTCACCTGTACTAGACCCGACATATACGAACAGGAAGAAGGAATACATATAGCTTTCAAAACAATAAATACGCTCAGGTGTTTTCAATCAGCACTGAAAACATTCGAAATAAATGGAGTAAATAAAATTATATGTACTTGCAAAAACCTGCAAAATATTGAAGTGTCTCATCCAAATTTCCCCTCGACCTGGGATCTCTAAGTTAGAGCACAATTGTTGATTTTATATTTTCTCTGTAGGATTATTAATTAAAATGTTTTTTAATTACTTGAATTAAATGAAGGGGTCAGGTGATCTCAAACCCGCAAAGCACTTCAGTCAAGGTGGATATCTACTACCAGTTATGAATATTTGATTACTTAGACCAGGAATGAGCAACACGCGGGCCGCGGGCCGCATGCGGCCCTTTCAACATATTTATGCGGCCCACCAAGCATTTCTAAAATTGAATTTATTTTATCGACTTTCTATCATCAAATTGTAAAAAATTAATTATAATTTAATGGTAGTACATACTAAACTGGAACAATTTTTTGTGACGAGTATCTTACTTGTTGGCGACTTGTTCAAGCATTCAATACGAACGCGTTTGTGTTTGCTTCTGTCACACAATCTGTCTGGTAAGCTGTTAACTAGCAATATTAGAAATTCTTGTGTATTAGAAAAGAATATTAGAAATTGTTGTTCCTCGTGTTCTTGAAAGGCGTGAGTACAATATTAATGTCAAAAAGGTAATATTAGAGTTTTTTTATTCAAAATTAATTTTCCCTACAAATTGTTCAAATTTTTAATCCATAATATCATGTCGGAAATACAAATGAAAAAACTGAAGGTTGCTGATGAGCACAGACATGTGGTAATTGGCATTACCAAGAAATGTGGAAATTAGAATATTTTTACACTTTCCTTAAAGATAAAGCTGTATTCTTAATATGTCAGAGACTGTGTCGACATTAAAATAATATAACATACCAAGGCATTAGGATACAAAACATGAACTACAATATAAAAACTTACCCGAACAACTACGGTTAGATAAGTTTAATCAAATGGAGAGAAACTGGGGGAAAAAAAACCCAGATTATTTTGAAAAATCAAGCTAATTTTTCAAATGCAGCAGTTAAGGCTAGTTTTATTGACAGTCAAATACTGGCAAAAAAAATGAAACCCTTTGCGGATAGAGAGATGATAAAAGAATGTCAGACTGCTGTTGCAGAAATAGCATTCCCTGATAAAATAAATATTTTTTCAAGCATTAGTTTATCAAGATTCACCATTGCAAAATTCAAATACTGTTCTTTGGCACTTGATGAGAGTTACGATATTAGCGATACAGCACAACTGGCTATATTGTTACGTGTTATTGACACCAAATTTAATATTACCAAATTTTCTAAATTATTAATAAGTGTTACTTCATTTGCAGCCTGCTAAAAAATTTTAAAATTTAAATTGGCCCGATGACTAAAAAGGTTGCTCACCCCTGACTTAGACCACCTGTAAATTTATAGGCAAAGTTAAACTGACATTTAAAAGCATGTAATGAGAAAATTTGGAACTAGCTTAAGAAATGTTCTGTATACTGCAACAAATATTATTCTCAGCATACAGTAAAAAAAATCAAGTGTATTTCAAGATCTAGATCAAATCAAGATATTTTATTGTATGGGAACAAGCTGACGAACTCTCATACATCCAAATTTTCTTACAGTTAAACCATTAGGATTTTGCAAGATGACATACTTTAGTATAATTTTTGTTGAGTTTGTACATTAAATTTATTTTAAGTTAAAACAAATATACACCCGGAATGTATACAGGTATAAATTTAATAAGCTACATACTTTTTTAAGTAACGAATTGGAAGGAAAAATAAATAGAAATCTTCCTACAATAATTAATTCTTACTTTTGGGCACTACAGTCGATATAAATCTGGGCCTCTTCTAGGTTCTAATAATAATAATAATAATATATATACATATATATATATTTATATATATATATATATATATATATATATATATATATAAGTATATATAAATTATGGTGGAAGGTCAAGAAAAATGAAAAACCTCAAATGATTATGAAAATCACTTTTATTTCTTCTACTTAAATTTTTAATTATTGCATAAATTAAAATGAATGCATTTTAAATTAAATCTGTTGTTATTTTAATCTGATTATTTGTGAGCATGAGTAATTTACTTTATTAATAATTGTCTCCATATTTTAGCCTGGGCACCGTGTGCCACGATTCAGCAGTGTCCACTGGGCAGTTTGTGTTCCTCGATCTTGCAGCCCAAATGATGTACAGTCATCATTGGAGAAAACCACTGCATCCCTCTCTGAAGGTACTGGTCTCACAACAAGTGTTATGCTTGTGCCTGAAATGTGCCAGGCAGCAGAGCCTTTCCAACTCCCAAAATCTACAATGATTGTCGGGTAATGTATTCATTTGTTATACCTATTTAGAAATAATTTAGAATTTTAAGGAGAAATAATCACCTTAAGAAACTAGAAACCCTCATTTAAAAATCTCTTTACTTCCGTAGAGAAATTTACTTATTATTTATTATTGACCTGTAAGCTCATATTCATTGTGATCTATTTTATGTCTATTGGTAGTGATTAAAACAAATCCGTTTACTTCTAACCACTTTTATTGGAGAGTATTGTGTGCTAATCTACAAGCATAATATCCAGTATTTTGGAAAGCTAAAATGATGGAGTATTAAATAAATGTGTCCCTTCATCTTCTTATATCTCAGATATCTTTTCTGACTCGGTAATGTTCCAAACAAATATTACCTTCTTCCAGAGACTTTCGACTCCCATTGAATACAGATTCAAAACTCACCTAAACAGAACCTGCACATTACTTCAGAGCAGAACTTATTACACTGTAAAATTTCTTTAGAAATGATAGGTGGGGAGGCAAAGGGGGCAATCTGAATAGTAAAAGAAAAAAACAATATGATAATTTTGTTGATGTGTTAAAATGTCTTTTTCAAAATAAATTTTTTATTCAATTATTTATTTCCTTCATATAGTTAACATATATGAAGGTGAAATGTTTATGGATAGCATGTACTTTTCATGCTACGACTATGAGACAACTGTAACCATGGCCAGGGCTTATGACACTTTAAATAAGATTTAATTATCCTTCTGACCTATCATCTATGTTTATGTATGCCTATCTATGTTTAGTTATCATATTTAATTACTTTATTAATTTTCTGTATTTCAGGTCATTCTTTTTGATCTTACTATGTATAATCTTAGTGGCAACTGTTTATGAACATTTCTTTCACAATGCAGATAAAGAAAGTAAGTGTTTAGTTGACAGTACAAATTCATTAAAAAATGTATTCAGTATTCCTTCTGTCATTGTTCTCTTATTATAAACAAAACTTTTAAGATAATTTTATCATAATTTTGCTAGATTTTAACTCTTTCTGTGTTGCACAATAAAATTGTATAAAATGAACAAAAAAAAAACAACAACATATAAATGTGTTTTAACCCTTACTATCACTTATTATAGATAAAATCCAGAAATGAGTGTATTATTAAAAACTCAAAAGTATGTTATAGTAATAACATTAAAGCAAGATAAAAAAAAATTAATGAAATGAAATAGTAAAACTGAAAAGAGACAATTTCATGTCCATTAAAAATAGTTTTAAATTATTGACGCCTTGATGCCCACAGAATTAAAGCAAAAAACTTAAAAGGACATGTTCTTATTAAAATATCAAAAAATAGAATATTTCAGTTACTTTTAAAAAGATTTATAGAAAATAAAGCAAAGAAATGTTTTCAAATAACCATATCAGAAGACATATTCTTCTATTGACTAACTATTCCAAGGTTAGCATGGGGAGATGATTTATACTGTAGTTCCGGCATAATATTGAAGTAGTCAGCCTCAAATTCCCTTGAGAAATGTACTTGTCTGAGCCACATTTTATTGTCTAAAGATTCTTCCCCACCAATGATATTCCATATAACATTAACATTATATCATCCCTTTACAAAACTCTAAAAGGATTGGGTTATTTATTAATTATATGGTCTATGGTTGTCACCAGTAAATATGTAAGAACTATATTCTATTTTTATGATAGGAAAATATTCTTATATTTATATATAAGCTAGTACCCTATATTTTGAGACATTAAAGAAAAGAAATAAATATTGTACAGTAAATTATTTTATAATTACCATTTTAAATTACTATTCATTTTGTCTTGCTTTTAACCAATTAGGTGTTCAAACTCAGGTGCTGGTGGCTTTTTCTCTAAAGAAAAATTGTCAACAATTGTTTTCACTACATGTTCCTACAGACGACATATCATCTTTACATGGCATAAGATGTTTTAATGCAGTGATGTTATATTTATCTCACAAGTCAATGGCTCTCTTCTTCAACCCTTATGTAAATAGGACATATATGACAGAGGTTAGAAACATGCTATGAGTGTTTACGTGTAAAATATAACAATTTAACAATATTTATGTGTAATTACATGTTTGTGGGTAATCGATGAAATAATTATTGAACTTATTTTTCTTAGACTTTAGGAAAGCCTTGGACTGTTGTTGCTAGAGCTGCTAGTCTGTATACGGATCCATTTATTATGATGAGTGGTCTATTGACATCCTACACTCTAGGCAAACAGTTCATTAAAACAAAATCTATAGATGTTCCCAAAGAAGTTGCATCCCGCATTCTAAGGTATACAATTCTTAAATAAAAATTTGTTTTCCTTAATAAATGTAATTAAAAGTGTGGAAATAGAAATATTCGATAAGTGCACTTAACCCTTTTAATATTTTTTGTTTCTGTTAATTGAAATATTTTCTCAATCTCAACAATTACTGGAATCAATGATGCTACAATTAATATTTATAAAAACAAATATTACAAACACACGCTCACATGCAACACACACACCTCATGTATTACGCTTTTAAATAGCAGGTTGAGAATCCATCTCCTATCATGTGAAAAAAAACTTTTATGTTCCACCCCCCCCCCCCAAAAGAAGTATGAATTATAAAAATAATTAGAATAAGATGAGAAACCATTCACAAAGGATGTTTCAAAATATAATCTTAGCTTTTCGAATATCTTCTTCTCTTTCACAGTAATTTGAAAATATTCGTTTAGCTAGTATTGAGAGTTTTAATTCCGTTTTTTTTATATTCTAGAATAGTTATTGATAAGAAAACTTGTGCTTGAAGTATAAAGACATGAGGTTTTTTAAATACAATTGTTCATGCTATTTCTCATATAAATGTAATATATATCAATATACTGTTCTAGGTTACAAACAATTTTTAGAAGTGTCTACAACTTAGACCAAAAATGATATATTAAGTTATTATGTGACATTGTTTAATTTTAATTTCATAATTATAATTGTTCAACAATATATTACCAACAAAGTTATTAGATCTGAAAGAATATTAGTTATACAATTATTATTACAGGCTTGTTCCAACAATGGCAGCACTAATTTTGTTCTGTACATTCATTCTTCCTCATCTTGGTTCGGGACCACAATGGCCACTGGTAGTCAATCATCATGCTGAACTCTGTAAACAGTACTGGTGGAGAAATCTTCTCTTCATACACAATTTCTTTGGTTTCAAAAATATGGTATGTTTGTTTTCTAAGTACTGCCAACATTGTATGACTTCTGAATGAAATATTTCTAATTAGAGCATAGAATTTTTGTTAATAGTCCTACAATATTTGCAATGACATAATGCATTTCTCAATATTTAATGATAAGGCAATCACACTAAAGCTGAGTAATGTGATTCCCATCATAACATAGGCAGGAGTGGTTCAATATAAATAAGCACATCTTTACTATCCCAAGATAGTACATAAGTTCCTATACATTTATAACAATGTCATAGCAACTCTTCAGTTTTCAAGAATCAAACATTAAAAAAAGCAGTTCACTTGGAAAAATTAAGCCTGTGAGTTAAGTACATTTCGGAAGTGGAAATTCTTAGAAAAATATTTGAACCACAGAAGTGAAGAAAACAGAAAAAGTCATCATTTAAACGAATTACTCGCTGAACATTTCTGAAACTTCTTTTGCATGATATTCTTGAATGTATTTTAGAACAATCCCGTTTTAAAGTCCAGCAGTAATCTGCCATCGTGTGAGTATCCCATCTTCCTTGATAGCGATCCTCCATATATTTTATATCTTGGTGAAATCTTTCACCTTGCTCCTCACTAATGTCTCCTAAATTATCAGAAGTAGCTGTGTAAATAGTGCACCTTAATGTTACACCCAAGTGATCTAAAATTATTCAGCATCTCATTGACATAGTTTTCAGCTTTGTGCTTACCCAGAAAATTTTGCACATCTGAAACAAATTAATTCCAGGCTTTTGTTCAAAATAAATCATTGAATTTATGAAGTCAAGGTCTTTAATCAGCCTGCTTTAATTTTTTCCATGCTCAGCTGAGGCATTTTTTCCCTATATATGCAAAGCATGATCCATTATTATCAAGAGCCTTTACAAGCTGCTTCATTAGACCCAGCTTGATATGCAATGGTGGAAAGATGATTTTCTCTCATGGAACTAAAGGATCATTGATGATATTCTTTTCCTCAACATCCATGTTTCCACTCCTAGGCCACTCTTTACTAACCCAGTGTTGCGTTTTGTCTCTCCTATCCCAGAGGCACAAGGATACTTGGTGTGGCAACTTTGCTGCCCAAGGAGATTGTTTACCATTTTTAAGTCTACACAAATCACCCATTGGTGTTCATGATACTTTATTTTTCCCAAAACCAAAGCTATGATGTCATATTGCTCTTTCATTTTTGCTGAGTGACCAATTGGTATTGAGCCTATTTGTTCCCATTATGTAGAAGAACACATTTCAAACTTCGCTTTGAGCTGTCAATAAATAGGCGCCAATCATTCTGAAAATATTCAGGATGACGCATTTTTTCAGGAGTTCTCTAATATCATGACAAAATACAAGATTTTGTTCTTCAGAGAAAAAAGGTAGCAAGACTTTCTCCTTTGTGCGATAAGATGTAATTTTCGTTCCTGGTTCAAGTAAATTTTTTTCCTTCAACCTGGAAGCCAGTAATTCAGAAGCTTCTTTAGACAGGTTGAGATCTCTAGTGGGGTCATTTAACTCATCTTGGTTGAAACATTGAGGAATTGATGATATCGTTTCAAAATCACTGTCACCTTCAGTAGCATCAGAATTCTGATCAGAGAGACAATATGCGTCCTCTCAGAGTTCTGGTAGCTGGTGAAAACTTGAATTGGCACTTCTTCTGAGTGAGGGATAGGGCGTCTTGCAGAGACTAAATCTGATAGATAAGTAAATTTATCTAAAAATCTAGAGCTGATACAGAAAAACTGCTTTCATATTTAGATTCAGCAATAAAAAATATAGTTAAAATCTGCTCAAAAATCCTAGGCATAAAAAAAATATGTTTTTTGTAGGCCTGTGTAGTTCTTTTGGAATTACTACAAACATCTGAGATTTTGGCTTTCTGGTCCAATTTCGTGATGAATACTGTTCCACTTTCTTGCTGTGGCAAATTTTCAATGGACCC
This sequence comes from Riptortus pedestris, assembly GCA_019009955.1. Taxonomy (NCBI): domain Eukaryota; kingdom Metazoa; phylum Arthropoda; class Insecta; order Hemiptera; family Alydidae; genus Riptortus; species Riptortus pedestris. Next base: position 145,095,388 of record CM032228.1, on the reverse strand, counting down.
AAAATATACTCATTTGTTTGGCTTATAAAAAGTGTGTTAGTTTAGGAAATAAAATATTAATTTCAGCACCATGATAATCTAACTCAACTTTGATAGAGAAACCCGAAAAAGATGTTCAGTGGATCATCAATAATTTACTACATTTGGTGCTAGAGCATAAAACAAAAACTTGGCAAATATTTCAATGAAGTATAAATTCTTATTTATTTCATAATTTTATTTTTAAGTATTTTCTCATCTTAACACAAAATTGAAAGTAGCCAATTTATAACATTAGGAAATTATTATATGGTTCAGTAAAACATTTATAGAACTATGGCTCTAGTTTTAAACGTAGGCTATTGAATTTTAAGATATGCACACTTATAAAGATTTCTTTCTTTAAATATTTTCATTTTCACTTTTATTTTAGTGCCTGACTCATACTCATCATATTGGAATTGATACTCAACTATTTATGGTATCACCAATTTTCATATATTTGGTTTACAAATGGCCCAAACAAGGACTAATGACTCTACTAGGAATTGGAATTCTCTCAACAATTTTAAGATACTATACAGTTTACATGAGGCAACTTAATTTGTATGTCTACTTTGGAAATCCGTAAGTCAACAATTTACTTATTAACTATTAAAATATTATTAGCTTAGTAAAGTTTCTGAATATAACATTTATGAGCCCTTTGTATATTAAGTTATAGAACATAATATACTTAAAACAGAAATATAATACAGAATTCATTTGTCAAATTATATCTCTTATCTTCTAAATTTATTTATTTATTTGCTATTTCAAAAGAAAAGAATGCCTAACTGCAATGTGTGTAATGCTCCGCTTACAATAAAACACATACTAACAGACTGCAAAAGACCATCTAAAGATCCCTTATGACTTACACGACTTACTTACTGAAGGTAGCCCACACATACCCATAATACTCCAACATTTACATGATATTAACATATACTCACAAATTTAGAATTGTTACATTTTAAAATCCTTTTTAATCCTTGTTAAATTAAATATTTTAAATTCCAGCTAAACCGTTTTACTGTATGTTTATGTGTGTGTATGCGTGTGTGTGTGTGTGTGTGTGTGTGTGTGTGTGTGTGTGTGTGTGTGCGTGTGAGTGTGTGTGCCTGCTCGCGTGTGTGCGTGTGCATGTGAGCGTGAGTGTGTATGCATGTTTGTATGTGTGATAAAGAAAGTGAGAGTATATGATTATAAATATTTTAGGTGTTAGAAATCTTCATTTTATTTTACATACTAATTTATATTTATTTGATTTAAGTTTAGTTTTTATCCATTGAAATTATATAATTGTTTCCGAAATTTTATTAGTCTTTACAGTTTTTGTTTTTGAACTTAATGTTTTGTTTTTGTTTATTGTTGTTTTTCGTTGTTTTGTTATTTGATTGCGTTCTATTACTATTGTAGTTGTGTTTTGTTATATTGTTGCGTTCTGTTATTTAGTTGAGTTTTATTTAGTTGCGTTCCGTTATTTAGTTGTGTTTTGTTATATTGTTGCGTTCTGTTATTTAGTTGAGTTTTATTTAGTTGTGTTTTGTTATATTGTTGCGTTCTGTTATTTAGTTGAGTTTTATTTAGTTGCGTTCCGTTATTTAGTTGTGTTTTGTTATATTGCTGCATTCTGTTATTTAGTTAAGTTTTCTTTAGTTGCGTTCCGTTATTTAGTTGTGTTTTGTTATATTGTTGCGTTCTGTTATTTAGTCGAGTTTTGTTATTTGTTTGCGTTCTTATTTTGTATTATTTAATATTTTCTTGTTTCTATTTTCATTTTGTATTTTGTTTATATAAATTTTTGTTGTTGTTTTTTTTTATGAGCAATATTGCCTCGCTGCGAACGCTCCAGAAATAAATAATAATAAATATTTATTTGCTCTGGATAATATCACATGGGTATAAGGGTAATTCCCTGATTATTGACCATTTTGGACAATCCAAGGGTATGAAGGTGGGGGAAGGGGTTGAGTCTGAAATGTCTAGTGAAACGTCAGCCAAAAACATGAAGACATGGTCAATACCTGAAGACCTCGGTAGTAACATAATAATTAACAATGATATTGACATGCATGAGGAATGGCTTCCAAGCTTAACCCCCACTCCTTCAGTGGTTGTAAAGAATGAAAAAAAAATGGGACTTATTGACAATGATCATCCCCTTTATCTATATATATATATATATATATATATATATATATATATATATATATATAAAATTATAACCTCTGTCTGTACATTGATTTTTTTTGCGAAATTTCACGATAACTTTTCGTTTCACATGTCATAGACACCATAACTGCATTTTGTTTCTTTGGTATCTGTTTGTTTATTTGTTTGTTTTTTTGTTACCTTTTCACGTATAAACGTCTGAACCAAATTTTATGAAACTTGGTATGTATATTACTACTAGCCCAACTTAGACTTTAGGCTATATTAATATTCTCTAAGACAAACAGGAGTGGGGGTTATAAAGGAGGCCTGAAATTAAAAATAGCGATTTTCGTTTCCTGTTGCTTTTTCAGCAAATATGCCCATAACAAAAGTAGTTTATTTTGTAATTAGGAGTAACTTTTGTCATATGCACTTTTGCCGTATACGGAAGTATAAATGAGTTATACGCTAAAAACTATAGCGGGAGTCAACAATTTATTAGGCACAAAAGACTCAACCGAACTAAACCAAACTCGGTATGTGAATTAGTACTAACGCCTTCCTTATAATAAGCCATACTAACATTTCTAGGGACGGGCAGGAGTGGGGGTTATATGGGAGGCCTGAAATTAAAAATAACGGTATTTCGTTTCCTATTGCTTACTCAGCAAATATGCCTATAACAAAAGTTGTTTATTTTGTTATTTACAGTAACTTTTGTCATATTCATTTTTATCTTTTAACAAAGTATAAACGAGATATACACTATAAACTAAAGCGGGAGTCAACTATTTCATTGGGCGCTAACGATTAAACCGAACTAAAAAAACTCGGTATGTCAATTAGCATTAATTCTTCCATGATTATAAGCTATATTAAAATTTTTAGGTTAGAACGGGAGTGGGGGTTATAAGGGAGGCCTGAAATAAAAATTTGGGATATTTCATTGTCTATATGTTTTTCGACAAACATGCACTTAACAAAAGTTGTTTACTTTGTAATTTACATTAACTTTTTTTTTTTTATACATTTCTCCAGGAACAATGTGTGGAGCAAGTAATTTGCGTAGAAATATTGATATGCTCAACAATTCATTCCAATTTGAACTATGAAGTACCTCACCTGGAAAAATTAATTCAAATCTTTGTTAATATTTTGTCCTTAATAACTGAAATCTATGCATAATGCACAGGAGACGGGAAATATGACAATTTGGAGGACAGTGAAGACATACATAAAAAATTAATTTTATTATTAACAAATGCCAACAACGGGTATAACCCTAAACACTGGGATGGGTAAATGTCAAAATATTGTGCAAATTAAAGCCTTGCCAAAAAAATACCATCACCATTCAGCCTCAAATCAATTCCCGGGCGAAGCCGGGTATCTGAGCTAGTTATATATATATATATATATATATATATATATATATATATATATATATATATATATATAGACACACACACAAAAATTCTTAATTTTATAGAGATACTCTTGGAAACATGAGTAAATCTCTAATTAGGTTACAGAAGATGGAAATTAGAAGTCTTAAAATCATAAATTTAAGCAATATTTTATGACCGGAAAATAAATTTTAAAACCAATTTGTTCTTTATATTTTTTCAATAATACAAATATTAATGAGGTTATTGACGAACATATCTTTGACTACCAAGCAAACCCCCACTCCTATCTGTTGAGATAGTGAAGTATAAAATGGCCCTCATTGACCATATTTATATCCTTGATACATATTCAAAAAATTTCATAATTCAATTGAGGAATTGTCAAGGAAAACTAAAAAATTCCATTTCAGTGACCTGAAGTCGAAAGTTGAAATTTGAAATTCAAAAATTTAATACTGTTTTAAAACCAAAAACTGTATTGTAATTACAACTTATCCTTTACACATTTTCAATTAAACCAATATTAGCAAAGACATTGACAAATATGTATTTTGAAGTTGAAGTAAACAGCACTCCTGAGTATGGTAGTGAAGAATAAAAAAGCAAACATTAAAAATATTCATACCCTTAACACATTTCTCAATTCTATTGGGGCATTTTCATGGAACACGAATAGTCCATTTGGCTCCCCGAAGTCAAAACTTTGATTTATTTTGAAATTCATAAATGAAGATAACATTTTTGGACTATAATCATTATTCTAAACATAATTTGTTCTTTACATTTTCTCAATAAAATTAATATGGATGGAAATATCAGCAGACATCAAACTGTCCCCTCCCACTCCTTGTTCAGAATTGAAATTTTCATATAGCCTAGTATAGTTAACTCGCAAATATAAAAGTGCAGAAAAAATCCTCTTAGTGTTTTAGAGTGATTGAGCGACAAATGAGTAGACTGACAAGATTTTCAATTTTTATGCCATTGCTCTTAGATTGGTTTAAAAAATTGAAACCACCGAATTTAAGTAGATAATCAGATGTAACTTTAGGGATTTTTTTTTTTATATAGACTGCTTTTAATTGTAATAAATAATGCCTAATTCATTTGAAACTCTGTGTGCCTTCAAAAGCAAAATATAACTTTTTGAAACTGTCTACAAAACTGTTAATTTAAGCTATTAACCTGAGTTTAACATATACAACACATATACTTTATGTTTCATGAAATTAATAATCCCAATAGAACCATAATTGCAGAGTCTCACAGATGTTCAATACAGCAGACTATTCATATATCCTTCCTACTCATCGTGCAACAGTTTACGTGATGGGCATAGCAATGGGTTATTTCCTACGTCAAATGGGAAGAGACATCACATTGAAGAAGGTAATATATAATTATTCTAAACTGTTTATGAAGCATATTCTTTAATCTGCATTGTCTAATTAGGCTATTAGTGTTAAAACATGAAATACTTTGGGTCATGAAATACTTTGGGTTCGATTCCCACTAGGGTCAGAGAATGGAAATTTATTTAGTGTCAGACTCAGTAAAAATCCCTATTTTCACCCTGACTAGAAAACATTGGAACCCCACAGGTGATAGTCTGGGTCAGTTAGCCTTATCTCCTTAAAATGTAAATCAACTTTATGAAACAATTAATATTTTTCAGACTGGAGCACCAATCAACTAGTTTATATTTTAGCATTATATTTATTATGTTAACTGTCTACTGTTTTCACTGTCTAAAGTTTCAATAATAAAGAAGTTGTATTTTCTGTAGAGTCAACCTAACTCTATAATCCTTAGCATTGAAAAGGTGAAACAGGAGAAAGACTAGGATATAAGACAATATAAAGTATGATATAGACTTATGATTACCATCATGGAAAATTACCAATACTGAAGAAAACTTCTGGAACTGAAAGATTAGAACAAAGACAGCAGACAATAACATAATGAGTATGGATAGAAATGGTATGGTGAAGAACTCACCACTAAAAGAGCAGACCAGGAAAGAGAAAGTTGATTGATATTCTGTGATATAAGATTACTGACATGATTTGGGAGTAAAAGCCCAGTAATTGGAGCAAAAATGAAGTAAAGATGAGACATCTTGAATTGAAGGACTTCATACTGTACGCAAAATATTCAATATTCGAATGGTAAAAGAGATGTTGAATCTCCGTGAAAAATGAATAGGAATTTATGTAGGAGCATTAGGCGGCATTACAAGAGTTTAAATAATAGTGAACCAATAGAGATTGGATAACAATCATTGTATATACTGGTGGAACCACCCCTCATTTTGAAAAAGAGGATTCAGAAAAAAATGAATGGCAATATTGTGCTTGATGATTCTAGAAAATTTCTAGAAGTAGACCATTAGACTGATGATGTTGAGCTTCCAAAGTTAGAAGCTAGGACCAGGAAATGTTAATGGATTTGAAAATTCATTTTGATGAGTTTAAAGAGAATGTGGTTCTTGTACTCAAGATGCAGACTTTTTGCTAGTGGCTAAGATATACTCAGTTGATATTTGGCTACCTAAGAAGACACTAATGTTTGGAGTTGCTGTTGCATTTGAACTGGAAGAGAAAGAAGAAGTCAATACTGCACCTGGGGTGAGAGATGAAGTAAATGTTTTATCCTAACTGCTAAAATTGATATAGTAGAAGCAGAAGTATTAACAACAGTAGAAAACAACAGGAGTGTATATTAATGAATGATGAAGATGATATTGTGCGCTGCCAAGAATGATGGAACTGAATTAGGTGATAAAATATTGCTCATTGCCCCTGAGCCAGAGACAGGAAATTTAGAAATTGAAGTTTAGAATTAACTGGCAAAGGCCAAATATTCAGAGTAAGAGACTACTCAGAATCATAGTAGGAAAAATTGATGATTAATATAAAGTCAATCCACCAAATTTACAGAGTTCAATGCAGATACGCACAGTACAAAAGAAGTAGTAGAAAGCGGCAGACAAACTCTATTGACCATGTCTGGGTATTTTCTGCCTACATTTTGCTAGGCATGCAACTCTTCAGGCTTGCTTCCTAGCTTCTTCAGAGCACCAACTCAGAAACTTTTTTTTTTATTTCTCTGTTGATATATCCTGAAGAAGAAAGCAGCATGTCTAGTGAAGCATTGGTAGAAAATACCATGACACCGTTGATACCAGAAGAACTAAAAATTATTTAGGTGTCAGTGAGGTTGTTCAACAAATTTAGTAGTAATTAGTTTCTTTTAGTTTATTGGGAAGTTTTGTCATTTCACCATATCTTGGCTTTAGGAAAATAGGCCTTTTTTTTTTATTTAGTATATCTGGAATTGTATGCACATAATAATGAACCTAGAAAGTACATTTAGGGATGATTACATTATGTTGTTATTGTTAATGCCTAATATTAAAAATTAAATGTCTTTTTTAAAATCATTATAGACCAGTTTGAACATTTCTGTAGTACAATTTTATTTAAAATAGAATGCATTGATACTTCTATAACTGCTTTTCAGGCTCACCTAACACTTGGCTGGCTAATAGCTGGAACCTTACTCTATTATTCTATTGTCCATCCATCAAAAATGGGAGACAGGTCATATATTTATGACAGGATGGATGCTGCTAACTACTCTGCTTTTGCACCAATTACATGGTGTTTGTTCTTTTGCTGGGTGATATTCATGTCACATACAGGAAATGGAGGTAAATCACATGCAATGTACTTGAATCTACAAATATTTTATTAAAACACAATTATTCACTTTAACTATTCCCATAATGATTCATCAAATACAATTAATCTGTGTGTATTGCTATATTATAGTACACTGAAGTACCTGCATCCAGAGACATAAACATTAATAAACCTATTCTTTCATCATAGGTTCAAAGGTTATTAAAATGTGTCTTCATTTACTCACAATGTATTTTCACCGAATACCGCACTTGAGGTTTTAAAAGCATGACTTTTTTATTACCTACTTTTTAGTTGTTTCTTTTCAGCTCTGCTTTTGTAAACAGTTGGAATGCAGGCTTATTTTTATTAGGATGGGTCTAGACAAGTAAGAGATGTAAAAGTCTAAAGATGTAAAGATTTCCAGTTATATTTGTGTGATTCAGTTTCTCGGATGGGCCAGTGCATTAGCCTTAATCTTACATGGTAAACCTAGAATGATGAGTTTGATTCCCACCTGGGCAATAGGAATTTATTTAGTGGTGAATTCATTGAATAAAAGCCTTATTGCCCTTGCTAGGAAAGGGTGGTAACCTGTAGATAGTGCGTCCCAATTAGTCATAGTAGCAAAAAGTGGATAATAATAAATATAAAAAATAATCAAATATTAACACAGTTATTTGTTTTATTTTCAACTTCAGCTTTAGTATACCCTCACACGTGGTTTTCATTTAAAAGAGTTGTATCTCTAAACATCTTATATGAAGCTTAAATTTCAAGTATTGTTTATATAAGGTGCTAAATAAGGGTGAAAGAGAGAACAGAATATAGTATGTCATTCTAGCAATAGAGAAATCTTATTTCTGTTATTTTTACAGCTGTATTTATATATTTTCTTTTTTTTTTTTTTTAGTAGGCTCAATTAGTCATTCACTATATTCAGAGATGTTACTTAAGATTCCTTTTATGGTTAATAGCCATCACTTGCTCATGAACTCACTGAATAAAATCCTTAATCCCTTACTGCTTAGCAAGTGTAACCATCTTGATTAGCTGTATTAGCTTAAAGTGGCCATTAATTAACAACTTTTTTTTCCGGCAATAATATTTTTAAAAATTCATAAAAAAACAATAATTTCTTACTAGAAATTTATTTTTATATTACCATTTTCCAAATAAAATTGTATTGTCCCTAATATTGGTTATTGGTTTGATATTTACAGGTTTCTTATCAAACTTGGCATCTTGGAAAGGATTCCAAATTTCAACTAGGCTCTCTTATACATTTTACTTGACACAATTTCCAGTGTTTTTCTTTAATGTTGGAAGGACTCGTCACTCAGATTATTACAGCATTCAACTTTTGGTAAGTAGTATTTAGTTGAGTGACTAAAACTTAGTAAACATATTTCTATTAGCTTGTGTCTAGAGGCTCACTAATTGTTCATAGAAATGTATAAGGGAAGAGGTTCACAATAATGACGTCAGAGAATAGAATGTATTTCACTTATTGTTCACAAGCCACATTGGCTAACTAATAAGAGGTAAGGCAATAGGAATGACTTGACAAGGAGACAGAATATGCTACTAAAATAAAAAAAAATTAAAATCTGGATTTAATTGTTGTTTAAAAAAGACTGGTTGTGAATTGTAATGTAATAATAATGAATACAATAAACAAACTACAATGTAATAATGTATAAATTCTTTTAATTTAAAATTATTATTTTCTTTTCAGGTGGACATAAAAGAAACAATGGCTGTAATCATTGCATCAATTATTTTAACACTTTGTGTCGAAATGCCTTTTCAAAATGTTCGGTCCATACTAATAAAAAAGTCAAAACCTCAAGCACCAAAGCTGGAGGATAAAATTAAATAATTATTACTAGTTATTCTTAAGCTTTTGATACGCTAAGTCTGAAAAAAATTGTATATAATATAAGAAATGTGTAAATACATTTTAACTGTGATGTCTTTTTAGTAATATTATTTTTATATTTAACAAGAATTATAAGGATATGTGTATATAGGTAAATGTATTTTGTAGATAAAATAATAATTGCATTAAATACGATGCTACATATCTTAATTGAATGTAAAAGAGTGAGCAGTGATAATGCATATTTATTAAGAAAAAAAATTGTTTTACAATCAATTCTACTTGTATATAAATTTCTAAAGTGAAAGTGTATGTAGATTGTCATAGTGAATCCTAAATTGTTTTTTCAGAAGATTTGGCTCCGAGCAGTGTTTTTGTTTTAAGACAAATAATTAAAATTCATGGTTTTAATCACAACACTAGTTGACCTGATAGTTATTCCTGGTAGTTAGTCATGGTATTCACTATTGAATTGTAGTTAAAATGCCATTCCTACCATGGAGCTTCTTGTCTGATCCTCATTTTATTTTATTAATCAAACCTGTTTATTCTTTTTTAGACGACAAATCTAGTCCAACTAGGGCAGTCATTTCTTTTATTTCTTTTCAGTGGCTGTATGTTGAAGTCGAAAGTCAGAAATTAAATTCAAATTCCACCTCACATATATTCAAACATTTAACAGTCAAGAAAAATTATTGTAAAAAAACATCCTCAAAAATCTGTTTTGTTGGTTCTATGTGATAAACCATACTGTTATGCCGGTTCATAAGTAAATTCTCTAAGAATAAACCTATAAATAATTGATAGAGCAAAATATCTTTGCCCATGAAAAAGTATTAAAAACAACGTATAAATGTTGGAAAATAAACAATGGGACTAATATTTTAGCCAGTTTGTAAAGCATTATCTGGTCTAGTGCAAATGATCTCATTTTTTAGACACAAATGTGGCCTAGCTTTGATGAACAAAACTCTATATTTTTTCTTAAAATATGTTTTATATATTATCAGATATCATATATATTAGATTTGTTATACTTTAAGAAAAAAAGGTACATTAGATAAACTAAGAATTACACTAAAATATATAAAAGTAAAAAGAGGAACTAAAGAAGATTGAAGTCTAAAAACATAAAAAGGACATACAATTCGACATCACCATCTGTTCAGAGGGGAAAAGAAAAGTATGACTTCCTAAAGAAGAAATAACTACTCATTGTTTTTTTTAACTTTTAGTAAAACAAATTTGATTTTGTTGAACGGATGAAACTAGATATAAATAAACCTCTTTTTAATTATAATTGTAATAATAAATAATAACACTAAACTAGCCACTTAAAATTGTTAGATACCTCAAATTCTGTTTCAAATAAACAAGTTTAGTTTATTTTGTTATGGTGTTTTTTTTTTTTGGTTTTTTTTTTTACAAAACTGAAAATACAAAATTAAAAATAAATAGGAAACACTGTTTGGAATGCATTTTTCTGTCATTTAAATAGGGTTCTAAACACTAATGAGAAAATAAGATACATCCATCATGTATTATTTGACATTCAATGTAACTCTTTCTTGATAGTGTTATTAGTGAACATTGTCTAAATATTTTATGTATCAGTAATAATTCCCTTGCCAAATATTATGTTAATTCATCTGTTATGCAATTACTTTTAGCTATTAAAAAAGAAATTGTCTTTCTCTTGAAATGAATGTTATTTGTATGTATTGTTGTTATATGCAAAAAAATAGTAAATTGAGAGAGAAATAAAAGCTTTTTTAAATAGATATTTAAATTTGATTTCTATTTCTACCACTCATTGCTAGGTCTAACTCACAAATAATGAACAAAAATATTGGTTGATATATATAACAGTTTGATATCTAATTATTAGGAATGTTGTTATTTTTTAGTATTCTTATTTCAAAACTTCTTGAGAATTTCTCTCCAATTTTGAAAACAAAATATATTAAAGTTGAATTCATTGTGAGCATTTGAGATTTAGGATTAGATTTCAATTAATAATAATCCCATAATAACATAATGATGATATCTCGTGCCAACAAAAAAACAACTTGTTATATATAAAGGATTTAATGGTTTCCTTATTAGTATTTACATTTCCAATAATATTATTTATAATTCTGTAACCATAGAATATTCATTCCCACTGGCTACTATATTATTTTCTAAATCAATAAGATAAAATAGTATGACAAATTTGATGCAAATTCAAATAAATTGTATTGCCACTTGGACATCAAGAAGGTTCTTAATTTCCATAGTTAATCGTAACTGTCTATGCAGGCATTTCATAACATTGTTGTATAATGAATGGCTAACTTGATGAATGTGAAAGGAATAAACATATTGATATTTTAGCGAAGTATTGGCAAAGTAGAAAATGTTTAATGCTGAAAGGAATGCTTATAAATTTGGACCAGCATGAGGAGAGTAACCTATGTACAAACAATAAGACAATATCCTTAAAGAGAACAAAATAAAGTAGATATAGATTTACCTTTCCCCCTTTAGATGGGGGCTATAATAAAACCAAGGAGTGTTCTAACAGTCATAGAAGGTGACTGAGAGGCACCAGTGATGTGGTTTCGCAAATTCAGGTGTTATGAGCGGTATAATAACACCTATTGCCAGTTCCAAGCCTGATAAATAATAATTTCATTTATTAACCTTCTTGGATAAATATATCCTAATAAATAGCGATACTTGGTGAAATTAATAAGGCACCATGTTTACAGTGAAGGAAAGTGCCTGCCGTATGCTCTTGAATACAACTGTTATCAATGACATGACAGGATCTATAAAATCAGAATAAAGAGGAAATCAGGCAATATGTCATTGATCTGAGTAGATATCATGTGTGAGGATGCAAATGAAGTAGAAAAAGAGTACTTTTATATTTGTTTGGCTTAGACATGCAATAAAACATCACATCTCTAAGTAATCTTCATTGCAAAACAGGTCCTTAATGAGAATGATACATGATCTATAGAGATGTATCTGCCTATGGGTATGACAGTTATTACTAGGTAGGTATTAGGCCAAACAAGATGTTTCACAGGGAAATACGAATAATCCCACTTGGAACCAAATAGACCACCCAAATATTGCTGAGTGCAAACCTCACACATTTATGATGCACTCAGCTAAGGACTGATGATTAAACCCTTTCGTGGTACTTGTTAAGTATAGATAATATATGTCACTGAAGTCAAAGTTCTTCTGTATTGAAATAAATAATCTTTTGGACAAGTCTGTGAAAAAGTGGCAGACACTCCATGATCATGGACTTCAATGTTTGTCTCACATAGCTGTTATACAATGACATAATCAAGGTATCTGGAATGTATAATCTATTGGAATTTACTTATTATTATATTTATTTATTTTTAGTTATGAAATTACCCAAAATGGAGGATGATTTACTCATTTTGGCACTGATAATGAGGCAAGAAAAAATAATTAGGATACATGTGGAATGTGACGCTTATCATATTGCAAGCTCATGATGACCTTCAGGAGTGGTTAAGAAACTGGTCTTTGAGAATTTATTATTAATAGCTTAATTAAATAATATAATTTACAAATAAATTACATTAATATTGCATTCAATAATGTTTATTGTCTAGGCCAGGAGCACCCCAATTGAAAATAACTATTATAACTGTCATATTGTCACAGCCTGGGCCACAGTTTTCTGAGCTTGGAGCAATACATTTGTCAATTAACATCTCACAAATAACATCAGGATCGAGACCATTGTCAATTTCTTTATTAACAAATGATCCAACTTCTTCATTACTAAGTACTTCCCATATGCCATCACAGGCAAGTACGAGAAACTTCCACTTATTATTGAGTGTTTTTGAAATTATATCTGGGCATGCAGTGACTACTTGCCTGCAAGGGGGTTTATTTGGGTCAAGTTTGAATTGGTAATCCCCCAGTGCTCTCGAGAGTGCTAATGATCCATTAACTCTTTCTGCTTCAATGTATCCCCCTGCTGCTTTTATCCTCGCCATTTCCAATGGAAGGGTAGGTTTATGGTCCTCTGATAGTGAGACAACTCGCCCATCCATCCACCCAACTGCACGTGAATCTCCAACATTAGCACAATAAAGAATTTTATTTTTGATTAAGATAACAATTGCTGTTGATCCAGACATTTCTTCAACTAATCTTTTCTTTCTGCTCATATCTTTGTCTAAGTCAAGGAAAGCAAACTCTAAAGCTGTCTTTATTTTTCCCATATGATATTCTTTAGAATTCAAAACATATTTGGGTAAAGCAACACTTGCATATTCAGCTATTAAACGTCCACCATGCCCGTCAAAAACTCCAAAAAAAGATCCAGGAGGAGGTTCATCTCCATACATCATAGGAATCACAGCATGGGCATCTTCCATTGTTGCCCTCCAGCCTTGCATGCTACTTACTCCAATTATATAGTCAGAAGTAACAACTTTTGAAGTTGTCTTCTTTAAATTGGGTTCAGAAAGGAGTTGGCCCATGCTTGTTGAAATAAAGTCTGAAAATAAATTGTTATAATAGACTTTATTCACTCAGTACTATTCAAATGCCCTTATTAAACATAGAAATTGTGGAAAATATATATCAAACAAAGAGTTCAAAACAAATAAAGCTCCAAATGTTACTTTATTATTTTATTTTGAGTAAACAAAATCGGTGAGTTTGATTATAATCTTTATTATAATGAAATGAACATTCAACTAACAAAATAGCTGAATAGTAGTTGTATCCTATCAGTGCATCTCTCCATCTTTTAATGAAGGACTGAATATGAAACTAAATTCTTTATTTACAAAATTGTTTTGTAATTTTCATTTGTGGCTGAATCTCTTAACAGGATACTCAGTGGATGTAGTAATGTCAGCAAATGTAAATTCTCTTCAAGTAATCAATATTAATTGCACATCGAGCTTGACTAATGTTCATCATAAACACTTTTTTACAGTTTTAATATTATATTAATATATGATATCCTACAAATACAATATCGACTGAAGTTAAATTTTTACTCATTATAAAAGGAATGGGCAAATCTAGTTAATTAAAAAATGACTTAACTACTAAGTGTTACAGTCTAAACAGAAACTTGGCCTCTGCCACAATCTTAAACCATACTAATGCAATCTCAGCTAGGGTGCTTTGACTCCTAGCCTCTGCAAGCACTCTTTGAGGTTAGCAAGCCACTCCTGCTGGGTGTACCATACAACATTTTCCTGGGTATCCTGCAGGACTTCACCCTTGTAACAAGTCCTAACCAGGAATTAACTACCCTACCCCCATGAAATTCCATGTGTTCAGTGGAGTTTCTGATCCAGCTCTCTTGGTTTCCTTAGTGACAACTCACATTTCACTGTTATATATAACTGTTGATCTGATCACTATTATGTAAATTTGGACTTTCCCCAAACAGGAGAGATCCCTTTCCAGGGTTCAGTAATGTCTAGGCCCTACAACTATTTTGACTTTAAAATTTACTGGCAGATTATTGATCTCTGTAACTATCCCTCCTAACTTGTAGGACACCTTGCTTTGTTTTTGTGTGCATGATAGGAAAATGTGTGTAATAAGCAAAGGCTGACTCTCCATCTTGACAGGATTTCCAATCTCCTCACTTCAAATCTTCAAATTATTAAAATAAAAGAGATTTATGTGTATACATGAATATACACTCAGAACATTAAAATCTTCATAGCACAGGGGAAGCAAAAATATATTAATAGCATGAATAGTACAGTTGTAGAGAAAAACTACAGATTCCACAGAGGACAGCTACCCACTCCACCCTTCTTGCAGGTTAGGCAACAGTATATTGCTAATTTAAGTTCTAAATTCTGTTTATGTTAACCTGTGTTAACAATTCTGGTTACATTATCTTCGCAATACTGAAAATATATGCTTAAATAATTTTCATGTTTTATGAATCAAATGAAGAATCAAATAAATTTAAGGAAAATCATTTCTTATTAATTATTAACTGTTAGGGATAGGGAGTGGGCGGTAATGTGTTTCTCTTTCTGCAATCTGTTGGTGGTGTTAAAACATTGACATGGAATTGAAAGTTCCGTTGTAATTTATCAAGGTGGGGTGCAATTTTAATATTTATTCATCTTATTGGAATGTGTTGTTGACTGTAACAATACTTCTGTAAAAATAACTTCCTTTATACAATGTCATATGACACAAATGAATATAATCAAAGTTACTCTAAATAACAAAGTATTTTTATTACGTGCATCTCTATAAAAAGAATAGTTTACTAATACACTCATTTGTTTTGGACCTTCCTTACAACCCCCACATCAGCTCCTACTTAAGAATGTTAATATAGCTTATAATCTAGCAGGAGTTGGTACTAACTTAAATACTGAATTTCCTTCAGTTTGGATCTCGAAAATTGTTTACACCTGCTATAGTTTTTAGTGTTTCTCTTGTTTGCACTTTGTAATAAGACAAAAGTACAGAAATATCAAAATAAACGACTTTTGTATATGAACTTGCCGAAAACGGAATAGGAAACGAAATATCGCGATTTTTCATTTGCAGGCCTCCCTCAGATTCCCCACTCCTTTTCGTCCCTAGATATGTTAATATACAATAGTTTATAATCTTGTAGGAGCTAATCCTAATTCACTTACAGAGTTTCGTTTAGTTCGGTTCTGCCATTAGTGAACAATGAAATTGTTGACTCCCGCTATAGTTTTTTGTTAATATTCTTAAAGACTACCAAAAACCCCTCTTTTGTTCATTTTTAAGAATATTAGCCAAGTCTAAGTTGGGTTACTGGTAATACTCATGTCGAGTTTCATCAATTTCAGTCCAATCGTTTGGGCCTGATAAGCGGACAAACAAATAATAAAACAAACACATTCCATTGATATTTCAAAAGTAACAGAAAGTCCGTTGATATCGTTTCTATTCTAAGTGAAACAAAAAAACATCATGAAATGTTGAGGGGGAAAATTCAGTATACATACAAAGGTTACATGTGTGTGTGTGTGTATAGGCACACACACTGACGAGTAGAAATAGAGGTGGCAAATAAATATAAAGATTGCATTACTGTAAGGTCTAAATAATCTATTCATTTTCCATTTTCACAAAATACTAAAGATTTCCTTACTGTACAGTCAATCTCTAATTTTACCTAAGAGCTAAAAAGCGACAACTGGACGAATACTGAGGAATTTATGATTAAAAGAGACGTTACCTGCCAATCACGATTTAAAATATAAATAACAAGATTGGAATAACTCAAACACTTAATAATATATTCCTTTTTATTAAAAGGGCACTATAAACGTTCTTTGTGCTTGGCCTTTTGTTATAGACATGAATTATAAAATGGCGATTGAACAAATATTGACAGTTAGAATAGCTGTTACTCGTCGTTCTTTGGCTTAAACAAATGTCCTTTCCTATCAAAATATAACGCATAACGGCCAAACAGTAAAACATATAGATTGATAATACACCTTTATTAACACATTTTCCAGCTTAATGTTTCGTGGCTCTAACTCACTTCTTCAGGGACCTTATTCGGAACTGCTCGTATCACCTAAGGGCTATGCATTCTCTGGCCGGTCACACAAAGCTCAGGTCATGCGAGCTAATTTTCACTTGCAGAAATCAACGGTGGACGGGAAGGTTGCACCATGGACGTATGGAACACCACGGTTTCTCACACTAACCACCCTCAATTCCGAGTTGGAAATAGTCACAAGAGAAATTTTATTTATCAACGTACACTTTCTGCTAGTATGGCTAATTGGGACGGGTTATTTACAGGTTACCACCCTTTTATAGCCAGGGTGGGACTAAAGATTTTATTTAATGAAGTCCGTCACTAAATATATTCCTATTGCCCAGGCCAGAATGGAACTCACGACTCAACGTTTACCAAGTGAGATTAAGATCAACGCCTTAACTCGCCTGGGCCCCAAACCAATGAAAATGTCATCGTGATCCAGGGTGTCCTTTGTTTTACAACTTACCAAAAAGATTTTTTTTTTAGATATCTTTTGACATCAGAAAAATATAAAGGGATGGCATCAAGTAATCATTTTAAGTAGTTCCCACCCGCCTTAGTTAAGTAGTTAGCTTGGAATAACATGTGTGCTAGGCATTGGGGCTCAGGTCAGCCATGTGAGTTAAGACATTGACCTTATTACACTTGGTTATTTTCAGACTAAATAAAATCCTTGGTCCATCCTGGCTAGAAAAGGCAACTAAGCTGTACTTAGTTTCTGTAGCATAAAGTGGACGTTAAAATTAACAGAGAACTTAGGAAATACATTTAATCTGGTCAATATACCTGATTAATACATTTATTTTTTTTTAAATCATATGGTTACATGCTTTATTTTAAACGATTATTTCTGTTGCTCCAATACGTTAGTTAAATATTTAAATTATCTATTCTTGTTCTCAAAAGACATTTTTTTTAATATTTTCAAGTGACCTGAAGTAATAATCGTTAATTTAATATAAATTATATTATATGTATAACCTTCGCGTATATGGTTTCCCAGAAAGGCAATATTCTTTACCCACAAAGTTTTCTAATAGGGGAAACAAGCCGAATTCTCTGAATGTATAACATTGGTCAAAATAATACGGGACAACTAGCTTAAAAGCTATGTTCAAAATTTACATTGATCAGTTCATTTTTTGGGTACAATAAAATAAGAAACAAAGACTTTGTATTCTCTGGAAATAACATGGACTCACCACTTCAGAGGGTTTCTTTAAGGAAATATGATTGTTTTGTTATTCTCTATTTGACCTTGAAAACATCGTCTAATTAAATAATTTTACTTTGCATTATAAAGAAACTCAATTTATGGAGGAAAATAACATATGCTGTTATCAAAGCAAAAATGTGGGTGATATTTATATAATTTATTTGTTGTTTTAAATAATTAAGAGCTAGTTCTTCAAACCTAAGATTCTGGCACCAAGATAGATGATTCACTACCAGCAGCTAGGTCCTATCAATTACCAACTATGATTTCCTAGTTGCCTTCATGCCGACTCCTATTCTCAGGCCAGAATAACTTATTATTCCTTAATTATGTTTTTCGGAAACCGGCTTTCATTCTTTCATTCAATTACCCTCGTCTGGGCCTTCTGGTTTGGAGGGAGGTGGATGAACAACTAGTCTCTCAGGACAGCCTTTTCTCATGATCTTGGATCATTCCATTACTTGTTTTAGCCATAGATTCTCGTGTAGCACGTGCGAATATTTCCACAGAACCACCGAATATTGCGATAATTCTACCAGGATGTGTACGCTATCACCAAGATCCGCCATTACGTCTGTGTTAGCCATAGTCGTCAGTTTGCTTTCATATATATATTTATTTATGACGTCAGGATACAACTCTGATTTCAAAATTGTAAAAAATCATTTCAATGGTCATCTTCATAAGCTGATTCTAGAAAATTCCTTCCTTTTCGTACAGCAGATATTTAGGAAATGTCCCTTCAGAGAAATTATGTACAACTGAGGGTGTACTAAAATTCGATAAATTCCTTCGAATTTCCATTGACCCTACGTAGATCGATTTTGTAGTGTTCTAACTGCTAACTCTAAAATATAATATGATGGAAAATAAAACATGATATTCAGCACGCTTAAATAATAATGCTTATATACATATCGTATAGTATACATAACTATATGTTAGTTCTAAATTTTTAGCAAATTTCCCGCAAGGGAAATCAGCTATTGAGGTTGTACTCATGACGCGATTTTCGAAATTTTTCTTCAAATGTCCATCGATCCTACCCAGGAGATGACGAAAATGAGGTCCGTTTAAAACTGTATATAGAATATATATATTTCACGGTGGAAATCTGCTTAGTTTACGCAGCCCCTGCGTGACGGACTTTTTTAATTTCATTTACTTGTTTATAATACTTTTGTTTTATTTTTTAATATAAAAATTGTAATTTGATTTGATGCTGTTTAAAAAAAGAAGAAAAGAAGATTATATTACTATTAAAGATGGAGCATGGGACTTAAATTTCTATACTGCGGGGTACTGCACTATAGTAAACAATAAAAAAAATATTTATCCATGTCTTAATTTCGAGGAGGCAGGATTATTTCAGTAATATCATTATCGGATGGCACACCTTATCCTGACCTCACCTTTGAATTCATTAATACAAATTTAGAGTATCCCTAAAGTTCGAGCCCATCTTATTGATTTTGTGAGAAGGATTCTTCCCCAAACAGAACACCGTCCACAATTTAAATACCTAAGTGAGAGAGTATAATAGTTCAATTAGTCTATGACTAGGAAAAATCTAGGAAAATTTAGTGTCTATTAAGTAAATTCCCATTAAAGGAGGAAATCGAACATACGACTCCAGGATTACCAAGTGTATTAAGAACCAACGCTTTAAATCACATGGCTATTTTTAGTCCCTGAACCATTTTAATATAGTTAAATGATTAAATTATTTTATACTGTTGAATTATAGTTTGGGAGAGGGTGTAAAAATCAATTGATTAATTTTGAATGAGAAAAAAGATCCAGGAATAATATCATAAATTTAATAAGTATAATATTTGATTTTCTTTAATAAGTAGTACTATTTAATTTTAATTAATGAGTAGTAATATTTAATATTAATAATAAATTTTAAGCCCAAACACTTCTTATGCCCAGGTACAGGTCACATAAGGGAAATCAGCTATTGAGGATGTACACATGACAGGATTTTCGAATAATTCCCTCAAATGTCCATCGATTCTACCCAGGATGTGACGAAAATTAGGTCCGTTCAAAATTATATATATATATATACATATATATATATATATATATATATATATATATATATATATATATATACTTGTCTGTTTGCGCTTTAGCGGTCGCAATTTTTTTTTTATTCGTTACCAAACTCGCTTCATGTAAAAAGAAAGATAAAAGTTTGTTAATGCCAGAATTCGGACGAGTGGGGGGGGGGGGGTTAGGAGTGGGACATTTTGTAAATTTGAAATATCTCCGTTACTATAAGTCGGATCAAAAAATCGTATAGAGTCAATCTTATTGAAAATTATATATCCTATAAATATTGTCATACGCATTTATTCTCTGACTTCAATATTAAGAGAAATATTTGGATTTTTTAGTTTTAATCATTAAGTAAACCCCCACTCCTACTCATGTTATATTAACAATAGCCTGTTTTATCAGGAACCTTTATTTTGAGCTCATATACCAAATATTGATTTCAAGAGATCATTATTTTGCGAGATATATGCACATTTATCGTATGATGACGTCAACAATTAAGATTTTATCTTCTAACTCGAAAACGTTCATTTGATCAATACTATACTCGATATTTAACCTTTTCTGTCATTACTAAATATCATATTTGTGAAATTGTACCAGGAATAGTGGGGGTTTAGGGGGGGCGGTTGAAAATACCACATATATCCATGATTATGAGTTGCATCGTAAAACGTCATACCACCAATCTTATTAAACTATCGATTCTCTACAATTGTTGTTCTATGCATTTTTTTGTAACTTAAATAGTAATCGGGCTATTCTTACTTCCCTGTTTTCAGCCTTCAATAACCCGCTCCCTTCCCGCCTCGTTCCTTCTACTCATCTTTTTTATAAATAGAAACAGAAAATTTGTGGTAAGGTGAGGTCACTAGTATGCTATACCATCATGTGGAAAATCTGCTTAGTTTATGCAGCTAATGGACTTTTAAATAATTATGTATTAATTTTTCTTTTAATTAGAAGAACCGTCGTTATGAAGCAACCCTAAGGTAAAATGGAGAATAATATTGATGTCTGATAGAGTTTGAGGATGTGAGTCCTCCGTAGGATATTTATCGCAGGATGTATTTGCAATTCCCTCTGCACTGAGCTCTGTCAGTTCTGCCACTCCCTGCCTTTCTTTTTCTGCTTCTGCCTGCTTCAATTTTCCTGTCTTCATTGGGAATACTCATAGTCAGATGGCACCATCATGGGTACATTAATGGTCTGTTTCTTAAAAGTTAAAGACTAAAATTTAGCTATGCCCAAGATCGTATTTCACAAAATATGGCTATAATGTTTATTACATTTCTTTATTTTTTTATGCAATTCAGGCATAAAAAAGTATAAATCTATAAAGACTGGAAACTAAATTTACAATCCCTTTTGTTATAAATCATTGTTTGTTATCACTTACAATTATGAAGATACATATGAAAAAAAGCAGTTGTAGGAACGTATTAGTTAATTTCCTCTAGGAGATACGTTATTGATGACGATAATATTGTTACATTTATTACAAAAATAATAAACCTTGGTTATTAGGGTTCTTCTGGATTACAAAATTAAATACACAAACTTTGGTGTTTTTATCACTGCACAATTTATTTGACAATGCACTACACTCGTGGTAAATTATTCTCTACTACTACTCACAATAAGTACTGACAACTTACTTTTTATTGCATAGTGCAATAACTCAGGATCACGTGAATCACTGAAGTTCACAAAAGTCCGTCACGCAGGAGCTGCGTAAACTAAGCAGATTTCCCACGTGAAGTTTTACAATAGAGAAATCTGCCTACTAATAACGGAAGTAGTAACGAATCTCTAAACCAATTCACGAGGGACGAACAGTACGGAAACGGCCGAACTAGCTTTCGGCGTAAAGTCCCGAATATAGCCGACTTCTGCATACCACACACATTTGATATAAATGCAAATATCTGGGTTAATATTCAAGATAGAGAATAAATATATAGATCAATATTTATAGTAAATTTAATTCTATACACTTTTTCAATCCGACATATAATAAAGGAGATATTTCGAATTTTCGAAATTCCCCCCTCTGAACCCCCCTCCCCCTCCCACTGTTCTGATTCCAGCCTTTAACGAACTTGATCTTTCTCTTTACATAAAACGATTAAATACCGAGTTTGGTTACGATTAAACAAAAATTGCGACCGCTAGAGCGGTAACAGACAAATATATATATATATATATATATATATATATATATATATATATATATATCCTCATTTTCGTCATCTCCTAGGTAGGATCGATGAACATTTGAAGAAAAATTTCGAAAATGCGTCATGAGTACGACCTCAATAGCAGATTTCCCTTAAGGGAAATCTGCTAAAACACGGCACTCCATAGACCTTCACATGAACACGGTACTTCACTGATCTACACAAAACAGTGCACTGAACTGAAAATAAGAGCACTATTCACTAAAGCTTTAAATTTTATTTTATGTAATTGAAAATGCTCGTCAGTCAGTGAGCAATAAGCTATCTGTCTTAACCCGATGCAGAGACGTCCATAACGATGAGAGATGTTGAGAATTTGAAGGAAACGTCTAGGAAAGAGTTTCGAATAACAACAGTAGATAATTACTAGGCGTCAAAGTTCAGCCAGTGACGCAAAGCAGATAATGGGTACCTAATGCTCCTTTGCCTCAAATTGGTAGGGTCATTTTCATTGGATGTGCCTAGCCTACGGTAGGAACTCTTTGAAGCGAACTCTGCAGAAAACTACGTCAGATTCAACCCCGTTGAGAGAACAAATTTTTTGGATTTAGTCTTCGATTGAGATAGTTGACTGTAATAGGGAAATCAAGAAGGTTGTGGAATTCTTCTTAGTTTAGTAATTAATTTTATAATGGAGCAATATAACCATTCATGAATACTCTTCTGTTTGCAGAACTTGATAAGTAAGTAGTTATTTTCGTGGTGGTTTCCTTTTTAAAATTCAAGTATCGTTAATATTTGTCTTAATGGAACAGGCACTAACGCACGCACGCACGCACGCACGCACACAAACACTGGACCAAAGCAAGGTTATATCATTCGTCCGTTTGTAACAAGCATTTTCTAGAACTATTTGTAAATAATGTATTAGCCCTTTTCATGGAGACATCACTCCATGACACTACGCAATTAAGCGTAGCTTAATTTTAAATATACTTCCAATGAAAATGTAAACTATAAGATTATTATTATTTATTAACGTCCACTTTTTGCAACTTAGGCTAAGTTGGACGGGTTATCTACAGGTTAGCCCCCTTTTCAAGCCAGAGTGGGACTTAAGATGTTATTTAATGAATTCCGTCACTAAATAATTTCCCTTGCCCAGACGAGAATCGAACTCACCACTCTAGGTGTGCCATGTGAGCTTAAGGCCAACGCTCACATAGCTAACCTGAGCCCCTAAACTATAAGAGCTTTTTTATTACATAATTTTTAAACAAAGTAACGCTGATCCTCCGATATGTTGACGTTATTGAAAAACAATGTATTATATGTAACAAATTAAACGTTACTTGATTTATTTATTTATTTTATTTATTTATTTGAAGAGCTCCGCAACTAGGCGATGTCGCTCAGTACCATTTATTTGCATTTTCTAAATTAAATTAAAGATAAAATGTTTTCAGAATTATTAAGACATAGTTTAAAGTACATGGATATAAAATTAAGGAAATGTTAAAATAATGCTACATGGAACAATAAACTTTGAGATAAATCCTGGCATGAGGGTGATGGAAGTCTAAGACACTAGTTTAAAAATGTATTATACCGAGATATAAAACGCAGAGAAATGAGTGGAGTAGGTGAGGTTTAAAGTTTGTTGTAAATGTCTGTTGTCTTCAAGTGATTTAATAGTGTATTTATATGTGGGCTACCTTCTGTTAATAGTTCGTTCAAGTCGTTGGGTAAGTTCAAATGTTCACGTAGTCTGCAGTCGGTCAGGAGATGTTTAGTGGTCAGTACTGTGTTACAGTGAGTGCATGTAGGTCGATCTTTACGGTTTATGAGGTATGAATGTGTTAGTAGTGAATGTCCGATTCTAAGCCTAGTTAACACCACTTGATCTCGTCTGGTTAGATTTTCCAGACATTTTCCTTTGTTTGGGTTGTCTAGTATTTCTCGGAGTTTGTTGTCAGTTTGTAGCCAGTCGGTTGTCCAGTCATTAAGTACATCTGTTTTAATTACACGTTTCATGTCTTGTGCAGTCAGCCTGTCGATGTCCACAGTTCTTTTCCTGGCTGCTAATTTAGCTTGTCTGTCGATGTCAGTACTTTGTTTTATGTCTGTATGTCCTGGTAGCCACATCATAATTATGCTGTAATCGTGTAGACTGTGTATTTATGTGTAGATTTGTGTAATAAGTGGGTGTGAATTGTAAAGATTTCCTATGGAGAGTAAAGAACTGAGGGAGTCGGTACACAGCAGTATTTTGGTGGTAGGGGATAGCTCTAGTTTTGATAGAGCAAGAATTATAGCCTCAAGTTCGGCTGAATATACCGACGCGTTATCATTTAATCTTACTTTATACCCTGCATTTCCTACAGCTGCTGCTGCACCGGTCCCTGTCTCAGTTTTTGATCCGTCTGTGTAGACGAATAACGAATTTTGATTGTTGCTAATGATTAAATTAAAAATATTTTTATAAAATTGAGAAGAAGGAGGTTCAGATTTCTTGTACTTTGTCAAACTAAGATCAATTTTTATGTTCCTTACTCTCCAAGGTGGTGTATTTAAATGTATTTCACTGTAAAGAGAGGTGTTTAGAATATTAAAATCTTTAGTGTTCTCTATGTGTCTTATTAAAAGAGGTTTTTGTTTTGGTTGTTTTTGTAAATATGTGTCAATAAAAGGGTTGTTTAAAAATGTATTTACACAAGACTTATTTAGTGCCTTAGACTTCATTAAAAATATCAAATTTGTCATCCTCCGTCTATAGGCCAACTGGTGGCTCACCAGATTCTGCACAAAGGCTATCTACAGGACTTGTTCTAAACGCTCCGGTTGCTATTCGTATTGCTGTGTGGTGTATCGAGTCAAGCAGTCGGAGGGTATTTGGACTGGCAGATGAATATGCTATGCTGCCATAGTCCAGTAATGATCTGGTGAAGGAGCGATAAAGCATTAGCATGGTGCATCTGTCAGCTCCCCATTTCGTGTTACTAAGAATCCTCAGTAAATTCAGTGATTTTTTGCATTTAGTGAGAAGACTTTTAAGGTGGGGCACCCATGTTAAACGTCTGTCAAGTGTTAGTCCAAGAAATTTTATTGAATCTGTATGTGTGATGGTGTAGTTAGAAAGGGTTACATGTGGTATCAAATTTCTTCTACTTTTGGAGAAAATAGTACAACTAGTTTTTTCTGTTGAAAATTTGAATCCGGTTCTATCAGACCACCTTTCTAGTTGATTTATGGTGTTCTGTATGACTTGTTGACCTGTGTTTAAGTCTTTAAATGTAGTATAGATGAATAAATCGTCGGCGTACAAGCAGTATGATACTTCATGGGGGATACAGCTTGTGACTGAGTTTATAGCAATATTGAACAAGGTTGTGCTTAGAACTCCTCCCTGAGGCACTCCGTTCTCCATGGGGAATGCATCCGATAAAGCAGTACCTATCTTAACTTGGAATGTTCTCTGGGTGAGATAGTTCTTGATAAAAAGTAAAATGTTCCCTTGTATGCCCCAATTTATTAACTGAGTTAAAATTAAACGATTCCACACCATGTCATAGGCCTTTTCGATGTCTAAGGAGACCGCTAATACTGATTGTTTGTTTAAAAAGGCATTTAGGATAGCACTTTCCATATGTGCTATATGATGTTGGGTGGAATGTTGAGGTCTAAACCCGCATTGGTAAGGGGAAATAAGATTTTCATTTTCAAGATACCAAATGAGTCTTTTATTTATCATTTTCTCAGTTAGCTTGCAACTACAATTTGTTAATGAAATGGGACGGTAACTAGTTTTTAACTTTTTATCTTTCCCAGGTTTAAGAATAGGATACTTATTTATTTATTTCCATCGAGTAAATTAATTATTAGAAAAATCAAATTCTTTAATGTTTTGAATAATTAATTTAAGTAAAGCAATGTTGATAACCCACAAGGAAAGGGACGTTGTTGCACGGAGGCTAACACAGTTTTGTGTTAACTTATTTTCTGTTAAATGTTGGCACTATATTGGCACTAATTTCTTTCTACTTACAACCGACTATTTCTAAACTATGTGTGCTCCGAGAAAATATATGCATTGTAGATACGATTTAATTATAATAAATGCTATCCGTGGTTATGATTTGAATTATTCACGGTGTGTCAAACAGTAGAGAGGGATTGATCGGGAACTCCTTTTCATGTACTCTTTTTAATTAAAATTTCTATTCTATAATTCCCCTACAGTTACCTGGCCCTTATGGAAAAATAATACGACCAGACGGGAAACATAATTAAACACATTGAAGCCTCGCTATAAAACTACCCTCAATATTTAGCCTCTAATGATTTCCCGAGCGAAGCCTTACCCGAGTACCTTAGCTAGTATAGTTATAAAAAATGTAGTTGTACTAGTTATAATATTAAAGTTGTGCTATAAGGAATGAAATTATAATATCCCAAATCCACTTCAATTCCCTAGGTTCCCTAGGTTTAGTCAATTATTGCTTTTTAAAACGTTTCATTGAGCCTCTTCTTAGTTGCCTCCCGCGATTCTCCAGAAACTCATAGTTCTTAAATCCCAATTCTTACGCATTTATAACTTTCTGCGAATACTTATCTTTCCGCCGCCAAATCTCTAGACACCTTATTTCAAGGTATTTCCAATTTATAAGGAATTACATTTTTAATTGGTTACAAAGTTTGCACACTTACAGTGAAAGTAAACAGGACCTTAGACCCAATAACTATTATATGAGAAATTTTTTTTTTTTTTTTGGACCTCATTTTTATTAATTGCTAGCTAAGATACCCCGGGGGTTCCGGAAATCATTTGAGGCTCAATGATGATGGTATATTTTTGGGGCTTTGTTTTGTACAATATTTTTACATTTCCCCGTCTCTATGTTTAGGATTTACACCCGAGTCCCCCCTTGCTGGGGATATGTTAATAATAAAAGTATTTGTTATGTACTGATTTCTATAAAATACACAATATTTTTATATTACCCGTTTCCAGTGTATGTATCTTCTTTTTATATATAACATAATCATAGATTATTCAGTTAACCATATTATTCATAATCATAAAAAGAATTCTGCATTCCGAACCATCTATGAATAAACGTTCATTTCCACAAAAGTGGTCCAAAGCAACACTTGGATGGCAGCTTTTTTATATACGTATTGTATGTTTGGAAAGTGAACTGTATATTCTTAATGGTAAATAGCATGTTCAGTAAAGTAAAACAAATATTAACGCTGCAGAGTTAATATATTCCAGAAATAACTGAGTGTACCTCTCCAGCGATCATTCTTTTAAATTATATATTTATGAGATTTAAAAAAATTACATTTGTGAGAAAAACTCTACATTACTAAAGGTATAATGCATCCAATCCTATGTAAACATAAGCGGGGAGGGGTGGTGCAGAAGTATAACATATTTGAGCATTTCTGCCATAATACGTCTAGTTGTATAATTTCTGTTCGTACCTTGAAATTTTAATATAACTTATAATCATGGAGGCGTTAATACCAAATTACATACAGAGTTTCGTTTAGTTCGGTTGAGTCTTTTGTGCCGTATAAAATTGTTGACTCCCACTATAGTTTTTAGTGTTTAACTCATTTATACTTTGGTATACGACAAAAGTGTATATGACCAAAGTTACTCTAAATAACAAAATAAACAACTTTTGTTATGTTCATATTTGCCGAAAACTCATTAGGAAACGAAATTTTTAATTTCAGACCTCCCTTATAACCCCCTTTCCTATTCATCTCAGAGAATATTAATATAGCCTAAAACCTAATTTGGGTTAGTAGTAATATAGATACCAAGTTTCATAAACTTCGGTTCAGCCGTTTGCAATTCTATAAAGGACATACAGGCAAACATTCATTTTTATATATATAGACGAGAACAGATTCATAGACATTTTGAGAAATCACTTCATGAGTACAATTTTCTTCCTTATGGGAATGTTAGTAAACGCAGCAGTATTGTGTATGTGAAGTCTTTTGACCTATGAATATTACATTTTATGGGGCTCAAACGATGAAATTTTCAATATATTCTACATTAATGATTTAATTCTGTGGAGGAATGTTACTATCCTCATCTACCCTATGATTTAAGAAATGTGTGTCAAACATATTAAATGAAGTATGTGCCAAGTTTTATTTTATTCTGTTCCTGAAGTTATTTCACCTGTTGAGAAATGCCCCTTGTTCCAAACTTGGGACTGATTCACTATTAACTGCATAGCAATATTTTCTGGCAAAGTTCAATCCGATAAACCAGCCGAAAGTAGCGATATTGTCAGATGATATTTGACTGATGTTAGCTGTATCTTTCCCAAGCTCACTTAGTTGTCTTGATGAAGGTCCCATCATCCTCTTAAAGGGCCGTTTTCCTCATAAGGGCCTTGCAATATTTTCTCTTTTAATTTCCATTAAAATAGGAGTAATTCGTAGCCAATTGGTGGAGCAGCCATAGGATGTGGTTGGGTGGGGGTAGCCGAGGAGGGGTCGGAGGGGTGGGCGTAGGGGGTTGAAGAAGGGAGATATGCCACTAGCAGCCGAGACCCAGCGAGGTGCAGACCTCACCCAGCTCTCCTAACTTTAGATCGTACTCGACTCACGAGTCCCCTACAGGTAACATAGCACCATCCAAGACCCCTCTCTACATACCAACATCTTCAATTATACAACTATTCCCATTATTTTATCTACTATTTTATAATACATATATAATTTTTTAGAGGAAGTTATTTTTTCTACTTCAGCCCAACTTTCTATGATGCAATAAGAAATAATTAGGTCCAAAACAAAAATTATTCTAAACTAACATTATTGAAAGTATGCTTCCGCTGCTGTTCTAAACAGATGATTATAATTATGACATCACAGCAACTTCCAGGATCAAAACCGGAATATTATATTTTGGGTTGCCAAAAATCCATCTATTTAAAAATTACTATCTGGACCATACATCTTAAAACAAATACTATTCATTTTATTGATATTGTTATTAACGTCCACTTTGTGCTGCTACGGCTTATTGGGAAGAGTTGTCTACAGGTTACCCTTCCTAGCAAGTGTAGGACTGAGGATTTTGTTTAATGAATTCTTCACTAAATTAATTTCAATTGCCCAGGTGAGAGTCGAACTCAGGACTGTAGGTTCAGTTACCAGGTGAGACTAAGTTTAACGGACCCCTGAACCCTATTGCATTAATAAATTATCTTAAATTTAACATTGTTTATTTTTATTTTTAAAACTATGGAAATTATTTTTAAATATATGGAAAATACGGAACAACCTGGCTTGCAATTTCTGTTCTGGATTTTGTTTAAAATTTCTCAACCAACAGCAAAATTTAAAATTTCTATAACAATTTTCATATTTATAATTTTTTGAGGTTACTTCATTTATTTAAACGAATTAAGCAAAGTTAAGAGCTTATTGGTCTCATGGCAATATATTTTAAATATAAAACAGTGCGCAACAATTTTAATGACAAAGGGAGAATTATTATACACCAATGGAAAAGGTTAAATAAATACATATATACATCAATTTTTCAAGCCCGAGGGAGATAGGCCTTTAAACAGCCGGATTTTTGTGCTGGAAAAGACTTAAACAAATTTATTACAACTTATGATTCTGAAAACCTTTCATTACATATATGTTTGTGCCTAACGTACTACATTACATTGACAGTGAATATATTTATTTTTTCGGTTAAAAATGCAGCTTAGTGCTGAATATAAAAATATTTTGAATTATTTATGGTGACGCATTCAACGAAATGCATTGGAACATATACTTTATGTTATTTAAATTATATAAAGAGGAAAAAAACACAGTTATCATGCCCATTATTCATTTCTGTTGGCACCACTGGTTTTAGATTACTTTTTTACAACAGTTTTAAAAGATTTATTCTCCCCTAAGACTTCATAACGGGTCATATACAATTAAGAGTTTTTTTTTTTATTTAGTTTTCCTTTCAATAACAGGTGTATTTCATTTAAAGCAGTAGAAGAATTAAATTATGGATGTTAAATAATTAACAATATAACAATTTAAATAGACATCCTTGTTCAACATCACATATGGAACTCAGGTTAGCCTTAGGAGTTAAGTTGTTATTATTAAACTCTAGCCGTGGGATCGAATCCCGAGTAAGCGATAGGACATTTATTTAGTGAAGTACTACTGATATCCGTATTATCACATATACCACACTGGAAAAGTGTGGAAGCCACTAAATAAACCGTTTCGATGAGCTGTAGTAGTACAAAGTGGACGTTATTAAAAATCATTAAACTTACACATGTAAGACTTCATAATCACTAGCTTATCCACAACATGTATACTTATAGAAAAAAACTTTGATTCAAAATTAATTTAAAGTCACATTTTTACTGATATAATTAAATCTACACGAAAAATAGCTGACCTCTTAAGCAAAAGTGAGAAATCTAAAAATTGGACTTATATTATGAACACATTGTAAGAAGAAGAACAGAAATGCTTGAAACGCCTAATGAAAAGTAAATTAGTTAAATATTTTCTTTTTAAATTATAATATTCCAATTATGGATTTATTTAAATTACTTTTATTACAAATATAATTTTATGTAATTTATACATGTTTTTCAACGAATTCTAAAATACTAATTGAGTCTTTATATATGTCGATATTTGATATTCAATCTATTTTTCATGATCTTAAGTAAATGAGGGTCACAAAATTAAATTATGAACTTTACGGCCTCTTTTGTGGGATATGGAGGGAATTACAGGTGTTCCTAATGGATGTTTGAAACGGGTTGAAACGGCCATTATCCAGTCTTTAGTCAGCCATTTGAAACGAAGTCGTAGAGAAAATGGTCTTGGAGTGGAAATACATGGGCTTATGTGTCAGTTGAAAATGAAGACCCACATTCCCTAAGATCAGTAGAGAAAATATTTTGATTGGGTTAATCCCTTATGAAGCGCTCAGTTCTAACTACAGATTTATTTTGGCCTTACCAATTTTCATGTCTTAAAAAATATTTTGAGTATAAAAACAACGATGTTATTAAAGAAGGATTTCTATTAAATGATTACTTCATTAAAAAAAGTCTGTCACGCCGGGGCTAACTTCCACATACTCGTATGACATATTAGTGATATCATCTCAGCATATATTCTCTGAACTACTGAAGCTGAAAACAATAAAGTAAGAATAAATCGCTTAACATTTGAGTTACGAAGAAATGCTATATCTTGGTCAATAATCAAGGTTTTGAAACAATGTATGTAATAACATTTTTAGGAAATTAAATTCGCAAGACAATTAGTTACATTCAATTTTTCGATCCGACGTGTAATAACAGAGACATTGAGAATTTTCAAATTCCCCTCCCACTGGTCCGATTTCAGCCGTTAGAACTTCAGTTCTTTAGTTTTACATGAACCATGGCTATGACCATTAAACTATTGCGACCGCTTGATCGTTAACAGACTATATTTCTCTATCTGTATGTATATATATACACACACACACACACACACACACACATTTAGCTAATCTACTTACTTTTTAATAAGTAAGATCGGCTTTTAAGGAATAAATAATCTAACCTATAACACCTTAAAACTTTTGGGTTTGGGAAAGTATCTATTAACATTATTTTTATTTGATATATTATTTATTTACACCCGATTCATGCTAGTACGACAAACCGAAACGGATTATCTACATGTTACCAATCTTTTCTAGTTATGAGGGGAGACTAAGGATTTTATTTGTTGAGTTCTTTACTATTGCCCACATGAGAATCAATCCCATTATTGGTTTACCAAATGTATTAAAAACAACATTTAAACTCACAAGATTGCTTCAATGTTTAAAGCAATTATTAAAAGCCAAACCTTTACTCTGCTAGTAGTTTTGAATTTTTTATGTTGAATTTAATGAAGCTGTTGACAGTTTTACTTTTCCTCAAGAGAAACAGTAATAATTACGCCTGTTTCAATATGCTAGTAGAATCATAATTTGAGGTGGTCTAGGTATATTTAGAGGTGGTTCCTAAATTTCCTATAAAAGTTAGGGAAATTGCAGCTGATGCTTTCCATACAAGAAATATACATACATTTTCTTAATATGAAATTTCTCCCCATGAAATTTTGAATTATTTTAAATGAATATTTTACTGAAAGGAATCTCTAGAAGAACTATAGCATTAGTTTTAATTAGTAAGGCGATTAGAAAAAGACAGCAAGTTCTTATGTGTTAATTAAATTAATCAAACTAACTCATAATGTGAATATCAATTATTGCCAATTCATTAGGACAATCTACTTGAAAGCGGCTCTTTCTCCTCATCATCCGTTTGATGGCTTTTCCCCAATCAGCTAAATATAACATATATGGATAATACGTAATAGTGTTTATTTTATGACCAATGCCTTTATACAGGACCGGACACAACTGAATTTTCATTGCCTTTTACAGGAACAGGAAAATTCAGATTAAACAAGTAAGGAAAATTTAATTAAGCATACATCAGATATGTGTAGATAAACTAAAAAATGTTCATTAAGTTGTTAGGATGAGTAAAGATACCATAAATAAAAAGTTTCATCCCTTCCATAATAATTTGTTTTAAAGTATGTCTTATCCAGGGTGCCTAGCTTCATAGATATCGTCATATCTATTAAACTAGGCACCCAGTTCTTTAAGTGGGCAGTCCCTAGTCTGATATCACATACAGTAGCTTTTATAAGCTGCAGAGAAAATGGTATACAACTTGCTTCTACAGATACAATATGGCACATCACACAAATTATTTATAACTATTTGGAGAAGGTTTCGTTTTATAAGCTGTAGTGAAAACGGAAACAACTTGCTTCTACGGATATACTTAATGTGTTACATCAAACAACATATTTAAATTTAAATATTTATTAACGTCCACTTTTTGGAACTACGGTTATCTACAGGTTAGCACCCTTTTCTAGGCAGAGTGTGGCTGAGGGTTTTATTTAATGAGTTCGTCACTAAATAAATTCCTATTGCCCAGACGGGAATCGAACCCGCCACTCTAGGTTTACCATTTGAGATTAAAGCCAACGCTTTAACTCACATGGCTAACCTGAGCCCCCCACAAAATATTTACATCTGTGTCCGTTAACTGTATATTGGAGTACTGGTATACAGCATTCCAAAGACAATTTTAGGAGGATTTTAGGTTTGGACATAATATGATCTGTTGTAGCAGCTATTTCTCATTATTTATGGTGTAATAATTATCTTGTAATAGCAGTTATGATTCCTCAACGAGTTTTATAACGTTTAATTATTAAGTAACATATTTATTACATTTATTATTATAAAGCTATCAAGAATTATTTTTTCGTTCGTTACATTCATGGTTGAAAAGGACCAAAGTTCAAACAAAATAAGAAGCACATCTTTAGCATATTTTGCTGGAATTAGTGCTGCAATGTTGAAGTATATGTTTGCGTGTGTGTGTGTTTGTGTGTGTATGTGTGTGTGTGTCAAACATATATTGTGTAAACGTATGTATATATGTATCTGTGTATTATGTTTTATTTGTGCACGAGTTAGAATATATAATATAGTACATCACAGACGTACATTATATAGATGATAGGGCTTTCAAAGTTTCAGATCTATGTTAATCCATAAAAGTCCATTTTATATTTTACCTTTAATTTTTACGCATCCTTGTGCAAAATATACGTATAGAGTTATGTGTTTGAGTATCTCCAGAGATGGGGTTCTGCCCTGAAAGCGCTATTCAATGAAACATGTATTTATAGTGGAGGACTGGCCTTTTACAGAAACCTTAAATTCAAATTATCTTTCAGTTTATGTAGTACCACAAACCTGTGACTACAATGTGCATTGTTTAAATCCGTCGCTATACAAATTGGAAACGAACATGGCAATGTGGTAACTGAATAATTAAATTCATTTAATATTCCGTATTTCTATTAAGCAATTCTTTCGAAGAAACGGTTTTTCATTTATTAAAATGACTGCCGGTTGTTTTTTCACTTTTTAGTCATATTAATTTCTTGTTTTGCGCACAATTGAAGAATCTCTCTCTCTCTTTCTCTCTCTCTCTCTCTCTCTCGCAAGGAACGCACGCGTGCGCGCGCTCACACACGCACACACTAACACACAATATATATTTGTTGTGTGTAAAATAATATTATATTATTTAAATATCACCATATTAGTATATTACAAAAATATTTGTTGTAAACTATTAAAGGAAAATTTTCTTTCTGCATTTCAATCCTGTGAATATTATGGGGTATTGAAAAGAGATGTTATCTCTCAAAAAAAAAAAAAAAAAAAAAAAAAAAAAATGAGAGCAAAAATTAATGGGGTTAGAATGAACTTTAAAATTTGTCGTTAAAATAATCGGGGCGATGTTAAGAATGTGCTCTCGTTCATTATACAGCTTCTGATTCGAGCAATGTGAATAAAGAAATTTTGTTTATGGCCTTGTTCCATTCCTAGTATAATATGAATTATATATTCAGCTCATCAATACTTCACGATGCCGAAGTGGTAACGGATGGAAGACAATGAAGCTCGCCCATATAAAGAAAAGTTAATATTCTTAAGATTTTCATGGCGAAGGTTACAAATACTGAAAGAAAAGTGATTATATTTACGAGTAGTCACCCCCCGCCATCAAAATCCGAGGAATATTGATCAAATACTAATGAATAAAATATTAAAACTCCTCAAGATTAAGTGAGACGTAGGAGATATCAAGTACCAGGATAAATGAAATAAGGATGAAGTCTTTGATTTCAATTAAAATAAATACTAAATAAACAAATTTCTTAGGATTACTATTTACTTTTTCAAGTACATAACCCGTTGAAGTGTTTTGATTTGTTTAACTTATATCGTTTTGCATAGCTTTCGCCTAAGAAGCGTGGGCGTCCAGACATTCATTTATACTTACTCAATCTACCTTATAACTTTGAAGATATATTTGAACTTATTAAATCATATTTTTGGATAATGAGTTTTCTTTATTAATCCTGTGAAATAACATGGTGTTATTTATTTATTTACTTTCTCAAACTTCTTGGCTATCAGCACGCGCTTGTCAAAAAATAGTATAGTACTAGTTAATTTACATTCTCAAAAAACATTGTATTGTAATTATCATTTAAGAAGAAATAAGCTTATCAAGTATGTATTTTGCCTCCAATATTGTAAAAAATTTGAAATTTGGCGATAGTCTTCAGTTAGAACTATCAGTAGCATGATTAGCTAAACAATTGGAATTGGTGGTCAACCTATTTAATTTATTTTTGTAACAATGAATCCAGTGTTTCCAATCATTTTTATTAAATTACTTATTAAAGTCTACTTTCTGCTACCAAGGCTGATTGGGACGGGTTATCTACAGGTTACAACCCTTTTCTGACAGGGTGGTACTTTAATGAATTTAATGTAATGTCACTAAATAAATTCGTTTGCCCCGGCGGGAATCGAATTCGCCTCTTAGGTTTCCAAACATTTGATTTTTATGATTCGTTTTTGTATTTAAATTAAATTGCACAATTACACTAAAGAACACATTTTGTGTCCATGTGTGGGTTGCATTCTTATAGTACTTACCTTATTATGTTGATTTTGAGTTCAAATGTTTTAATTTCGTGTGCTTATTTTTTAGTTTCATGAGCTTGAAAACAATGTTAGTCATTTTTTATGCTTTTTGATGATCAATTTAGAATGCATGAGCATATTCTGGCCTGTTTCAACTCCCATTAGAACTACTTGAATCTTTATCTTATAAATTGTTCGCCTGGGGCAGCCAGTTGAAAATAGTATATATATTTCGGGAGCATCTAGTTCTGAATTAAAATAACAAAGTGACGGAAATGATCGTGATGTACTGTACGTTTAAACACTTCACTGAAATGTATTAAGAATTACATCTAGTGGTTGCTGGGGATGAACTCAATTTGTAGGAGAAAAACATAATTCTCTTTCTTATTCATTGTCAGTCACAATAAGAGGCCATTATAAGTACCAATTACAGGTTGAAGTAGACTCATCATTGGGTGCAATATTCGGTTTTAGGTAAGAGTTGCCTTAAGTTTAAAGTAGATCACTGAATAAAATGTTGAGTCACATCCTGGCTAGAAAATTGAGGTAAACTCTAGATGTCTCGTCCCAATTAGGAGTAGTAGCAAAAAATGAGCGTTAGTAAATAACAAGAAATAAAGTAGGTAAATTTATCCAATTCTAAGTCTCAAATATTCAAAGAATATTCAAGCTAATTTTTCGAAATTCACAGAGTATCCTCATTAGTTTACATTACCTTGGTTTGAAGCATGGCGAGTCGCAGGTTTATGGAAATGGTAATAAAAATTCACGTATATGTAATCCCCCACTTATTTCCAGGCCTTGTATAGTTAATCACCAATATATATTAAAACAAATTAATATTTGCCTCTAAAAGTTAACATAATTATACAAGAAGCTGAAAAAAATAAAGCATTTCTAATTTCATTTGTGCCAATTAAACATCTCTTAGAATTTTACAATAATTATATTGGTAATCCAGGATCAATATTAGAAAAATAAATTTGTTTTTTTTAATAAGGTCTTTCAACAGTTGTTGTATTTCCGTTTGCAATCGCAACCAGATTGGATACTAGATATTAGGCTCTTTGAGTAAGAAAAAAGAGATTGAAGGTTTTTTTTTTTTCTATTTCGGTTGACATTGTGAATTGTACAGATCATTAGCCATCCCTTGCGATATTTGCCATCAGAGATTTCACTCGACCTACAACCCCTCTTTACCAAGGAGTATCAATAATTGGTTGTCCTCCAGTAGACTAAC
The DNA here is from genome assembly GCA_019009955.1 of Riptortus pedestris. Lineage (NCBI taxonomy): Eukaryota > Metazoa > Arthropoda > Insecta > Hemiptera > Alydidae > Riptortus > Riptortus pedestris. The sequence goes on along the minus strand of CM032228.1, from coordinate 145,058,306 downwards.
AGCCTGATTATACAGGCTCTCGGGGAGTCAAGGACTAGAGAATGAGAATTAGTAAGACTTAATATAGATTACCTCTGAGTATCCAGGAAATTGAATGTACCGAAAACTTTTAAATGTGACGGATTTGATTTGCAGGAGTCTTATACTGATTCGGGAGAAATATTACTGAATTTCGAAAATATGTCAGCAAGCTCACTGCGACACTGCTAAAGGCACCTAATGTTCGGATAGTAAAACCTTTGTATCGGCTCCTATTCGCACTTGAAATGATTTCCAGAAAATGAAATTAATTTTCAGAGAATGAGATTTATTTTTTCAGTTGGAAATTCCTTAGGGGTAAATATTACTCACTGGAGAACACACTCTGGTAGTGATATCGTGGAATAAACTGTTAACTATGGAACAAAGATGTAAATGTGTACAAATAATTTATTACTTTGAGCCAGGCCGGTTACTTACCTGTGACAATTATTATACCAGTTATACATTGTTTAAAATGTTATTATTCTTTGCTCTGAAGTCAATAATATATAGGGCTTCAACAAGTACAAGGCGGGTTGTTTTTTGAGCAGGAATGCGTCCCGGCAAAGGGCTACTCCCAGCGACCCGGAATGGACTTGGAGGAATCGTTTGCTCCACTGGTTCGATACAGCTCTCCTGTGGTTAACAATATATGCTATCACGCTTCTTCAAGAATACATAGAAATTTGTTATTTGTTTATAATACTAAAGCCAAAAATATTTCGAAATACTGATTTATAGAATGAAAAATTGTTCGTCTAGCAAAGTAATTGAAAAGCAAAAGTCAATTGAATGAAAAAATATTTCCCCACTTCAGAAAGAAAGAAAATTGTATTTTGGCCCAATACAACAATGGTATTATACTCAAATTGTTACATGTTCTTTTTTTACAAAATTAAGATATTTTGGTACAGCCTCGGACGTAGTCGTCCTTCGTTAGTTGCACCTAAATTGTAATGAGTGGCTCCACTTGACATCGGAAGGCAGGCATGATGTTTCCTTACAAGTTGTTGAAGATGAACTGAAATAGGAGCAACATCCAATTCCCTGTGGATTTGGCTGTTCTAACAAACCTGGGAGCATTTGCCGCTATCCGAAGTACTTTGCTCTGGAAGGACTGTATTTTGTTTTTTGTGTATATTGCTGATGCCCAGCCAGGCTGGGCATGCGTATTTTAAATAGGTAGTATAAGTGTTTTGTAAAGTATTGTTGCGCAAGTCAGTTTGAGTGGTGTATTTTTATTTATTAACGGGTATATTTGTGGAAGTCGTGTGTGTGCTTATTGCAATTTAATGTGGATATGATGCCGCCATGTAATTCGTGTTTCAAAATGTACTACGAGATAGCTTTCCCTACTTCAAAATAAGATAGAACCTAAATAAGTGAATTCCTCAAGGAGGAAACTTACAAAGGCACCTTTGTACAGTATTGCACGCTGTCAAAGGAACCTAGATTCGCTGACGCTTTATCAGGGATGTGGTACAACATTTCATTAAAAAAAAAGAGTTCTCGAAATGCTTAAAAGAGAAATTATGAAGTCTTGCGATATCCTGTATGGGCTATTATAAGGAATTTAATAAATCAAAAATGTTACAAGTTGACAAGTGAAACCTGACTATTTTTATTTAGGGAGAAAATAATTATACCATATCTTTAATTGGGCACATGGAATAAATAAGGGAATACAAATCACAATGGAGTGTTTTCTTTAAAAGGGTAGTCTACAGTATAATTACATAAAAAAAACTATTTCTAATTGTTTTAAAAAAAAGTGGCAATTGTCAAATCATTAATAAAAATTGGAGATAGTCTTTAAATTTCTTGTTTGTATAACCCATAATATCGGTTAAGCAAAGGAAGTATGATTTGGTAATGCAATTAATGGAAGCTGGAAAATGTGATAAGGCGGAATGTTGCATTAGTATTTCCAGCGTACAGAAATGTCAGATTTGCATTCCTAGTGTTTTAAAATAAAATAGCATATTACTGAAAATGGTTGTTTTATGCCATGTTATTTAATTTTTGTTATTTTATTTAATGAAAAAATTTGATTAATTATTATAATTATAAGTATCCACTTCCTGTTATTATTGGTGAATATTATTTTTACTTCTACTGAGAAATTAATGATCAAAGGGACATCACATTGACGAGACACTCCAATCCTGTTGAAATTGTATTAATAACAGCACTTATAAATTTCTATTAAGTGTAATGAATAAGTTGTAATAAATTTAGAAGAAAAGTTTAAAAAATAAGAATTTAATTTGAATGGGGCTTACCCCCTTCCCCTTGGTTCTGATATTATTTGTTCCCCTGGAGGTCTTTAGAAGTGACTTTGAGAGAATTGTGATTCTAGACATGTTGGAAAGAGGAGCAGAAGTTTAAATAGGAACTCCCTATCCCCCCTAGAGAGGGCGCTATTACCCAGAGGGCTATGATCGGACCTTCAAACTCCCTAATTCAACACCTTAATCATTCTCCTCCATTTTAGGCAGTCAAATGAATTTTAATGTATTTCCAGGTCTGAAAGAGAGTTTTAATACAATAAATTATCATAGTATCGCCTGGAGAGTTGACCTACTGGAATTATTCATCCATCAAAGAAATAATTTCTAGATCAAACCTGAATTAAAATCCACCACCAAGCCCCGAAAGAATTAAATGTACTATTATTAATTAAAAATAAACTTTTCCTACTTCAAACTTTAGTACTATTTAATTTAATACATTGAAATAAGACCTTGCACAAATCTATAAATCAACAATCAATAGATATATACAATCAAAGGAGCAGAATATTGTATTGCATTTAAAAAAGATTCAAATCGTTTTATTCTAACGTCATAAAATTGTCAAAATAACAATTCAAAACAAGGAATTTTGTTGAAAACCTAAATAGGAATGATAATAACATTAGAAGGATTTTGAAGCCTTACATAAGTTCGAAAACCTTATGTATCCAATAATGAAAAAAAATTATAATAAATTATTGTACTTCTAATTCATAGTTAGAATAAAAAAATCGTTATAAAATTTGTAAAAAATATATTGTTGATTCTTCTCTGATAGTATATTTTGATTTTTATACTAGTTCATGGATGTAGCCTGTCTCAGATAGCAGTGGTAGCACGTAATTGTTTCAATAAATTGTTATTTTTGTTTTTTCTTTATTTCTGTTGATCGACAAATTAACATCTACAGAATAAGATCATTTCAAAATAAATACGAAATTAAGTATTTTTTATATAAAGGATTTTTGTATAAAGGAAATATATATATATATATACATTAATAGTAATAAAAATATAAACACCAATAACTGAAAGAAAACTATGTTGGAGGTTATTGAGAGTTGAAAACTATTTTGACAGTTACTTGTTTTCCTACATTTAAATGTCTTTAATTAAAAGATAACCTCAACATATTGTTTTAAAACTAAATACTATAAATGACTAATATTAAATGACGGAACGTGTCATTGGTATCATGAGTAATAATACGTTATAATAATATATTATTTGAATGCCTTGAGGGATAACAGTTCTGCCTCGGATAGATTCTTCCCTCTAATGTCGTGACTTTTTTGTTGAAAGTCAATTTCATTGAGAAGAAGGTTACGAGTAACCTCTGCTTGATGTTATGCCTCCTTTAGCTCAGCGTTTATTCGAGAACACAAAGGCTCGTATTTAGAAACAATAATAGCACAAATAATTATATCTCCCGAAAGTTGAGTTGTTTGATCCTGATCAAATAATTTTGTTTTTCTTTAGTTCTATTTTTCTTTTGTTGTAAGAGACTAACAATAGCACAACATATAATCAACAGTACTTGTGAAACTACTCTATTGTGTCTACTGTACTTTTTCAAAATGTGTTTCTGGGTCTCCTCACGATTGGGTGATTATACAATGGTATGTGTTAGTTGATATAGTATTTTTATGTTAAATGATCACAATTCGTTTTGATATAAAGGACATGTGTGAATTTTAACAAATAGGGATTACCATTTTAAAAACAAATGCAGACAGAGAGAGAAAGAGAAGCGCCGGATAAAAAAAGTGAGATTGCAAGAGAGAGCGATTAGATAGTAAGTGTATAGTTATAAGAAGAGAAGTTGAAAGATGCTATTAATAGATCCCCCACGTAAATGTTTCTGATTTTTTTTTTATTCTATGTTGTAATTTTTCATTTTGTTTTTGCTCTATTAGTGATAATTGAATGCAATGTATGCACTCCCTCTTTATTGTAAGTGTTACAATATAGTTATCAACCACATGCACTATATAGTCAATACCGTTCCGTGATAGCGACCTCTATAACCACAGCATTGAAAAGCTCAGCTAATTAACCTCATCTTAGATAAGTGGAAGTCTTTAAGCTAAAAGACTTCCACTTATCTAAGCTTGAGTAGAGCAGAGGACTAGGTTTCCTCGATATCTTCAAAGGCGTGCTCCAGGCTCTCACTTCTTGCTTTGCCTGTCTGCAAAGAGTGAAAACACATGTAATTACTGATTTGGATCCTAGGGCAAGAGTGTGCCTTTGGAAAAGGCTTCCATTTGTCTTACACTTCTAACTAAAGGATATTAAACAAGAGAAGGAGCCCTGCTTGACTTTTTTTACATTCTTTGTACCCTGAAGCTAATCCGTTGCAACCCTTAACAGAAAACTTTGTTTTCTTAGACAAACTAGTTTGTTACTCTTGGAAATAAGGTTTTTAACACATTTTATAAGTAACTAAAAGCACTAGGCTGACACCTTTTATTGTGGAACAGGATCTACTACCACAAGAACATAAAAAAACAGGAAGGAAGAGATACATACAATCGATACCTACATATTTTTATATAATTAAAAATCATTTCCAACAGTTACAATAGTTGGTAACAAATATTTAGTAGACGTCGGGGCTCAGGTTAGCCATGTTTTAAAGCTTTGACCTTAATCTCACATGGTAAACCTAGAGTGGCAAGTTCGATTCTCGCCTGGGCAAAGGAAATTATTTAGTGACGGAATTCATTAAATAACATCCTAAGTCCCACCCTGGCTAGAAAAGGTTGATAACCTGTAGAGAACCCATCCCAATTTGCCTTAGTTGCAAAAAGTGGGCGTTAATAAATAATAATAATCAGTAGAAGTCCAGATTCTTTGCCATAAATGTAATTCCTATTCTATTTACGTGCTCGTATTGCACGCTTGGAGCAAATATAAAGAACTCAGTATAGCAACGTTACAAGTTTTAAAACACTAAATATTTACTATGCTGATGTCAAGTAAGTAGGAACAGATTCATTACTTAACCATCAGTGAAGACCGTCGTCACTGGCTGATGGTCGAGTGCAGCTGGCAAGCCCTTCGACGCGATGGCACCATCTTCATGCCCGTCAAAAGTTGTACTGAGTTATTTGTCCGTTAGTCAGTAGGTTTATACTACGGTTCTCCGAATTAGGTTGTTAACATTTTCGTCCGCGACATACAAGCAACTACACCAGACCAAAACACAATAACATACTAAAAAAGTAAATAACCTAATACGGATACGGTAATGACCTGCTAAACGAAAACAATTTATCTGGACGCATGCCAAAACCGTCTAAAATGAAAGTAAATAGGCTAGGACTAAAACGTAAACAACCTGAGAACAGACGTATAAAAGCTATTGACTAACAGACAACTAAATCAATTGAACTTTTGACGGGCTTGAAGATAGTGCCTTTTCATCGAAAGCGCTTGCCAGCTGTACTTCATCCTCGGCCGTATCCCTCTTAAGGAAACCAGATAGGTTCCTATATTGAAAATAATAGTCCGTCGCGCAGAGGCAGTATCTCCTACCTAAATAGATCCCCTACCATTGAAAAACTGATGTCAATCCAATCTTAGTTGAAATATTTATTGGCGGAAGACCAAGTAAAGAAAAATCAAGGAAATATCTTTTACCTATATATTTTCACTGTTCATACTTCCCATTTCGTATGACGCCTCTACAAGAGTTGTGAATATTAAGAAATGATTCGACCTTATCACGGAAGTCTTGCCTTGACCGTCTCAATGGTAACGTCAAATCATTTTTTTTTTTTTATGGGCATCTCTCTTCTGAAAAGACGTCATGAGGAACGTGAGACATAAAGAATAAAAAAAAGAATATATTTCAACCTAAAACTAATCTAGTACATGTAGGGGTAATACGTGACTAGTACAGGGTGGATACATGATGACTTGACAGGGTCCCATACCTAAACAGACTACCTCATCTGCTCATTGTATACTTCTAGCTTTCTATGGACCTTTTCTAAACAATACAAGCAGTTTAACTGAGGCATGAGATATTTACTGCTGTAGTAGACTAAATGAAAATCGAACTGCTAGGAGTAGGGAGACGGTTTACTGAAGGAATAAAACGCCAAAGTACTAACAATATTTTTATATAACATTTTTCAGAGCAACTATTAATAACGCAGATTATTGCATTTAATCTCCACTCCTTCTGGTCAGAATTAGGCGGTTGGCAAGCGCAATATAGATATAAATATATATATTTAATGACCATCCAAAATATGCCTTGTCGTAATTTTTCCATAAATATGTTTGCACACTGTGGCGCTCCTAATGTTCATTATCATGGACATTGTCCCTCATTTACAGTGCCTTATTTTTAGCGTGGCTTCTATTCGTCTTGAAAAGTTGCGCCTTAGCACCATTAATAATATAACAAGTGTTTCACTCCTAAACTTTGAGGAACTCATTTGAAAATTTCACTTCCTCTAAGTTTTCAGCCACCAAAACTCAGAGCTTTCAATCAGGTATGGTAACTAAGAAATTTAAACCACATTTAACACAAAGTCCAATATTTGTTCATTATACAGAAATGTAAAGTTCGACTTTCCTAAGCACTTTCTCCCGAATTTTTGCTTTTGTTAGGGATAAAATGAAATGTTTTTATTTACTTGCTCTCTTTCTCTCACCCTTGGTCTATTTACTCTCTCAACTGAATAGCGATTCTTCATCTTCAGTTCAAAGCGGAACTCCACCACAATGCTGTCCTAATAGACCGTTCAGTTTATTCCAGTGAAAACCATATTAAACATTTGTAAAGCGATAGTTATTGATTTGTTACAATATCACATGCAATAATGGGTCGTATGTGTTGACCCTCAAATGGTTTCCTCCTTGACTTAAAATTAGCTCTGAAGATTGCTTTGTAACTTGAAACCTTTGTGGCCCGAGAGAGACTTAGTCCCTCCCAAATTATTTAGCTAACAAAATATCCCAGAATGGTATAACTATATTTTTCGTTTTCCGAAAAATATTAAAAAAATAATTCCAAAATAAAAAAATTGAAAATATTATTCAGATATGACAAGATATTGGGAGAGGTCTGGGTTCAGCCAGGCTTATAATGCCTAGTAGTTAATTAGATATTTGCCCTTTCTACTCACGCTTAACTAAACTTATATGCCAGAGATTGGAGGAAATATTTTTTTGTAGAGTTGATCACATTTTAAGGAATATTTAGGGGAATGCTCCTAAAAATTGAATGTTTCTCACATCTGTTAGCTTCTTCTTAGTTATAGTCATTTATAAAATTAGGTCATGAGAGACCTTTAACAGCTGATTTTTATTAGGGAAAATCTGCTCAAAAGTGAGTGGATATAATCTAGGTGGCAGTGTATTTAATCTACATTTGTAGATTACCGGAATTCATAATCAACGAATAGTCCAGCATTACAGTAGACTATTATCCACTTTACGTAGCCCCAAAAATTGTTGAAGAATGATCATCTGTCTCGTGGGGCATTGTATGATATTAATGACTACGACTAAATAGTTGTAAATACACGTACAAATATAAATTTAATTTAAATGTGTCGTAATCTAGTAAATTGTTGATTAGGGTCTTAAGATGAATTGTAATTAATTGGAAGACTTCATAAATGTTAATTAAGTTAAGTTTCAGTTAACTATTTATTTAATATATATTCATTCCCTCATTGATGGAAAAATAAGGAGAGCAATCTTCATCCCTTATTATTTCTAACTGCATACAACAAGATGATCTTGTACAGAGTCAATTCTTCAAAGCAAGTATGAGTACCTCAAAAAGAGATAAAATTATTGGTATAATAAATATTTAAATTAATTATTTGTTATTATGTAACAGTAAAATTTCTTCAACCAAACGAATTATATATTTCTTCATTCATATGAGTTTGCATAAACTCCCAGAATATCCCTGACATTCTTGGAATGTTATTCGAACTATTTAGAAGTTTAGGAGAGTGACTTTAGCTAGTGGTCGTTAAAACGTGACACGTACACGTGCACACACACACACACACACACACACACACACACACACAAACACACACACACACACGCGCACGCGAGCATGTATACACACCGAGCCTTCTACTAGCTTATTCAAGCATGCACTGACACACGCATACATACGTAGCTTTTTTCAAAAATATATCTCCAAAATCGTGCTGAGAGCCTTGACTGAGTAGAGGCAAGAGCGACGATAGAAATGTTAAATGATTGGCTGGGAGAGGCCAATGAGGGTTGAGAGGTTATTTCGTCGCGATTAGCCCGTCACCGGAAAATGGAGGGTTCCAGGAAAAATGTCAAGGATCCATCAACAAGTCCCATCTACAGTTGTAGGCTTACACAAGTGCCCCTAGCTCTGTGTTATCACACTTCATTAATGATAGCATAACTCTCAAAGAGTTTCTTATATACTCCACAAAAATTGCAATAATTTTATGAATGTCATTGGTTGGCTTATTATGAATTTGCAGATTACCTTTAAGGGAAATCTACAATTAAGTTTTCCAACACTTTCTACATTGATTTTTAACGTGGGTGTAGTCGGTTTAGAATAGTGTAGAGGGAATCTTGTTGATCAAGTTTTCACTTTTTGTTTTATACATTTTTCGCATATTCAATTATAATTAATTACTTGTATTCCACGATTTTTTGCCATGCCTTGCCATCTTATGTGCCATCTGGGCCTTATCTGACAGATAAGTTCAGATTTTATGGTGAGATCTAACAGAATTTCAGGGTAAGCCCTTCAAGGTTATATATTTTAGAATTACTCATAGGAAATGAGATTGTTGTAACCAATAAAAGAAACATAAAATAAACAATATTCCTAAATAAGTTCTGCGGTTTGATTATTATTAACCTTTTATTTTTTCTTTTACCTTGTTTTCAACTATTAAACATTGAATTATTCTGATTTGAGAGAATCTGAACTTCATTTTGTATTTTTTCACAACATTTCACAGTACTTTTGGTTTAAAGGATACTTATAAGTAATCATCACTTAATTTGGCATCAATAATTTTTGCTGGAACGTAGCCTTCTTCAGGGAGAATTAATTTCTCAGTATTCGGATCGGGTTCTCTGTTATTAGCAATATTCCAGAAAGTTAAGTACTTAATGTCAGTTAGCAGGAAATGGATCAAGTCGATGCATTATAGATCTTCATAACATTATTATTATTATTGTTATCATAATTCTTAATTTTGCTTCGTATGAGCGACTTTTAGCCTTTACATAAGTTCATTGCCAAACATTTTTGCTTATTGGAAAGACATCATTTTATTATCAGTAATACATATTCATTATATAAGAAGCAATATTAGTAGTAAATAGTAAACTCAAGACATAATTCATGAAAACTATCCCCATATGGCTTAATGCTGCCAACTGGTTATTAAAAATAAGGACCTTGCAAATTTTACTAACGTTCTCTTGAGGAAAATTAATATTTCAGACTGGACACATTCGCGATTTATCTAAATTTTCTTCAAATAGCTATTCCAACCGAGCAGGTCGATAGTGTGCTCCGTTTAGGAGATTTCCCGCCAGGGAAACTAGTGTGGTTTGGGCTCATGTCGAGAGGAGATTTCTTAAAAAATCCTAAATATCTCCGGCATTATGACCCGTATTTTAACATATTATGTAATCACCAATAGAATTGTAAATTAAATTTACTGCAATGTTTGTTCTATGAATCTTTTATTGTTGTTTTATTATCCATTGTTATTACTCTAGTCGAAAAATGTTACATTACCAGTCTTGCTATTCACTTAAAGCAGCTGTATCTAAAAACATCTCTTGCTCTGCTTAAATTTCAAGTTCTTGTTGCATAGGATCTAAATTACGGAAGAAAGAGAGAATAGAAAGTATAATAACGCCACTAGCATTGCTACAGTATGGAGGAAATCTTCTGGATTCACCTGACGGAGTTTTGAAAAGGGAACAAATTAAATAATTTTTTGAATAGGACTTATATGTTGTTAATCTTAAATTCCAATAAAAATAATTTAAATTCGGCACATTTTTTTTCCTCGCAATACATTTATTAGAGTATGTAATTTTCTGAACAACATCCACATCGACAGTGCTACATTGAAATAATTAAATACACTATAAACCTGCCGCATAAAACTTCTTACAATTTATAAAGAAGTAAAATAACTTTATAATTTTACATGAAAAACCAAATTTTTGCAATTATAATATACAAATAAGCAACAATATCGCCATTTTTGAGGGATAACTGACTATACTCCATCAGAATCCTTTACGGGATTAGAACTTCGCTTGGCTTTAGCGGTTCCGTGTTCTTCCAGGAAATGTCGCTGGTGTTTCTATAGGCTTTGTCAGCTGCTGTTAGCACGGCTTTTGGCAGTATTCTAAAAATATGTCATAGCAACCTCCACATGATAAAGCCAGGTAGATCACTGGAGGAATATTGTAGAAGAACAGACCCCACCGCAAGAGCCAAGACCAGTTCTAAGCCCATGAGAACAAGACTAAATTGTAGATAGACAAACTAGGTGAACAAAAATAGTTATCCAAAGTCGACAGAAATTACGTTAGTGACGTTGAGAGTTACGTCAATCCTTTGAGTAGATTGTATTAGGCATTTCATCAAAATGTGGTTAGCTCGATCGAAAGCCTATAGTGGTAAATTAACGCGCGTTATTAGAATACAGGTGAGCCTGTACTCCTTAATCTGTTTCTGCTTTGATATATCTACATGGGTTACCTCTGGCAATATGATATTGGTATTTAATTAGAGACATATAATCGGACATTGGCTATATTTATCTCTCAGTTGTTATATACAGATTGAAATATCTTTGAGTTAAAATAAATAATAAGTACTATGTACGTAGTCAACACAAAATGAAAAAAAAACAAACACCGAAATATATTTAATACGGCCAAATTGTAAAATAAAACTATATTTGTATCTGAACTAATTCGAAAACGTGTTTCACAATGCCAATGAAAGAAGAGCGACATTTCCTTTAGTCAAAGCCATATTTTTATGATACAAACTAGAAGTATTATTTTTAAGAAAAGTATTCAGTATCACTCTACATCTTTTGGGCCCGAGATTTTCCTGGAGTTGCAATGCCCATTTTCCCGGTCGTGAAACAGTTGCCGCAATGTTTGGATGATCATCGTAGGAGCTTTTTGAAAAATGTAACATATATTTCGTTCTGAATGCCACATAACAGAAGGACCGACAAACTAACTACTTGTCCTCTCTCGAAACGTAACCATACCTTTACTCATCTTTTATATAGGCCATTTGAATGTTGCGAAAAATAATTATTATTTAACTACGAATTCCGATTAGCGAGGTGTTATACATATATGCAAATAAAATACCATATTTAATTTTAATATAAAAAATTCACAAAAAATGTATGGCCTAATTTTTTTATATATAATAAAATTGACATAATAATGAATTAAAACCTTCGAAATGGAGACACAAAAAATGGACAAACTAAGGATTCTCCTCGTTCTCCTTCTCTAGTGAGCTCCTAGTTTTACGTGGCCAATAGAAATTTATTTACGAACTCATTAAATAAAATCCTATATATGTATGATATCTTTAGGAATGTGTAGATGTCTTTAGATAACCCGTACCACTTCGCCTTATTAGCACGAAATGAATGTTAATAAATAACATTTCGAAATAGAAAAGCAGTTTAACAAAACTACAATAATTAACAAGAAATAATGAAAAGTTTATAATATAAATAGCTCTAAGATTTGAAATATTTCTAACTTATTTTTAAACTTGAGTGAGAGTATTATATCAAAGTAGGACATCTGGATATGTACAAAAAATGAGTTCTTATATTATCACCAGCAAAGTTTCGTATATATATAAAACATGTTCTTCCTGTCGTCATATTAAAAACAGCCCAGCCCCTCATAGAACATTTTATAAGCGATACAAATTCTCCGGAAATATTTGAGAATAGTTTTTAAATTAAATATTTAAATATTTCCCTCTTTGGATTTAGGGAATAAGTTGGAGCTCACAATTACTGGACAACATAAAAGTTTAAACACAGTCGATACAATTTTTAATTAGAAGTAACCATTAAATGGATTTTAGAAAACGTTTAGCACATTTTAAGATAAAGCAGGTGTTGGAATTGGTGCTCATGTCATGGATTTTCGAAAAATGACAATAATATGTGTGTGTGCAAGTATATATATATATATATATATATATATATATATATATATATATATATATATACCTATACCTGGAATGCCTCTAGCAGCTGCAACTTCTTTTGTACTTCATAAGCAACATTTAAACGTCCCGTGTAAAACTAAAGGCTAAGTTCTTTAACGGGGGGACCGGGAGGAGTGGGGGGTTAACAAAAAATTGGTAATCTCTCCTTTATTATCTGGCGGATTGAAAGTATTAAATAACTAATCACCTAGTCAATATTCCTGGAATATTTAAGGATGATGATTGTATCATGTGTAATGTTTTATCAAAAAAATGTGGGCCGATGATTCTTCCCTGGAAGATATCTCACCGTTTTTTTTACAAGAAACTATATGGGAGGAAAAATCTATTCCCTTTACAAATAATAAGTTTAAAATAAATTAATTCTAAGAACGTGTTTTGTTTTATTGATGATTTTTAAAGTAAACATTTAAATACTTTTTTTTCAGGATACATTTCTTTCCCCGTAACTTTTATGTAGTAGCATTTTTCAATAAAACGTGTCATTTCTAAAATAAAGATTTCTGCATTTAAGTGGTATAGGATGCGCCAAATAAAAAAAATCACTGATACAATTTCGTTTTTGAATTTGATTTTCTACAAGAATCTGCCACAAACAGTAGGGAATTCCAAAGTTATGGTCGCTGGAGAAGTACTGGAGAAAATTAGGAAGTGGAATATGGACTGAAAGGATTCTTTAGGGGCACAATTTATATATATATATATATATATATATATATATATATATATATTTTTATGTATTAATTTTTGTCCCTTTACGCTCCAGTGATCGCAATTTTTATTTTATCGTTACCAAGCTCGATATTTAAACGTTTTATGTAAAAATAAAGATCAAGTTTATCAATGGCTGAAATCCGACCATTGTAAGGATCTAAACCCCCACGTTAGAGGGAGGATTTCGAATAGTCTTAATATCTCCGTTATTATGAGTCGTATCGAAAAATTGTAGAGAATTAATTGAAAATGTAATGTTCAATAAATGTTAATGTGTATGTGTTTTTTTTTTTTCACTACCTTGACTATTAACCGAGGTATTTGCATTTTTTTAGTATTCGGCCATCAGTAAACCCCCACTCCTGCTCATGTCATATTAACAATAAGCCTGTTATATTATGAAGTACTTTATTTGAAGCGTAAATACCAAATATTGTTCTAAATTGTTTTTTTTATGTTTTGAGGTAAAATAAAATAAAATACGTGATATAAGAGGGAGTCCCCTGCTAGACCGACCTTTTTTTTTTTCTTTTAATCGGTCTTATTTTTTAATAGCTTTTGTTTTAGTTATTTTTTCACAATTTTGTTTATAGTATTCCTTGGCGTCAGATGGAAAATGGTGGTATATTTGATTAGGCACGTAGGGAGGCTGCCTGTAAGGGGAGCGAGATAAGTAGCCTGCTTTAATGTATAAGAAAGTAGGAATATTTGTGAGGCGGGTTCTAGCTGACTGGGCATAGTGCCTAAACCTGCCGACAAAGGGAGTGCGGGGGTAGCTCAACCCCTATCAATACATTCAATAACCGAGGGGCTAAATCAAAGTGACTCTCATACTGACACTACTCCATAGCACGTTTTATAATGCACTCATACCTCCAATATGTCAGCGGTTTTTCGGATCGATTGCTTCTCTTCTACACTCAAAACAGCATCCAGTCTCGACGAGACTGCAAACTAAATGAAATATATGGGATGTTTGGGCATCATAGTATACGTCATTTTGAAATATTTTCACTGGCAGAAATATTAACAAGTATGACACGTATAGTTTAGTATACAACAGTGGAATTGTAAATCTGGACTAATAAGATATACAAACAACCAGCAAAGACTAACAAATGATTTAATAATACACAGGCTTTCAAAAGTACAATTCAATTAATTCCATCTGGCGCAAGAGGGACAAGGAGAAAAGTTTCCCCTCAGTGGGAATTATCGACAAAGAACGCCCAATAGATATATTAAAATTTAAAAATAACATTTTCGAACCAGTGCCAAATAAATAGGGTTTGAGAGGGGGGGGGATCATGTGGCAATATAGACTGAATTCACTGTAACTATTCTAGTTGATATTCATTTGCCTCAGGATATCAAGCTAAACCAACCCCCCACCTCTCTCCCCCTCTCCCCTACCACTACCCCCAATAAATATATATATAAATATATGTATATATATATATATATATATATATATATATATATATATATATATATATATATATATATATATATATATATATATATATACCCTCTCACATATTATTAAATATATTTTTAGACAATTTTATAAGACAACAAAAGCTTTTCAAACTAAGGAGCTCAGGTTGACCGTGTGAGTTAAGGCGTTCGTCTAAATCTTACGTGCTAGACCTAGAGTGGCGGGTACGATTTCCGCCCTGGGCAGAAATTTATTTAGTGACGGACTCATTAAATAAACTCCTTAGGCCCACCCTGGCTAGAGAAGGGTGGTAATCTGTTGATAATCCGTCCCTATTAGCCTTAGTAGCATGAAGTGGACGTAAATAGTAATAAACAATAAAGCTCTTCAAACTACTACATTACTTTTAAAGCTTTAATTACAGTCAGCTGATAAGATTTAGAACAAAAATACTATTAATGCATATAATATTATTATTCAAACTTTCAAACCTCTTGAATGTACACGGTATAAGGGGTTTCCTTTGTATATTATTATGATTTCTAAAGATGTCCAGAAGCCGTGTTGTTTTGTATTTGTGAGAGTGTGTATATATATATATATATATATATATATATATATATATATATATGTATATATAAACCTGTTAACGCTCTAGCGGTCGCAATTTTTGTTTCATCGTTACCAAACTCGTTATTTACATGTTCTATGTAAAACTAAAGATCAAGTTCATTAATGGCTGAAATGACGTGTGGGAGGGGGGACTTCCAAAATTATTAATATTTCCGTTATTATGCGAGGGACCGAAAAATTGTATAGAGTCAATCTTATTGCAAATGTAATGTTCTATAAATGTAGTTATGTACGTATTTTCATTATCTTGATTATTAACTGAGATAGTTGCATTTTTTGAACGAGTAAATCCCCACTAGTACTCATGTCTTATTAACAATTAGTTGTTATATTATGAATCACATTATTGGAAGCCTAAATACTAGAAATTGTTCTCATTGAACCTTTACGTTTTGAGATAAATGCAAATACGTGACGCACGTGGGAAATCTGCTTAGTTAACGTAGTATGGCAGACTTTTGTAAAGTATGCCAAAGGGGCTAATTGAGAAGGTATATCTAGAGCCAGGCATATCCTAAACATTCATTGTGTCGCCGTGATGTATTGTAATTAATACATCGCCTTCTTTCTTTAAAGTAAAAAGCATCACTAAACCCGGAAATTGAATTCCAACTTTGGATTAAGCTCCAGTTGGAGTGGAAAAGCTGCAAACATCTCATTATGGCCATCTCTGAATTCATGAATGTTTTACCATCTATATACTTATAGCCTGCTCCCAGACTAGTGGCAATCAAAGGGAGCCATGTCTGTCTCGGCTCCTCCACAACAAGCCCACATCTTATACACCCACTTCATAAACTCAAGGTCGACTCACGAAATGAAATGGTCCCGTCACAGAGCGTCAACGTCACGCCGAAATATTCCATAAAGTTTTTGGCACTGACCATCCATGTCAAAGAAAGTTTAGGTTTTGAAAAGAACTATTTGACGTGAAGGTAGCTCCCAGAATTGTCCGCTCCTTATCAGTTCAAGTGGTTTGAATACAGAATGGGGTTGTCGCAGTACACTTTAGCTGTAGGTGCATAGTAGTCTCTATTTCAAGAAAGTGCCACTTTGTTTTTTTTTAAAAAACGTAGAAATGTGTAACGTTTTGCACATTGTGTTTTTAAAAAAGTAGAAATTGATTATGTAAAACGTTTTGGGAACGTGCAATAGTACGGTGACGGTTCGCAAGAATTACGCTGGCAATTTTCACAGATATAAGAGATGGCAGAAAATAAGATGCGCTAACAATGCACATGTTGAAAGGCGGCAATTGGCAAACCTGACCCCCAACCAATGTCATTCTCTATTCCACAAGATACACGTTTTAGTCATTCATTGACCTCATACTAAAATTCATCAGAATCTGCCCAGAGCTTTTATGGAAATTTCACTCAGAGCTTTTATGGAAATTTCACACTTATGAGTTCTTGTAGACTAAAATAAATTTTATTTCTTCTCTATGGCTGTCCCTTAGTCTTCTCCAAATGTAATGTTATGCTCTGGAAAATGGATTTGAATTATAAAGAAATGCTCACATAATTGCTCATGAGGCAGTCTGAAATATTTAATAGAGAATATCTCAAATCATCTTCTAATTGCTGAGAATATATACTTATCCCAAAAGCTCTCTTGAAGTAAATATTTTTCGTACACTTTGTTTTTTTTTTTTTTTTTTTTTTTTTTTTTTTTTTTTTTTTTTTTTTTTTTTTTTTTTTTTTTAGATTCTTCTTGATATCTTTTTATTTTACAAACATTGCTATACCGTCTGTAGCAAAACTTCTGCTTTCTGACGAATGTTCCCATTAACTCTGGTGAACAACAAGGAAACCGAATAGAGGAGACTAATTGCAAAAGCGTCAAATCTGCCTGTGGCTTTAAATCACCGGTTCATGGCGGTCTGTGAATGAGTAGTTGACCTAACGTTTCCAATCCGTGACGGGTCGTTGACTTTACTTTTAGTGAGAATCTATCTTATTTCTATAGGAGATAGATAATTAAAGGTAAAACTTACAGTTACTTTAATTGAGAACAATCGTTATGCATAACAAGTTCGTTTAATAAGCATACATTCTCCCCAACATACTTACATAAATTCGTCATACATAGGTACTTCTCTGGACGTACACGGTAGGCCTGTTTTCCTCTACAATACGTTTTATTTTTGACAGAGTGCACTTTCAGAGCAAGTCTTTTGAAGAGAATGATTTTAAGTATTGACTTCCTCCGTTCTTCTGTGATATTCTGTAACCGTTACCATGTATTTTAATTATGCCCACTTTCTTTTATTTTTTAGGTTAAGATTGTTAATTTAAATACTGTTTGTTACGTGGTTTCCTTAAGTTCTTGTTTATGCCAACAGGCACTGATGATAGAGCTTTTACTCTGAAAGTACACTCTGTCACAATAAAACGTATTATAGAGGAAAACAGGTCTACTGTGTACACCAAGATTAATTCGTTCTTCTACCTCCCAGCATCCCTAGAAGATACATACTTCTGTTTGCAATATATAAAAACATCCCGCTTACATTCACTCCTGATAAAGAAAGCGTGTTATAGCTGTCAGTTTGTAATTTAATAGCCTCTCTGTCCTGAAAAATCTCTCAATTGACTTGCATATAGTTCAATCTGTCTTCGAAGTAATTCAATTTGATTTTGAAAAAGTCTAATTGGGCGGAAAAGATATATGTATATAAAATTTAGATCAACCTTATTTTGAAAAAGTCTAATTGGGCAAAAAAAAAAAAAAAAGAAAAAGAAAAAAAAAAAAAAAAAAACAAAAAAAAAAAAAGAAAAAAAAACCAATCTTATTTTTATCATCTTAACAGGATTGGTAAACATCTGAAGAGACGTGTCGAAGATCTTGTCATTACAAACTCCATATTATATTTACCTTAGAGGAAATTTGTTAAACGCTTTAAATTTCACTTATTCCTGTAGATATGTCAGTGTGGGGTATAAATAGTAGATATAAAAAGATAAAGTACTTGGAAGGACTATAATCTTTCTGCTTATATCATCATTTATGTATGAATACGAGACACAGGCATACATACATCACCAGAGAGTGAAGTATTACAGCAGACTAGGGCTGGACAAATGGTGGGCGTCCTGCCAGATCCAGCTGCGCCGAGTTTCATTCTGGCCTTCAATGCATTTATGAAATATGTGAATCGAGGAAAAAGATTAAAAAATTGTTAACTGTTTATTTACGCTTTCTAGTAGATTAGTGAAAGGAACTCTATTACCAGTTAGCCTTTGGTCCCACCAAAGATACTACTAATCAACCAATCCAAAAGAAATGCATAAATTATAATTATATATATATATTATAAATTATGACACATCTGACTCCACTGAAGACTAGGAGGACAGGAGTTCAGAAAAGCAAAATTTTAAATGAAATTATTTTGAAATGGATTGACGTTTTATCTGAAAAAAACAAGATGAATTCCGATATTGCGATTTTTGTTTGTAAAACACTGTGTTTCACACTTTACAAACTAAAGGAAGTATTGTAATCTCGAAAAATTTCAATTTTCATATTTCAAGGAAATTAATCGTTTTGACTCTCCCTGCACCCACTTTGACTAGTTTCGGTGTGATGTCTGTACATATGCCATATAATTCAAAAACGACTAGCATTAGAATTTTGAAATTTCATATAGAGAATTTCTTATAAATCTCTCCATTTGATCGAAATTGACTCCGTATGGATTAAAGATACATAAGCTTGTTCATCATCCTTTTTTTTATCATAAAAATATGATGTCATTCGTAGGCCCAGGGTGAGAATTTATAAAAATAAAAAAAAAAGTTTTCTGACATTTTTCGATCTGATGCATTAAAACGGAAACATCCGTGCATTCAAATGAAATAATTTTTAATGAAATTCAACCATTATTGTTTTAAATTTAATTTGATAGGAGTACAAGCAAGTCATGTTAACCCCACATCAGATTTTTTTTTATGAAAAATGAAAACGTCACGAATGCATTTTTAATATAATTAGGAATATCTAGATTTGTAATCATTGAAATACCTCATTTACAGAAGGTATAATAATAGTATTACCCACCTATCATATGGCCAATGTATTATGAATCCTTATAACTCCAACGCATTACTAGTGCAGCTAAAGTAGATTTTAACTCATGTATAATATTATTATCAAAATCTAAAACTAACTCTAGCAGTTTGTATGCAAACTATTCTAATTACCACCGTACCAGATCCATGGAATATATAATTCAGCACATTTACATTTGTGTTTGTTAAAAAATTAAGACGTTGGTATTGCATGCATTTTGTTATGATGTGAAGTTATACAACGCTATAATGTAGTGACTATATTATAACTTTTTCGATTTAACTATTTCCTCGCACTATTTCAATGCAACTTATTTCATACCGATCTATTTTGTGCATTAACACCAAATTCACTTTGAACTTTTTATTTTATCAATTCATTGGTTAATTGCGTCTCTAAAGCAATCATGTATTTATAACAAGAGTTGTAGACCATCAATAGTTTAACAAGACTGGTTCTATAATATTTTACAAACCAACCAGTAATAATTAACTTATATTGAATTTTCGAATACTCTCCGCTCTACCTCTTCCTTCCCCCATTCCAAGTCCAATTTTGACCAATAACAAATTTGGTCTTTAGCGCTGACTGGAGCGGTTAAATCAACAAATTGTGTAGAACCAATCTACTTTTGAATTTGCATTACCTATGGATGTCGCTGGAGAAGTACTGGAGATGGTTACATGGTTGAATATGTACTGAAAAGATCCTTCAGGGGTCACAATTATGGCGCGCCAAGTCACATCTTGCTTTAAAACAACTATAGATTTTAAGGGGTGTGGCACACGAATTTGGGTCATCTCATAAATCTGATCGATGGTCATTGAAAGTAAATCTTAAAAAATCGCGTCATGAGTACAACCTGACCAGCTGATTTCGCTTTTACCTGAATGGTAAGTATCATGTTCTATTCTAGTTGGTCCATGAACATAAGAAATAAAATTTAGCTTGAAAATGAGGTTTTTGGTAACACAATAGCTCAGAGTTAAAACCGCATGAAGAAGTAGGGCTTACTAAAAGCTAAAAATACCTAAATTCAAACAACTTCGATATAGTTCGCTTTAGAGAAAAGTATAAAAAGCAATCAATGTAGATCATAAATTTATCAACGTTGACTGGCTCTATAACATTATTATATTATCCAAAATAACGTTTGCAGGTGCCTACCTCCCCCAAAAACTGTAAAATTGTTACGTTTATATGTTTTTGTTATCATAGAGTGGGGATTGCTCAGTAGTAAAGTGTTCAACTACTAATTAACTAAGTCAACTAAGTCATTCATAGTCCGAACGCAGAGAAATGTTTAAGAGCAAGCGAATTTTGTGTTAAAGGCGAAGCGTGGGTGAAGTGAATAAATCGGTCTTGCAGCCGAAGGTCTCGGGCCCACCTAGTCCCGACATGATGGCCTACTGGTCTGCTCAATTCCGTCATTGCCCAATCCCCTCCCTGCCGCTTTTAGAAGATTTCCCTTAAGGGATATCCGCTATTGAGGTTGAACTTATGATGAGATTTTCAAAAAATATCTATATACATTTTTGTTTCCGCTCTAACAGTCGCAATTTTCCTTTGGTCGTCACCGAACTCGATATATGAGCGTTTCTTGTAAAACTATACATCATGTTCGTTAACGGTAGCTGGAATCGGGCCCGGGGGAGGTTTAGGGAGAGGAAAAAAATCGAAAATTCAATATTTGACTCGTTACTATCTCATAAATTTGATTTTCTGTAAATATTGTTTTATACAAATCATATCTTCAATGTCAACCGAGATTATTGCATATTTTATTTTCAGCCATCAGTAAACCCCACTTTTAGTTATCGTGCTTTAATAATAAGCGAACATATTCAAAGTTCAAATATTGTTCAGATTTTTAATAGATGAGATACTGACGATATGACAAATGGGTTGTGTGATTACGTCATCAATTAAGATTTTATTAACCACCCACTTCTACTTATGAGATTTGGAAATAGACAATAATGGTTATGTGAGATCAGTAACATGTCATTCCATCGATATATATATATATATATATATATATATATATATATATATATATATATATATATATATATAAAATTGTAACCTCTGTCTGTACATTGATTTTTTTCTTCAAAATTTCACGATAACTTTTCGTTTCACATGTCATAGACACCATATCTGCATTTTGTTTCTTTGGTGTCTGTTTGTTTGTTTGTTTGTTACCTTTTCACGCATAAACAGCTGAACCGAATTTTATGAAACTCGGTATGTATATTACTACTAGCCCAACTTAGACTTTAGGCTATATTAATATTCTCTGACACGAACAGGAGTGGGGGTTATAAGGGAGGCCTGAAATTAAAAATAGTGATATTTCATTTCCTATTGGGGTTTTGGCAAATATGCACATAACAAAAGTTGTTTATTTTGTTATTTAGAGAAACTTTTGTCATATACACTTTTGTCGTATACCTAATTATAAAGGCGTTATACGCCAAAAAGTGATATCAGAAGTCAACAATTTTATTTGGCACAAAAGACTCAACAGAACTAAACCAAACTCGGTATGTGAATTAGCACTAACGTCTTCCTTATAATAAGCCATACTAACATTTCTAGGGACGGGCAGGAGTGGGGGTTATAAGGGAGGCCTGAAATTAAAAATAGTGATATTTCGTCTCCTATTTAGTGAAATTTGCTCAACAATTCTTTGGAACTACAAGGTACCCCACCGGGAAAAACTAATTCAAATGTATGTTAATATTTTGTGCTCAATAATTCAAATCTATGCATAACGCACAGGAAACGGGAAATATGACAATATGGAGAACAGTGAAGTCTTACATAAAAAAATAATTTTATTATTAACAAATCCACAGAAACGACAGGTATTTAAACTAAACACTGGGACGGGTAAATGTCAAAATATTGTGCAAAGTAAAGCCTTGCCAAAAAAATACCATCACCATTCAGCCTCAAATGAATTCCTGAGCGAAGCCGGGTATCTGAGCTAGTATATATATATATATATATATATATATATATATATATATATATATATACATATATATAAAATTTTGAATGGACCTCATTTTCGTCATCTCCAGTGGATGGGCATTTGAAGAAGTTTTTTTCGAAAATCCCGTCATGAATACGAACTCAATAGCTGATAGGGAAATCTGCTGAAATCATTGATAAACGATAAGATGAAAGAATAAGGAAAAATGAATTTTGTGGATATGGCCGATGATAAAGTGAAGCTCAGGATAGAAGAATTAGTGAGATTGAGCACAGAAAAGGTTTCTCTGAAGCGTTTACAAAATGGGTGAGCTCGGCTAACGATTGTACATCAGTGATAGCCAGTATCACACAGACCCAGCTGGCAAAATGGGCTGGCAACCGGTAATCAGTTGATGGGACAAAGCATGGGGGGAGAATACAGCTGACTACACATTAAACTTTAGTGTGAAATCAAGAACACACCCAGGTGGGAAAACGTTGCCTACTATTTCAAAGTATTATTTAATTACTTTACAACTATATTCCTATTATGTATTCTGTAGGTACTCCTGACCAAAATTGACTTTATTGCTGAAAATAAATCCACTTTTTGGAACAATAATTTTCTTCCTATACCTTTTTTTTATTCCCAACACCCAAATAATACAAATTACTTTTTAACAAGAACAATGGTTTATGAAAGTTATCCTATAAAGGTAATAATAAACACACGCTAAAAATATATTTTATTATTTCTAATTCTCAAAAATATGTGAAGGATGAAAAATATAGGACCAACCTGGAAGGAATTAAATTTTTTATATATACATTTATTTAATGAAAATTTAACAAATTACAAGGCATTACATTCCTTGCAAAACCTGGGCTTTCCTGGTAATGTTATAAAGTTTTCGTTCATTGAGATCAAAATTATATATATATATATATATATACATATATATATATATATATATATATATATATATATATATATACATATACATTCTTTATGAAAATTGGGACTGATGATAGTAGATCATTCATCCGAATTTTCTTTATCATTTGTAATACGCAATCACATAAATATAAACTAAGGAATTGATAAAATAAAACTAGTGGTCTCTAGAGCATAATATCTTCATTGATGACATAGAAAATAGATTAATGCATCGGACATAGCAAAAAGCGCTACGAAAACAATACAACGTATATTGGCTTATTGTTATCAAGGGATTAATTGGACTTGAGTTTGACTGGCTGATAACAATAAAAATACAACAAAATCAGTTTATATTAGAGTTTGAGAAAAAAAAAAAAGTTTAGAACAGTAATTGCAGGGCATACATTTTTATCAAGATTGGTTACATAACATTTTCTATCCGGCTCATAACGGTGATATTTTTAATTCATACAGCAGCAGTTCTCTTTCATTAAAGAGTCAAAAATAAAATATATTAACAACTCCATTTCATCCGATCAACCATGCTTTTTTTTACAGATATTTCACGGAGGGATTTTCAGATTACCGAATATGCAAATAAGCAGATGAGAATTCTAAATAATGAATATTAAAATCTGTTTAATATTTACTCGCCATTCATTTATAGAAATCAAGAGAGAAGTTTAATTTTTAAATAATGCAGTAAACACAACAAAAAATATTTAGATTAATCTTTGGAGGAGAACAGACTTTTTACATTTCACAGGTAAAATATTACAGAAGATCATAAATAATTAATTTTTAAAAAAATGTGTAGCCTATATAATGCTGATTAGCTATTGATTACATAATATTACATACAAATACATTTATTGAAATTAGGCAGTCGTATAATTTTGTAATAAATATATCCATACTGATATCAGTAAAGTCATTATGGTAAGTCTTATTATGGGCTCTGAAGGCAAATCGGGACCTCGTTAAGTGTTAGGTGGTTCGTATAGAATTAGAGGAAAATAACGAAACTAAAAAGGGAACAATAATAGTTATTTTCATTACTAGGACGCAAAGTGGGCGTTTTCGGCGCGAGGCCTAGTTTTACCTAGTATTTGGCCAAGCACCGAAAGCCACTTTTCGTACGTGTAATGAAAATTACTTTTCATTATACTGCTCAAACATAGTAAAAAAAAAGATATCCATTTCAGTTATAATTGATTCATTTTTATAAAGTAACACAAATCAAATTTAGACAGCTGTTACATATTAAAATTTATATTAATTGAACAATTGTTATTATTAGATATATTTAGACATTTATTTGGGGTAATGTTTTTTCGATTCCTGAAGTTCGGTTTGCCATACATTCTACAAATTCAGGATCATCTCTAAAAAGGTCGTCTACCGTGAAATAGTCTTCATTTTCTTGAACAGCAACATTATGATAATTTTTGGGTAAATTAACTGACGCGGTTACCTCTGAACTGAAATCGCTCAATAACATAAGATAACCAAGAGGAAGTTTTCCAAAACATCCGTTTTACTTTGCTTCCTAGGACGGAAAAGTAAAACATCTGTTTTACTTTGCGTCCTAGGACAGAAAATAGCTACTTTGCGTACTCAAACTGGATATTGAAAACACATGCTTTGCGTGCAGTATAATGAAAAGGAATTTATGGCAATAATTAGGTCATGTCAGTTTCCTGCTTGCTTAAATCGGTTGTACAAATTTGGCAGTAGATTTAAGACAAATTTCTTAGAAACATTTTGAGAAATTATTAACTTCACCTTACAGTATTCCAGGATAGATAGAAAATGGGAATACTTACGGCACAAATGGCTTCTAACAAACTCCAGCTGGATTAGATGGAATAACCACTTTTTCCCGTGCAAAACTATAAATATTTCCATTATATATTCAAAAATAATTGTCGCGATTCTTTATGTTGAAATGGACGTAAACACACTTGTAATACAGCTCTCCATATCTCACACCTCTTACAGTAGATATCGAAATACAGAACTATTTCTAAACACATCGCCCAGACTACTTTCGGCCGGACTGGTCACTCTGTGACTAGTCTCAGGTTACAAGCCGATCTTTTTCAAACGTTTAAAAGAGATATCGAGCATAGCAAGTCTAGTTCAAATTTTAAATCAATTGTCTAGAACAGACAATTTTACATTTGCCACATTTCACGTTAGTTATATTCATAATGTATTTGTGTTTTTATGCATTCGCAGTGGCATTTCATCCTTCTAATAGTTATTAATTCTGCCATACGTCAATATCTTTCCTGTTTCTTATCAAATGCTTCTTATTTGACATCCAACTAGTGGGTTGAAGTAAAAAGGAAGTCCTTCAAGGAGGAGCTGGGTACTAAGAGGTGTTTCTAAGGTGACTAGAATTTAAAGACCATAGTTTCATCAACCAAACTATATTAATATATAGAATCTTATTACCCCAGGCTTCTTTCTAAGAGAGAAATGGCTTATAAAATGTAAGTTTTCTCATTTGTGAATCATTCCCCCTTATGGAAAATCTGATTATAGTACTTAGCTTCTGCCGGACGTTTATCAATTAAATTGAACAGATGTTCAGTTCTAGTTTTTAGCAGATTTCCCCTAAGGGAAATCAGCTATTGAGGTTGTACTCATGACGGAATTTTCGACTTTTTTCTTCAAATGTCCATCGATCCTACCTAGGAGATGACGAAAATGAGGTCCGTTCAAAACTGTATGTACATATCTATATATATTTTTGTTTGATCGTTACTAAACGCGATATTTAGTCGTTTTATGTAAAAAGAAAGGTCAAGTTCGTTAACTGCTGAAATCGGACCAGTGGGAGGGGGGTTTAGAGGAGAGGATTTTCGAAAAATCTAAATATCTCCGTTACTGTACGTCGGATCGAAAAATTGTACAGAATCAATCTTATTGCAAATTAAATTTACTATATACGGTATATACTATATATATATATATATATATATATATATATATATACTCTATCTTAAATATTTGAATTTGCATTTTCATTAAATCTGGGCGGCTAACGGACGTGAGTGACTTTCCCGCCGAAAACTAGTTCGGTCGTTTCCTTGATTGCTCGGCTCTCGTGAAATTTCTCTATTCTCTAAAACTTCAAGTGGGAAATCTGCTTAGTTTACGCAGCCTCTGCGTGTCGGACTTTCTTAAATTGGTTTTATATTAAAATCTTTTTTATTTCATTTTTTATTCTTTACTACATGCATATTTTCAATTTTTAAAAAATTTGTCCCTTGCAATTCATTGACTTGATTAAAAAAATAGTTCGTCCATTGAATATAGTGTAATGCTTACATTATCACTAATGAGAAACGCTCATTTCAGTATCTTCATTGATTATTTATTTATTTGGAGCTTCGCAGCAATGGAGATGTTGCTCAAAACAAAAGCTTTATAAGTTGAAAAAAAAACACACCATAAACCAAACCAAAAGGAAGTGGAACACAAAACAGAAAAAGGAAAACATAAACAGAAGAGGAACACAAAACAGAAAAGTAACACAACACAAAAAAGGAACACAAAACAAAACAGGAATACAAAACAGAACAGGAACACAAAACAGAATGAAAACACAAAAACAGAAATGGTGAACAAATAGAAATGGAACACACAACAGGAATGGACAACAAAAAAAGAAATAGACCACAAAAACTTAAATTTAAATAATTCTAAGAAATGCAAAAACGGAAATCTCAGAAACAGAAATGGATCTCACTAAAAGAACAAAATACAAGCAAAGGATCAATGGAACAAGCAAAGAAAAAATTCAAAAATACGTACAAAACTGGGAATCAAAACATTGACAGAACAAGTCACGTTGGACAATAGAGATATCATTCATGATATATTTATTTATTATTATTTATTAACGTCCACTTTTTGCAACTTAGGCTAATTGGGACGGGCTATCTACAGGTTACCACCCTTTTCTAGCCAGGGTGGGATTTTAGGATGTTATTTAATGAATTTCGTCACTAAATAATTTCCTTTGCCCAGGCGAGAATCGAACTCGTCACTCTACGTTTACCATGAGAGATAAAGGTCAACGCTTTTTTTTTTTTTTAAAATAAAGTCGTTCAATATCTTACCTAAGCAACTCATACTTTACTAAAAAAATTAACTAACTACTATACTAAATAATTAAATATATTATAAAACAGTGTGAATGAATACTTTTTATGTATTTAAATAATAATTCAAAACGACTGATGGTCATTTGTAAATATAGAAAGGCTAATCAATGATTTATTTATTGTTTCATTATTTAAATATGATATATTTAAAACATAAAAAGTATTCATCCACACTGTCACGTAATATATTTAATTATTTAGTTTAGTAGTTAGTTAATTTATTTAGTAAAGTATGAGTTACTAGGTAAGATATTGAACAAATTTATTTAAAAAAAAAAAATATAACAAAAATAAAAAAAGAAATATACGAATACAAAGTGCCTTAGTGGATAGAGATTGAAGGTGATTCAGTAGTTGCTAATGCATGTATTGGCTAGATTCGGGTTGTCGCTAAGTGCCCCCGACGCTCTCAGTATCCCTGGAATAAGGGTGGCGGTCTTGACTAGCTAATTCGCAAGCCTTGCTGAAATGCTAATAAGGTCGCCCGGAAGGGGAGCCGCTTTGTCTTGACAAACCCATAAAACGGATTTGAAGGCATAATTGGAAAAGCAACCGTCCTGCTCCCGCGCTTTTCTATTTTCTTATCAGCTTTATCTCTAAGTAATTTTTCTTTAGAATGGGTTCTTCAGCATCAAAGGAGAATATGCGTAGAATACTTGATTAATGAAACAATAGAAATAATATTATCTCATTGTTCACCTTATTTGAATTAATTATTCGATGAATATCATAAAACATATTGTAGTAAGTATGTATTAATTTACATTAATTCAATTATTGCTTACTTTCATTGTTTATAAGCTGGCTTAAGAAGGATCCAAAATCATTATTAAAGGTCAGAAAATAATTATTTACTTTTTATTATAATATATCTGGCTGTGAAAACTCAATATGACCATATTCTATAATCTTGTAGGCCACCATTTCATCTATTGATTAATTTAAATTTATTATATCATTTAATTTCATATGAACATATTCCTATTTTGGAGGGGTGCTGATTAAGCTTTCATATTTCTAATGCAGCAAGTAGCCTTAGTAGCGTAAACAGGAGTTTAAATTTATGTTATGCAATAGATGTGTCGAAATTTGATACTTTTGCTTTGAGTGAAAATTTCATTAAAAGAAGAAGTTAACGATACCCAGAAAACGAAAAAAATCTAATTGCCCGGTTAAATTTAAATTATAGAAAAAAATGTACTGAATAATTGTAGTGTAATTCGTATGCAACAAGAGAGGCTATAAACATTTTTGAACAGACATATATCGGAGTTACCCAATCTAACCCGAGTTTGGTAACGATAAAAAAAACATTTCGGCCGCTAGAAAAGCATCAAAATTAACTCTTTACATTTCGGGGTTCCGAATTAGGTAAGAACTTTCTAGAATAATTCTCCTATAAAGCTGCAGTTACACAAATGAGGATTAATTCGGAACCTCGAAATGTAAAGCGTTAATTTCATGAATGCTTAAAAAATAACTTTTGTCAGTTAAACAAATACAACCTATTTTATTTTACTTGTTCAACCTACGGACAGTTGGACAATTAAGTTGAGGTTGAAAAGATAATATTTTTTCCCATAATAATTCACTTCCATGTAAAGTAAAATGCGTAACTACCATATATACGTTTTAGCAGAATTCACTGTTAGCTTTAACTCATGTGGTCGGCAATGCAATAAATTCTTAAACAATGAAAATGACTTTAAATAGCACAATGTATAACATTTTTTCTGTGCATACTTGAAAAAAAAAGGAATCAAACTTCTTTCTATATATATCGTACCTACTTATTTGTTGAGCCTTGTTTACTAAACGATTTTAATAACAAGAAATATAGAATAGAACGCAGTATGACGTCAACTGCTGTCATTACAGAACAAAGGAAATCTTCTTACCTGACGGACGTTTTTGTATTAGCCTAGTACCTTTGGAAGAGCTAACTGAATATAGGCAAAACGTTGGCCTCTAAGTCACATAACTATGTATGATTGAAAACAAGAAACAAATATGAATTTTAATAATTACGTTTACAAACTTGTCACAAGCAACGACATTAAGATTATTTTGCATTCCCTTCAGAAAATAATTCAGGCTATCTGAATAAGCGGTGTCAATGAATTTCTGGCAACTTTGAAAAATGTGATTTATTATGTAGCAGAGTATTGTTTATGTAACATGAGTAGAAGTGGCGGTTTGCTGATAGCTAAAAACTGAAAAATGCAAATATCTCAGTTAATATTCAAGATAGTTAATAAATGCATATAACAATATTTATAGTATATTTAATTTTCAATAAGATTAATTCTATACAATTTTTCGTTCCGACGCATAATAACGGAGTTATTTCGATTTTTCGAAAATCCTCCCCTCTAACCCCCCCTCCTCCCCCTGGCCCGATTTCAGCCGTTAACGAACTTGATCTTTCTTTTTACATAAAACGACTAGATATCCAGTTTGGTAACGATTAAACAATAATTGCTACCGCTAGAGCGGTAACAGACAAATATATATATATATATATATATATATATATATACAGTTTTGAACGGACCTCATTTTCGTCATTTCCTGGGTAGGATCGATGGACATTTGAAGAAAAATTTCGAAAATCGCGTCATGAGTACAACCTCAATAGCTGATTTCCCTCAAGGGAAATCTACTAATACCATATCTTATATGATATAAAAATATGAAATTATACTGTATCATTTAGTTATAGTAAGTATTAATTAAAAGTATTTCGAAAGTTGTGGGACATATTTCGATATTGTCGAAAAGCCCATAATTCTCAAGGCGGGAGGAAATAGCCTTTAAGGATGACAAACGAATTAAAGTTATATATTAAGTCTATAAATCGTTTGGAGATGACAATTTATGAGCTCTAAGGAGCAGTTTCTTATTTGATGGTGGGTAGCTACTTCGGGATTCGTGGAAGCCAAGCGGTCGTATCTTCCTATAAGGGTCCGGTAGCCGTCAGATCGCCTTCAGGAGTAGATGTAGCTCTATCGACAGGATATTAGGGCGATATTTTAAAATTTCCTTCTCCGATTCCAAAAGAATCTATTTCTTTCCAGGAGCCTGACATTTAATAATCGATAAGTAGAAATTCTCTTTAAACCTAGTCTTTCAATAATAAGTAGATTACTAGGGCTGGGTTTAGTAAAATGTTTAATAATTGCAGTGCTTTCTAATTGCGAAAAAAAAGAAGGATTGATTAAATTAAGTGAAATGAATGTGACTCTGAGAAAACTTACTAACCCGATTCAAATAAAAAAGAGTATATCCCACTTTCAGATTGGTTTCTTTTAATAAATATAATGAACAGAATTGCCTACCTCAATTTAAAAATGAAATAAGTACTATATCAGTCAAATAGGAAGAATATAATACTTTAGAGAATTATATTACACCACTCTCTGAGGATGTTCTCTACAGGGTCGATATAATAAGTACATATAGTCCATTAAAAAGTTTAAATACTGAGTTTTATTCAGATCAGTATAACCTCACATTGCAATTAGCAAATTTCTTTTTATATACTGTATTCAAGTATTCGGAATTATTAATCCATCTGGAAATTGGGTGAGTACCACAACCGAATTAAGCTTAAAATCTAATTTTTATATGATTAATTTGATAAATTAATAATTTATAAATGATCTAGACCAAAGAACAAATACTAAAAAGGGAAATAAATATTGTCTTGACTATAAACCGATTATCCTTTTTATCTGTTTTTGTCTCGTGACTGCACTTCTAAAGAATAGCATTTATTTTTTGTCAAAGAGATATTCAATTTAAATATTTATTCTACAAAAACAGTTACTTAAACCACACTAAATTAAATAATTAACTATTTGTTTAATGTAAAATTCCGAATCCCTATGAATATAGAGAAGGATGTAATGCATAGGTATAGAATATGGTTTTACAAATTGGGACCGGTAATGGGTAATTGTGAAACCAAAAGAGAAAAGAGAAGCAAGGTACTGCAAACGTTCTTTTTTCATGAAAACTAATTTTAATAGAATTCAATTACCACTACTTGTTTTGTTTATATTTGTTTATTAAATTTCTAGGAAAACAATTTCTTTGTTATTTCATTAATATCTCGCACATAAAGCCCTACTGGTTTGAAGTGAAGAAATTAAATTATATAATAAAAGAAATTTTAAAACAATGAAAATAAAAACTTAAATTTGCAATTGTTAACCCAGTGCTTAACGAACGATGGTAACCATGCTACTGCACATGGTGGAGTGAAAAAAATATTTTTTTATTTTCTGAAACGGGTACCTTTCAAAGACTGTGTATGCGGCTTAGAAACAACTCTGTGAAATATTTCATTTCTTAATTATATAATTATCTTGAGTCAGTGCATATTATATAATGTTTTTGTATTTCTTTCGGTTTTGTCAATTTTTTAAGGTATTGGAAACGAACAAAATAATGAGTGGTTGTACGCCTTAAATATTCAGGTAATTTTTTAAAAACCTTTTTAGATTACGGTTTCAGTCTGCATTTACATTTCTCAGATAATTCTTTAACAGTTGAATTGTTTCTTTGTGATGTAGATTGGTCCGAATATTATCACACATTCCAGTAAGATATCTCTTTTCATATGATCTGAGATCAAATCTGATTCAGCGGTTGCATCTTTGACAGCTCTTTCTACCACATGAGTGTATGATGAAAGCCCAAAAAGGGCACATTCGGCACTCATATTTAAATTCTCGGCTTCCAGTGATTTTTTAAATCATTTTTTGTCTAGTGACGTGTAATGTAAGCCAAGAAATATTATCAATGTATTCTAATGCTTCAAAATTTATTTTTGGGGTCTCAAACCGTGTTAATTTTTTTCTGGTATGTTTTCTAGCTCGAGCGTTGATAATACCTCTTGAAGCCAGTTTCTTTTTATGCTCCCTCTCATCAAACTACGTGGATAAGAGCAAGTATTCAGGGTGAGCCAAGTATCCTTCGTCTTGAATACATTTAAATACAATTTTCTGATTTGCCTCATGGAGATAACTGCAACTCCTAATAGTTCCCCACAAGTTCTTGCTTTTGATCCTGAACCAGCTAGAACACTTTTACAATGAAAGTCGCGAGCTCCTTTAGAATTACGGTTGGAGTAGCTGGAACTACATACAATCTTTAGATTCTGCTTGCTGTAGTCAACCATCTGGCATAGGAAAGCTTCCCTTGACTTCTGTTTTCTAGTTTTTGGGATATTTTCGCATCCGAAATTGCATGTATCATAAAGATACTCTTATGGCGTTTTGGTTAGTTCTCAAATCATTTTCGTTGCCACGATCGAGTTGATCAATGGCAAACTCTATGAGCTCAAACTGAACTGATTTTCAAGTGTGACACGTTGTTGAGCTTCCAATAACAGGTAATAAATAAATGACCGACTCCTGTGGTTTATCAATGAGACGTTTCAGGTGGCGTCTGAAAATTTAAAACTTTAAACCAAATGCCTGGACTCAAATTGAAGTCGTAAAACTTAAATACTTTACAAAATTGTTACTAAGCCTCATAACAGTCCTTGAAAGGTACCTTTTTCAGAAAATAAAAAAAAAAATTTTTCCACTCCACTCTAATGCCCAATATTACCAATATTAAATACAAATAACAATGCACATAGAAGTTAGCCCCTAAAGGCTCTCTAAATACATTTTTTTATGCGTTCCAAAACATAGATTTGGGCATATATTCTTGTAGTCCGATTATTGACAAAAATGATTACTGCTCTTGAGGATGGAATTAGAAATTAATTTTTATTTTATTCAGCGGAAGAAATAGGAATGAATTTCTGCTCATAGTAAAACTAAAACATTTAATTCAAATTTATCTTAAATGATTTCATTTTTTCAAATTTATAAATGATAGGTAGGGAATCTACGAATTAAAGATTTTTAAATTATACGTGAAATTCAAAAGTTCTATCATATTATTAAGCATATCACGTTCTTATGTTATTTTAAAACCACTTGTACCTTTATGCTTTGGGCTCCTTAATCATTATAGATTTTTATTACTTCATTCGGATGTAAGATCACATGATTGTTACGATATTATTAATCCACATTTCAACCATTGCATAACTAGGATTTTTTTAAAAATAAATATTAACTTCCACTTTTTGCAAGGCTAATTTGGACGGGTTATCTACAGGTTACCACCCTTTTCTAGCCAGGGTGGCACACAGGATTTTATTTAATGAATTCCGACACTAAATAAATTCCTTTGTCCAGGCGGGAATCGAACTCGCCACTCTAGGTTTACCATGTGACATTAAAGGCAACCCTATAACTCACATGGCTAATCTGAGCCCCACTAACTAGTATTTAAAAATAATAATAAAAAGAATATAGAAGATCAATAAAATGTGAATATTAATGATGAAAATATTAAGTCAATAGTCTTCCTTATAACAACAATTCTTTACTGTACAAATACATTTCAGAGCATAATGACAAAAATACTTAAAGTAAGTATTAAAACAATTTTTTTTTTACGTCTAGCAGTAAATAGCTTACATTTGTCTTTATTTCAATGTTGTTGAGATGTTACTTTATTTATTTTTCAAAAGGAATGTAATGTAAATATCTTCTTATAGTTCTCGAGGCTAATGCATTGTAGCATAAATATCTCCTATTAGACCTTCGTAACTCTGTATTTGAGAAAATGGGTATTTATAGGTCTCTTACGACGAAATCCCTTTGGGAATAACCCACTTTTTCCACTGAGCACAATCAACATCCGTATAATTTTCTTTTTACGTCTATTATAAAAGTGCGAAGAAATCCCAAGCATTCAAAAATAAGCAATGGCCAAAAGTAGAATTATTCTTCAAACTGAAATGGAGGTATTTTAAGCTTTGTAGTTTTAATTATTTCGTTTTAAGTGAACGGGCATTTTTGAAAATTGTATTTAATAAAATAATAGACTTATGAAGGGTATAAAATATTTTTGTTTATTTAAGAGTTCTAAAGTTATTAAAATGACAAATTTAAATTAACAAAAATAAAATAAAACTTGCTAATCAAAAATAGATCCACGTAGTCACAATTAATAGTTTTCAATCGGTTGACTAATTTATAATTTCAATGCTTTTCAATGTAGAACACTCTCGCCTAGATTGGATTAAGAAGTTTAATTATTTTCAAGGAGTGGCCCTTAACAGCTGACTTGCAATACTTGATGTAAATAAGACTTCACTTGCTCTGCTTTGAAGCTCTTCAGTTTAATTTAATTCCACTGAATCACCTTACCTTTTCCTGTGCTCGCTTTAGAGACTATTTTCAGTGGCCAATCGTTATCTCGAGCGTAATTGTCTTTCAAAATATGTACGTCTTCAAACTATTTTAATATGAACTATTCCAGTCTCTGTCTTATTAATTTATATACTCAAGAACTGAACAAAAGGGTTTACTTTACTTTTGTTCAATATTATTAAAAATAAGATTCGTCGAAGCTCTGATTTTATAAGAAACTGAGGGAAACAATAACTTGCTATTGAGGAGGGCATGACAAACCCTACTTAAGTGGTAATTTTTTTCTGTATTTACAATTTACAATAATTTAATACTTATAACATAACTCACTTGTATGTGTGAAATGACTACACTTTTAGAATGAATGAAACTCGGTATGTAAACTTTTTGAAGTTTGATTAATGTAATAAATTCTCAGACATACTTATCGCATCACTTTAAATTTGATATCTACTTGAATCTTCATTAGAATTAAATGGAATTAGCATCGAAAACAGTAATAGTAATGTAGCCAGGGCTAGAGATAATCTCGTGAAGTTGTCTTCTACTGAGTCTGAACGAATGGCTTTGTACCGTAGAGCACTAGCACTCGCATGAGGGTTTCCTAATGCGTCAAGTCAATTGGTCATACATTAGGCAATAAACTATTCTTAGCTTAGAA
This sequence comes from Riptortus pedestris, assembly GCA_019009955.1. Taxonomy (NCBI): domain Eukaryota; kingdom Metazoa; phylum Arthropoda; class Insecta; order Hemiptera; family Alydidae; genus Riptortus; species Riptortus pedestris. Next base: position 145,022,803 of record CM032228.1, on the reverse strand, counting down.
TAATAGCTAACTTAGGGGTACAGGTTTTGTGATCGCTGTTGCGAAGGATGAAAACAGTGAGCAGATGCCTATGCGTCAGGTCACCTCTCCAATCCGGCTATCAGCTTATAGACGTAGACGCTATGGCTCCTACAACCTAACTTCCCACAGAATTTCAAACAGTCTTTACATCCTAAGATAAGAGAGTGCATGTGGACCGAGAGTGGTAAGAAGCACCTCCTAAAGCAGTTTTTATACTTAGGTACTCTCCGAGAGTCCCAGTACACACTGGGGAAATTTACTTATCTCATGGTGTAGTTGTACACAATTTTGTAAAAAGGAGCTCTCTTTCCCGAAGTGGTATTGGAAAAAATATAAAAACCATAAATATAAAAATAAAAATATGTATTACTTTCATACATAAGATTTATGTACTAAAACCTGCAACAATAAAATAAACTCCTTCTAATATATCCGAAAACAGCTTACGTCGTGTAGCCATTGTAAACGGCGAGGAGCCTAGATCTTCAATATTTGAGATAGTTTATTTTATTAGACATAGGTTATTTGGTTTTTATTTTAGGATTCTCCAGGCACATTTGAATGGGTTTTTTTATACTCGCTTTCCAAATAAAAAATTTTACACTCTCATTAGCTGTCTCTTTTCTATGAACACAACCTGAAATTGAATCCTGGACTATTTTTTAGTGTTTCTTATAACTCTGAACCATCTGACATAATATTGTAAATAAATACTTATACTCTTTTGCGTTAGAATCTTTATTTTTATGGCGTTGGTTGCTCGTCGATAGGTTGAAAAGCTGCACAAAACGATATGTCTAATAGGCAGTGTCCAAGTTTCGGATGAGGATGAATTCTAATAACGGAAATTGTACGCTGCGCTATCAAGTATTAAGGAATTGCTCAGCTAATATTTTCTAAAGTGGTATCACTACTGCAGAAGGATGTCTGTGTTCTCCGGACATATTTCATCTGGAAAGGCACCAAAAGGATAACTCTTGGTTACCAGCCATCGTGAAAATAACTTTCATTAAGTTTGCTAAAATCTTTAGTAGCACTAGTCCAATTGACAGTATACTAATTTTTCAGTTGTAGAAAATTTTGGAGATTCCATAAAATGCATTTTTATCTATCAATAATGAATTAAGTCTAGGACCCAGGATCCTAGTCTACCATTTATTACCTTTAATTATATGCCTGATTTTCCAAATCATATCATGAATTTTATGTTTCAACAGAGTAGTAACATCTAAATTTCTCACACTTTAAACTATTCAAAATTCAGGCAGACCTATACGGAATAAACGTTTTGTGCGAAGAGGCCAATCAGAAAAGTTGCTCAGAAACTTTGTTGAGCAATATGTTATTGTGGAAAAGGAAGTAATCCTTCAGGAAGGAGTTAAGCGCCAAATAAGTAATCATTTTTATTAAATGCTGGTGATAAATCAGGCTATTCATAACACAGCATTGTTGATCCTCACAATTTATTTTTAAAAACGCTTAGCACTTTCAGGAATTTACACTCACTTCATCATTAATTAAACAAGAACGTATTTATGGTTAAAATAGAATAAATTAAAATTCGTTTATATAGTATCTTAACATTAAAATTACAAAAGCTTAAAATTTACCGTCAGAGCATTAGACGTGTCTTGATCATAAATACTTTGTTGTTGAATCATTTTATTGTTGTAACATGGATAGTTTTATTGATTATGTTTTATATGCATGACCAGTTACGTTCATATTTTAAAAAGTTTTAGACCGAACTACTTATTTATTGTGCTTTATTGTTTGTAGCTCTGATGATGGGAATGTAAATTCCTGAAAGCCCTAAGCATTTTTAAAAATAAATTGTGAGGAGCCACGAAACTGTGTTATGAATAACCAAAGAATTAGTGTTCATGGGCCAAATAAGAGGCACCAGACTGAAAGAAGACAGAGTAGAGACATAAATCTCAACAATCATTATGAATAAGAAGGACCACGAGGTTATCTCTGTTTTTTGAAGAATTTCTGTGTTGTTTTTTTTCGAGCTTTCTTTCTCTTTTTAAAGTGGTGGAAATTTTGAAGAAATTCCCTCATTGCCTTTATTAAAATATACTCTTTTCCAGGTATTAAAATATACTCTCTCCATCTTTAGGAAATTTTTGAAAATATTACATATATTTTGTATAGATGAAATTATTTAAACAAATGAAGCTATCACTTCAGTTGTTCTCGACTTACACGATTATGAAGTGCACATTATTATCTTCGTTAGCCTTGGGACGTCAAAGTAAGACTGAATAATATTGATTAGTTTATGTTTGCATTATTGTAATTTTATGAGGTCCTCTAATGGGTTTGCTGATAATCATATGAGGTAAAAGCAAATATGGTGGACTGAATTCCCATTGTTGAGGTGCTGAGCGGCGAAGGAATCTGTTATCTCAGGTAATATAGCAAAGTCCTCTTTCCTTCACAGTTATTTATTATAAACGACAAAGTTCTTTCAGAGCATCGATGGACAACGTTCCATCATCAGTGCTCGGCTCGCAAACTCAACCATTAAAAATGTCACACAAGCTGTTATTAAATTAAAAATAAAAAATATATATGTTCACATTCGAGGACAAGTATTGGATTTAGAACATATAACTAAGAAAAAATACAAATTAGTGTCCCAGTGAATATTTACAGATAATATATGAATAGATACTTTTAAAGATTAAAATTGAATCATTTATATATATATATATATATATATATATATATATATATATATATATATAGTCAGAATAAATAAATAATACGAACTGAATATTTAAAGATAATTTGTATAAAAAGGTGAATAGTCTATACAAAATTCATTGTCCACGCAGGTTATGATGATGGTTTGTTTCAAGCTAAAATACCATGCATTGTGTTCAACAAATTGTTTCTAGATGAGATACATACAAATACGTTCAGATGACCCCTCCTGTCCTATATTTTTTGGACACTAAAATTAGAGTGATAGAGATAACAAATTATTCTGGTTCATTATAAGTTCAGCACTAGATATCATAAATAGTTTTCGATAAAATTGATATATTATATTCAGATATATTTCAGTAATTCGTATTCTTTCCGGTCAAGAATATTTCTATCTCTTAGCTCTGAGAGGTAGGCTGACCTATTTGTTTACAGTTTCGTCACTTTCCGTAGTGGAGGTTATTAAAATGTAAATTGACTGAAAGATTTCTCATTGTCATTTGTATTTGTTCACTTAATATTCACGGTGGTGTTAAGTGTAAAAGTATGTAGATTTATCTATTGTAAAACTTCACGTGGGAAATCTGCTTAGTTTACGCAGCCCCTGCGAGACGCAGTTTTTTTTTATAGAGAGTTATAATAATCTTCTATAAATTTTTAATGTGCCTTGTGTTACCTTCAATGTGATGGCCATGGAGTTACATTCCAGGATGCACAACTAAAGAAGCGAAGTATTTCAGGGAAGTATTGTGTTTTGAACTCCTGAACTTTAGTGAAAATTATGATTTTATTCTGTAATTCCTAAAAGTAAAAAACCATAATTTACCCATTTAGGCAAAATGAGACTTAAAGTTAGGCCCAAAGAGATGTATAACAACGATAGAAGATTCATAACATTGATTGGATTTCCTTCAAAATTTTGAAAGGAGGACGTCAGAATAGATTCCTAAGGTAAAACAGGATATCTTGAATGAAATGGTAAATCGACCATTTTGATGACAGATTACTCTTTTCTTCTTAGTTCTCCAAGTTCTTTGTATTGTTGATAACTGGAGCTTATGCTTTGATTTTTTTTTCTCCTTGCTCGAGAAATTCCTTTTCAAGCCATTCTATCATTGGACCATACTTTTGACAAGCTACTTTGGTAGTCCGTTGACATTTTTTAATCAGAGCACTTATAAGTATCTCAGAATTTTAAATTATTGTTTTTCATTAAAGTAAATTAATATATATCAATAACATAAAGAGCATTATTGCACATTATTCATTTCTTTCTTTTGATAATGATCATTATTTATGCTCAACAAAAAAAGGAAAGAGATTTCAAAAGTAAAATTATTAACGCTAATACTTAAACTAAAACTTTTCATAAGCCTTTATGCATATAAAGACTTTAACAATTACAGTGAGCGCATTATTCGCCATTGTCATTATTTTAAATTTCAATCTAATATTCCAAAACTTGAAACCCCTTGTGAAGGAACTGGTTATAGGGAAAGATAAATATCTTAAATAATCTCTTCTCATAGGGACTCATGAAATATTTTAATTAGTTTTTCTTAATTATTTTGCTACCTGAGTATAAGGCCTCGTTCCTTTACAATAGCAAACCAGTGAATCCTTGGTTCCCGTAACGTCTCTTTGAAGAGGGCACTGATGACGGAGCATATGCTCTGAAAGCGCTCTGTCGCACAGATTAAACCATTGTGAAGGAACGAGGATTATAAAAGATCCAAGATTACTCAAGATCTGATCTATAGTATAGGATGAACGGTTAAATATTGAGTATCGTATAAATGAAATGTGTGTTGTGGCTGTATTTTTATTTATCTACAAGTGTCACTATAAGCCTTTTCACCACTATATAGAGCAATAATAACCATCACATCTAGCTGTTTTTGATCACATATTTTTGGTAATGTAAACAAGTATAAACATATGTGGTTGTATTACTAAAGAGCGCAAATTAACCAGAGGAAGGCTTGCCTAAAAGGCAATAAAAAAAAGTATTAACGGAAAAACTTTGTAGCAGTAAGATAAATTAGACATTGAGTATACACCAATCCTTTTCATATATGACATCTTTAATGAGTGTCAGTACTAAACCATCCTGCCCTTAGCTCTCTCAAGGCTGGTAATTACAAAGTGAATGGTGCTTTTCTGCTCGTCCTAATTACTACATTCACAGTTCTGATGCTTTCCAAAGACCGCAGTTTAAAGTTCAAACTCAAGTGCTCTTCCAATTCTCTGAATTTTATTTCATGAGATATAATGAATTTTCATTACTAATTTGAGTTGGTAAATATGTTTATTAATCTCATATAGTACCGTAAAGACATACTTTTACTAACGGTGTTTTCACTTTCCTTTTCCAAAGGATTCATTAATAAAAGAAATATTAAATCGAGAACCTTATTTTCTGTATTAGTAGGCTGAATGTTCGTCGGAAGGTCTTGAATTATCCACCAATCTGGACATAAACTCATTGATAAATGTAGAGGTATAATAGTCCGATTCCCGATTGAAATTTATTTAGTGAGGAACAAAATAGATAATAAACAGTCTCGCCCTGGCTAAAAAAGAATGGTGATACTAAATAATCAGTTACAATGAACCTTATTGCATAAAAATAATCGTTAAAAAAAACATTAACTATTTCGTGTCTGTTAACAATCTAGTTCAAATAAATAATTGTCAAAATCGATCCAGGAGGAGTGGGAGTTCAAAGAATAGGTAAAATATGGAATTATAAATAGTTCTCATCGAAAAATGTAATTTAACAAATATTGTTAACCATGATAACCTTTTCAATGATTTTTGAGTCACACATTTCTCTATAATCCAAAAATTAACCGGGTTATTTTTACTATTATTTCAGCCTTCAAATAATACTACTCCCCATCTGATACACACGATAACCTATAATATCATGAAATCAGTTATTACCGCCTTAAATACCAGGTGAACGTCAAATTTTATGTGATAGCTTCAGACATTCCTTAATGTCTTTCAAGTGAAAGAACAACGCCTTGACGTGTGCAAATATATTAAGCTGGTTTGTTACATATTTATAAGTGTAACATCTAGGTCGCGTAACAGACATTTTCTCCCTGATTCATGAAGACACTTCTTATTCAATTTGGGTATTTGATTAATTGCTTCACTGAAATTAATTTCTTCATTCCTTGTCTCCCCTGTTTTTGAGGTGTTCATTAGTATATAGAACTTTTTTGTTGTTTCTGAAAATAGTGCACGTACTTTGCGTTTCGCAAGGGCCAATAAACCCTAGTAGCTGTTGGAAACTTAATTCTATAAGGGTGATAAATGCTTCCGACACGGATTCTTTCATGAACAACATGGGGTCTTCTTCATTCTGAGGTTAGGTGGGCGCAATACTTCAAATAAATATTAAATGTGTAGTCCAGTTGTACGAAATGCACACTGCTTAGCAAACCCAATAACGTTGACATAGCGGAAACAGACACCTCATCAATAGGAGATCGTCAAGAAATCAAATCTCTTAAAGATAATAATTCTCCTAGCCCTGGTCATATTTCGTCGAAAAACTGAATCATGCAGGTTATGCAATTTTCAATGAAGTTTGAGAGAGGAAATACCCCGCGAGGTGGGGCCATTGAGTTGTGGCATTTGGTGTAAGTCGCCACTACTAGACCCACAGGCCATTGCCACAAATCATGGGGTTCCAAGAAGGATATAAATATATATATATATATATATATATATATATATATATATATATATATATATATATATAAATGTACGTGAGATCGTCTAGACAAACCAGAGACCTTATAAACTGCTCGATTCCTCCTTGCCAGCCATTTATGAATCTAAGAATGATTAAAAATAATTATTTAGAAGTCTTCATTGAGCTAGAATGATTGCAAAGACCACTTGCAACATTGTGATTAGGTACTTGGGCATGGAACAAAAGAAAACATGTGAAAATGATTTGGGTATGGGAAAGAAGATGCAAAAACTATACGGATCATCAAGGTGCATGTCGGGTATCCAATAGCTCTGCCGAACTAATTGAACTGTATCTCAAAAGGAGATTGGGACTTCAAATTACCAAAAAGGGTCTACGAGGACCTGAGGAGGCTATTTTGGGGGGTAGATCCCCCCACACTGTTGTCATGGAACTTGGCTGAATATCTTGAAGATTTTTCAAGTTGGTGAAGACAAAAGTTCAAAGGAGTTTAGTCGTATTATTATGTATTTTCTTTTGGAACTACTAGTAGTCTATGATTCGTGGATTACACTGGAAACCTGGAACGCCATCACAGTTTCCAACAATTCCTCTAGCCAATGGTTTTATTTTAATATTTAAAATAGATTAAATAACGAATATCATTTAAATATTCTATGTCTAAAATGGAAGAGGCTACTTTGTTGCCAGCGAAGTATGGAAGGATATGGTTAGTAAATATAAACATATTTTCATTTTATGAAATATTCCAATACATTTTAATTGTTTGTTTCCCTATTTCTTGACCTAACCTTCAATTGCTTTATTGCTTTAGTTTACTTATCTATTCTGTAAATGTCTTTACATACATTTTTTTAATGATCTCTGATAAATATATTTTCCATACTTATAAGCTTTCACTTATACTAACAAATTTTATTTTGAAAGAACTTACAAAAGTTGTTAAAATAGTTAGTCCAGGAAAATAGTTCGTCTTGGAATAAATTTTCATTTGGTCCAGTGTTTCTGTGAAAAAATACTTAGTGATATATAGTGTCTATAAAATGCAGATAAACTATAGTCAATTAATTCTACTTAGATCCGGCTGACAAGATAGGCTAATCTCAAAATCGGTTAGGGGATATTCATATATTGCATTATGAGCTTTGTGAATGGTTTAGTTGGGGATATATCTTTATTATTAAAAATCTAATAGTTCCGAAGTCTGATTTGATCTACTAAATGAATGTTAGACAAGTGGACAAGTTGGTGGAAGACACGTGGGACAAATGAATTGGAAATTGGGTGCGATTCTGTCTACCAATTAATGGGTGTAAGCGGTGTTTGAGTAGAATTGACTCGGTTAGCCAATATCATATATAGTCCTGTTAACACCTGTTGCTGTACATCCCTATACTACCGTTTAGCTTCAACTCGCCGCCCTTCTCACTCCTCGTCCTTTATAACTCCCTACATTGACAAACTTCTGGCGAAATGTATTTATACCAAATCCTTTTTCATTTGGTGCTCTGACTAATCTGATTGTCAAAGCGTAAGAAAATGATTACTCATTGTCAGGAATAATCATTTCCATCTTCAATTTTTCATTAATTACTCATTGAATAATTTAATTATTTTAATTTAAAATTGAGTAATGACAAAATGTCTCATTCTGTCTGTACATTTGATCTGTTGCCCACAATTTCATAAGTCAATCAAGATCCTGAAAGAAATAAAGGGTATATTAAATCAAAGTCATACCCATAAGCTGTACTTAACATATATCAATGAGCGGTGAGGTGACACGTGATCATACATAACCCTTCAAGCCATTAAAGATAACACTCTCCACAATTAAGGACCTTTATAATTGTTTGTTGCATTTTTGCTACATTTACTTTGGCGTTTTACTTTTGTACTTCATTGAATGCATTAATGCTCTAATTTGATATACTTTATTGAATGCCTTAATGCAGTAATTTGATAAACACTTTTTTGACTGTAACCGGAAGTAACTGTGTGCTAGTACCTGTATTTAGTAATAATATTTTTAAAAAAATGAATAGTCTCGGAACCTCACCAAAATTTAGTTTAGCCAAGCCCTTTATTGTTTGATTACATTTTGAGAGAGATCTAATCAAGGTGGCGTGTTACCTCGTCACGATTCCTATTCAAATAGTTCCTTTTGTTCTGAGGCTTTACCATTCTTATGGTATGAAATTGGAGAATATGAGCAAGAGATTCATTACCATATTTATGAAGACATCCATTGGCCAAGCTAAATACCCCTAATATTGTTTTTTGTTCATATGCCACAATTATAACTGGTGTAAGGAGTACCAAATCTTTTGTTGGGAGAGGGCATTCCGTGAGCGTCTTCTAAACAACACCTTAAGGCCTGCATCAAGTAACAGAGTTATATTAATTGCTATTTAAATTAATAATAACGTAATAATTCCTTTTTCAATCGATGTGCATTTCTCTCTCTTTAACGCTTGAAGAAAATCCTATCTTTAAAAGTTATCAGATGTACCTACACCAAATTGTCAAGAACTACAAAAGAAAAGAAATGAAAACGTAAAGAAAATGTTATATAAAACATCAGCCTATTTTTTCAGTTTTGGTGAGTCACATAAATATTCTGTTTTTATTTAGTGTAAATATATATATATATATATATATATATATATATATATATATATATATTTATATATAGACCACCGTGCGTCAGCAGAAAAAAAAAATCAATTCTCCCCTTCCTCTCAAAAAAGTTACTTACAGATGATTTTTAAGGAACGCCTGACTGTAAGAAAAATGTTTCTATTACCAATGAGACAGAATGTCATTCTTTAAAAAAATTGAATAAAAAACCGGTATAGCTTATGCAAATTTAGGATGGCTCTCCGACCATTACCTCACAAAATTAATACTTTATTGGAGGTCGGAGAAGCAGAGGTGATCCAAGCCTTTGTACAATTAATGTGTCGGTTCCCTGAAGAAAATGACCAAGAGGAATCTATAATTTGCATACGCTTCAATATAAACAGCTGGAAAGAATAACATGCAAAATATGATCGAGTGTTTAATTGGGATGTGGCTTAATATGTAGGAAGATATATTTGTGTGTCAATGCTTTAGAGGCCTTCTTTTAGTTGGCAGATAAATTTCATGTAGTGAGTTTGGACAGAGAGTAAAATCAATAATTAAAATTAATAAAACACCATTATTATGAGTCGGTTTGCATAATTATTTATAATGAACCTTGTTAAACATTTAAAATTCGGCAGTTGTTCTATACGATTTCCTCTAACTCCTTTAATAACCAAGTTATTGGTAGAGGCCAATTTTAGGTTTAAGTAAATCTCCATATTATCATTTATCTCGATAATAATATAAGATCTCGTATTATCGAATAAGATTATTAACCCAACATCAATAATAAAGCAGTGTATAACAAGTGTTGAATTTGTTCTATATATTTTTCTAATAATGGTGTTATTTTAATTTTTGGATTCCAGTAAACACCCACTCCTACTGATGTCGTTTTCTTTAAGTTATTACATTAACTTAGTGTAGGTAGCTGCTATGGGGGAATGAAGGGGTAAATAGGACATAGATGAGGAGATTAGGACGGTGAGAGGCTGGGTGTAGGTAGAACAGGTGGTTGGTTCCTGGCTACCACTGCTCTAATGCCCATCTGACTTTTAAATTTCCACTCCATCCCCATCCTCACCCCCAATCCCTTCCTCCCTATTAAAATGAATAGATTCTCCTCGCATCAATCCTGGACAAACGTCAACTTTGTCTCTTCCCTCTCCTCCTTCATTAACAGGGATGAGAAAAGTTTTCTATAATACGCATTTAATGGAATTTTTGTTTATCATTTCCTTAGTCCGTTTTCATTAACATTCAATAAAACTGCAATAAATAGTTGCCATCTAAACTTGTAATGTGTATAGACGAGAATTTTAATACAGAAAGTTTAATAAGAACAATTTAATTAATTTTTAGTATAAAGCATTCCTGAAGTTTAAATTTTCATCTACAGGCGTAACCGCTTGCAGAAAAATGAACCATTTTTAGACCAAAAGACTTATGGAGAAAATTAACTAAAACTCTGATGGTCTTCACCATTTTTACTAACTTACGCTTCATGACACTTGTAATCCGGAAGCTTCGTTGAACTATGATGTTTATGATGTAGAGCCACCGAAAAGAAATATTAAGTAATCCCATTGTAAAAAATAAATTATTTGAGCTCTATGAATAGGACATTCAACAACGAAACTATCGCAGAACGGTTGTGTTGGATGGGCTTGACGAAGTAATGAGTAAATATGGCCGTCGTCAGAAACTCGGGAACACGAATTTGAGGTTCGGTTCCCCAATAACCCTCTTTAGACGAATTAAAAGATATTCGATTCCAAAATCGAAGGAAGCGTTCCTTGGCGCCCAAGATATACAAGTCATGAGAAGCATCATATTCCCATTCATTGACTTGTGACACCTTATCCATCTTTTACCAATGCTTGAGGTTGGTCGAGTTCGATTATCTTTGCTAAGTGAAATAGTCTGGAAGATCTTCCGCCCTCGGTCAAAACATACTTGTCCTAAATAAAAACCCAATCCCTCACAAAATAGGCCAGTCTACTTGAGCCCACTTAAAACGCCTGGGATTGCCTGAAGATGAATTGTTTACTACATTGAAAATAAATCAAGAGTCCTGCCAATTAAATATTGGCGTCTGCCTTCCTGTGTGTTCACTTTTCTGGTTGGATACGGCACTATAAGAAGTACAAACCGTTACACCATGTTAGAAAGTGATATCACGCGCCAGGGTAAGTGATTTCATTTAACATGCCCAACGCGCGGAAGGCTATTCCTTGTCCAGGTAGTCACCAACCCAATATTCAACTAATGCAGTGGACCAATAAGACGCACTCATCCATGTAGTTTGGAAATGCGATAATATAAAATGCACTTGAAGTGGAGGTGAATGAAATCCAGATTAAAGTGGCATTAGAATTCGTAAGATCGGTATCCCTCAAGCACCAAAAGCGATTCTTGCTTTACGAAGTTCGACCTTCTTGACTCCACACCTGATGCGCGTATTTCTTCTATTGCTGCCCGCCTAACAGGACCACATAATACAAGACATACTTCCACTTCATTATTGTTCCTAGTCCCAGTTTTCAGGCGACGAAGGCGGGATGCGAAGCCACGTAAATTCGAGAGTGAAGCCCAAGTTTGGCGTGGCAAGGAGAAGAAGGGGGAGGGGAGGAAGCTGTCAACTGTTTTCACAATGTTTCAATTTTCTTATACTTAAAAATACTAATAAAATGTCTTCCTATTTTCCAGCCTTTTCAATATTTCCGTATTATAGTTCGTTGGTAAGGGAGTGAACAAATAAGCGCCTTCAAAGTATTCTTCAGCAAAGTGTTCATGGATTTTTGTTTCCTAGCGATTTAGATACTCCCTACACCTTAACCACAAATGTTCGGAAGTTCTTCCCATATATTGTAGATTGGATTAATGCTTATATAACATAATTTTATTTTATTTAAATAGGCTTAAAATTAATGTTGAATTTATTTATTGAAAAAAATGAGAAATGCTTTGAAATTTAATTTCATTCTAATGTGTTGTTAACGCGTGTTTTAGTTCTTCTTTATACCATTTCAGAATATCAAAGATGTGCCCAATGCCAAGTTCAACTAAATATAAGGAAGCCTATACTGAATTCTTCATTCTTTTATCACAAATTATTAATATGAACAAGAGAATTCAAAGGTAGCGTTAGAACAACGATATAACGGTTATCACATTGAAAGTCCTGTAGTGTTTTAATAATTGGGATTGAGAGTTTTAAATCACCTAAAGAATTCATCAGTCACACATTAATGCCAAAAATATGAAACCAAATAGCCCATTTCATTTTTAAATGTTGTGCAGCCACTAAGATTGCACTGGCCATGTTTCTCCCAAACCGTACATTAATACAGGTTTCAATGTAATTTAAGGCATCTGTAATTATTTTAGTTATAAACGATTCCTCCATGATCCCTTACTATGAATTAAGTTATATGTGATCTTCACACTTTGTTCTCATGCTTTGAATTTAATTATACGTTTCAGATTTTACATTGAGCTGGTTTCCTGTAATGTAACCACTTATTTAATAAAAATAACAGATCATCAGTCAAACACAAAATTGAATTTCAAAGTGACTAGATCTAATACGACCTCGTTATCTTTTTTTTTTCTTTTCTAGTGCTTACTTCCACAGTACTTTTACTTGATGCGAAAATCGAAATTTCGATGGATTTTTTTACGTCAAAAAAATTCGAATTTGTAGCACATAGGAAATAAAGAAATGAACTTATTTTTAATTTCGTTTTTCGTAACAATGAGAACCAATTAACTCAATGCCATGAAACAATAACGTAATAAATGTTGTTTTTTAAAAAAAACAACGCGTTTTTGTGATGTAAAAAGCTCATTAGAAGGAATATTTAGCGTGATTATAAAGACGTCCTCGGAAATGGATGGAGTCGATATCAATACTGTTGTAGGAGAGAACAAAGGTTTCCCAATTTGTATCTGTTATCAGGGGCCTGATTCGGAGAAGATTGCAAAGTTGAAGACACTCGCTTCCAAAGGGAATACAAAAACAGGTGTTCCACTACGAAAAGCACCGTCACTTGTAGTCAGCAAGTTGTTAGATTACCAATGGCAAATCTTTGTGTTTGCCTGATCGAATGTTAAAATCTTGAAAAGGGATTCTTCCACTAACGTTCAGAATAAGTGTTCTATTTTATAATGCTTGCTGGAAAGGAAAATGCATTAATTGATATATTTGTGGTTTTTCGTCGAAATATAAATATTGGATTAGCGAAAAAACTGAATAATTCAAGCATTTAAGCACAAACGCTATATGTTTCTCTACTCGTCACATAATGAAGGAATATTTGCGATTATTCATTTTATCCCTTTTCTAACCCCCTCTCCCCCTTGTCCTATTTCGCTCATTAATAAACTTCATTTTAGCAGATTTCCCTTTAGGGAAATCAGCTATTGAGGTCGTACTCATGACGCGAGTTTCGAAAAATTTCTTCAAATGTCCATCGATCCTACCCAGGAAATGAGGTCCGTTCAAAATTATATATATATATATATATATATATATATATATATATAAACACACACACACACATATTTGTCTGTAAACGCTCTAGCGGTCGCAATTTTTGTTTGATCGTTACGAAACTCAATATTTAACCGTTTTATGTAAAAAGACAGATCAAGTTCGTTAATGGCTGAAATCGGACGAGAGGGAGGGGGGGAGGTTTAGCATCGGATCGAAAAATTGTACAGAGTTAATCTTATTGAAAATTAAATTTACTATAAATAATGTTATATACATTTATTCTCTATCTTGAATATTGACCGAGATATTTGCATTTTTATGAAGTCTGTGGTGGGGTATAGTTCGTATTACGTCGGCCATCTTCGTCACGTTCTAACCTCACCTTACCTTCTTTACTTTGTGAGATTTATGCAGATACGTTCTGTTCAACCACCCCCCCCTTCTTTAGTTCTTGGACTACTAAAATTTGAGTTATTAAAATATAAATTATTCTACAATTCAGAAGCGTTTCAGTTGGGAATTTATTTTAATTAACTGAAAGATTTCTCATTAACTAATCAGGGTGGTATTGTGTTACCAGTATGCAGATTTCTCTATTTTAAAACTTCACAGGGGAAATCTGCTTAGTTTACGCAGCCCCTGCGTGACGGACTTTTATTAAATTTTAAATGAAACTGAAAGTGAAAATATAGAATTTATGGCCATTAGAGCGTAAACAGATATATATATATATATATATATATATATATATATATATATATATATATATGTTGTAGAGATTTGTATTTAGATAAAGAACAGTGCTGTAATGAGACCGGTTGGGGAAATGGCAAGTCAGACTTCTGACAAAAGCACTACTGAAAATGAGGGCATTGTGATGCTAGCCTTCAGAGAAAGAGTAACAGTTTTGTGAGCTATGTTAGTGCTACAGTGCCTTCTGCTTGCCTTGGCCCCCAGCGGTATGTCTGTTGTAATATGATTAGTGTTAAGTCTTAGTTATGTTGTAAGGTGTAGTATAAGTATGTGTGTGTGGGTGTATAGATGTATAACGTAGATATAAGGTAGTAGATAAGTTAGCTTCTATGTATATATTTCATAAATATATCTGTGTACCAACCAGCCGTGTGTGTGCCTTACCGAGTAGCCAACATGACAATATACATGCAGTCAAGCCATATTTACACATATTAAAAATAGTAGACAGTCTTTGTACCAATGTAATTTCAGTTCAGGACACTTAATTACACTTACCAACACTTAATTTATGACCGTAGACTACTAGCAGACGAGTGACGTGTATTTAAACGGACTGCCTAGAACATGACCAACCATTGGCCTGTTGAGGAAAGAATCCTGTTTGATTGATCAAACAAGATACTTTCTAAATTTACTGAAAATCTATTTGTTATTGTGGGAAACTAGAAATCTTATGATGGCTAAGTTTTAAAAACTTAAATTTTACATTACCTGTCTGACATATTATTTGAAGAGAAACGGAATTATTTTTTTTATATTATTATTTATTAATTTCCATTGTATATTTCAAAAAGATTTTATTTCATAATATATTGTTCTTTTTTATTTTTTTTGAATTTAAATAAATGCATGTGATGTACAAAGCTGTAGGGGACTTGTACCAATTAAACTCTCTCTTTGAAAGGTCACTTCAAAGAGTATATATATATATATATATATATACACAATACAATGTTGAACACCCAATACTCCAGCCAATGATAAAGAAGCAATGACTGTTTGGGATATTCATTGGATTCAAAAAGAACTTCGACTCTGAATGCTTGTTGTATAAACTACAACAATAAATAACTACACTGGAGAAAACGGAAGAAAAGAAAAGTCCGTCACGCAGGGGCTGCGTGAACTAAGCAGATTTCCCTCGTGAAGTTTACTAATAGATAAATCTACGTACTGGTAACACAACACCGCCGTAAATAAATACAAACGGAAATAAGAAATGTTTCATCCAATTTCAATAACCTGCCAACAGGAAGCGTTAGGTTAGAAATGTAAACAAACGAGTCTGCCCGCTTCACACCGGAAAGAAAAACAATTACTGAAATATATCAGAATATAACATATTGATTTTATTGAGAACTATTTACTATATCTAGTACTGTAATTAATAATAAGTCAGAATAATTGTTATCTCGATCAATAAAATTTTAGTAGTCCAAAACCTTAAGACGGGGGGGGGGGGGGTCACCGGGACATATTTGCATGCATTTCGTATAATAAAGGTCTCTTGAATACAATTTTTGGTATTTAAACTTCGAATAATGTGATTTATTATGTAGCTGAGTATTGTTTATGTAACATGAGTAGAAGTGGCGGTTTGCTGATGGCTGAAAACTGAAAAAATGCTAATATCTTGGCTACTATTCATAATAGAGAATAAATGTATATAACAATATTTATAGTAAATTTAATTTGCAATAAGATTGATTCTATACAATTTTTCGATCCGACGTATAGTAACAGAGATATTTCTAATTTTCAAAAATCCCCCCTCTAAACCCCCCCTCCTACTGGTCCTATTTCAGCCGTTAACGAACTTGATCTTCCTTTTTACCTAAAACGATTAAATACCGAGTTTTGTGACGATTAAATAAAAATTGCGACCGCTAGAATGTTAACAGACAAATATATATATATATATATATATATATATATATATATATATATATATATATATATTTATAAAATTTTGAACGGACCTCATTTTCGTCATCTCCTAGGTAAGATCGATGGACATTTAAAATTTTTTTTCGAAAATCGCGTCATTAGTACGACCTCAATAGCTGATTTCCTTTAAGGGAAATCTGCTAATAATAATATTTAAAAGTTTATATGATGGCTTCTGTGTCACAATAATATAAAATACGATGTTTAAAAAAGGAAAAATACATGTAAGTAAAGGAGTATATTACAGATCGACTCCTTATTTACTTAAACGGTGTGAAAAACGTAAAAAAATGTAAATATAGGACGAAGTTTAATGAAGAGAAAATATACATACATAATAAACCGTAAAAAGTAAAGAATAAAGTAAATTACTTGTATTTAATAAATATACTACTATTTGTTTTTCCTTTTTGACATTTTCCAAACCAAATTTGGAATTTGTCCGTAGTGGAAACGTAAACATTTACAGATGAACATCAAATTACGAGTTTGATAAACTGTTCTACTTAGAAAATATTTAATCTGGGAATAAATGTTTCAATCAACTGATTGCTAGAAATCCCTCCATTTTCTATTACTCTAAAAGGGGTAAAGGTTCAATGCGATGTGATACAGTTTAAAGAAATTTGCCCCTATATAGTGTGATATTAAAGTGGTAAGGAAAGAGTATATTTTTTATTTAATGATCTACTACTTATATCTGATCCATTGAAAGCTAAATTGGTTCTTACAGTATCATGATAATAAAATTAGGTACCAGGTTTATTTGACTAAAATTTTGACGGAAGTTCAGGCATTCCATTACCAATTTCTGACATCAACTCGAGCATTTGTACAATGCCCCTAGATCTCGTATTTCGGATTGTAGATGGTGAATTTAAAACTGAACATAGTCTGCTTTAGGTAATGAATAACTAAACTCGCGAATTGTAGACGCAGTCTCATTAATTCATTGATGAAATGGGTTAATTTTACTATTTATCTGGTTTAATTTTCGTTGTGTGAAATCACAATATCCCTACGGTCGTGTTAATAACTGATGTGTGTAAACTCCTTTCTGGATTAGTAGATGTTTGGCATATTACACTGTAAGGCAGGTTTGCATTGGCTGAATACTGATACAAGAAGGAGTATTGTCTTTGCTCTGGGAGGTTTATACAGTTTTATGCAGGGCTAGGGCCTGCTGACGGTGTCGCCTCTCTCAGATTCATATGACATATGTATTCAGCCCTGAGATTTGTTCACTACATATAGTTTTCCTTTCTCAACGCTTCTTACACTCTGACTTTCCATATGTGACTTACAATCTGCCTACATTTTTGTCTACTATCAACTCACTCTACTTCAGGCTCCTTTTCGGACAGTGATGTATTTATATTTTAAAATTAGATTGTGCCTATTAATTTAAAAGATTAATCAAGTGGTGAAATTATTCCGCTTGTTTTGACAGTTATTAGATTTATAGCAACATTAACTGAAACGTTAAGATGACAGACTGCTTTGAACTCTCAATGTCATTATCAATTAATTTTGGATTGATAAAACTATAGTCTCTTCTTTATTTATGATTAAGTATCTAAGTATCCTAACTTTTATTTCAGCCAATTTCATTATTCTTTTGATATTTAGTATTCTTTTTAGACTTCTTTTTTAATGTGACAATTTCAATAAACCTCTTACATTCTCTTATAATTTTTTTTTTTCCATTTTTGTTTTAAGTTAATCATTTTTTTCTATTTGTTTGTACAGACAGGTTATTGGGAAAATCCCCAAAGCAAAAACTAATGATAGTAATGATAATGGTTTATTTTCTAAAATATATTGCAATACTGGGGTAAGTTAATTATTTAGAGAACATGATTTACCTTCCTTCCGTTGGTTTTTAATGCCATTTTTTTTTGAACTAACAATAATTTGTACAAATTTTAAACTTTATAGAAATTATTAATAATTTGTTCTGTTAATTATATGTGATTTAGTACGTAATTGCTCTTTCATACTACAAGCTATTTTTTTATATCAATCAAAAGACAAAGTTTTTGTGACCAAGTATTTTATATTTCAATTTACCCCTTATTATAGTAGTGAAGTGTAACTAACAGAGAACAATTAATTTACATACATATCTCTTATATTTACATGTATTATTGGATATAGACTGCACAATTTCATTTTAGTATTAGGTTTCACTGTAAATTCATGTAAAAATAAGAGAAATTGTTAACCGTAAGGACTGTTTTCTCCCTTATCTTCTGCTTAACTTTCATTCAATCTGCTACAGGTTGGTCATTAATCTTTAATTCATTGCAGAATCTCCAATAGACGCTAATGAACCGACTCAACTTTTATCTCTTACTAAGCAGAAAAAGTCACACAAAAAATTGTATTATAAGGTTGACGTCATTCAACTTGGCTTGGGTTATCCATGACAATTAGTTATAGACTAATATAATTAACGTCTATAATTTAAGATGAATAATAGAATGTGGATTCATTTATGAATAATAAATAAGGAGAGCATTAGTTGTCGACTTTTAATCTGGGATCTTAAAGAAACTGAAAAAAAAAACTAAACTGTCAGTTTGCCTCTCTGAAAATTGTTTTTGTTTTATCAGGTCCAGCAAATGAAAAAGAGCATACTATATTCTTTAAAAAAACAAAACAAACAAAAAGATTACCTTTGCTTGGATAGGCCTTGCCTATGCTGGCAGTGTACTAATTACAATTTAGGGTACTCAATAAATAAGGATAACCATGCAGGAAACCATGAAGACAGGCTAGAGAATTCTGTGATTCGTTTTGAAGGAAAAAAGCCTGTCATCCATGAACTTAATTACCAGTATCTGAGGGGAATGGTAAACTTTATGTAGCAACTAGATGCTTTTATGATCTATAGAAATCTCTCCAAACCTCTCTCGAAATCATGGGCACTCTCAAAACAAAGTCGGAGCTGGTTTGAGAAAGAAGAACCCTGCGAATAGTATTTGATGGCGTTAAGGAGAGCATTGATGACCATGAGAAGCATGGCCGAACTTATACATATAATGGGGCTGAAACAGATTACATATGGAATCTATCAGACTGCCCAGGTAGCTCCTGTATCAAGCAACAGGCGGAAGAAGAAAAAACTGTTGGACGGCTTAACTCCTGAGAGAAGGACTTGCAAGGTAAAACATTCGCTATCGTCCTTTAGTGCACCGAAAGTTTCTCAAGTATCCTCAAGAGTCTTTTATCTTCTGCACATCTTTTGCGGTAAATTATTTTATGTTCTGCCTCGATTTTCACTAAGCATAGCTGACAACAAGGATGGCAGGGTGATAATAATGAGCAATAATGTCCCTAGTCATAATATTGACAAAACAACCTTCCGACGAGATCAGCAGTAACAATTTTTCTAAGGACACTTTCTATGTCATTATTATTTGGACTTGTACGAGAAATCACGATTAGACAACCTATTTTAACACGAAATTATTCTTAATGGCTTTTAACCCCTTTCAAACAATACAAAAGTATCTTGCATTAGACATAATTGGTTGGGAATTATTTCATATATAGTATAGATCAAATTAACATTTTCGAGTTGAGAACGAAAAATTTTAATTGTCGACGTCATCATATAACATATTTGCATGTACCTCACAAAGTGAAAGTTTATGTTTGTAAAACATCATAGAACAAAGACATCCGCCATAGCTAGACACGCAAGTTTTTAATGCAAAGTTCTCTTCAAATAGCAAGCTCCTTCGTCAGTGCCTGGTTGGAGAAGTGTAGTTTGAAGCAAAGCAATCCTCTACCATCAAACATCTTAGGTCTAGTAACTTAGTTGATCTCAGGATCATCTAAGATATTTCATAAATAAAGGTGCTGTGAAATGAACTTTATTACGTACAATCGTTGTGTTTTGCTGCCAGGAATATTTTATCAACTTAAATACTGTTTGTACTGTTTCAATGCTCAAAACATGGAATGTTTTAGTTGCATGCGAACATTTAGGCTTTGTTGATGTATGTTCCGTAAATCGAAAACTTCCATTGTGGAACCTTATGGGCCAATAAGGTTCCCTCACCCTCCCCCCTTGTGTTTTGTGTTCTCGAGAGAAGTGTACAAAACCTCAATAGCAGTTTCCCTCAAGGGAATTCGGCTAAAAAAAAAGAATTTGCGTCTATTCATTTACGCTTGCGGTTATGGTATAGTAAGTAAGTTTATGCTAATTTTCTATACATGTTTACATGGAATAAATAATATTATGCTTTCAATTCGTCAAATGAAGAAGAATATGAAGAGGAATGTTACTAAAGGAACTATATATATGGTCCAATGAGACCAGAATATTTGAAAGATTTTATCAGACTTAGGCTAACTTTTCACTAGGAAAAGCGAAGAGTAGAAAACAATAAAAACGCTGCGGCTGCAGAGTGTAGCTCAAGAGGACGATTAGAAGGTGGTATTTTTCGAAAGGCGAAGGCCGAATCCAGAGCTATTTGAGAACAATGATGTTCCCATCGACACAATGCGCCACCTTGCATTATTAGAGAACACTTTAACTGTAAGGACACCTTTTGTTTCGAAAAAAAAAAATCAATCCTAATTCTCTTAACCTTAGATTTCATTAACAATGGTTATTAGATTCCAGTGCAATGGTACTGGAGCTTATTTCACACAGTGAAAACCAAATCACCAGAGTTATCATCATATCGTTAAAATTATAATTCTATAAATTAAATTAGAGTGTCATTGATTATTAATTTCTTAAAATAAAAATTGCATGGCTCATTACTGCTTACAAATGACTATGAAGAATATCCTATCAAATTTTAAACTTGTGCGAAGGAAGAATTTTTTTCTTTTCTTTCTAAATAATATCCACCCAAAATATTCAGATACGATTTTTGCTTACCACATTGTTCGTTAATAGATAAACTAGCTAAATAAAAATAGAATTTGTTGGTGATTACATTCTTTATTCCTATTAGCAGGTTTTCCGTAAGGGAAATCAGCTATTGAGGTCATACTCATGACACGATTTTCGAAACATTCCCTCAAATGCCCATCAATCCAACCCAGGAGATAAAAAGAATGAAGTTCGTTAAAAATTATATAAATATATATATATATATATATATGTGTGTGTGTATGTGTGTATTTGTCTGTTAACGCTCTAGCGGTCGCAGTTTTTATTTTATCGTTACCACACTCTATATTTAATCATTATTTGTAAAAAGAAAGATCAAGTTGGCAAAAATCGGACAAGTAGGAGGGTGGGGAGAGGGTTTAGATCGGAGGAATTTCGAAAATATTTTCGTTATTATACGTGGGAAAATCGTATAATACCAAACTTATTGCAAAATGAATGTACCATAAATATTGTTATATAAATTTATTCTCTATCTTGAATATAAAGCGTAATATTAGCATAATGTCAACTATATAATACTCTGTTATATAATAAATCACTTTATTCGAAGCTTAAATGCCAAATATTGTTTTCTAGAGACCTCCATTATTCGAGTAACATGCAAATACGTTTTGTTAATCCCCCCCCCCCACTCGCGTATTTAGTTCTTGGATTATTAAAATTTGAGTGATTGAGATAAAAATTATTCTGACTCATTAAAAATTAAAGTATGTGACATAGTTAATAGTTTTCAATAACATTAATGTGTTATATTCAGATATATTTCAGTAATTGTTTGTCTTTCCGGTGAAGAATATTTCAGTATATCTGTTTAGATCTATGAGGTTGACAGACCTGTTTGTTTACAATTAAGGCGCTTTCCATTGTAAGGTTATTAAAACTGATATTTCTCATTACCGTATGAATTTATTCACTTAATATTTACGGTGTTAAGTGGTAATAATATGTAAATTTATCTATTGCAAAACTTCACTTGGGAAACCTGCTTACTTTACGAGGCCCCTGCTTGACGGACTCGAAAGTATTCATATAAAGGGGGAATATATTTTCTTTGTGCATCATAAATGAACAGTATATTACTCACATTTGCACTCACTTATTTATAGCTAAATAATGTACATAGAATTACATTAAATCTAAATAGTCAACTTGAATAACTCAACTCCTCTTCCTGTCCAATCCATAGTAATAAAAGCATTATTTTATTGAATATTTCTAATTCCTTTGGAAGTGTTCTGGTTTCCGTAGGTCTGTTTAATATATTGTACAATATTCGATGATAAGGGAATTACTAATAGCGCCTAAGCCACATAGGACTGCTGAATTGTGCGAGCCCTTCCACGCTAGACAATTTTGTCTACGCAACAGATATAATTAATCACAAAAAAATGGTTTCTTGCAGCTGTTCAATTTTCAAGTACTGACTTCAAAGATCGTTCCTTATCAGTATTACTTCCAGCCCTTGTGTTTTCAATTATTATCCTTTTTAATTTCAATAATTCCTTCTATTTAGTATTTATTTATAAAGGTATATGTTATGCTTCTACGGTTAATCAGAAAAAGGCCTTAAAATCCTCAATATTTTGTTGAAGCTAGGAAACCTTTTCAATGTAACACCTCATCCTCCTCAAGGTGTGCGTCAGGGAACAGGTAAGTTCAGAAGAAGTGTTATCTTTGAAAATGTTTTCTCGCTTCAATTATATACTCTGGAGCAAAAGGCATTTTATTAATAGCCTTGCAAATGCAGCGCCAAGTTGACATGCTATTATCATGTGCTAAAAATATTTTTCTCGTGTGCTGAAAACATCTTTCTCAAATAGCTGCTAAATTCCTCCGGTGGTCCGGAGGAAAATAACTTATCTATCACGCTCCTGGAGCTAATTAAGTTCTGTCAGAAATTCTCAATGCAGCTAAAATTTATTTGATGAAAATTAGGGGTTAGTTAGAGATATTTTAATCTTGCAAGTTATTGAAACAAAGAACAGTCACAGGTGGTCTTAAAATGGTTAAATCGTCTAGACGCTAGCATAAATACTATTTTAAGATAAGAAAGGAGCTCATTATTTTTACTTAGCTAAATATTCTTAAACGTTACTAATTTGAGCCCTATTAATAAAAGAGCTTTAATTATTTGAAAAAAATAAATAAAAATTAACATATTTCTTACCTAAACCAAAGTAATTCAATTACGACTTTACTATGAGTCGATTTTTTGTATAAAACATAAAATTGCTTTATGTTATAGTGATGAAGTAAATATAGGTCCATTTCATATTATGCTCAATGTAAAATGTTTTGATATTTCGAGAGATCAATATTTTTTATCTCTTTGACAATAGCCTTCTTAACATTTGTTGATAATCCAAACAGGCGCTACATCTCTAGAGTGCTATCGATGACAGCTGTTATTGGAAATGCTCAATAGAATAATATCTTCTTGACTCTACGGCGGTTCAACATCA
Organism: Riptortus pedestris; assembly: GCA_019009955.1. Taxonomy (NCBI): domain Eukaryota; kingdom Metazoa; phylum Arthropoda; class Insecta; order Hemiptera; family Alydidae; genus Riptortus; species Riptortus pedestris. The sequence continues at coordinate 144,999,128 of CM032228.1, read as the reverse complement.
ATAGTGAAATATCCACCGTTCCCCCCGCTACGTCGTCCCTGAATGGCAAAAACGCTAATTATTAGCAGATTTCAGCTATTGAGGTTGTACTCATAACGCGATTTTCGAAAAATGTCTTCAAATATCCATCGATCCTGCCTAGTATATGACGATAATGAGGTCCGTTCAAAATTATATATATATTCTTCTTATCCTGGATCCAATATTTTTACAAGTTCTTCATAGTTTCATGGCAAGTGTCACCAATATTTTTTTTTCTGCGCTCAAACTTTATTCATACTGTCCTACATGTTTCGTAGTCTACATACCACATCTTCAGGGGCTATCCCTTTTCAAGAAATAATAGCATTAATTTAAGAAATCGTACTGCGGGGTTTGGGGTGTGAAAAAATCTGCTTAGTTTACGCAGCTACTGCCGCGCATAGCCTCAGTTTTCATTTTCGACATTATTGCTGACATTTCAATACATCATACCAGATGCCAGTCCCTCTACAACGATTGGATAATGTATAACCTTATGAAAGCGAAGATTCGTAAACATCTGATGGCCGAAGAATGACAAGTGTGGTCAAGCTAACCAAAAGAAATCAATGTAATATCAAATTATAATTTAACTTATCTCTGCTAACGTATGCTGAACAAAGCGTATCATATGAAACTAAAGATCAAGTTCCTTATAATAACTGAAATCGGTCCCAGGACGGGAGAAGAAAACAAGGAAAAAATTCCAAATATCTCTGTAATTTTAAGTTTGATAGAAAATGTTATGGAAACAATCCTGTCGAAAATGTAATACTCTACAATCCTTGTTCTATACACATTTTCTCTAACTTGCTTTTTAACGATTTATTTAATTTATTTTCTTCAGTTAACCCATATTTCTATTCAATTGATGTTGCCATATATCAGCTATATATAAAAATCTACCCTAAATTTCTGCTGGCATAATAGACTTCTAAAGATAGAATGTGGTGATATCAGCAGGTGGTAAATCTGCATAGTTTAAGCAGCGCATTTGTGACGGGATATTTTTTGTAACTCACGTTTTTTTTAATAACTCACGTTTTCAGCGAAAAATACTTTTATATAACATTTAGAGGCAGTATGGAATTATCAGTGACGTAGTCTATAGACTAGGCTCTATCAAGTAGTCGATTATACTTTTATATGATATAAAAATTCATTTGATTTATGAAGTCTGTTCTAAGGAATGTGATCTTGCAAACACAATTTGCTTGATTTTCAATTTTCAAGAGTATACCGTAACTGCTGTCTGCGCCTGGAACCCCATTCTAGAATGTGATAAAAGGAGGATCTATTTGATTGGGCTGGTATATTGGACGAAATTGAAGATTAGCTCTTTCTTGGATATGGCAGCACCCCTGATATTTACTATTACTGCAGCCGGGGAAGCATTCCTGCTTGTAATGGCCTGCAATAATACTAGACTGCCAACACCGACATCAACACACTAGATCACTATAGACGCCGAGTAGTTCAGGCGACCCTTATAGTCGACATAAGATAATTGCTCAATATTCGTCCTCACTCCAATTATGAACTAGTTGTTGTTTGGAAGTTTTTTTTCAGTATGTACGAAAATGGCTAACGCCAGATTCTTCGAAAAAAGTAATATTAACAGAATGAGTAAAGAGAATCATAAAAATATCAAATGCAAAACTAGCAATCAATTTATTCTGCGCTTGATATTTCCATTGCGATTATTACTTTATAACTTCTGTTTGAGTTCTAGGGGACTTCTAGTGCTGCCTCAGCATTGTCTCAGGATTGAAATTTCCCGGTTAGGTGCCAAAGTACATAACAAATAAATATTTTGGGGAAGATTGAGAATTCAGTACTATTTTAAATAATCTTCAAAGAGTTTCCTGGGAAAATACATGTATTCAACAAATCGAATAATACTCTTCGAATCTCCAAGATACCAATTTTCAGTCCTCCTCTGTGATTTATTAGTTTATATTTGCCTTGATTGTTAACATCACAACAACATGATTAACATCCACTATATCCTTCTAAGGCTAATTGGTGGGTGTTATCTGCAGGTTACCATCCGTCTCGTACCGGGGTAGGACTTAGGACTTTATTTAGTGTTCGTCACTAAATAAATCCCAATTGCACGTCTGAGAATCCAACTCTCGGCCCCAGGTATACGAAGTTCATTTAGAACAACGCATTAATGCACGTACCAAACCTGAGCCTAATGGAAGTTTTATACTTTTGTGAAAATATAAAATCTTATTGATTTTATGCTGGATGCACTGCACTAGAGTATAATATCAAAAGTAGGAAACAATGAAATATATCGAAGAACTAAAAAATGTATTCCTATAAGTGCGTATTGTAGAATGTCTGATGATTAAGCTTCCGTGTTCATGAAGGAATACATTTCATCGTATATTAATTCATTGGTTCTTTTCCGCTAAGCTTATATAATTTATTATTGTTAATAAATATGAATTTATTTAGTAATTAAATCAACCCCCCCCCAACTAGTAAAATCCGTCACGCTAAGTTATACAGATTTAACACATGTTGGAATGTCACTCTACTGATTTCATTTTGCCATATATTCTCTATTTCTCAATGAATAAAACAAGCGGTCAATAAAATCTTAATTCTTGACGTCATCACTCTACCCATTTGAATGTATCTCGTATAATAAAAGTCCGTTCAAAACCATATTTGGTATTTAAGCTTAGACTAAGTTTCACTATATATAATTTATTGTTGACGTGCGATGCCTAAAAGTTGGGGGTTTACTAAGTAAATCGTTTAATATACAAGATAGAGAAAAAATACATATAAGAACGTTTATAGACCATTAACTTTGCAAATAAGATTTCTATTCCTTTTTCGATTGGAAGTATAATAACGGCCAACTTTCAACTCCCCCCCTTCTTCTTCCAGTCCGGTTTCAGCCATTCACGAACTCGATCTTTAGTTTTACATGGCACTCATATATATCCAGTTTAGTATCGATCAAACAACAAACAAAACGGATCTCATTATTTTTCGTATCCTATGTAGGGTCCATAGCCATCGAAGACTTTTTTCAAAAATTATTTTATGATTACAGCCTTAATAACTGATTTCCCGTAAGAGAAATCTGCTTAAAGTTCACCACCGTTTAGCAGTAGCATATTAAATGGCTATAATACAAAACCTTTTTTATTAGGTTTTAATACAGGTTTCCACTATTTCCTAACGTGCAATTCAACTATTAAAATGATAGAAAAGGCAGAAGATAAAAGGCAGAACTCTAGTCCAAAACGTTGCCAATAAAGAACTCGCAAAATGTGAGCCACTTTGCCTTTTCTCTCTGAACCCCATCGATTGTAACCCCCCGCCCTTCTACTCACGTCATATTAACGCTAAGCTGTTATATCATGAACCACTTTATTTTAAGCTTAAATACCGAATATTGTTTTCAAGAGACCTTTATTATGCGAGAAATGTAAATTTGATGCGTGATGACGTCATCAATTATACGTATATTATTATACATTCTTGTTTCGAATATGTTTATTTGATCTATATCACTTTTGCTATTTAACTGTTTCAGTCAACATTAAACATCAGATTTGTTATTGGCTGAAGTAGGACCTGGGATAGTGTGGGTTTAGGGGAGGACGATTCGAAAATTCAAAATACTGTCTTCATTATGAGTCGGCTCGTAAAATGTTATAGGACCAATCTTGTTACACTGTTGATGCTCTACAAGTGTTGCTCTATTCATTTTTTCGTAACTCAACCATTCAGCGTGTCATTCGAACTGTTTTGTTTTCAGCCTTTAGTAACCCCCCCCCCTCAAGGCTCCTTTCTACTCGTCAGTTTTCACGTCAGTCCCTACATGGAAATATGGAACATGTTATGATAAGAGATCAAAAGTTATACTAACACGTGCAAAATCTGCTTAGTTTACGTGGCCCCTGGGTGACGGACTTCTCTATAGGCCATTCTCGCCTAGGGCAAGGGAATTTATTTTATGTGTCCCTGACCTAATTTATTTTTTCAGAAAATCTTACTGAATTATGTTAACATTGTTTTGGATTATTATGAGAATAGATTCATTCCTAAGAGAAGTTGAGATCGTAGATCTCATATCACTCCTGTCATTCTTTTATTACAGTTCAAATCATGTTTACTAATTATTCCAGTCATTAAAATTGGATATAAATAAGAATATAATGTACCTGACACAAACACTAACTAAACAAATAATATTGTTGTATTGCTATTGTTCAATAACATAAATGTACACCCAAAATTAATAGTGTTAGTAGTTTTTATAATACTGCAAAATATTTAAACCATTCTAAATCCTTAATTCCGTAAATAATTCTAATAAATGTTATTATATTTAGTAATAACATGTTCTAAAAAGCAATGTCCACTATATGATATAAACGCCAATCGGAATGGTTCTTCTACAGGTTACCAATATTTTCTAACTAGAGTGGAAATAATGGATTCACTCAATGAGTTGCTCACCCAAGTAGTAATAGTAATAGTAAATTACTCTTGCCCAGGTGAGAATCGAATCCACGTCTCTAGGATTTCTAAGTGTAATAATACTTATCGCCTTAACACGCATGGCTAACATGAACTCATTATTAGTAATATTTTATTTAACTTTATAATAAATAGTAATTTCATATTTTATAAGTTTTAGTATATTAATTGTTTTATATTTGATTAACCATCTTAGAGATAAGGAAGTTTAACAAACCCAAAAAGATGTTTAGGAATTAAATCACCAAAAATATGTTTTGGGGATAATTCTCGTTTTTTTCTTTTTGGATTGTCTATTATAACTGAGATATTTTACGTGACAAGTTATATTTCAGCCCTTCGAATTCAGCACATTTTAAACGTTAAAAGAAGGAGGACCTTGAAGCTTTTTTGCATATTCATAAAATGTAATGAATGCCTTTGGAATGCTAATATGCTTACCATGTAATCTGATACTACAATTTTCGGTTTCTGTGAGTAGATCGACAGTAATATTTCAGTTTTAAGGGGAATTTATACTCTTTGTATATTATGAGTACGTCAGACACTAAGAACGGGCCTACTATTTAAGTAACTGTGATTAGCATGAGAAGAAGTTTTCAAGACTTTTTATGAGAACAATAAATTTAATAAAATATAAGATCTTTGGCTCAACAGCCCATGAAGGGCCAAGGCAAGCAACACAACTTTGGTTGGATGTGAAATGGTCGGGATTTTCGGCTTTAATTTGATGGGGTTACAGACCAGAGATCGCTACTCCTTTATTAAAGTGCCTTCTGAATTGGCCAGATAAAACCAACCTCAAACTTGGTAACAGCACAGCGAAATAAAATTTGGAGTGCGATTCCAGCTTTGAACTTTGGCACCTGTAGCATAGTAGCCCAGTGCTTTACCACTGGACATTGCCACCCCTCTAATAAAATATATTAGTAATTTATAATGGAATTTAATGTGTCGCCTCAAGTGACTTTGGCGTTCCCTTAGACTGTTGATTAGCAATTAATAAAAGAGAATATTTTAATATAAAAAAAAACCCTAGAGAGTGAGACATTTCCTATAGATACTACCTTGAGCATATTAAAAAAAGTCCATCACTAAGGGGCTGCGTATATTAAGCACATTTGCTACCTGCTGGAATGATACACCTGTAATATCATCTCACAATATGTTCTCTATTTCTAAGTAAAAATCCGTTGGCTAGAAGGGGCGGTTTTCTAGAAGCTCAAAACAATAAATGATGAATAACTCGCTTCATATTTGAGTTACAACAAAATGTTTAGAGTACCAATTGTAGACCATCAATAGTTCAACAAGATTGGTTTTGCAACATTTTTCGATCCGACTCCAATAACGGAAATATTTTGTATTTTCTAATTCACCCCCCCCCCTGTCCCTGATCCGATTTCAGCCAATAACTAGTATAATCTTTTAGTCTGAATGAAACAGGTAAATATCAAATATGGTATAGATCAAATAAACACTTTCGAGCCAATATCTCAAAATATATGACGCCACCACACTAAATATTTTCTGTAGAAAACCATAGTTGGTACACTTGGAATACGTCGTTTAATGATATCTTGGCTTATTTTTAATTGTTGTTGTTCACGGCTGAAACTTGAAATATACAAAAATCTCGTTTAATATTCGAGATGCAGAAAAATTGTCTATAACAACATTAATAGACAATTAACTTTGCATTAGGACTGTTTCTAACCATATTGGTTCCAACGCATAATAATATTATCGATCCAACGCATAATAACGGAGAAATTTTGAATTTCCAAACCTCCCCCCCCCCATAATTCCTCCTTCCCCTTGGTTCGATTTCAGCAGCTGAATCTATGAATGGAAACCCTGGCCATGTCATTTGTATCGTATCACATTTGTGATAACTTGTATAGATCACTGTTAGAAAACAATTAAAATGTTTTTTTAACATTATTTTTGTTAATTAAAATACTCATATACATTGTTAATATTAATTACACTTGAACTGTTGAAGGTGGTAATGTCCCAAAATCTCTATGTCGGTCAAAGTACTTAAAGGACTAACCAAATTTCAATCATCTGCCAATATTAGAACAATTTTATCCACTGGAAAAATTAAAAACATATGCTTCTCTGATACTGAAAGCACAAATTTTGAGTCTATTATTATTTGTGAATGTGTGTATATATTAATTACAAGTTTATTATATGCTGTTTCTAGCGCTTGAGAGATATTTACGATTATGAGTTATGAGCTGGTCCTAGATGTAGGGATTCGCATTACATGGCCAATATTCGCACGGTATTGAGCAATAACCTCATGTCTAAATAGAATAAATATTCAATGTAAATTAAGCCATTATCAGAAGTTAATATTAGTACAGGAAGACATGTGGAAATTGTTACAAGTTTTATAGAAACGAAAAAAATATATTGACAGCCATATATTATAATATTAACAAGCATAGTAGTGTAATCATTTTCCAGGTAGTAGTTTAATTTGCTCTATATTGGTTCATTATACAATTTGATCATTATTTATTATTTATGGATTCAGAATTAGAACTGTCAAACAATACTACGTTAAATATACACTAAAATTTCCTTAATAAATATGGAACGAAAGTAATTTTGTCCACAATTCAATTTCCTTTAAAATTGAAAATGGCATAAGGCTAGAAAACGAATAATTAATGCACTTTTTTTAACTGTAGATGGTATGATCCATTTCATGCACATATGCGAAATGTACATATTGCCTATGCAACAAAGCAAATCAAGCTCGTCAGTAGTTATTTTATGATCGTATCCATTTTAATCCTTTATTGACTGTCTTCAATCAATTCGCCACAGTACAAATTAAAAACTAATAATATTTCTTTTTTAATGAAAAGATTATCTCATGAATCAAAATTGGAACAGAAAATGTAAAGAAGGCCAAACTAAGGTTTTCCACGTGCTAACTTGTCAAGCTTATGTCTGATATTCTACATTTATCCCAAAAAGAAAGCCTATGTAAACACTTAAAATTGAGGTGTTAATCATAAGATGTTCACAAGTCTTCGGTAAGTTCAGTTCTTTTTATAACGAGTAGTTAGTCAGGAGATGAATTCCTTTAATGGCAAGTGTTGTATTACAATGAGGCCATGTATGAACTTTTCTGTTTATGGGGTATAAATTTGTAATTATGTCCGAATCCAAGCCGAGTCAAACTACCACTCTTGATCTGGTCTGATAATGGTTTTTTTTAAATATAAATTCGTCGAATTGTCTCTTCAAAGGTGAGTGTGCATTACCATATATATATGGGACAAGATAATTGAGTTAAATTATGTATATAACGGCATTATTTCGTACTCAGGTCAATACAATCTTTATACTTCCCGTCGGAAACTATATCAACTTTACCTCTCAATGACGGGCATCACAGCTTATAATGTTGAAGAAACAATTTTATTTAACTGCAAATTCCTACAATTGTTGTTCCATACATTTATTCGCTATACATTGGCATTTTTAGTATCCATTGTTCTTTAAACCCCCTGTGCTACTACTTACTATACTACATGAGCAATAAGCCAATAAATACTAAAGCGCGATCTTATTTCAAGAGTAAATACCGAGTGATATTTTTCATCGGACTTTAAAGAAGGAGTAAAATAAAAAAACCGAAATATCTTCATTATTAAGAGTCGGATAGAAAATAGTTTCACAATCAATATTGTTGCAAATGTAATTTTTTCTGTAATCGTTGAATAATGGAAACATTACTAAACTGAAATGAGTGAAGAAAGTGAAACATTTTGCAATAGAGTGAAGAAAGTAATCACTTTCTTCACAAGTGAAGAAAGTGAATTGCCTTCTTAATTAGTAATAAGTATAAATTAAAAAATAATTTGAAGTTGGAAATTAAATGCTTTTAAATGTTTCTTAACATTGTAAGTGTTCAGTCGTCAGTTTGAATTTTAAATGTCCCGCTCTCGCGGGGTTCATAGACCCGCCACACACACATGCATATCGCCAAGGCCGTGGCTACAGCGGGAAAAAACATGCAGTTCAAGAAGGCATCGGCCAGCAACAAGGATAGGGTCAGTTGCTCTCAGACGCTGGGGTCGTTCATACGGCCAGTGGGGCCAGGCCCCTCTCCCTCCCCTACAGATCACCGCTTCGCTTCATAGATAACCGCTTCATAGACAACCGCAGTTGGAAATCACCCGTGATAGTCATTCAGTTGTTTCATCTCCCGCAAGGCTGTCATCCTGTTTATCACCGCAACAAGCGAGAAGACTCCATCATTTCAAGGAAAGTGCATGATTACCGCAAGTACCTATTTAATAATGCTAGCATTATTTGCGCCAATATCGAATGAGTATCATAGGACCGACCGCTCATTTTGTAGATATAGTTATATGGCCGCCATATTAGTTCATAAAGTTACTTTCTTTTGTTTACTGTTCAAATTTCATTTTATTATAATATATTTCTATCACAGATAAGTTAATGCATAACGTAAGGTTCCTTTGTCTTGTTCAACCTCTAGATATAACGAGTAGCATATAGAGATATAATTCACTATTTCAATATACCTAATTCTTAAGAGAACTCACATAGTTGTTTTGTTTTCTTTATTTATCTTTTTCCCTCATCTCTCCAGGAGAAATAACAAATGGTTCAGTCTAAATTCTCTCCCAACTCTTGCCTTTAACACAAGCTTTCCGCCATTACATTTTGGTGCCGACATTTTCTATTATTACCGCAAAAGCTTACCGCACGCCCCAACAGTAAGAATTTATTTTAACAAAATAAATTGAAATGTGAATGAATTATTGGTGGAAATAATCAATATATTTTAAAATTTAAATATTATAATAATTACCTTCCTTGTTTATAACCTGCACTTGTTTATAACTGCACTACTTCACAATCATCACTAGTTGTTTTATAACTATGCTTATAACCTTTCACAACCATGCTTATAACCTACCAACAACATACCATAATCTTCACAACATCCTAATTTTGTTCATATTCTTGTTAGATCTGATCATGTATTACACGATTACAGAAAAAATTTAATATTACACTCGTGACGAAAGTAGAATTAACAACTCTCGTGAAATTAAACGTGAAATTAAACGAAAGTAAACGTTTCACTCGAGTTGTAAAATGATCTACTTTCGTCACTTGTATAATAAATAACTATTCTTCAATTATTGTTACATGCATTTATTCTCCATGAATATTAATCAAGGTATTAATTAATTTTACTTTTCACTCCTCTTCCGAGTGGTTTCCATTTAGAGCTGTGATGCTAAACATCTCATGTTCAACTTCAATTTTAAGACCTATTTTCGTAGGGTTCTTAGTTGAAGAAAAGTGGAAAATAGATTGTGTCAGACCAGCAACGCACACAACACCTGTACAATTGCTTAGTTTATGCAGCCTAATTTATACACGGACGTTTCACTCCATTACTTTCCACATATACCTCCAGTTCCTATTTTGTCCAATAACGAACTGAGTTTTTACTTTTACATGATACAGCTAGAAATCGATAATGGAATTGATCAAATAAAAATTTACTACTCTAGGGCTTTAGAATGTTCATTGACGACGTCACATCCGTCATTTAACCTGTACCTCGTGTATTAAAGGTCTAATGAAAACAATACATGGTACTTTAAGCTTGGTATAAGACGTTTCATGATACATTGGCTTATTCTAGATGAAATTTATGGCAAATGTTTAAACATTCCAACATTTGAGAATTCAATTCTAATTTGTAGCATTGTTCAAAAGTTGAGGATTAGAAGTTAACAGAGAAAGAGTAATCAATTTATATGTCTCACGCCATAATGCACCAAGTTATTTCTTAAATACTTTGATTAATCTTCGTTTTGGCATAATACAATTTTTCATCAGAATATTTTCATGGAAACATGCTCAAATACCTAAAACTAAGGCAAATAAAACACACAACCCAGGAATGGCTTAACTAGGCTTCCAGAATGAGAAAATGTCTTACTCACAAGCTTACGACAGGGCCATTCTCGGATAACACCCATTATCTCGTGACCTGGGGCAGAACAACAGACTTGCAATACATATAATACGGCAATCAAACATATACTATAGGATATCCCAAGGCAATCAAAAGAAATTCAGAAGGAGCACACACACACACACACGCATATATATATATATATATATATGTATGTACATCAACTAGTGGGAATAATAATATTTCCAAACATCATTATCTTTTATTATCTTTTTAAGAAGCATGTGAATAAACTCTTGTCAACACCGGTAAAAAATAAATAAATAAATACATGCAAAGGAGAGCAAGAAACTCAATGCGATCATATCTATGATTTTAACTGATTTATAGTCCAGGACCATAACTGAATCATTTCGATGAGTCATATGCTTCTGTGTCAATCGATTTACGTTCACAAAATTATCTCATATAATTTTCATTAATAAAAATATAAAGCAACATTAATTAAATCGAACGTAATAACATTTTCGTCTCCCATTTTAATCTATATTAATTAACGTATTTCCTTTTCTTACTAGTTTCAGCCATACCTTCCACAAGCTGAGGAAGTAACTGAAGGATATTAGTAGTTGTGTCCCCTCTGGGAGGTCTTCCCTCGCTGTCTTTAATGTATTGTTATGTTCAAGTCCCTGTGGGCAATAAAACCTGGTTTAGTCATCTTCTATTAAAAAAATCAAATTTATTTTGAAATGTAAGTTATGTTCAGGTTAAGTACTTCTTTGGAGGAGAGAAAAAAATGTAAAGTATACAATTGAAATATCTTTCCGTAGTTTTTCTCTCGCGATTTTCCGTCCTCACTCCACTCCTAGTCGAAAAATCTAATTGTCATAAAGCTAGGCGTAGTTGAATCTTAAATATAAAAGCTTATTCTCATAAAAAGTCTGTTCAAGACTCCACCTACTCTACTGACAAGTAACAAAAATATCTTGGAATGTTGTTGATCTGTTGAGGCCCGTTCATTAATATGAGTGTGGCATTTGCATGCGTTTTAACCATTCTATGTAAGGGCTAACTTCGTTATTTGGAAACATTGGCACAGGAGGAGAAGGATTTCATTATGAAAATATAGTTTTAACGAAGGAAAACTTGCAGTTCTCGACTTTTTTATTATCAAAAATACTATTTTATTATTATTATAATTTATTAACATACAATTTGTTGCTACTATGGCAAATTGTGACGGGATATCTACAGGTTACTACTCTTTTCGACCCAGGGTAGGACTAACGATTTTATTTAATGATTCATTAATTCTAATGAAGATATCGAAAAATATTTCTTCTTACTACGAGCAAAGCTCGTCTTCTGATATTTGTAGAAAAATATAACATGCATGTTGACAAAATAAACCCTTCTTTACATATTTTTAATAATCACTTCTATTAATATATATAATTTGAAACAGTTTAGTCATTAACTAGATAGATCGGAGAATATTTGATCGGAGTTTTGAAATGTCGTCGCCAGATTAAAATTAAGAAAATAGTTTACATTATTTGAAATTTAGGTTGCTGTTTTTTATTTATTTTGTTAATTTATTACAATTTTTTATTCATTGGTGTTTTAAATTATTCTTTTATTTTTTCACTACTCAGTATAAGACAGTAAGGACTGTGCTTAGTCTTTAGATCATGAAAATCAATTGAAGGGTTTGGGCTATTGCTGTTTAAATTTCTGATTATTAACATTGTCTCAATGTTTTATGGCTTTAGCATACTTACTTTAAGTAAACAGCTAATGAGGTTGTACGTATGATGCCATTTTTGGAGCATACCTTCAAATGTCCACCCATCCTATCCGATGACGAATATTAGGTCCATTCAAAATTTTATATATATAAACTTCTATTACCATTCTAGCTATTCATGTTTAATCGCTTTTTGTACAACTCAAAATCATTAATGGGTGAAATTGGACCGGGTGTAATATAGAAAGGGGGGGGCGAAACCTCGAAATATCACAGTTATTGTGAGTCAGATCGAAAAAATGTTGCATAACCGATTTTCTGGGAAATTTAATTCGCAATAATAGTTACTCACATTTTTTATGTATCCTGAATATTGTGCAAGATATTTGTACTTTTTAGTTTTGGTTTTCTCTAAACCCCCACTTCGCACGAGAACAATATGCCAACAATGTATTAAATATTTTTACAACTGGCCTTTACTTTGAACGATACACATATGTGTTAAGTGAGACATCATTATTTAATATTTTACGTTATTGGCTCGAAAACGTAACTTTGATTATTGTCTTTCTGGATATTTAACCGTTTCATTCAGTACTAAAGATATTTGTTAATTGCTGAAATCGGACCAAGACGTTTGGTGGGGGGGGGGGGGGGTTAGAGGGAAAGGATTTTAAAATTCGAAAAATCTCAGTCATCAAAAAATGACATAAAACCAGTCTTTTCTTAAATAAAACCTTCTTTCTACATTTTTGTATCTGTGCAATGGTTTTGTTACTTGAATATTAAGCGAGTTATTTATATTTTTGGTTTTCAGCCCTACTTCTTCCCATTGGATGAGTGACTGAGGCACAATTATTTCAATATCAGCTTACATTCCAATCTCTGTCTAAATAATATTGTAACTAGTGAATAGAAAGTGCTGAGGGCACCAGTGTGTCACTCTAGCACGTGGGAAATCTGCTTTGTTTACGTCTACCCTAGGCGATGGACACTTATGAAGCCCATATTTAAGAAATGTATAATATATTAGTTATTTATTATTACTGAATCCTACCCATAAATTTGAGTGATACGTTTATCCCGAAATTCCTGTCGGCTGGAGGACTCACCTTCACAAGTCATTGAGTTGTTTGTTAGCCCTGGTTACTGTCATGACATAAATAAACACTAAATTAAGTTAAACACTAAATAACAATAATAATACCGGCCTTTGCAACACATACCAAAAATGTCATATCTGTCCTGTCATTCTCTTAACCCACATATAGCTTTCATTCTACGAATATCCAGGAATTTATGATTAGACTACATGTCAACAGTAGTTGCCGGGTTGAAATATAATTGAAATTCTACAATGCTTTGTCTAGCGTGAGTACTAAATAATGTGATACTATTCTCTTCAAGCATTCTCGTATAATAAGCACCAGGAACGCACGAGACAGTGACCGCAGGTTAGGTAACATTCGATTTCTTGCTATATATTTCCTTTCTAATATTGAAAAATAAATTTTAAACCCAATTTATTCTTTTCATTTTTTTTATATAAATGCATTTTGGTAAAGCATATCGTTAGTGATAGTAATGTTTATCAAATTGCAATTTGATAGTATTGTTTCCCTTAATACAAATAAAAAAGACTACCAATCAAGGATACCATCTCAAGTATCATGCATAAAGTTCAAGTTGGAGGCCGAAAATGGTGGAGAAAAAAGTTTATATTTCATTAATCGAATCGATGATTCATTACTATTATCGATACAGCCACTATTCACATATGTTCGTTTTTGCTTCCCAATACTAAACCCCTCACTCCTGCGAGTTGTACAGTATAACACAGCTCAAGTAAATAATATTGGTTTCCTTAAAAGGTATTGGAAAAATTTCTGAATTCTATTGAGCTCTTCTCATGCAACACTAAAATTTAATTATACAAAGCAAAAGTTTAATTAGGCTTCAGGAAGTAAGAAGACTGACCTTCATAAATGGAACTATTTTGGCTCTCAAAATTATATTCAAAAGACATATGTCATTTACATTTTTTTTTATATTAATAAAACCAATAATAAAGCCCCACTCCTGACAGCGATAGTAATATATTAATGGCAAATGTTAGTAATATTCACTCCAATACTGTATATACAAAATTGATCACATGTTGAAAGTCATTGATAATGAATCTCAACATTTATTTTTTTTTAATATTAACTATCAATATTAAAAAAGATAGTAACCAATATGTTTTGACAAAGAAATAAACCTCTAGTCCTAGTCGGAAACTCGAATTCTCATACCGCTTGGGGTAGTCGAATCTTAAATAAAAAATTTCATTGAAATACTGACAGTAAAGAATTGATATGCTGATATAAAACACTAAAAAAATGTATCCACCGAATTTAATTAGAGTTTTGGGGAATTCAATAAGAATTTATTTTTGAGGAGGGGAAGTGTTTTATTCATATAGATTTTTTCAAATTAAATATGAAACCGCACACTACAAAGCTGAAACTTGCTGAGCACGCTCTTAAAGATGTGTGTACATATACTAGCCGTGTTACCTGCCATTGACGGGTTGATATAGAAATTGTTTCCCGTGTAAATATAAGGATGAAAGCACAGAATCATCCCGTCAAATATAACGATTGCATCATCCTAGTATTTGACTTCATCTCAAATCCAGTATGAGATGAAGTGGAAGTTATTAGCTGGGTGCGTTGCCTGTCATTGAGGGTTGAAATAAAAACGCTTTTCCGTGGAAATTTATCTAGGTTATTCCAAGTAATCACTCATTTCTAAGATTCACAGAAAACCATAATATAGCGTACAAGGACCAACTGCGTACCCTGAATAAATATAAGTGCGCACTTGCATTTCAGATATTCTATAGAGACAACATCCCGTACATAGACGAAATAATGCTACATCTTCTACAGGCACATTTTCAATAAAATGTAACTGCAAACTAAATATTAACCTGAATATTTGGCTCCCAGCTCCTATTACTCCACTGGAGACAAGCTTACGGTGTATTTACGATGACTATAGATTTTTTATTATATGTTTTAGAATAAGGTGTCTTTAGCCATTTTTTACTTTTAAAAAGGCAAATAAAACGTCACAATCTCAAAATTCATCAACCACCAATGTCCAGGACCAAAGTCGGTATTCTAAACGCAATTCTTTCTCTACGAACGATTCTCTTCGATAATACCAATACTAACGAATATATTAATGAGTATGTCCATTAATGTCGATGTATACCCCACCTCCTAGTTGAAAACTTGGAGTTTCATATAGCTTTTGCTTGAATAGTTGACTCTCAAATATAAAATTCCATAGAATTTCTCAGAGCCGTTTTTGAATGATTGATTAACAGATAAGCGGACAGACAGACCCACAAGATTTCTAATTTTGATGCCAGTGTTCATAAAATGTTCTGAAACGTGAAAAAAATTCAAGCCGAATTAAAATAGAAAATCATACAATCCTTAGAGTTTTATTTATATACATATACTCGTATATATAAATTGCTATTAATGTTATAACTATTAAGTCTGTCTGTAGTGCTCCAAAATCTGTTGGCAACATACTTTCAAAAAATTAAATAAATAGTGGTATATTGTGAGTGTGTGTGTGTGTGTGTGTGTGTGTGTGTGTGCGTGTGTGTGTGGAGAGAGAGAGAGAGAGAGAGATTGAGAGAGAGAGAGAGAGAGAATTATTTAAAAAAAGCTTCAACTATATTAGTTATTAATATCACTGTAGTGAAATTTCAATGGACAAAACCCCTCAATATAGAGCAAGATAGCTATTTCTATTAGCAGGTTTTCTTTAAGGGAAATCAGCAATTGAGTTCGTACACGTAACGTGATTTTCGAAAAATGTCTTCAATTGTCCATCAATCCTTCTTAGGAAATGCCGAAAATGAGGTCCGATCATAATTATATATATATATATATATATATATATATATATATATATATATATATTTGTCTGTTGGCGCTCTAGCGGTCGCATTTTTTTGTCTGAACGTTGCCAAACCCGATATTTAAACGTGTTATGTTAAAGTGAAGATCAAGTTCTTTAACGGCTAAAATTGGATCAGTGGGAGGAGGGGTTTAGAGGGGGAGAATTTAAAAAATTCGTAGTTTGTGTGTGTGTGTGTGTGTGTGTGAGAGAGAGAGAGAGAGAGAGAGAGAGAGAGGGGGGGAGGGAGGAGAGATGCAGCCTGCGGCCTCCATCGGGTTGGCTATATATTTTTATTTCCTTTGGGTTGGGCGTCAAAAGCCATTCTTAATGGATTGTGGTTTAATGTTCAATTAAACCGCTGCCCATTAAGCCCTACAGCCTAATCTTCAACCAAGTTCCTCCCCATACATATTTTCAGTTTTTTGTTGAAAAGGCTACTTCCATCACTTTATTTTTGTATGTCTATTTTAATACAAAAAATTATGGCATAAGATTGCCGACAATATGATTTTTCACTTGAATAAATGTGCATTAAATCTTTTCCTTTCCATACATATAGATTTCATTCTTAAAAAAACCTTCTAGTTAATGCCCTTAAATGCATGCTCTTTTGACGAGCTTGCTCATTGCTAGTGTAACTATGTAGAGAGGAGAAATTACTAAAAAATAGTGTTAAAGGGGTGATAACAGCTTATTTTTGCGATATCTATTTTTAAACTCAGATGAAAACTTCTTGAAATTATTTGCTCTACAATATAATAATCTAAACAAAAACATAAAGGCAAAGACTGACTACATGGTGGGAAGTTACATGGCGTCTATATGTCCTGTAATGCTTGTGGCCCTACATTTTATTATTATGTAGCTTCTCAATTGCCTAAGGAAAACAGCTAGTTGAAAAGCCAAGTAACATAATCAAAATTAAATGTGCAATCCTTAAATTTAATCAATCCTTGTCCTCTTGGATCAGAAGACCGGTGCACTACCCTTGGGATATGCCAACCACCTTGCCAAGATAAATATATATGAACTCCCAATAGTACTTGTTATAAAACAAATATCTATTCCGGGATAGCTAAAACTTGGGTACAAAAAAAGTAAGTATTTATGTAACATATTTTGATTCTTATCTGAAAATTATTTAATTAAAACGCGATATGAATACTCAGAGAAAAGCAAATGTAGTAGCCGGCCGGAAACTATCAAGGTTTTGGCTGGCTAGCGGATGTCCAGCAGTTTTACTTTCAATAATAAATCGAAACTGAATCCTTGAATTCGTTCATTTAGTGAAAGTACATTCTGGTGATATGGCCTATTTAAATGACTCAAAATCACCTCTTACATTAAGAAAGGAATAATGTGGGTGCTTGGTTAACTTGAAAGAAAGATGCCTTTCAGAAGGCGAAGAAACATTAAGTGTAGTCCTCCAGGATGTAAATGAATAAGGTGGTCCAAAATTGGATAGTTGCAGGATATAGATGGATCGTGGAAGGTAGTTTCAGCTATGGCCTTAGGAGTGATGCAAGTCCAGAAAGTAAGTACAGTTCTCTAGAGGATCAGTTCTCATCTTTAATACTCATAGTTCATTGAGAGTGCATGATCATTAGGCGCCCCTTTCTATATAATGAAAGTTGCGAACAATTTAGATATGGCTTGGAATGCAAGCCACTTTAGCGTCTAAACTAGATATGTATATAAATACTAATTTCAATAAAGATTGGCTTACTTCGGCGATTTGTTATTCATACAGTATTTGAGCTTCAAGATAATGGATTCGATCTGAGCTATATTTGGAAATGTTGGAGTTAATACAATGAAAGAATGAAAGTTGTCCATCAAAGTAAATAGACGAGCAGGTTGCTTACTTAGCAGAACCTTGTTGACTCGTCCAACTATTGCGATTAAACTAACCAATAAGGACAAGTGGTTTTCTTAGTGAGATGGATAGGTCTGTTCGATTAAGACGGGGTGGTTCCTTTTTATGTACAATAACAGTTTTATTTCCAGATAATTGGAGGTAATGATCTTTCAATTAAACGAATGCATAAGAAACCACGCATAATTTATAGCAAGTGGACAAGATAATAGATATCTGTCAATGTCTGTTAGTGTATACATATCACATTAATAAACGCATCTGAAGGTGCAAGCTAAACAAATTAATATAAGGAATGCATCTACATCTACTTTCCTTTGGGCCCCCCTGGCTGGTATAGGAACCTGCTAGTATTCCAGTCCTCACTTCTAAAACTCATCCTGACAAGTCATCCGAAAGTTGATAATGCAATTGGCTCGGTTGAAGCTCGCACATGTTTACAAGATCGTCACCTTCATTAGCTCTATGCCCTCTAGACCCCTATGTGGACCTAATTTATTCGCATATCTTATCTATTCCCACTGAGGCGTACCTTGAGGTCTTCCCTGTCTTTACAAATATGACTTCCTGACCACAGCTCTCTCCTTTGCCGAAGATTATGCTCAATCAATTTCACTTTCCTTTCCTCCATGTCATTGATTAAATTTCTTCTTCGCTTAATTCATTTAGGTAATTGACACTTCGACGAACATATCAGGTGATTGGGGTATTCTTCACTTATGTTACCATTCTTAATTCTCAACCAAATAATTTATAAAAATTACGTCCATTCAAGTCTATATATACATAAACACAAAAAAATCGATATTTACATTTGTCGTGAGAATAAAATTACAAATGGCTGAGATTGGACGATGCAGTTCAGGAAATTGGAATAAATTAAAGTCATAAATTATCTTTGTTACTATGCGCCGCATCGTATATAATTATTAATCTTGGTTAAGTTATTCAGTGCAATGGCAATTTCTGTAAGGGCAATAAGATCATTACTGCAATTCAAGGATAGGCTATCTACTCTACTGGACCAGGCCACCCAGTTGACATCTCTCAACCTGGATGTGACTAGTGAGCTGATAGTGAAATGTAAGTTCCCGGTTGATAGTGGTGTATCTAGCTCTACTGTAGTATATTGTATAATTTCTGCAAATGAAAAATGTATGTTTTTCTATTCCCTTTATTCTTAAACAAAGTGTTAACAACGAAAGGCTCATGAAATTTGTTTAATCTCATGAACAATGTTAGTCAATGGCGCAACTATTATTTTTTCTACTTGTTCTTTTTTTACAATTTTCCCCAGCGATTTTATTATTTTTTTCTTTATATTTTGTTTCAATAAAATGCTCTTTACTCTAAGAGCTGGATGTTCATGGTCCTTATTGGATTGCCCTAACCTTTTCCGAGCTTCAAAGGAAGATATATCTTCAGCTCTAAAAAACTTCCCACACTATATTTCTATCATCCTTCGGCGTAGGATTTAAAACTGCACCCATAGGATGTGTGATAGGCATTATATCTTTAAACGACATTAGTACTTTTTAAAAAATCGAAAATAAGGTGTATATATATATATGTTGGATAGGGTAGTCTGTGGTTTCAATTTTAAATTAAATGTCTCTATTTACTAATAATGAGTTTAACAATCTGTGCTTCATTCTAAACTAGTCTGTAAGGCTGGTGTTACTTAAACTAAGCAGATCTTCCACGTGTTGGAATGGATTACGAGTGTCATTTCACTGCAATACTTTCATTCTCTCACTAACAACAATATCAATAATAAATGACGAAGTAAACAAGAAATTAAAGGTAAATAGTAAGACGATTAGTTATATAACAGATTGAAGTGAAAGACCATCGGTAGGAGTATGGATTTACTGGTTCGAAAAAGAAAGAAGAAAAAAATAGCCCCACACGCAGAAGATGTGCAATTTGCGATTTGTTAGGACTCTAGAATTTAGGGGATATATTTTAGACTAAAATCATAGCATTTTTACCTCCTGTCCATGATCCGATACATCGTAGATAATATATATATATATATATATATATATATATATATATATGTATATATATATATATATGAGAGAGATTATTGTCTGGGTAGGCGCTTAAAGCAGAAATATAAATATTGTAAAATCAGATTATATTAGAATTATGTTGTCACTTATAATGCGAAAAAGAAAAGAAAAAAAAATCAAATCAGTAAAATAAACCTTAATTATGAATTAGTACCACACCTCAAAAATAAATCAAACAACGGAAGGATCAAAAAGGTCAAACACCTCCACTCTTAATACTTCTTTATTACAGGCAAAGTACTTTCGGGGCGAACCGTTCCATCATCAGTGCTCTGTGACACAACATTATACTTTCAAAAACATGTAATATATATGAATAAATAAATAAATAAATGTAAAAGTCAACAAAGGTAGTCGAATATTAAAAACATTTAAAAAACAAACAAAAAAAGATGTAAAACGCAATGCAACACTTGTGACTAAAACATTACAAATAAATAAATATTAAAAACAAAAAATAACAAAATAACTAGGAGATGGAGAGGAACTGACCTAGAGTTGGTCCCTATTGAGCCATCTCCGGCGAGACTGGGAGCCTACACGAGCCAGGGCAGATACTGCAGAGGACGGAACATGCCTGAGCACGCCACCCTCCCCCCTAATATTAATATTCTTATCCTCTAATAATAAATCAATACTTAAGAAGTAAAAAGTTGTACTCAAAATGCTTATAATATCATTAAGTAAATAAAAAATAGTCTGAGTCCCTGTCATGGAAATTATACTTCACATGTTTATAGGTTCTCATAGAACATTATGTTTATTCATACATAGGATGGTGTTTTTGGCTCTACTTTACTACGATGTGAAGGTATTTTGAGTAACTTTTCTGATCGATCCCAATTGCTACTACTAGAAAAATAAATTGATATCCCTAAGAGAAATCAGCTAGTGAGCTTTTACTCATTGTTTTAATTTATTATATTCTGAATATCATGGAATTCTAAGTTATAAAAACCCAAAGGTTTTTATTTATCTGAGATTTAGAATGAACGCCAAATTTGCCTTGAAATCACTCTTCTAGTGAATAGGCTTCAAACTCTTCTATGGCTAGGTTCCATTTGTCACTATTATATATATATATGTGTGTGTGTGTGTGTGTGTGTGTGTGTGTGTGTGTGTGTGTGTGTGTGTTTGTGTGTGTGTGTGTGTTTAATCGACACCGTTCTCGATATTTATGGAGGGGGTAAAATGTGATTTCTTAAATACCCCAGTCCGATATATTTTTCTCTAACTCGAAAATTGGCGGAGTTATTTGAAGGTTTTCGGGCTTAGATCCAATGTTTTCTTGATATAGTTTAATCACTAAGGGAGAGATAGAGCCAATAATGACCAGAATACATCTTCAGTTTGTCACTTCCACTCGCGGGGAGTCTCACCCTTGATTTTTTTATTTGAGTAAATTATTTACTGAATATATTAGGCCTAGCTTAAATTTTGGTTCGTGTTTACATAGGCTTCTAATGACAGAAGAAATAGAGAATAGATGGTGAGATGGTAGGTGGTAAGCCAGGGGACAGTTGATATTTAGAGCCGAGTTGGTTTTTGATGGTGTTACGATTTCATAACATGAATATTTTTGTTTAATTTTTCTTTAACTCACAGTTTTTGTGAAGCACCACCCCCCTTAACTTAAACTATTGAATCATTATTAAACTAATGCATTAAATGTGATAATGAAGGATAGATTAACAAGTAATGAGAGAAGGAGGTTCCTAATTCTAACTGCTACATGATCCACACCATTTGGCAATCACAGAGGCCTGAACCTATTAATTGGAGAACCGACATCCCTTGGGAGCCTCCAAATGGAGTGCGTGATCGATAGTATACAATTAAATCGGCGTAGCATGGCCTCGTCACATTCATCAAAATAAGATGACAGCTAGTATATTTACAGAACGACTTTTCTAGAATCCGAGGAACTTGATAACATTCTGTCGCGTGGGTTCTGTTTAATTTCTTAGTGCACTCTTTTGAAATGAGCCAATTTCGCAAGGTATAGCTAATGGGTCCAAGTATCAATAGGTTCGCGTCCCAGCACTGAAAATATACCATTTAAGAATATTGGCAAGAAAACGAAGATGGACGCCACCTACACATCCATTTTCCTTCATTACTTCCCTTCCTCCCAATAAGTTTGATGGTTAATTTATTTTTTCAAAAAAATGAATATCAAATAATTTCAGGTTGGAACAGTACTATTTAAAGAACAAAACAATACAAAAATACCTACGGCATAACCAGGTGGTCTCCACACCAGCCTTTTTTATGATTTAATTTCTTTATTGTTATTTTGCAAGTTCTCTGGACACAGGCAAAAAAACCTACAATATGAAAAACATTAACTCCGATTTTCATCCGGGTCCCATGATATCTGTGATTGGCTACCATCAGTAAATGGCTTGTCAATCAAGCATCCTTCATTCATTCCACAAGTCCGTCACGCAGGGCCTGGGTAAACCAAGCAGATTTCCCACGTGCTGGTAGGGCACGCTACTGAGATCATCTCCTATACATTCTCTATGACTAAATTAAAATGCGACGAGTAGAAATGGCGGTTTATTGATGACTATAAGTTAGAATATATTTATAAAATTTGCAAGGACCACATATTTCTCATCATTTAGAATGATGTCTGATAAACGCATGGTTACGCTCAAGTCACAATGGACTAAGTTGAAAGATTTGAACTAGGATCATTCTGTGGGATTATAAGCCCCCCCTCTTACCAATTCAAAAGTTATAAAAAGTTTGTCGATTTCTCCGTGGGGAGTTTTCAAAGATAAAAGTTTTTGTCATTTCATCCATCGCCCGCGTTTCGGTTTTAATTCATTTAAAACTATATAGCAATCGTTTCACGTGTCGAAACACTTCCAGCTTTTCAGAAAATATATATATATATATATATATATATATATATATATATATATAAATCATTGATTGAAGTGCTACAAATTCTAACAGGAAATTAATTCTTGCAGCTGCAAAGCAAAAATAAAACAGAACGGCACTATACTTTAAACCAATTTAGGGAATATTGTAGGGAAAACCACATCGCCTTAGAAAAAAAATTACAATTTTTTGTACCCAGAAGTGGCTTTATTTAAATAAATATTGAAAAAAAAAAGGGAGCAGAATCAATCAGAGATGAATGAATTTCCTCAATCATGTAAATCTATCCGGAAAGAGGGTCAACCAGGGGCAACATATCACGCAGAATCATAAATCCAAATTAATCCACCCTCAATAGGCTTGGACTGATGGAACCTCTCTTTCAAGCCTCTTTGATTTAGTTCACTAGAAGCATGACTTCAAGGCTCAATTGGCATTCATTCTAGATCTCACATTAATAAAAACTTTTGGGGATTCTATAATGAAAATTCCATAATACTCAGAATCTAATACATAAAAGCAATGAGTGCAAACTCAATTGCTGATTTCCCTTAAGAGAAGTCAGCTAAAAAAGGGTATAAATTTGAAATACCCTGAATATTTTTCTTCATTACCAGAGAGAATGAGCCAAGAAAGACCACTTGGTAGTTTTGCATAGGATATTATTTTGTGGAACCCCACAGTTAATGTTACAATGGGTGAAGTATGGAGAGAGATTATATCGAATATTAATAGATGTTCCATCTTCAATGAAACAGACGAACGAAAATATACGTTCTCTACCTTTCAAGAGGCCCCCGCAGGTGCTGCTATCTATGTGTCTATTCTGGGAATTACCCAGCTCCAGCTGTTACCAGAGAACAAAATGCAGTAGAAGAAAAAAAGACACCAGAAGTCAGTCTACTTTTCTTGAGAGAGCACACTCGCCCATAAATGAACTATTTTATTTATTGTTAATAAGCCCCAACAACATGGCTAATTAACTAGCTTTCAAGCCAAGGTGGGTGGCAGGGGAGAGGATATGGCGGGAGAGAAGAAATGGATAGAGAGAAATGGAAGAAATAAGGAGAAAAAGGGAATGAATAACCAGCAGAAACTCCACATATATCTTCAGCATCCATTTCAATATTGTAACCTCTAATCTATATATTTTTTTATATTATATATTATCATGCAACATTTTTCAATAGACTCATTTGTTTTATCACCATCTAACCACATTTATACAGTCCACCCTCATTAATACCAGCACTTGCATAAACCCAAACAGTGAGAGGGTAATATTCATTTCCAAATGAATTACCCCATCGCATTATTCAATAGATTTATTTGATTTTTTTTTTTTAATTTAGTCTTCAGTAAGGTCCCCTCATACTCAAGTGATTTTACATTCAAGGTTTTATATCTCATAAGACCTTAAGTTCACTTTTAAGTTTCAAGCCTTATTGAAATATGGGAATAGTGAGGTATCCAGTGTCCAGAAATAGGTATTTCTGTACGCAGCCCCTGTATGAAGTAATAATCTTATAAAGATAGGAAGGTGTATCAATAGAACCAAAATCAAATTGATTTTGACTCGTCCAGTGGAAGTGGCGCCCCAAATGAATTTGCCACGACGATTATAGCTAGTTAATGCTAAAGGAATATATTACAAGAAAACATTTTGTATATAGAGATATAGTGTAATGGATTCGAAGAGAGAGACATGTATTGGCTAATTGAGCGACTGGTAAGGGCTATTAGAAGATCCCCTCCCAGGGGTACCATCCTTCCAGGCTGGCACATATTGGAGGAAGGTAGCTGCTACCTCGGCCAACTGATTAAACCACCTCGCCCACTCCTACATTGCCTCTCTTTCAACTAATTCCTTCTTACACATTCATCTAACTCAAACAAAGTCTGTCACTCAGCTCAGCGTAAAATAAGCAGATTTCCCAAGTGCTGAAATAACACTCTGGTCATCTCATCTAACCATCTATTCTCTATATATCCCCATTGCGAAGCCTATATAAGAAGACATTAAAGTAACCTTGGACATTTTCAGTAAGTCTGTTGCTTAAACTAAAAATCAAGCCATTACAAGCAAGATTTCACTGAAGCCACAAAAATACAAATTGTCCGCTTAATATTCGAGTTGAGTCAAAAGTGTATAGAACATCAGTTG
Source organism: Riptortus pedestris (assembly GCA_019009955.1). Taxonomy (NCBI): domain Eukaryota; kingdom Metazoa; phylum Arthropoda; class Insecta; order Hemiptera; family Alydidae; genus Riptortus; species Riptortus pedestris. Next base: position 144,973,880 of record CM032228.1, on the reverse strand, counting down.
TAGAGAATTCAATTTGTCACAAGACGAATTCCCTCTCTATCTAACTTTCCCACTAACTGGCCAGATTTCAGCCATTAACAATTTCCAGTACAAAACGTCAAACCTTAATTGATGACACCATTATCACATAACGTATTGGCGTGTATCTCACAGAGTAAAGGACCGTTGAAAATAGTATTCGAGAATTAATCTTGAATAATACATTTCATCGCCTTATTGCTAACAGATTGTGACTAAAAGTAGGGGTTTACTGAAGGCTGAAAACAAAAAAAAAATACTTATTTGTTTTCTAAAATCGGGGCATGAGTAGAACTTCAATTCTCCTACTCGGTCAACCAAAGAAAACAAAAGTCCGTCACGCAGGGGCTGCATAAACTACCTGCCTAATAATAACAGTAGTAGGAAGGAATCTCTAAACCTATTCACGAGGGACAAACAGTTACGGAAACGACCGCACTAGCTCTCGGCGGAATGTCCCGAACATAGTCGACTCCTGCCGACCACTCACACAATACAAATGCAAATATCTCGGTTAATACGCAAGATACAGAATAAATGTATAGAAAAATATTAATAGTAAATATAATTTGCAATAAGATTAATTCTATACAAGTTTTCGATCCGACGCATAATAACGGAGATATTTCGAATTTTCAAAAATCCCTCCCCTCCAAACCCCCCCTCCCCCTCCCACTTGTCCGATTTCAGCCATTAACGAACTTGATCTTCCTTTTTACATAAAACGATTAAATTCCGAGTTTATATATATATATATATATATATATATATATATATATATATATATATCTGCTATAATGATGTCAGTTTGAGCAAACTTTCCATTAGGTAATCTTCCTTAAATATATTACCAAATAATAATTCTCCTCTTGAACGATCTTTCCAACAAAACTTGTTGTTGGTAGTTTCAAATTTCTGGGGCCAGTCATGGAAGATTAAACTAGGGAACACGCCGATCTGTACATTTGCGTCAGGAAGAAAAATTATCGCATATTAATACAACACAAAACTCTAGAAGTTTACTCTAGCTACCCCAAAAGCTATTCTAACAGGACTAGAACTAGTAGATATTTGTCTAATAACCCTAGGCATTTTTACATAGATTTATAGTTAGAGATTGTGCAAAGTTAATGTTTTTTTTTTTCGATTTTAAATTAACAGCGGCAGCATAAACTAACCATATTTCCCACATGCTTCATATCTGACTTCATCTACTCACACTTTTTCCATAAATAAGAAGCCTATTTTAACTTAACATTTAAGCTGGAAACGAGATGTTTAGTGGCTCAAATGCCCGAAGTGAGAATTACGTTAATAGGAGTAGGGGATTTATGTTAATCTGCGAGTTAAAGGAGAAATGTTCAGAAAGGAAATTGTAGAAAATCGAATTCCTAATAAGATTTGATAATAACAGTGATATTTTACTTTACCTTCTAATTCTAACCCGTTGAACCACAATAGCTCATTTTCATAAACAGAAATCTGCTAAATACACAATTAGGCAGATGTATAGTCATTGGACATATTTATCATTGACGATATCTTTATGATGCCATTGAGTGGTTTTATATGAGACACAAGTATATTGATTACTTCCTCTCTAAATATGTCCCGTGCTTCAAATATTCCTTTCAACTACCTACTACCTGCCTGACATATTGGCAATTTATTACTTTTCAAGCAACTACCAGTTTGACTTTTATTAGCATTTATTTGACTTCATTATTTTTTGAATACGCCTATATTTCCTTGTAAATTCTTTCCTCAGAAACTAATAATATGTTACCCTATATACTTAATCCTAGAACCATCGTAAAAGAACATAATTAATTATTATTCAATAATTAATAGTCTTGTGGTACGGCGAAGGACCGCAATGCCTCCAGAGTTATTTCAAAAAAAGATTTAAAAAAAAAAAATTGATATTTAAACTCTCTTGATACTTCTCTTCATAAAATAAATTATTTATTATTGGCAACGGATGTTTTATTGTGAGAGAGGTTAAATTTGTTGGAGATATTGTAATCAGGGTAAATACCTTGTGCATATTACTATCAATTTGACTCAACAATCAGCTCATATATTAGAAGTGAACATGTATTGAGAGTAAATTAATAAAAATTCAAATTCTATTGGTCTTCCTATACTATCTTCCTCATAACATGACTCCTTTCTTTTTTTGCTAGGTGGTCTAATGGAAGTTGTTATGTCCTATGCTCTTGGTGTGTACAGTGAACTTCGTCTAAGGTCTGATATAAAAAGTTCATCACGCAGGGGCTGCGTTAACTAAGCAGATTTCCCACGTGCGCCAACAATATTTGGTATTTAAGCTTCAAATAAAGTGCTTCATAGCATAATAGAATATTGTTAATATGAGATGTGTAGGAGTGGGGCTTTACTGAGGACCGAAAATTAAAAAATGTAAATATCTCAGTTAATAATGAAGATAGTGAAAAAATGTACATAACAATATTTATAGAACATCACATTTGCAATATGATTGGTTCTATACAGTTTTTCGAACCGACTTATAATAACGGAGATAAATCATTAGCGCCCAATAAAATAGTTGACTCCCGCTTTAGTTTATAGTGTATATCTCGTTTATACATTGTTAAAAGACAAAAATAAATATCACAAAAGTTACTCTAAATAACAAAATAAACAACTTTTGTTATGTTCATATTTGCCGAAAAACGAATATAAAACGAAACACCGCTATTTTAAATTCAGGCCTCCCTTACAACCCCCACTCTTGTTTGTCTTAGTTGGGTTAGTAGTAATATACATACCCAGTTTCATAAAATTCGGTTCAGCCGTTTATGCGTGAAAAGGTAACAAACAAACAAACAAACAGACACCAAAGAAACAAAATGCAGTTATGGTGTCTATGACATGTGAAACGAAAAGTTATCGTGAAATTTCGCGAAAAAAATCAATGTACAGACAGAGGTTACAATTTTATATATATACTAGCTCAGATACCCAGCTTCGCCCAGGAATTGATTTGAGGCTGAATGGTCCTGGTATTTTTTTGGCAAGGTTTTACTTTGCACAATATTTTGACATTTACCCGTCCCAGTGTTTAGGGTTAATACCCGTTGTTGGAATTTGCTAATAATAAAACTAATTTTTTATGTAAGTCTTCACTGTCCTCCAAATTAAAAATCGATATTTCGTTTCCTGTGCATTATGCAGAATTTCACATAAGGACAAAATATTAACATTGATTTGAATTAATTTTTTCCAACTGAGGTAACCTGATAGTTCAAATAGGAATGAACTTGTTGAGCATATCAATATTTCTACGCAAATTACTTTCGGGAGTCCACACATTGTTCCTGGAGAAACGTATAAAAAAAAAAAAAAAAGTTAATCTAATAACAAAGTAAACAACTTTTGTTATGTGCATGTTTGTCGAAAAACAAATCGACAATGAAATATCGTAAATATTTTTTTTCAGGCCTCCCTTATAACCCCCGCTCCTTTCTAACCTAAACATTTTTAATATAGCTTAATCATGGAAGAATTAATGCTAATTGACATACCGAGTTTTGTTAAGTTCGGTTCAATCGCTAGCGCCCAATAAAATAGTTGACTCCCGCTTTAGTTTATAGTGTATATCTCGTTATACATTTTGTTAAAAGACAAAAATGAGTATCTCAAAAGTTACTCTAAATAACAAAATAAACACTTTTGTTATGTGTTATTTGCCGAAAAGGTTCAACGAATAGAAAACGAAATACCGCTATTTTAAATTCAGGCTTCCCCTACACCCCCCACTCCTGACAGTCCCAAGAAATGTTGGTATGGCTTATTATAATGAAAGCGTTAGGACCAATAGGAAACGAAATACCACTATTTTTAATTTCAGGCCTACCTTATAACCCCCACTCCTGTTCTTCTCAGAGGATATTAATATAGCCTAAAGTCTAAGTTGGGCTAGTAGTAATATACATACCAAGTTTCATAAAATTCGGTTCAGCCGTTTATGCGTGAAAAGGTAACAAACAAACAAACAAACAGACACCAAAGAAACAAAATGCAGTTATGGTGTCTATGACATGTGAAACGAAAAGTTATCGTGAAATTTCGCGAAAAAAATCAATGTCCAGACAGGGCTAAAAACTATAGCGGGAGTCCACAATTTTATTTGGCACAAAAGACTCAACCGAACTAAACCAAACTCGGTATGTGAATTAGTACTAACGCCTTCCTTATAATAAGCCATACTAACATTTCTAGGGACGGGCAGGAGTGGGGGTTATAAGGGAGGCCTTAAATTAAAAATAGCGATATTTCGTTTCCTACTGCTTTTTCAGCAAATATGCACATAACAAAAGTGGTTTATTTTGTAATTTAGAGTAACTTTTGTAATATGCACTTTTGCCATATACGGAAGTATAAAGGCGTTATACGCTAAAAATTATAGCGGGAGTCAACAATTTTATTTGGCACAAAAGACTCAACCGAACTAAATAAAACACTCAATATGTGTATTAGCACTAACGCCTTCCTTATAATAAGCCATACTAACATTTCTAGGGACGGGGAGGAGTGGGGGTTATAAGGGAGGCCTGAAATTAATAATAGTGATTTCCTATTGGGGTTTCGGCAAATATGCACTTAACAAAAGTTGTTTATTTTGTTATTTAGAGAAACTTTTTTTTATATACACTATCATCGTATACCGAAGTATAAAGGCGTTATACGCTAAAAATTATAGCGGGAGACAACAATTTTATTGGAAAGGTACACTCAGTTGGAAAAATTAAACAAATCAGTATGTTAATATTTGTCCTTATAATAAGCCATATTAACATTTCTAGGGACGGGCAGGAGTGGGGGTTATAAGGGAGGCCTGAAATTAATTATAGTGATATTTCGTTTCTTATTGGGGTTTCGGCAAATATGCACATAACAAAAGTTGTTTATTTTGTTATTTAGAGAAATTTGCTCAACACTTCTTTTCAATATGAACTACCTCACCTGAAAAATTAATTCAAATTATAATATATTATTATAATATTTTGTCCTTAATAACTTAAATCTATGCATAATGCGCAGGAAACGGCATATATAAAATTGTAACCTCTGTCTGTACATTGATTTTTTCCTCAAAATTTCACGATAACTTTTCGTTTCACATGTCATAGACACCATAACTGCATTTTGTTTCTTTCGTGTGTGTTTGTTTATTTGTTTGTTTGTTTGTTACCTTTTCACGCATAAACGGCTGAACCGAATTTTATGAAACTTGGTATGTATATTACTACTAACCCAACTTAGACTTTAGGCTATATTAATATCCTCTGAGAAGAACAGGAGTGGGGGTTATAAGGTAGGCCTGAAATTAAAAATAGTGGTATTTCGTTTCCTATTGGTCCTAACGCTTTCATTATAATAAGCCATACCAACATTTCTAGGGACGGGCAGGAGTGGGGGGTGTAGGGGAAGCCTGAATTTAAAATAGCGGTATTTCGTTTTCTATTCGTTTTTCGGCAAATAACACATAACAAAAGTTGTTTATTTTGTTATTTAGAGTAACTTTTGAGATACTCATTTTTGTCTTTTAACAATGTATAAACGAGATATACACTATAAACTAAAGCGGGAGTCAACTATTTTATTGGGCGCTAGCGATTGAACCGAACTTAACAAAACTCGGTATGTCAATTAGCATTAATTCTTCCATGATTAAGCTATATTAAAAATGTTTAGGTTAGAAAGGGAGCGGGGGTTATAAGGGAGGCCTGAAAAAAATATTTACGATATTTCATTGTCGATTTGTTTTTCGACAAACATGCACATAACAAAAGTTGTTTACTTTGTTATTAGATTAACTTTTTTTTTTTTTTTTTATACGTTTCTCCAGGAACAATGTGTGGAGAAAGTAATTTGCGTAGAAATATTGATATGCTCAACAATTCATTCCTATTTGAACTATCAGGTACCTCAGTTGGAAAAATTAATTCAAATCAATGTTAATATTTTGTCCTTAATAGCTGAAATCTCTGCATAATGCACAGGAGACGGGAAATATGATAATTTGGAGGACAGTGAAGACTTACATAAAAAATTAATTTTATTATTAGCAAATTCCAACAATGGGTATTAACCCTAAACACTGGGACGGGTAAATGTCAAAATATTGTGCAAAGTAAAACCTTGCCAAAAAAATACCAGGACCATTCAGCCTCAAATCAATTCCTGGGCGAAGCTGGGTATCTGAGCTAGTATATATATAAAATTGTAACCTCTGTCTGTACATTGATTTTTTTCGCGAAATTTCACGATAACTTTTCGTTTCACATGTCATAGACACCATAACTGCATTTTGTTTCTTTCGTGTGTGTTTGTTTATTTGTTTGTTTGTTTGTTACCTTTTCACGCATAAACGGCTGAACCGAATTTTATGAAACTGGGTATGTATATTACTACTAACCCAACTTAGACTTTAGGCTATGTTAATATCCTCTGACGACCAGGAGTTGGGGTTATGAGGGAGGTCTGAAATTAAAAACGGCGATTTTTCGTTTCCTATAACAAATATGTATATAACAAGAGTTGTTTATGTTCTTATTTAGAGTAAATTGTGTTATATAAACTTTTGTCAAATACCGAAGTATAAACAAGATATACACTAAAAACTAGAGCGGGAGCCAACAATTTATTGGGCACTAACGATTGAACCGAACTTAAGGAAACTCGGTATGCAATTAGCATTATTCTTCCAAGATTATAAGCTATATTAAATTTTTTAGGTACGAACGGGAACGGGGGTTATAAGGGAGGCCTGAAAAAAAAATTCGAGATATTTCATTGTCTATTTGAGAGTAACTTTTGTTTTATACATTTTTTCGGGAACAATGTGTGAAGCAAGTAATTTGCGTAGAAATATTGATATGCTCAACAATTCTTTCCAATAAGAACTACCACGTACCTCAATTGGAAAAATTAATTCAAATCTATGTTAATATTTTGTCCTTAATAATTTAAATCTATGCATAATGCACAGGAGACGGGAATTATGAAAATATGGAGGACAGTGAAGTCTTACATATCAAACTAATTTTATTATTAACAAATCCACAGCAACGACAGGTATTAACCCTAAACACTGGAACGGGTAAATGTCAAAATATTGTGCAATGTAAAATTCCATCACCATTCCGCCTCAAAGGAATTCCCGGGCGAAGCCGGGTATCTGAGCTAGTATATATATATATATATATATATATATATATATATATATATATATATATATATATAGAGAGAGAGAGAGAGAGAGAGAGAGAGAGAAAGAGAGAGAGAGAAATAGATAGATAGATAGATGTAGATATATACATGTTTGAACGGACGTCATTTTCGTCATCTCCTGGGTAGGCTTGATGGACTTTGAAAAAAAATTTCGGAAATCGCGTCATGAGTACGACCTCAATAGCTGATTTCCCTTAAGGAAAATCTGCTAAAATCAATAGATATATATCAATAAAGTCGAGAATTTCTCTACTTGTCTTGAATGTTTTTTCAGGTTTCACTGTCTTATAATTTGATTAGAATCTATTTATTAAACATCACCTCTTGGGAATCTCCTAAACGTAGTATTTCAATATGTTTGATCACATTTTTCAAAGCAGTAAATCTATAAGGACTCACTTTATTTATTAAATTCATCCATTTATTTGATTACCAAAACTAATAAAATAGTAAGTTGACTTTCTCGTAGAATAACACAGACGACGTAAATGCTCTTAAGATGTTCAGTCTATTTATTGATATATTTAAGTTGTTTTAAATCATTAGTTACAGGATAAGCTTATGCCTTAAATTAAGGACTTTATGCATGGATTAGTATGGCGGCACAATTGGATGGTGGAGGAAGGTGGGGGTGGGGACACTTTTCGTATTCTCTGACTAATTCTTGTGTAACGCCCTGTAAGCCACTGTGCATCCTGAGGTACCCCTGGAAATGCTCCAGTAAAGAAGAAGCAAACTCTGTATAAGAAAGACACATAATAATGGGCAGGACGGACAAAACGTTTCCCACTTATAGTTGTGAAACTCAGCTAATCATGGACTGTTATCTCACAAAGATTTGTGTGCTTACTAATACATGTACAATGGTGTAAGAACCATTAAAATCGTGTGTCCCTCTTTAAAAAAAATTACTTAACTGTAATACTAAAACCTAGTAATAGATACAAGTAAACTGCGTACTTGTTACATAATGGTATGGGTTATATATGTTTCAACATAGACACGCACTTTCCAAAACGAAGACATTTAAGACTGATGTTGGTAGAGTACAATACAATAGCTTTGAGTTGAGATCTTTTTCATTTAAACGGTTCAGATTGATTGTTGAACTATTTAAATAAGACCACTTTTTTATTAGCTTATTATATAGATTAATTTACTTTAAATTTATGCAATATTTATTTTTTCTAAGATTAATCTTGTTGTTTCTTCCGTCTTATTCTTTTCATGTAGCTTATCCCGAATTATCTGTATACTATTTAAAATAAAAAAAAAAACAGGTTTGCCTTATATATTTCACTTATCAATCCACGAACTTCTTTCGTTCTCTTATAGAGCGAGTAACCTTGGAACAGTGGGTTGTTAAATGGTTATGCCTCATAATATAAGTATTGCAATACCAAATGTATAATGAAGTGGCTAGTGTGGTCCGTGGAGTGAGGCAGGTTGAGAGGGGTGGCTTTGCTACAGACGAAGTTAGCACATCAACTAGCTTAATGGGCTCTAGTGGCAAGCTACTATCATCAAAGCTATATCCACTTTCTCATTTTCAAACCAGCATATTCCGCCTTTCATCAAAATACCTGCAAGTGAAAAGTCAATAAATCACTAAAACACAAAATAAAAATTGTCTCTAGATGATGAATTTGTCTCATTTACGTTCTCGATCATTTATCCATTTAACCAATAGCCTGGCGAGGCACTAAATGTAGTACTATATATTCTCCAAAGGTAGTAATATATTATTTAGTAGATTTTCAGAACATTCAACCATATTTATCCCCAGATCATTGTACAATCGTAGACTTGAGTTGCCTTGGTTAGCAATGAGTGGTGACTGCCCATTTACGTTTTGTAGGAAGTTAGAGAGTAAACGGCGCGTTATTCCAGGATACTCTTAGATCAATTATACAAAATAAATCGTTATAAATTAGCAAAAGAAAGCCGAAATAAAGTCCTATAAATGCAAAGATCCATAGAAGAGGTCAGACAGCAATCACATCTCACTTTCAATTCCATGTTTCACCCTTTTGTTTATAGAGGAAATCAGATTAGGAGTAGAGGAATATTTTAATATTCCTCCATGCATCGCATAAATGTGGAAATATTTGGGATTTTAAACTTCTCCTTTTTCTGCACAGTCAGTCTTCTGATTCTGAAATTATCTATTATCGAACTTTGCCTTTAAATTTTATAAGAACTCTTAAATATTGTTATTGACCAAATAAAAATTGTAACGGGCAGTGTCCTCAAAAAAATGAATTGTGTATAAAATATACACCCATATACAAATTATTCACGGAAAAGTTGAGGTAATATTTTGAAAATGTAAAATAATAAGAAAACTAATATAATAATATTTTATTCATTCTTTTTTTCGGTATAAATAATTATTAATTTTAGATAGCTTGATTAAGAAGTAAATATCAACGAAATTAGTGGTTATTTTTTATAATTGATATAATAATAAGAATAAAATAATTTCTTGAAATGAATTTTACAAATGGAAGTAATATTTCGTAATTCTTTTCCTCACTCCATACCTCTCATTCTAGTGTTTTGCTCTCATTACAAGTACGTCGATATCTCGGGATCAGCAAGCAACCATATTTAAAGCTATTGGTGGGTAAAAGAATGGCGCAACGTGACAGATCCAAAGGACCTATCCAATCACCCCACAACTATTTCTACTCCATTCTGAATCATTCGTTCACTATTTTAGATCTGATATCATATTTACTATTAATCGGGGGAAATAAATGTGCACTCTACATGAAAAACTATAAAACAAAAAAAAGTCATTCAATTAGTTTATTCAACATTAAATTCGTCGACTCTAGACCTCTCACCTGGGTTTGTTGGGAGCTCAAGTGGGCCTGCTAGTTTAAACCATTCCCTACCTTGTGGTGTCATTACACCACTTCTTCAATCCATTTATCAATTCAAGTAGCTTGTTTGCAGAGTTGGAACCGAAGAGATTGATAGGGGATCAAAAAACAAAGCTCGAGAAGCCACTCCAACTAAATACAATTTATATAGCGAACCCGGTTTCGAATAGCTGCTTCTTCTAAAAATTCTCTATCTAATGCTCATCTAGCACAACTGTGCCATCAATTATTTTTGTTTACTATACAATTACTTATGTATTTCTAATTTCATCTCCTCAGAACTAAAGTACCAATATCTGTAATTTCCACAGGGGCTAACATCTAGTGCTCCTTACATCAAGTCCTATTCCAACATTGGCCGATGCAAAAGATGCATCTTCCATTTATGTTTCATCATCTTTATAACCTGCAATTGTCACTTTGACTAAAACTTTGACGACAATGACTAAAACCTCTTATATGTAAATACGCACATATAAATAAAACACTTAAATTATTACATAAACTCGCACGGTTTTAAAGTACATTAAAAACAATAAAACTATCATTTGAAACTTTTTTTATATCCATAACCGTTTTAACAATATTAGCTTAGAAATATAAAGACCGATTTTCTTCAAGACATGATTTTACCCCTTCAAATCGTATTTCTTCAGGAACAACAAATAGTTTTCTGTTATGGATTAACTACTCTACCTGCACACCAAGTTTCAGAATTTCCGGATTCTCAAACATCCGTTACAGTACCCTGACAACAGATACTTTTCTGCCTCCCACTATTTGTTAGTTCAGCAGCAATTTATTTCTACTGACGTTACCGTCCCATAGCCTGACATCATATCTGGTTGCAGCTACTGAAATTCAGAGCGAATTTTCAACCTATTCACATACACTGTCTTCACTCAGCGCTGGATTTATTAATTGTTATTATAGTCTCCTTTCTCTCCTTGTTCTATTTGAATTACTGAAACCATAAGTGTCCTACTACATTAGCCTACTTAAATCGTATTATTCTCTCAATGTGACAATGAGGAGAACTTCGAGGCACAGCACTTAATTGTTAACGGATTTCTCTAAACAGCTAAGCATTAAGCGAGTCGTGTAGAGTGGGGACATTAAGTACGAAAGGACTAAGAATGTTTCGGATTTGTCGGACTGCAACATGAAAAAATAATGTCCTTTCAAAACTTTTTCCATAAATGCTTCTCTAAAGTTTCAGCGGCGTCTTACAGGACTTCCTTCTACAAATCCAACTCTCTAATCTTCCTTTTCTTTCATCGTCATCTCTAAGGTAGTACTTTTTTATGAAACGCTCTCTTTCCTCCCCCCCCCCCACTCCATATCCATTAGCATTAAATCATGACAGAAAAGCTCATAAGACCAAACTAATACCTTATCACTTCAATTAAATAACTCATCCTAAAAAGCTAACATGTGACACATTTTACTCTGTAAAATGTTCTTCCATAACTAATGAGACTAATCCTGATCACGGTTGGGTGTTTTTTTTTTTAACTGTTTAGGACGTATTCAGATAACGGCTATTAAAAAAATAAATAGAGGGAAGTAACATCGACTTGCAAAATGGATAACTATTTCTATCATAACTTTTCATTTTGACGACCTTAGATAAGAACAGTATCATTTGATGAAACTTATAGTATGTATGTATGTATATATACATATATTTATGATTGTGAGAGGAGGGGTGGATGTATGACACTCATACCAATGAGATACCAATCTAACACTGTCCATTATCAGTGGAATTTTGACTATAATTTTTTCAAACAGGTATAAGGATTGGCGGTAATATACGTTTCACATTTTTCCTTCCCTATTAGAGATAAAAAAATATCTGTAGAACTTTTAGTTTTTTGGAATTGCTAGTTTCGTGACTATTAGAAAACTTCCTTACCTAAATATTGAAGTAAAGAAGATGAGAAATTCAGAATGGAATTTCCATTAAAAGATAGAAATAATTTCTAAAATGGTCTAATTGTATATGAATAACGCATTGCGGAAATACTCACCTCTAGAAAAATGAGAAGAATATTAGCTAGATTAGTATACGTCTGAAAGGTACTGGAGGACCAAGCGTTTATTGATATTTGTAGCTCTGAAGGAAATGAGGTCCATGCGTCACCAACTTCCACCACGCCGAGTGTATATTAGAAGGGCTCATAAAATTCTAGCCCTTGAGAATATATATATGGAATTGTTATTGTTTCTTGGAGTTTTGGTCAATGTTGGTGATAAAAAATTTATTTTATGCCAATATTTCGAGAATATTTATTTTCTCTTCTTCAGGGCAAGACTAGAAATACTTAAAAACTATTGTACATTATGTATTGCACTTCTGCTTACATTCCACATTGTTCCTAATGTAATCAGAAGTGCAATACATAATGTGCAATAGTTTTTAACTATTTCTAGTCTTGCCCTGAAGAAGAGAAAATAAATATTCTCGAAATATTGCCATAAACTAAAATTTTGTACAACAACGTTGACCAAAACTCCAAGAAACAATAACAACATCTAATATAAATATAAGCTGGTCGAAACCATCCAGACAATTATATATATATATATATATATATATATATATATATATATATATATATATATATATATATATATACTAGCTCAGATACCCGGCTTCGCCCGGGAATTCATTTGAGGCTGAATGGTGATGGTATTTTTTAGCAGGCTTTACATTGCACAATATTATGACGTTTACCCGTCAGTGCAAGACTTTGCTGTTTTGCATATTGTCATATTTCCCGTTTCCTGGGCATTATGCATAGATTTGAATTATTAATGAGAAAATATTGACATACATTTGAATAAATTTTTTCATTTGAGGTACCTGGTAGTTCATATTGAAAAGAAGTGTTGAGAAAATTTCTCTAAATAACAAAGTAAACAACTATTGTTATTTGCATATTTGCCGAAACCCCAATAGGAAATCACTATTTTAATTATAGGCCTTCCATATAACCCCCACTCCTGCCCGTCCCTAGAAATAGTATGGCTTATTATAAGGAAGGCGTTAGTGCTAATTCAAATACCGAGTTTGGTTTAGTTCGGTTGAGTCTTTTGTGCCAAATAAAATTGTGGACTCCCGCTATAGGTTTTAGCGTATAACTCATTTATACTTCCGTACACGGCAAAAGTGCATGTAACAAAAGTTACTCTAAATAACAAAACAAATAACTTTTGTTATGTGCATATTTGTTGAAAAAGCAATAGGAAACGAAATATCACTATTTTTAATTTCAGGCCTTCCATATAACCCCCACTCCTGCCCGTCCCTAGAAATGTTAGTATGGCTTATTATAAGGAAGGCGTTAGTACTAATTCAAATACCGAGTTTGGTTTAGTTCGGTTGAGTCTTTTGTGCCAAATAAAATTGTGGACTCCCTCTATAGTTTTTAGAGTATAACTCATTTATACTTCCGTATACGGCAAAAGTGAATATAACAAAAGTTACTCTAAATTACACAATAAACAACTTTTGTTATGTTCATATATGCCGAAAAACCAATAAGAAACGAAATATCGCTATTTTTAATTTCTGGCTTCCCTTATAACCCCCACTCCTGCCCGTCCCTAGAAATGTTGGCATGGCTTGTTATAATGAAAGCGTTAGTGCTAATACACATACCGAGTTTTATTTAGTTTGGTTGATTCTTTTGTGCCATATAAAATAGTTCACTTCCTCTATAGGTTTTAGCGTATATCTCGTTTATAACTCGGTATACGACGAAAGTGTATATAACAAAAGTTACTCTAAATAACAAAATAAACAACTTTTGTTATGTGCATATTTGCTGAAAAACCAATAGGAATCGAAATATCGCTATTTTTAATTTCTGGCTTCCCTTATAACCCCCACTCCTGTTCGTCTCAGAGGATATTAATATAGCCTAAAGTCTAAGTTGGGTTAGTAGTAATATACATACCAAGTTTCATAAAATTCGGTTCAGCCGTTTATGCGTGAAAAGGTAACAAACAAACAAACAAACAAATAAACAAACAAACAAATAAACAAACAAACAAACAAACAGACACCAAAGAAACAAAATGCAGTTATGGTGTCTATGACATGTGAAACGAAAAGTTATCGTGAAATTTCGTGAAAAAAATCAATGTACAGACAGAGGTTACAATTTTATATATATATAGATATATACCTTTATAAACACGGCTATAGATAGAATAACTTGTCAAACGTGTGCCATGTTTTCAACCCCCTACAACCTCAACATGCTTTTTATGATTAAGAGGGGAAAAAACGGAATATCCAATTTAAGCCTAATGCATTGGTTTACTGAAAGCTGGATGGATTGAGTGGGCAGGTGTAAATAGGCCAAAAAGAGGGCTAGAACAAGGCTCCCGACACCTGTTGGCCGATTCCTGAATTTCAAAGCAACCCTCTAATCGGGAAACTTCAGGTTCTCTCCTCCTTAGTCCTCTTTGTACGTACTCTTATTACCACATTAATTAAAGAGCTATGGCCATTTTATTACAGGCTAGCCTTGCTTGTGTTTTCTTTCATCTGCTACCCTAATTATTGACCTGCAACATAACTGTGCGAAAATTGATAAATTATCAATTCCAAACCTACTGATTCTTTGGAAACTTTGTGAAGGATCGAAAAAAGCACTGGACAGCTTTTTATGTTTTCTTAAAAAAGAATCCCATGAATTAGCTATACAAAATCAGCCTTGTAACTGTTAATGTATATTGGAGACTAGCTAAAGTTGTCACATTGGTAAAAACACTTAATCAAATACCCGGGTTAAATAAGAGACAATTTATTCGTCATTCTATTAATTATTGCCTTTGCTCTATCACCTGGCTGGAATATATATTTGAATATATTTTGAATCAGAGTACCTACATTATTTTACCGTACCTAATTGTAACCAGCCTCACTCCCGGATGAAACTTGGCAGAGCTGGTTTAAGGACTGGCTCCGACGAATGGAGAAGTGTATTGAATGAAGCGGAAGTTATTTTGAGAAAATTAAATAAATAAAGCTGTATTGCAAAACTTTTGTAGTGACCTACGTATATTTGAATATAATTTTTAGTCAGAGTACCTATATTATTTTACCGTACTTAATTGTCCCATTCATAGTTTCCCAAAATATTTATATTTATCATTTTGTAGGAGAGCTGTATTTTACACTAATTCATAACACTATTGTGTTCTAATCATACTAAGATTATTTTAGACATGTAAACCAATTTTTTTATAAGAAAGTAAAACGAAAAAAAATAGATAAACGTCTGCCACAACGCACTAACTAATCACAGGAAAAATTCTTATTTATCACTCCTACAATAGCTGGATTATAGATGTAATGCTTATTCATCGTCCAGCACAAATACTCTACAAAAATTAATACACGTTACAGAATAGCCAGTAGCAACTGCTGACTTTAAGTCTAACCCAACAGAAAGTATGTGTGTTAATATAGGAGAAATGTCAGTCAACTTTACTCGTCGGGTAACCAAAGTTAAATATTAGTAAGTCCAGGCCCAAGAGCCGTCAGGTCAACATCGAAAACCTTCGGGCACTGACGATAAAGCACAGCATCGAAAGCGCTTTGCCGTTTTAATAAAAAATTACAGTGGAAGCATAGCCAACAATTTTTTCATCCTACATACAAAGTTAAATATGTTTAGCTATCAAATACAGTTAATATACCGTGCGAATATTCATTTCGTAATATCTCACTTTTAAACAATGATGTTGAAAATTATCCTAAGAACAAACCGTTTTGGAACGATAAAATGAGAACTCCGAATTAATCCACTTTAAATGGAATTCCTATAAACAAAGTACCTACAAACATGAAAAAATATTTTTTTCCTTTTTTTTTTAACTTGGCGTATATTTTTTAATACATCTTTTAGAATTAGAGGTTTATTAACTTTTAAATTATATATTGGGTTTCATAATCGGATTTTGTCAATTTTTTTTAATAAGAATAGTTAATCTAGACAATTAAAAATAAATACCTATTTTCAAATATTATTTATAAATAGAACATCTTGTTATAATATTCTTGCAATTAATTGTTGACAGTGTAATCCGTCCATAAAATCTATAGAATTCAGTGAGTAGAATAATAATCTTTAAAAAAAAACTTCAGTTTCCTCCAGTAACCAACTTCATCTTCAGGTTTACTAGGAACGGTTGAATATTGAATCTGGTAAAAATCAAACGAACATTCCAACCGGTATGGGGATTTCATTAATATTAATTAAAAATATATAGGCAAGATTTACTGCCAATGAAGTACATGAAACGGAAGTCACCTCATACAAATACAGTTAACAAAAAAAAGAAGGTATTGTTTTGTTGTGCAAAAGTATTTTCAATAATGAGATAATGAGGTAAAACTATTATAAAACTCATTCGCATTAGTAAATCATACTGATACATACTAAAATAGCAACATCAATAATTCATGTGGTTAGAGTAGTTATAGAGACAAGGTTTAAAATCGTTAGTCCATTAAATTAAGTGGGAATACTGTAGAACTATATATTTAGCTCGATATAAGGCTCATCTCATAGAATCACTATTTATATTTAAATACTAAGACTATTACATTATTAAATTAAAATTGTGTAATGAAAAACTAATAAGAGGAGGTGAGAATATCGTCATTCCTGGAGAAAATGTCTTTTTGGAACCATTTTAATTTGCCTTACCCTTGTGGGGTAGCAGGTAAATGCATTAGAATTGTATCAAAAGATTTACAAAAATTCATAAATTCATATAAATTTATTTCACTTCCGTCTTTTGGTTACGGAAGTAATTGAGACATCTTAAGAGGCTTTATATAAGTGTCAGGAAGTTAGTATGTTTTAAATATCATTTAAAATAAAATCTTGATATATTGGGCGAAATAGTTTGAAAGTAGAAAGATTCAATTGCCACTTTTGATTATTAGGCTAAATAGGTATCAAAGCAGAACCTGATGACGTCCATCATCGGTAAGTAGTTTCATAACGCAGTCCGTCTGCTGTAGTACCGCAAAGTTAAATTCGGGGAGCATTGGCATCATTTCGGCTTGCATCCTCATTGAAATGGGTCCTGTTCGTTGGGCCCGGATGAGCACGCTAGATTCTTCGACCAGTTCAGAAAATACATTACCTTCAGACCTGATTCTTTCATTGGTAAAATGTTTTTCTGGATAGACAACTTAGCTTAACAAATCGGTTCACAAATTTGTTATCTGTTCATCTTTGGCCTATTAAAATTTAGAATATTCATTGAAACGCGTGCAAATGTAGCGGAATGGATTCTTTCATTAATTTGGAAGATGATTTCGTATAATGCTAATAATTATTATTTTAATGAAACAATATTTCTTTAGTACTATTTACAGTCGAGTTACACCTCAATGAATATTACTAGTTTTAGCAGATTTCCCTTAATATTTCCGAAATTTTTCTTCAAATGTCCATCGATCCTACCTAGGAGATGACATAAATGAGGTCCATTCAAAACTGTTTATATATATATGTGTGTGTGTGTGTGTGTGTGTGTGTGTGTGTGTGTGTGCCTGTACCTGTGCCTGTTACCGCTCTAGTGGTCACAATTATTGTTTGATCGTTACCAAACTCGATATTTAGTCCTTTTATGTAAAACGAAAGATCAAGTCCGTTAACGGCTGAAATCGGACCAGGGGGGGGGGTGGTTAGTGGGGGAGAATTTTGACATGTCGAAATATCTCCGTTACTATACGCCGACACGAAAAAGTGAAGAGAATCAATCTTATTGCAAATAAAATTTACTATAAATTTTGTTGAATAGATTTATTCTCTATCTTCAATATTAACCGAGATATTCGGATTTTTCAGTTTTCAGCGTTCAGCAAACCCACACTTCTACTCATGTTACATAAACAGCACTCGGTTATGTAGTAAACCACATTATTCGAAGTTTAAATACCAAATATTGTTTTCAAGAGACCTTATAATTCGAGATACATGCGAATATGATCTTGTGACCCCCCCCCCCCGTAATAAGTTTTTAAAAGATTCATTATAAATTACAGTACTACATATACGAGTATAGTAAAAAGTTTTCAATCAAATGAATATGTTATATTTTGATATATTCACAGTGGTGTTGTGTTAGCAGTACGTAGATTTATCTATTATTAAACTTCATGAAGGAAATCTGCTTAGTTTACGCAGCCCCTCCCTGACGGACTTATTTATATAAAAGACAAATTGGCCAGCTCTCTTCCAACGAAGCTAAGAGTCACCTGACGGCGAATTCATATACGTATTTTTCCCTTAATGATCCCCAAACAGGGAGTTTAGCTTTTAATTGGGAAACTAACAATAATTCTGGTTGAGAACGCAAGAACAACCAGTAGATTCAAATATAAATTTTTGAATATTATCTTGTTATATATTTCTAGTGTTATGATTCGATTCAGTCATATTTTTCCTAGTATAGTTAATTCTATTAAATACGCTAGTGTAAGGACGGGTTGTGAATAAGGCAAGCCTTTCTTTCAGTCATATTTGAAAGGAAGAAAAATTCACTGAATATTTTAAAATTTTATTTTTGTATCAAATTATGTGTGGTTTTTACTTGATATCTTGGTAGGCTTTCCAATGAAAATAATAAAAAACAGTTACAACAGAACAAAGCTAAATAATCTCAAAAGGTATTTTTATTATGTTTCATTTAATAGTTTTCGTGGGAAAGAGAAATTATAATCTAGGTATTACTATTAAGCAGTGAATTCTTAACCACACATTAGCTAATTTCCCAATTACTTTATGTTGTGTAGTAATAAATAAAAACGCTTTTTGAATGTAATAGTTTTAATAGCTATCATAAATACATATCAAATCTATTCCCAGAAACTATAAAAAACAACAAAAAAAACCTTATAGCCAATGTAAGCAAAGAAAACCTTATAAGAGAAAGCGGTAATTTTTTATAAATCTTTAAAGGGTATGAATATTTGATGGACTTTTTTTAGAAGCACTTTCCAATAACATTTACTTTTCCTGCTACCGTCAATGTTTTTAATTCATTTACTGTATCCTCGATATTGCTATCATACACCATGTCAGAGTGTGACTTTAATAAAATGTTCCACGTTACATCATTGAGTTGACAGAACGGTTCAAATATTGATCTAATAATAGCTTACCGAATCTCTAATTATAAATGTATTTTAAAAAATCAACTGGCATTCTTCCTGTATATTTCTTGATTGGATATGCCAGTCAATGCAATTAAACATTAACAAAAGAAAACTTTTGTGAGAAAAATCCATTATTCGTCTTCATAATAAGTTATGGAATATTTTATAAATGACTGGTTTTGCATGTTCACAGATTTTTTATAGCTTAGAAACCAATCCTTAAATTCCAGTCTACCTGAAAACGTTGTGAGAGCCAATAATGGCACTTCCATAATTCTAGCATTGTACTTCCCACAATACGTTTAGCATATTATAATTAATGAACATAATCACCGCCTCTGTGACTGCGACATCATTTCATATATTCACAGGATAAAGGTATTAAACAAAAAAACTGAGCTTAGACACTTAACAATTGTTTCTTCAATCTCCTTCTCAAATAATAAAGTTTTTACATTTTTATAATTTAGATAAATTTTGAAATATGCTTTAATTACCGGCTGTTCTTCATAAGGAAATTTTTATAACACTAACGGTCATTGTAAATTTATATTATAGCAATATCGATTGTAACCCTTTATCGATTTTATGGTACCATTTGGTACTAGACTATTGGCGAAGCTGATCTGGAGAAAGGACGTCTTTCTAAGACATAGGCTGACTCCGTTTTTAGCAAATTTCTTTTAAGGGAAACAGCTACTGAGGTTGTACTCCAGTACCTCCAGTACCATTAAGAACCGTACATGTTCGAAAAATGTCTTCAAATATCCATCGATCTAAGAACCTAGTAGATGACGAAATTGATGTAAACTTGTATATATATATATATATATATATATATATATATATATATATCTTTTACAGCTCTAGTGATCATAATTTTGGTTTAATCATTACCAAACTCGATATTTAATTGTTTTATGCAAAAATAAAGATCAAGTTTTAAGATCATCTTGATCATTAACCGAGATATTTGCATTTCATAGTTTTCGGCCTTCAGTAAACACCCCCCTCCCTCCTCCTATTAATGCCATATTAACAATAAGCTGTTATATTATGTAGCAGATTATTTGAAACATAAATACCAAACATTGTTCTCATTGAGCTTTTACAAGTAAGATAAATGCAAATATATGACACGTGGGAAATCTGCTTAGTTTACGCAGCCCCTGCGTGGCGGACTTTTAGTAATAAGGGTAATGTTTTCCTGAGACGTTGAAGTAAAGAACGTAAAACACGTAGACTTATAATATAGTTGGGTTTTTATAAATTCTAGCCCATTGCGTACAAGTGATATCAGATTTCAGGTATTGGTACATTGGACCATTAGACTTAGTGAATCCGTCACTTCTTCTTCTCTGGATATATGCGTTGAGAAAATATACACAAATATACATTTGAACATTATGTAAAATTCTTGACTTTTTGAGAACAACTCTGAATACTGAAAGTCATATAACAAATTAAAGCTTATTTCAGATTTAAAAAAGGATTATCTACGACTTGGCAGACATAATTTTTAACAATGTGAACATATACTTTTGACTTCTAATATACTCCTGCCGGTGGTAGCCAAGTAGAAAATAGCCGACATTCGAATCCTTGAATTTCCCAATTCTTTCTAGGCTCTCTAAATGCTAACTCTATTTATTGATTAGAAGCGAGATTTCAAAATATTGAAATTCATAAATCTAAATAACGCCAGCTGATCAATCATTTGGCAAGGGTTTAATAAAATAAAAATAATAGTTACTTATAAGTGTTTTATTATGCCCTAAATGTTTTGAGTCTTTCTTGGTTCCTCTTGAGAGGTATAATTCCAAAGTATAATTAATTAAATTCATTTTTTCGTAACACAAATACTAATCGAGTTATCCGTATTTCTTTGTTTTCTTCCCTTAATCACCCCCCCCCTTCCCGCCCCTTCTACTTTTTGATTGTTTACATATGTGGTGAGATGATGTCAGAAGTATGATATACCAGTACGTGGCAAATCTCCTTAGTTTACGCAGCCCTTGCGTGACGGACTTTTATTATTATTATTATTTTTATTTATTAACGTCCACTTTTTGCAACTCAGGCTAATTGGGACGGGTTATCTACACGTTACCACCCTTTTCTAGCCAGGGCGGGATTTTAGGATGTTATTTAATGAATTTCCCTTTGCCCAGGCGAGAATCGAACTCGCCACTCTAGGTTTGCCATGTGAGATAAAGGTCAACGGTTTAACTCGCATGGCTAACCTGAGCCCCGACGGACTTTTATAATTCATGAGAACATGTAATAAAATGAAGATATGATCAATAATGCCTCGGGAACTTGTCCAAGTTTCTGAAGCTTGCTTTCAATTTAATTAAAAGGTACGGAAAAGGCTTTGTTGGACTGAGGCAAATGTGAAGATGAGGGCTTTGTTTAAAGATGATAAATTAGAAATTAGTTAAACATATTTAGTGGTTTGGGTGTCCATATATAATCGTGTTAACGGGTCGTTACACATGGTGATAACAATGGGGAGCTCTCGATTATACGATGCCCCAAGGGTCAAGTCCAACTACAGTAGGGACAACAAAGGTACTTCCGCCTCTCACCAATCTCGGCTTGGGCACTTATTATTTATTTACATACCTTTAGGGTTGAAGAAAAACGCCGGATAGTAATGATACCTACCATCAATAAAGAAGGATATTTTAATACTCACAGAACAGGTAATGAGTCGATTTTCTAATTCGAGGTAACAAAAAATGGATTAAAAAAGGAGCTCTTATGCAGTGAGATAAGTTTCCCCATCAGTGAGGCATAATGTGGAGTTTTAGAAACATAAAAGAGGTTAGTGCAGATACTGCGTAAACTAAGCAGATTTCTCAAATTCTGAAATTATCTCAGGTAAGAAAAAAGTCCGTCATGCAGGGGCTGCGTAAACTAAGCAGATTTCCCACGTGAAGTTTAACAATAGAGAAATCTGCCCAATAACAAGTGTAGTAAGTATTAAGGGATCACTAAACTTATACACGAGGGACGAATAGTTACGAAAACGGCCGCCAGAGCTCTCTTCGGAAAGTACCAAACAGCTCACTCCTGCCGACCAATGCAGAATACAAATGCAAATATCTCGGTTAATATTCAAGATACAGAATAAATGTATAGAACAATATTTATAGTAAATTTAATTTGCAATAAGATTGATTCTATACAATTTTTCGATCCGACTCATAATAACGGAGATATTTCGAATTTTCCGAAAATCCCCCCTCTAAACCCCACCTGCCACTGGTCCGATTTCAGCCATTTACGAACTTGATCTTCCTTTTTACATAAAACGATTAAATTACGAGTTTGGTAACGATCAAACAAAAATTGCGACCGCTAGAGCGTTAACAGACAAATATATATATATATATATATATATATATATATATATATATATATATATATATATATATATATATATATATATATATAAAATTTTGAACGGACCTCATTTTCGTCATCTCCTGGGTAGGATCGATGGACATTTGAAGAAATTTTTCGAAACTCGCGTCATGAGTACGACCTCAATAGCTGATTTCCCCTAAGGGAAATCTGCTAAAATATAACACTCAAAAAGCATGAATGGAAATCAAAAAACAAATATTGAACACAGCAAATATAAAAAATAAATGAGCAAGAGAACAAATAAAGATAAAATTCAAAGCTACAGTTTTCAGTAAATCAAAACTATTGATATTGGACAATAAAGAAATCATTTAAAAAATAAAATATTTAAATATTAAATAAATAAATCAATAATTAAAATAAAATTGGTGTATAAAATGAATAAGAGAAATTTAAAATGATTAAGGTTTACATAAAATATAAGTTTTTACTAGTGACTATTTACATAAAACTCTGTACTCCCTAAAATACACTGAAGTGAGTGAAAACTCATACACCCAAACACAACAAACACACACACACACACAACAAACACACACACTCACACAACAAACACACACACTCACACACACACACACATACATACACAAACACAACTGGCACGCCCACATGTATAGGAAATTATAACATTTATTTTAAAACGTAAACATTAGTTTTAAATGGATTATATTAGTTAAATTTTTGTGTATATGTTAATGTCTTTTAAATGTTGTAGTACAGTGGGCATGTATTGGCTACCTTCAGTGAGTAAGTTATGTAAGTCAAATTGCATATATTGCATTTGGGCTGCTCCCTTTTTTCCATTAAATAGTTATGAGTAATAAAGGAGTGACCTATGCGGATCCTTGTTAAAATTACTTCCTCTCTCCACGAATATGTTTCAATTTTGTCAGTCCGTGTGAATACTGTTTGTTTTAATTTGTCTTAGTTTATTGTCTGTTTGTAGCCATTTGTGTTCCCAATCATGTAGTACGTTAGTTATTGCAGAGTGTATTAAATCGTCTACCGTTAGTTCATTTGTGTCCACGTCAAGGTTTTGGGTAGCTAATTTCGCATGTTCATCGACTTCAGAACTGTGTCCAATATTTTGGTGTCCTGGTAGCCATACTAGTATAATGTTGTTTTGAACCGTACTTAGTAATTATGTAACGAACGGATGAACAGTCCGACACACTGATAATAATTTCAATTTTGATGTCATTATTCTTAAAATAATCTGAACCATAAAAAAGTCCACAGCGTTAACTAAGCAGATTTCCCACTACCGTCACAAATTTGCATTTATCTCAAGATGTAAAAGTTCAATGAGAGCAATATTAGATATTTAGGCTTCACATAAAGTGCTTCATAATACAGGGTGGGGCAGAATGGACCCTGTATAACAGCTTACTGTTAATATGGCGTCAGTAGGAGTGGGGCTTACTTAAGACCAAAAACTAAAAAATGCAAATATCTCAGTTAATATTAAAGATAATGAAAGAATTTACGTAACAACATTTACAGAACATTATATTTTCAATAAGATTGGATCTATACAATTTATCGATCCGACCCATAATAACGGGGATAATAAGAAGTTTCGAAATACAATTTTGAACGGCTCTCATTTTCGTCATGTGTCAGGTAGGATCCATGGACATTTGAAGAATAATTTCGGAAATCGCGTCATGAGTATGGGGTCGTACTCCTTCCTTAAGGGAAATCTGCTAATAAAACAAATACCCCCCAATTTAAATAGACTTCCAAAAGGAAGGTAAACCTTTGGAGTTTTATTTATACAAATATATATAATATATAACATGATATGAATTATATTGTTGATAGAGCGATTTAGCCAGATCCAGCACTATATGAAAAGAATGATGTTGTCTTCCTGCATAATATTTATGTATTTGATACACACCAGATTAGTGGCAATCTCAGATCTATTTGTTTTAATTAAAAATAAAATATTACTAGATACTGGGATCATATATCAGCAATGACTATTCTTGCATTTACAAAATTCAAATTCGTTAATGCAAGAAAAGGACCAAAATATTCGTCCTATACAATTCTCTCGGTCCTTTAGAAAATAATTATATTTATTCCCTAAACATAATGATTGTTGAATTGATGTAAAGAGTAAAGTTACAGGCATCCTTCAATTAGAAAAATTGAGTTCTTGAATAGAAACAATGGTTATTCACTATTTCAAACTGTTTATTTAGAAGGAAAAGAATAAAAAAACAACAACTGAACACGGTAAAATTTCAGGTTAAAGGACATTGTACGAAATAAAATATTTTTAAAAACGTAGCTTTTATTTACTTTATTATCTAAAACTGAACAAAACCTATTCTCCTAATTAATTAAAGTAGCTTATTCAAATCAAGTTTTATAATGGAATACCTGTAAAGCTGTTCCTTGGAATCTAACTATCGATAAAACACAAATAAATGAAATAAAAACTCCTGCCTGGACATTTTATATGCTTTTAAGAAAGAATTCCCCGAAATAATATTGTCCTTTGTCGTGAAGCCTCCCTATTACTTTCAGCTATTGGAGACTGGCATTCTTCATACTTCCACAGCTCAATGGCCGCTAGTCTTAACACGAAAGGAGAATAATGTCTAAAGAAACCATACTCCTTTTACAATTTTCCTACAAAATTAATTGAAGTGATTTATTTCAAGACATTTTATAAGGACTCGAGGTTATTTCGTTAACAATAGATTCAACAATACATTTAATGAAACTAAGCCCATTTGTAATCATTTTCTTTCAAGGCAATTCGACTGCCGAGCTACCTACTTAATTTTAGTGTTGTGATATATTTAGCATGCTCCCTCTTCTTTCACAATTACGAAAATTGCGTAGGATAGCAAATAATTATCAAGTACTTTTTTAAGGCAAAGGCATGTTTTACGTGACATCGATATGGTAATAACGTTTGCTTGAGAATAACGGAGTGAGTGGTATATGATCAGATCCTTCCATAAAGAAAAAAAATAAATTTAAATCATTTATTAACGTCCACTTTTTGCAAACTAAGACAATCGGGGCGGGTTATCTACAAGTTACCAACCTTTTCTAGCCAAGGTGGAACTCATGATTTTATTTAATGAATTCCGTCACTAAATAAATTCCTTCGTCCAGGTGGGAAGGTTTAACCATGGGAGATTAAAGGCAATACTTTAACTCACATGGCTAACCTGAGTCCCTAAAAGAGAGAAACAAAAACAACATTCTATGGCAGACCCTAACCCTTCGAAGTGAGACAAATCATTATTATCACCATAGTATACAGCACATGGAACTCTTGTCTTCTCATGATTCAAGTTCATTTGGCGAGGCAGTAGTTAAGGAAAGAACAGGGTTCTCTACGGGATTTCTGTGATTCCTAGTATTAGACCATAGTAAATAGCTTCAGATATAAACTCCTTCTTGAAAGGATTACTTCAAAGATTAAATAAATAAATAAAAAAATGAAAAAATATGCATAAAACAAAATATTTCTCCCGCATTATAAATGTACTTTACATATTTACCAGTACAGTAAATTTTAGTTAGATTCACCAAGAAGAAGGAGAGGGTGTTTACTGAGCGCTGATGCACATGCAAAAATACAAATAAATTCGCTCATATTCGTGGTGTAAAAAAGGAATTGAAGGGGACTTTTAGATTATATGACACTTTCGACACCTGTTAAAAGCTATTTAAAATGCCCGCATATCTAAACCCCACTACTCTTCCTGATCCGTTTTCGACCATTAAAACATTTTTACCTCAAACTGCTTAAATCTAAAAAAAGAATTAACTACTTCACTCTTGGAGTAAAACTAATTAGTATAATCACACTCAGTGATTACAATAATAATATCACTTTGCCTACAAGATAACGAATTTGATTTTAGTGGTACATGAAACACTTAAATATTTATTTAGTGTGATTAGGAAACAAAAATTTAAAGGATGCTTACAAATTGAGTTTGATTGTATTAAAAAAAAATAATTACGACATCTACATAGATATACTGGATAGACTGGTTTATACTAATTTTTGTGACCTCCTTGTGAATTTAGAAGAAAGTTTTTTGAAAATTATGACGTAGGTACAACCTCTGCTATAATGTGAATTAAGATATAAGAAGTAATAAAATTCGATACTTATATACTTTTTCGTTGTTATTTGACATACGGGATAGAGACTATATAAAACAAATCATTGATAACTCAGAAACTTTCATCTCGAAATACCATAGGGAAACTTGTATGAAAAAGCGTAGATGGATATAAAACTGAAAGCAATGGCCCATCTCCAAATTTACATAATACCCATGAATTTATATTGCTTCTCTCAGAACTGAGAAAGGGTAAATCTATTTTATTTTATTTGTGGCATTCAAGGACACACAATCCTCAACTGACATTTAACCTGTCTAACTTAAAATACAAAGCTTCTTTAAAGCCTTTTATAAGTTTTTCCTTGAAGACTCTATCAAACTGTTTTGCTATAATTTACCATCCAACACGATATCCATATTTTCTTGTGGGGAAAAATGTTCTTTTTCTTTTGTCAGTTAGCATTACTTGTTAAAGATTTTTTTTTCATCTATAATGGAGTGGATGAGTATCATTTTACGTTATCGTATCTTTATAAAATTAAGTAAAAAGGGTAGTTATCAAACTAAAATTCGGGTAAGAAATTAAAGATTATAAAGTTAGTAAATTTAAAAGGTTAACAATTATTTACCGTCCATCCTAATAAATCTTTATTAGCACATTTCTCTTAAAATAAATCAGCTTTTGAGATTGGACTCATGACGCGAATATCGGAAAATCTTTTCAATTTCCATCGGGCCCAGCAAGGGGACAATGACAATGAAGTCCATATAAATTGTTTTATATATATATATATATATATATATATATATATATATATATATATACATATATATATATATATAAATATATATATATATATATATATATATGTCTGTTTCTGCTCTGGCGGGCGTAATGTTTTTTTTTTGTTTTTTTCGGGTGCACTCAAACTCAATATGTAAGCAACCTTTAACTGCTGAAATAGAGGGGAGAAGGGTGAAAAACCTATATTCAAAATACCTCTGATACTATTAGACGATCTTTACAATCACCCTGTCAACTTTCATAATTATTGAGGTTAATAATAAAGCGGCAATACCACCACGACTCCTAGTCTTATTGCAAATTTAATTGCTTATAAATGCTGCTATTTACATATTCTCACTATATTGAATATTCACCGAGATATTTGGATTTTTTTAGTTTTTATCCTTACCCCTCACTTTTACTCATACCTACTAAAATATGGAAATATCTCGGTTAATATTCAATATAGAGAGAATTGCAGCATTTATAGAAAATTACATTCGCAATAATATTGGTTCTATATATTTCGATCCGATGCTAACAATGGGGATACTTCGAAACCCCTCCTCCCACTGGTCCAATTTTAGCCCTTAAAGAACTTGATCTTCATTTTTACATAAAACGTTTAAAAATAGAGTTTTGTAACGTTCAGATAAATAGAGCGTTCACAGACATATATATATATATATATATATATATATATATATATATATATATATATATATATATATATATATATATATAAAATTGTGATCGGGCCTAATATTTGTCATTTCCAAGGTAGGATCGATGGACATTTCAAGAAGTTTTTCGAAAATCACGTCATGAGACGACCTCAATTGCTTAATTCCTTTAAGGGAACCCTGCTAATAGAAATAGCTATCTTGCTCTACTTTGTGGGGTTTTGTCCATTGAAATTTCCTATAGTGATATTAATAACTAATATAGTTGCAGTTTTTTTTTAAATAATATTAAAGTAAGGCAAGAACAGTGACGATAAGAATAAATTAAGAATTTTCTATACCTAGACCAATCACAAAAGATCTAAAACATCTTCATAACTTTTCAATTAAGCTTTGATGAGTAGTTAAGAGAGCTAACTGCGGATTAAAACACAGTTTATGGCTTGGAGAGCCTCGATGAACCTTCAAAAGTATTACCTGTTCCAGAATTATATATTCCCTTCAGATTTCCTCATTTTCTTCCCTAAAGGCTCTACTGCTTTACTAAAAAATTATTCCATCAATCAAATAAATGTATGTCGTAGGTTCAAACCAATATAGAACATTAAATCTTTAATAAGGTTGATTTTATAATTTTTTTTTTAAATGAGCTATAATAACTGAGATATTTTGAATAGCATTTAGGTGGTTAAGTAATGAGTGTGTTAGTGATAAATAAACATTTTCGAGAATAGAACTTACAACCTTACTCAATGACGCTCTACTTACAATATTTGCATGTATCTCATCTAGTAAAGATCTCTTGACAAATATATTTGGCACTTAGGCTTAGAATGAGAGGTGACTTGATATATTAGCTTATTGGTAACATGAGACGAGTAGAAGTGGGGGTTTACTGAAGGCTACAAACAAAGAAAATACAAATAACTCATTGCAGATGGGGAATAATGTAAAAATTTTAAAAAAAGTTCTATTACAATCGTGTTGTAAATATAACTAGATTGTAATATAACTCTTTTTTTTATTCTACTCATAATAACAGAGATATTTATATTTCCCTAAGGATTTCTTCAATTATTTTCCAATTTTACCTAGAAAATGGGGTGCATTCCAAAAATATTATGACAGATATATTTGCTAATTTTTGTTTAATCGTTATTAAACTTTTATAAGCGTTTTATGTAAAACTAAAGATCAAGTTCTTTAACGACTGAAATCTGGCTGGGGAAGGGGGTTAGAGGGGAGGAATTACAAAAATTCGAAATATTTTCAAACACGTTGGATCGAGTATAGAACTAATCTTATTGCAAATGTAATTGTAATGTTGTAATATAAATTTTTTTTTTATCATGAATATTAACAGAGATATTTGAGTTTTTTTGTTTTTATCCTTCAGTAAACCCTCACTTTTCTTCACGCCATATAAACAATAAGCTGTTATATCATGAACCACTTTATTCTAAGCTTAAATACCAAATATTGTTTTCAAGAGACCATTGTTATGTGAGATACATGCAAATTCGTTGCCTGATGACATCGTTACCAAACTCGATATTTAAATGTTTATAAAAAGCCAATGATGAAGTTCGTTAATAGCGGTAAACGGACTAGGGGGGGGGATCAAAAATTCAAAATAACATTGTTATTATGAGTCGAATTAAATACTGTTAAAGAACCAATCATGTTGTAGATTTAATTTTCATATAAATGTTTTTCAATGCATGTTTTTCGTATCTGCGATATTAAGTGAGTTGTTAGTATTTTTTAGCTTTCAGCAACCCCCCGCCGCCTTCTACTCATTTCAATAATAAGCTAGTACATCATCCCACAAATACCGAATATTGTAGGATTGGACCATATCAGCGGATTTAGAACTACTTATGAGGACAAATGCCTCGACACCTGTCATCGAAAATTGTCAAGTGTATAAATAAAATAAAATACAAAAAGCTATGTTTTCCAAGGTAGAATAATCAAGTGAGAACACCTCACATGACTTGGCTGCACTGCACGCCAGTGATGATTATCTGAGGGTGCACGCACAGTTATAGGACGTAATTTGTCCAAGCCTCAACAGTTAGTTGATAACAGACTCAACCAAACATGGAAGAATGGAAGAGCACATACAGGTCACTGGCATGTTTGGTGGTACCTCTCCATTGGTTGGTTCTTCATTGAACATTTCTTAGTTCCGAAAGTTTGGCATATGTGTAGGATGTCGACCAGCCCACCTAGAGCACAAAGTAGCTTGGTAGACTAAGCTAATATTTGGAAACTGAAAATTTGCTTTTAAAAATTCATAGAAGATTATTCCCAAATTGGAAGTACACTGATTTATTTCTTAGAAACAATGGTTCATTCAGGTCCAACCATTCATTCTTTTATAAATATCTTTCTCATTGCGAGACCTGTCTAAAAACTTTTACAAGCATTCAAGAGATATTCTGATTGTTCCGGATTTAGCTTTTTAATTACATTTATTCAATAAAATTTCTGAAACATAACGTTTAATCAATTCAGAGTCATTTCTTTCAACGATATCTTCTTTCTCTAAACTGTGGTTCCTAAGTTTTGAATTTCCATAAAAGTGCTTAACAATAACAATAACTAATTGAATTAAGATATTTAAAAGAAAAGATAGAAAGGAGGATGGTGTAAGAATTTTCTCTAGAAAACATAATCTGATTGTTTTCAAAATCATACTTGGCAGAATAAATACAGGAAACATTTCACAAGTAATTAACAAAGACAAAACCCATGAAAAGACTAATGGTGCAGGTTTTTTTGGGTATAGGTTGCTCAACTTGTTTCAAAATTTTCTTCTTTGATATCTTTTTCATTTATTATAAGACTAGCTTTATTCTTTGTGGGTTTTCAGAGGCTGTAAACAAATTAAAACAGTTTTTTCAAAAAATAAAGCACTAAGCAATAATACCGGAATACACTCCGGTGACATTTTCAAAAGATTATCGCCAGCATTTGTTGCTTTAGGAGATGGAATTATTAATTTCCCATATACAAAGAACGTTAGTCAACAAGTCCTGCTCCATTAATATTCCAGTTTCTGTAAATTGTATTTACAAGCCTACTTGGCATCGATAAATTTTATGCATATAACATTTTCTAATAATAATTGAAATATTTGCTCTTTTAAATTGTATCACTTCTATAAGCCTTCACTATTTCTGGGCGGGTTTTATCA
Organism: Riptortus pedestris; assembly: GCA_019009955.1. Lineage (NCBI taxonomy): Eukaryota > Metazoa > Arthropoda > Insecta > Hemiptera > Alydidae > Riptortus > Riptortus pedestris. Next base: position 144,942,308 of record CM032228.1, on the reverse strand, counting down.
ATTTACCAGGCGGAATCAGTGGACATTTTAACATTATATTTTTATGGGGTCAACAATCTGAAGTTTTGGACGAATACATGTTAAAATAAAATTATTTTTTTATTTCAAATGACTACAAAAATATTGTAAAACTGATGTATTTCGTTCTGTAGGTCAAGTTCGTACATTTCAAGGGTATCCCTATCAAGTAACTTATATATATATATATATATATATATATATATATATATATATATATAAGTATTTGATGATTCTTTTGAAAGCAATTAAAATGGAATATCCCTCTTAATGAAAGACCACCTCATTCAATGGGCATTTTCTTTAGCTGAATTGGGCTGTTTCATATCTTTTTTATTATTTTATTTATATTTATTCTTTATATCTTATTATACAAGTACGTCCAACAGGATGTCAGTTCTTGAAGTCTTTTGGATTCCGAAAATCCCTAGTGCCGCCCAAAGTTATTAATAATTGTTAATTAAAATGAAGTGGCTATTCACTGTATGAATTAATCTAACTTTTTTACTTGATAGGAAACTATTTTTATTTCAACCTAACAAGAACGGATAATAATACTTCCGACTTCTGACTAATTACTTCCAACAACCAGTCACCATATCATATTTCTTTAGTATTATAATAGAATTTATGACCAAAATTATATCACCATGGTTAAAGAAAGGTCAACAGGTCCTTTAAGTTTTCTAGATAAACCATGTTGTTGACTTTTTTTTCCAACCATTGATGTATACATCGACCCCTCCCCCAACAGCCAGGAGATTCGAGTTGAAAATTTAATCTAATATTTGCTCTTAATAATAAGATATTGCAGTCCCAATATGTTGATGGGAAGTGATCTTTATTAGAGCCCACATTAACTCTAATGTGCTCAAAATGAAGGAATTATTTAGTATTGGGTTATTTCCATCCATAGGACCCCATTTTTAATTCAACCCGTCATTAATGGTAACAGCTATTCTAAAAAAACATTTGTCGTTATTTATCAAATCACCACTATTTTACTTCTAGTAATTGGCTCTACAGTTTCTGATCATGCCAGAGGAAATTTATTATTTGTGTGATGAAAATGAAGATATTAATTAATGCATAATTTGAACCAATCATTAGATTTAATATAGTGATTTTTTAATTATGGTAAACCATTTTTATTTTAAATTGTATGATTTATGTGTAACTCAGCGAGTTTAAATGCCGTTAAAATAAGGGGCTGGTTAAAATAAGCAGATTTCTCAAGGCCGGTACCACACACTCCTGAACTTATCTCACAATATATTCTCGATTTAAAATAAAAATCCGATGAGTAGAAGTGGGAGTTTACTGGCTGAAAAATGTATAGACCAACAATTGTAGACCATCAATACAAGATAACAAGATTATTTATTTATTTATTAACGTCCACTTTTTGCAACTTAGGCTAAAAAGATAACAAGATTAGATCTATAAGATTTTTCTATCCAACCTATAATAATGATGTATATTCAATTTTCGACCCCTCCCCCCCCCCTCCGATTTCAGCAATTGTATATATATATATATATATATATAATAAACGCTGCCGGGTCCCCTACACCCACTGTTTCATTACCCCTATCACACATCTTACACACACCCTTATAATGGAACAATCGTTCAGTAGAAGGCATCATTGTCACCCCTGGTAGGTGAAACTACCTTTATACCTTATTATCTGAACTGTTGGGTCTTAGATAAATATATATATATATATATATATATATATATATATATATATATATATATATATTCCCTTAAGCGAAATCTGCTAAATAGAAATACATTCCATTTCTAATAGTTATAGAATGTCGAACATTAGGTATAAATCCATAGTATACCATATATCCCTAACTTCCTTAGTAACCACAAAGCTATATGAAACACCCATACTGGTTTTGGCAGCATAGTGTCAAGTTCAACCCGTTAAGCCAGTGAGTACTCCTCCCAAAATAGAGGAACTTGGTTGTTGACTATCTCGAATAAATTGGAGAGGCCCTTCCTATAATAGTTGGAGTGAGATCCTATACATTTTAATTTTAAGAATTTGTAATTTGGTTATGGTGTGGAAATTTGGGTTTTAACTTGTCCCAATAGATTTTCTTGGTTAGCTGGGAAATATAAATTTTGAACAATGCCTATATTCTACGTTTCATTAGGAAAAAACATTCCTTTCAAACCTTTTTGCTAAATGAATAGACATATTCCTAGGGACTTTAATTGAAAAGGTCCATTACCTAGGCTCCTTCCTTTGGTGTAATTCGCTATTTAAAAAGAATCAACCTGCAGTTTGTATTAAAATCGTTGTCTTTCTTAAAATCTTATACAAATAAAAAAATTTCACCTGGGAGTCTAGAGAAATCATGGACTTTCTGTATTCCAAGTTCGCCAAAACACTGCGCACATCACAAATATATTTCCCAAAATTAAATATTAACTATATACAAATTTATGGTCAGAATATATATGAAATAGCAAACCTGCCACCTGAAAAATTATTCATGAAATGAATCTTCCTAATTAAATGAATATTATATGGATTCCACTTCGAAATAACTGAATTTAATTTAATCTAGTTAATTAATTTTGTCTTCTTTCGACGCATAAATTAAAACACGTTAAATGATTTACGTGCAGGGTATGTAAAATAGATATTTCATTTATTATTTAAATAAGAGTACCATTCCATCTAATCCTTAAATCGTTAGTAAAATAGAAGGCTTATTCCCTGGATATCTTGCCTGACGAATTCAAGAAACAACTAACATCTAACTAAAATAAATATTTGCCATAGAGAGATCTTGAAGAACATGGGGAAGATAGGAATGGCCATATGTAATTCCAAGTAAAGTCTGTCACGCATGGGCTCCGTAAACTGAGCAGATTCCCCACGTGCTGGTATAAGACACTTGTGATCTCACTCTCTATTTCTGTGTAAGAAACCGATGAGGGTTGTGAGGTTGGAGTAGTCATAGGTAATTCAATTAATAAGATTGGTTCTATAAACTTTTCGATCCGACCTGTAATAACGGAAATATTTAAAATTATCAAAATTGCCCCCTCTAAACCCCCCTCCCCTACGTTCGATTTAAGCCGTTAACGAACTTGATCTTTAGTTTTGTATGAAACGCTTATATATCGAGTTTAGTAACGATCAAACAAAAATTGCGACCGCTAGAGCGTTAACAGACAAGTATGTGTGTGTGTGTGTGTGTGTGTGTGTGTGTGTGTGTTTGTATGGGTGTGTTTGTGTGTGTTTATTCTTAAAAAGTGCAAAAAAAACGGAACATCAGATTTTAAAAAGTTCCATTTCATTTATTATTTATAGTACCTCGACTCCGAAAAGCATTGAAGTTGTGTTTTGTTTAGGTTTTTGTGATACACGTATAAAACGTTAGGGAAAAGGTGAAAAATGGAAAAGTTTCATTTTATGAATTATTTATATCCTCCTTTTATTGAAAATTTCCGCAATATAAATAATTTTCATATTAAAATAAATATGAGATATTGCCTCCTATGGCACCAATGACTGGCTGCACTGTCGTGAAGAGCCGAATATCACCTTGGGTGATGATATTCGGCGCCTCATCAATCCTGTACCACAAAAAAAACAGTTGTTAGCACTTGAGAGTATTCGGAAGAGTGTAAGTAGTTGAAAGGAGTCTTGGAAGCACACAGATATGTTCTATTACTTAGGTTGAAGTATAGGTATTACACTAGCCGATCCGGGCTATTTATTCCCCAATTTGATTTATCCGAATAAACATTCTTTCCGCCTAAATATTAGACGATTCCTGCAAGAGTTTGCCAGGAACTTAAGCAAGTAATATTCTGCAGCCTGTAAGCATCATTCAATGATGCCTAGTTCAATACACTGCTTCATAGATATGCGACCCCAAACCATTATCAAAGCACCTTGGAAGAAGATTCTAGGACAAACATTGTCCTGAACTAGGACAAGAATAAGGAGGGAGATTTCAAATAAGGGGGAGAAAATCAATATTTCAAAATATCTTCATTATTATCGAAAAATGTTGAATAAAAATCTTATTAAAATTTATTTTTCTAAAATATTTTTACTTTACATATTGCTGCGAAAACTACGTACATGAAAAAGTATACAAAGTTAATCTGTATTTAAGAAGTACGTTGTAGATGAAAGGACCCGATCGATGGACCAGGACCTTTGGGGTCAATGAATGTTCTCGGCGATAGCTGTCTGGATCTGGGCTTGTCTCGGCCCTTTCTTTTGATCACGACGCCCGTCTTTAAAAACGGCCCATCTCGCTCGAGAGTTAGTTTGTTCTCAGTTTTCTTCAATTGAATAACAGTGCGTTCAGTGCAGCTGTAGTGAACTATGCATTTTAGTTACAGTGCGGTGAAGTGTTTTATGTGAAGAACAGTATAGTGCCGTGTTTAAGTAAAGAACAGTGAGTGCCGTGTTTCTTGTAAAGATAAGTGCAGTGCCGTGCTTTTTTGAGCTTCAGTGATCGTGAGTTATTGTTCTGTGCAATAAGAAGAAGTTATCAGTGCATACTGTAGTAATAGTTAAGAATAATTTACCAAGTGTGTTATACGTTGTCAAATAAATTGTGCAGTGATAAAAACTCTAAAGCTTGTGTGTTTAATTTTGCAATCCAAAAGAACACTAATAAACAACGTTTATTATTTTGTTTAGTAAACGTAACAATATTATACCGAGATATTAGCATTTTCTACTTTTAAAGTCACAGTAATTTTCAGTCTTTAGGTTACCCACACTCCTACTCATAGGGTTTCCACTTAAAGCAACTTCTGAATAAACATCCCGTCTCCATCTTAAATTTACAAATCCTGTTATGTAGGTTTTATATTGTAGGAAATATAGTATGTGGGCTGACTCCATCGCCATTGCCACTATCCCTGTCGTTATGTGAGAAAGCACTAATATCGAAAATGTCACCAAAAATCTGCCCTTATAAGCATGCAGTTAGTCTTATTGCTAATTAGAAACATAGAACTTACTACAATTGTATTATTAATGTTTAAATTGGTTCAATACTATAAATTAATGATGCTTTGAATCGCTTAAGCAATATTTATTTAATTATGAAAGAATATAATTTAATAATTGCCTATTAAATCTGCTTTGGCGATGTCATGAAAAATAAACAACATTCCTGCGTGACAAAATACGTTCGTTTAATTACATATTGAATGCTCAATATGTAATTAATTAAACAAACCCCTAGCCACCCCTCAATGAAAAGCTGATTACTGTCTAGTATTAGACACAGAATTCCTAATTATTTTTATTGTTCATTGGATCTTATATTACTTTACTGGAACGAATATTGGGATAATAATTGATGAGTCTTGAATAACAGCTTTAGTTTTATTAACATTGAGTGTCCTTCATCAGAGGAATATGCTGTCAATGTTATTTTGATTTAAGTCTGGAATTAATATGTATCCTCTACAATAATTAAGTGTATCAATTTGCCCGAAAAGAAAACACTCATTCCTAAACGACCAATATTTTTATGAGGCTCCGTTATAAATAGCTGGATGAAATTGACTTTTCTGAGAGTTTAATCAGCTTAATGCCTGTTTTATACAACTTTTTTCATGGGATGGAAATTTATTGTTTATTAAGTCGCAAAATGGGTGCTTATAAATATCATTCCTTTTGTTGAATTTACACCCATTTGAGCAGACGCCAAGACATTGAAAAGGAAATGGGTTTGATCAAGAGTGATACGAAGGAAAGGAAAATTTTGACAATTTTTGAATATTACCTTAAATGTTTTGTTGGATCATTATCACATTCGATATTTAAGTTTATCATGTAAAACTAAAGATCAAGTTCTTTTTTTTTAATTTTCCCACCTCTGCCCCCGCTGTACCTCTGGGTTTCCCCATACCAGCGGTCTCCATTTATTAAGAGATATAAAATTTTGAATAGCTAAATTGGGCCAGGTAACTTAGCCTATCTCACCGAGCACAGCTAAGCATAAAAGTGCAATATTTGGGAGATTTAGTTTAAGTCCGAAAAGTCCTAGGGGAACCCGCAGCTGCGACTCCTTTGCCACTATTCAGAGAAGTGGCAGCAAGAGCCTAATTAACTAGCCTACATACCTAAAGCCTAAATACTAACCTAAAATCATATAAACAATACATATATACATATAATTTACAAATAAATACATTTTTACTTCGTTTTCAACACCTCTTGGGCAAAGGTCCTGAAGGCTGAAAATCTATCTGCGTCGTTTACCAACTCAGGAGGCCAGCTAGCATATGAGAAAGCACTCATTAGCCGAATACGCTTGGCGTTGAAACGCGGACATTGGAGGATCACGTGGTCAGACGTATCCAACTCGCCAGAGGAGCACAATGGGGATTCCTTTCTTTTGAAGAAGTGGAGTTTGTTATTGAAGTCCCCGTGACCACTGATAAGTTGGCTGGTAAAGTAATCTGGGATGTACCACGCCCTGACGTCGGGGAAAAATTTGTAGGTCATCCTACTAAAGTTGTAGGTCATCCATCCTAAAGATCAAGTTCGTCAATTGCTCAAATATGGACAGAGAGGGGGGAACGAGAATTCAAAATTTCTTGGTTATTATGAGTCAGGTCCAAAAATGTTGTTGAACCAATCTTGATGCAAATTTTATGTTCTATGAATGTTGTTCCATACATTATTCTTTATCCGTCATTGTGGCATATTTAAATTAATCACATTTTATTTTCATGCATTAGGTCAACATTACGGAAGAGGGAGGCCCAGAGTAATTTTTCGTAGATATATAAGACATATATGATGGAATTTGGTGAGAATTTTGTGTCAAAGAGTATCTTCTACAGGACACATTGGTATACGATGCTTAGCCTTAAGGACTTAATAATAGTCAGCTACACTCCATGGCAAAAAGAAGTGGGCAATTTGACAGCATATTCGCTCAATATTATACTAATTTATTTATAACCTAGGTAGTGGATTATTCAAGCAGAACGTCAATTGGGAGAATTTTAGAAAAATAACTTTAAGGTTAACTTATACTAAACCATTAGCAGATCAGATTATGGCGAACTAGAGTAGGTTTTTAATATAGCTCCGACTATCCTTGACTCATCCTTGTGAATTAGCGGCTAAGAACATCTTCTCCTGGACCAAGCGGTCCTCCGTCAAGATGAACATGTGTCCCAATGAAAGAAGGATCAATTCACATCCCCTTACCTCTTCGGTTTCAGGGTGGATTATACATCGAAAATATTAAAGGGAAGAAGAGGCTGTCGCATTTTCAAATTAACTCCCAAAACTCGCATCAAAGTTTCCTTAGAAAGCCTCTTTACCATGCAGTAAGTAAAATATCAAATTTAAAACTGGATTGTCCCATGTCTTCTGCCTGTAACTAGAGTAGGCTTTTCGAAATCCACAATGGGGAAACTTTATCACTCATCGCCCGAGTTGGATTTGGAAAATTTGGATGGGATAAGATAGGAGTGGAATTTTCTTATTCACTTCTAGTCACTACAATCCGTTCAAGACCTGAGCCTTGTTCGCACATTATAAGCTATCCATGCAGTCTTTACTTATAAACCTCTAATCCCCGAAGCCTCCTCAAGTCCTTCTCCACATCTTTGTGGGGCTCCCATTCTTTTCACTATAGCTGTTGTACAAATTTTTCTGGGTAGCCTGTTGGGCTCTATTTTCTTGTCCTGCTTTGACTAGCTCAATCTGTTCTTTTAAATAACAAGGATGATAAGCCATCATTTCATCGAAGTCCATCAATCCTGCGTTGCATTAGATCCTCCATTTGAGTTGATCTCTTATTGTCACATATATTTTAGTTATTCTCTCCCAGACCAGCAGAGCTGTCTTATTTTCATGGGCGAGTGTCTTCTATAATTTCATTTATGCCTACCTAGAGAATATCTTTAAACACAGAGCTTTTCGAAAGACGCAAAAATACAGCTTACACTTTTACTCTACTTAACTTTCCTCCAAGTGGTACTAATGTGCATGGTCTTTTCCAAGTTTCTAACCCCAAGATATTATCCTTGCAAACTTCCCGACAACTAATGCCGCAGTATTTCTACTAGTTATCAATGCTTTACAATCACCCTAAACTCACCTAGTCTAAGAGACCAATCTGGCTTTTATATCTGCGTTCACAATATTCCTTTCCGTGGCAATCCCTCCTAGGTACTTACTTCAACAACTAGAAGCAATGAACTCCTTATATTCCAAGGGATCGCCAATCTAGTATTTTAATGTAATTATGGAAGGTGAATCTAAATATTCAAATGGACTTTAGTAAAGCTTCTGTAAAGTGTACATAAACGCATACATGTATGCATATAAATGTGTGTTTGTGTGTGTGAGCTCGCGCGCTTGTGGGGATGTATGTGTGTATGATTTACGGAAGCACGAATGCCCATTCGAATATTTAGAATTGCTTACTGTATTAACAATATTATTCGAATCACTCAAGCACCTATCAAGAAATACAAGAGGGCAGCGTTGAATTGTATTTATTCAAGCAGCTCTTTAATTATGGTTTGTTATACGAGTATTCCACCTGTTTCCTAAGTAGCTTTTATTAATCCCTTGAATAAATTAATTTTAGATTACATAAATAAACCTTAATTAAATGGGCAAGGTATAAATTGATTTGTTTAGGAGGATAGATTGTGTTCTCACTCATCGTATAATTTTAGCTGGCGCCATATTTATGTTCATATCTAAAGCCATATTTATGTCCAAATCTAAATTTTTGTCATATGGCATGTTATATGAAACGTATATATAATAAATCAGGGGCTCAGGTTAGCCATGCGAGTTAAAGCGTTGGCCTTTATATCACATGGTAAACCTTGCTACCCACAGACTGGGTAACCAATAATTGCCAAGCTCAGTGGAGAAGGGCGTGGGTTTATAAATTAAACTTCAATAGGCAGAAAATTAAAATAATAAGGGCGCCACGTTGTTTGTTTTCTCAGGTAACAACGAAAACCAATATTTTAAAAACAAATCAGTTTATTTACAATAATAACTCAACTATAATTATCTCTTGAACAATAAAAGGAAAATACTAAATACATAAATGATTAAACAATACTTCCCATGGGGACTTTTAAATACAAACTAATAGGCCTTTTCTTTTGAATAGTGTATACACAATAACTGCACTTAGGTACCTCTCGTACGATGAAATAACTGCTATTCTTCTAGCTGTATAACATTCCGATCCGCCAAAGCGTTTATCCGGAGCCAAAAATCCTCACTGGAGCTCGAGGTGGACGCGCTGTCTCCTGCTCGATTGTCCACGGCGATCGCTTCTTGTCTTCTGCTCTCGCGCAGCCAGCCCGCGCAGGAATCTCCCGCCTATCTTCTATCTCAATCACCCGTCTTCGGCGACTGTAAAAATGGGCCGTAACACCCTAGAGTGGCGAGTTCGATTCTTGCCTGGGCAAAGGAAATTATTTAGTGACGAAATTCATTAAATAACATCCTAAAATCCCACCCTGGCTAGAAAAGGGTGGTAACCTGTAGATAACCCGTCCCAATTAGCCTGAGTTGCAAAAAGTGGACGTTAATAAATAATAATAATATAATAAATCATCACTAAAATAAACAACATTATAATCTGAATACTTCACAAAAACAAAATATCTTTCTCGATTTTTCTTCTCTCGCCTCCATTACAACCCTAACTATTTTCATCTCTAGGAGTATTAGTAATGCCAGTTGTCCAAGCTGAGTTACTGATAATTCACATTCTGAGTTCATCAAGATCGGTTTAGGAGGGGAAAGATGACAAACTAGCAGACACCAATACCATAAATTGTTAAAATCCAATTAACTCTTTTAAAACGAAAGTAGCTGATATCGAACTGTAAAGTCCGTTATGGTTAGGGGGCGGTAGAGATCTTGTCCACAATGCTTGCTATGGTTAGAGGGCTGTAGAGATCACGTCCACAATGTTTGATATGGTTATGGGGCTGTAGAGATCACGTCCACAATGTTTGCTACGAATAGGGGGCTGCAGAGATCTTGTCCACAATGTTTCCTACGTATAGGGTGCTGTAGACATCACGTCCACAATGTTTGCTACGAATAGGGGGCTGTAGAGATCTTGTCCACAATGTTTGCTACGAATAGAGTGCTGTAGAGATCACGTCCACAATGTTTGCTACGAATAGGGGGCTGTAGAGATAATGTCCACAATGTTTGCTATGAATAGGGTCTGTAGATATCTTGTCCACAATGTTTGCTACGGATAGGGGCTGTAAAGATTATGTCCACAATGTTTGCTACGAATAGGGGGCTTTAGAGATCATGTCCATAATGTTTGCTACGGATAGGAGGGCTGTAGAGATCTTGTCCACAATGTTTGCTATGGTTAGGGGGCTTCAGAGAATCATTCCTGAGTACAGGGATTATTTAATTAAAAATACGGGAGTGATACTAAGGAAGTTGAAATGCAGAAGGATTTCTAGGCACGAGACCAGTTTTAAAAATATGTAACATACCTCCGAAATGGATCCCGGCTGTAGACCGAAGGTATTCATGTTATTACAGTGTAGAATATATAAAATTCTTTGAGGATTGGACTCGCTCATGCGCTCCTTAAACTTTGCTGAATCCCCACATACTGAAATGACACGTTGATGATATCTCCTCACATTCTATAATAATCAGAAGCCTAAGTACACAGTACTGTTAGTTTGGAAGGAAATCGCATGAGTAGATGTGCAAGTTAACTGGGAAAAAATAGAAATAACTCAGATGATATTTGATTTTGCAAAAAGCTGTCAAATGGATGACTAGAAACCTTCGCATCATTGTTTAAAGAATGGTATCCGCTTACAGCTGACTATGAGGTATCGCTGAGACTTACCCTTGTCTGTTTTGACATCAATACGTCAAAACAGACAAGGGTATGGCACAGTAACTGAGAGCACAATTGGAGGAATTAAATTATACCTAGAACGGTTCCTCAGGCATGATGCTTCTAAGACAAGCGGGCAGCTCTTAGATTCAACAACTCTCTTGGAAAGCTTGATATTAGAATACCCTGATTAAATCAGAAGTGATCGCTCTCCAAAAAAAAAAAGTAGGGCATTGCTAGTCAGAGAAGAATAGTAATAGAATGGAATCCGTCAAGCTTTCCAATATGATCATGAACTAGGGGGAAGTAAAACTGTCACGTGCGGCGTAAACTGAGGAGATTCCCAATGTGCTGGACACACTGTTGTTCTGCGGCCATCTACCTTCCATTTTTCATGTAATAAAAAGCCTATGTAAAAACGATATGAAATATACTAGCAGCACCAAGGGGGGGGGGCTTTTTTTTTACATAGAACGCTTAAATATGAAGTCTGGTAACGATCAAACAAAAATTACAAAGGTAATTACGGTATACGTACCTAGTCTCGAGGAGGATTCGCAAATGTTGGGCATCCGTAATTGTAGATAATAAAGAGGCTGATAATGAACAAGTGTGGTCAACAATAATGGTTGAAGAACCTCAGCTCGTTCTGCAAGTGCATCTATTGGCGTATTTCGTAATGATTATATTTTCCCGACTACATTAACGTTGAAAAATCCGTCACGCAGGGGCAGCGTAAACTAAGCAGATTTCCCACGTGAAGTTTTACAATAGAGAAATTTCACGAGAGCCGAGCCAGTGAAGGAAACGGCCGAACTAGCTTTTGGCGGGAAAGTAACTCTCGTCCGTTAGGCGCCCCGATTTAATAAAAAGTCCGTCACGCAGGGGCTGCGTAAACTAAGCAGATTTCCCACGTGAAGTTTTACAATAGAGAAATTTCAGAATAGAGAGTAAAACAGTTACGGGAACGGCCCGAACTAGCTCTTCACGGAAACTCACGACTAGACCCGAAGGTAGCCGATCTCATCTCAGCAGCTGAAAACAGAAAAATGCAAATATCTCGGTTAATATTCAAGATACAGAATAAATGTATATAACATTATTTATAGTAAATGTAGTTTGCAATAAGATTGAGTCTGTTCAATTTTTCGATCCGACGTATAGTAACGGAGATATTTCGAATTTTCGAAAATCCTCCCCTCTAAACCCCCCCTCCCACTGGTCCAATTTCCGCCATTAACGAACTTGATCATTATTTACCCTTAAGGGAAATCAGCTATTGAGGTCGTACTCATGATGCGAGTTTCGAAAAATTTCTTCAAATGTCCATCGATCCTACCCAGGAGATGACGAAAATGAGGTCCGTTCAAAATTATATATATATATATATATTTGTCTGTTACCGCTCTAGCGGTCGCAATTTTTGTTTAATAGTTACCAAACTCGATATTTAGTCGTTTTATGTAAAAAGAAAGATCAAGTTCGTTAACGGCTGAAAACGGACCAGTGGGAGGGGGGTTCAGAGGGGAGGATTTTCGAAAATTCGAAATATCTCCGTTACTATACGTTGGATCGAAACATTGTACAGAACCAATCTTATTGCAAATTAAATTTACTATATATATTGTCATATACATTTTTTCTCTATCTTGAATATTAACCGAGATATTTGCATTTGTATTCTGCGTGTGGTCACCAGTAGGCAATGTTCGGACAGAGAGCTCTGGTGGGCGTTTCCTTAACTATTCGTCCCTCGTGAATAGATTTAGAGGTTAGGTTAACTGTTTTTTGGGGCTAGAAACTACTGTGTTATTACGCCCTAAATAATGTTTTAGGTTTAGAGGTTTCTTACTACTACAGTTGTTATTAAGCAGATTTCTCCATTGTAAAACTTCACGTGGGAAATCTGCTTAGTTTACGCAGCCCCTGCGTGACGGACTTTTTTCGTCATCTACTAGGTAGGATCGATGGAAATTTGAAGAAAAATTCCGTCATGAGTACAACCTCAATAGCTGATTTCCCTTAAGGGAAATCTGCTAAAAAATATCCACTATGCATGAAGGTATTAGAGAAAATAAAGATATATAATAAATCAAGACGATACTCAAGATGTCTAAGGAATTTCTACATGGATGATGTCCAGAAAATTAAAAATATGAAACAAACCATTGGCAACACCGGAAGGCCAAGGTCAGAAGGAAACTCAAGTTTAGTGTAACGTAGCCACGTTCAACTACATAAATTCACAGAGCCACCATACCAAGCATATTTACTTCTTCAACAGTTCAACGAAATATAAGTAAAATACCTTTGCAATAACGTTTTGGCATACTTATCAACCTCAGGAGAAATCTGTGAGAGAGAGTGTGTGTGTGTGTGAGAGAGAGAGAGAGAGTGAGTGTGTGAGAGAGAGAGAGAGAGAGAGAGAGAGAGAGAGAGAGAGAGAGAGAGAGAGAGAGAGAGAGAGAGAGAGAGAGAGAGAGAGAGAGAGAGAGAGAGAGAGAGAGAGAGAAACAGGACCGTTTTGAGCGCTACACAAAACAGGACAGCTGTGAGGCAATTAGTAGAGGGGAAATAACGTGGTGGGTTGGCCAATGGCAAGAGTTGCTAGCTGAACTAGGAACGGCTACTGCTAGCCAGCCAAACTCCTATAGTAGTCTGCAGGAATGAATGCATGGAAGATACCACGTCGTTGAAAATAAAATTATTGTGCATGTAGTAAGATATTTGAGGGTTTGTGAACACCACAGTTAATATGGCTATGTTTTTCAAAATTTAGTTTTAAAATTTCAGAAAGAAACTACGATCAGAACACTACTCGTTAGACGAGCTGTGCCCAACGTTTTGCTGTTGTTTTGTAATACGAAAGCTATGCATTGTCAGAAATATATATTATTTCCAGTATTTTCGGGGAAGGCGTTTTCAAAATCCCTCTCCCTAGCGTCCGTTGTTTAAGTGATAAAAATGTCTCGAAATTTTCACGCAATGTCATAGAAAAACGACCGTCACGCGGGAACCGCGTAAACTAAGCAGATTTTCCTCTTAATGTTTAACAATAGATAAATCTGCATAATGGTAACACATCAGCACTGTCATTAGTAAGTGAATAAATACAACCGATTATGAGAAGCCTCCCTGCGGGAAGGGTCTGAAATGTAAACAAACAGGTCTTCCAACTTCTCGCAGGAAATGAAAAACAATTACTTAAATATATCAGAACATAACATATTAATTTCATTGAACACTATTTATTATTTCTAGTACAGTAATTTATAATGAATCATAATAAATTTTATCCCAATCAATCAAATTTTAGTAGACCAAGAACTTAAGAAAGGGGGGAGGAGGGTCACGATAACATATTTGTATTTATCTCGTATACTAAAGGTCTCGTGAAATCAGTTTATGGTATTTCAGCTTCGAATAATGTGGTTTATTACATAAACGAGTATTGTTTATGTAACAAGAGTAGAAGTGGGGGTTGGTTGAAGGCTGATAACTGAAAAACGCACCTCATTTTTTAGGTAAGACTGGAAACTAATCCTTATAATCAGGGAGGTGTTAATACCAAATCACATACGGAGTTTCGTTTAGTTCGGTTGAGTCTTTTGTGTCATAAAATTGTTGACTCCCACTATTGTTTTTAGCGTATAACTCATTTATACTTCGGTATACAACAAAAGTGTATATAACAAAAGGTACTTTAAATAACAAAATAAACAACTTTTGATATGTGCATATTTGCCGAAAACCCAATAGGAAACGAAATATCGCTATTTTTAATTTCAGGCCTCCATTATAACCCCCACTCCTGTTTGTCTCAGAGAATATTAATATAGCCTAAAACCTAAGCTGGGTTAGTAGTGATATACATACCAAGTTTCATAAAATTCGGTTAAGCCGTTTACAGTTCTATAAAGGACAGACAAATATTCATTTTTATATATATGTTATAATGCTGAAAGGGTTGCTTCTTATCCTCCATCTTTCCATGCCCCTTTCAGGCTCTAACTGTATATATAATGGATCTTCTCTGGCAAAAGATTCTTAGTTGGCCAGACACTTAGTTGGACTTGGAGTCAATCGCCTCTTGCGAAGGTTTTTATAGGCGAGAGGTCCTACAGAAGCATAATTTTCTCAGCTACACTTCAAAGGCTCCATCTATCATCTTCAATGCCGTGTTTTCCCAGACTAGAGGTGCTCGACTGTTTTCGTTGCTAAATGTTCATTACTGTATTTGGACATTTCATTATCTTTTTTGAAAAGAATTTAATAGAGGGCTTATTTTTATTCATAGCGTTACTCTTTAATGCCCCCAAATATCTTTCTTAGAGATATTTTCCTTCCTGAAGGAGGACTCTCGAGTTATCCACGGTCAGACTATATATTTTACCCCCTCAAATAACTGTTAGTGAGGCAGCTTATATGTTAAAAGTATTAAACAATTGTTTCAAATTAAATTGCAGAATTTGAGATAACATTAACACTTCTAGATCCAGCGTTTCCTCCAACCTGTGTTCCCATTACTCAAATTTATATAGCAAAACATTTGTCTACGATTAATAGTTTGTAAATTAATTATTTAAATACAGAAAAAAAACCATATGCTGTATAGAATAGACCAGTACAATTCTGAAAATAAGTTTAAAGAAGTAAATTACTAACACAAAAATGCGTTTAATAGGCGAAGGACGTGTTCTGAAATTTATTTGTTCATATAGCTTTGTTTAATTATAAATTTAGTATTACATGAGGATATTGTATTGTATGAACCTATGAAGTTCTTTCACCGTAATTCGCGATATTAGACACTAATCCTGGTACAGCTAATATTCTCTAATACTACTAACAACTTTGATCGCTCTAATCTAAGTAAATTGAATCCTATCTTAAAGCTACGCTTGATTGGATATTTTGATGAATATGTAACATGTATGTACCGTGTATGTCGGTTATTCTCACGGGTATACGATAAGAAAAATAAGTGTGAGTGTGTATATATACAGACATATATATATATTACATCTAGTAATGTAACTTTGCCAAAATGTACCATAACCACGGAGCACTTAGGTTGTGACAATATTTGTAATTCACCTTAATTTTTCTGAGTTTTATTTGAGTAAAAAAAAAGCTTTACTGAGCTTTGGTCTCCGCATAGTTTTGCTAAAAAGTAAAAGCATTGTAGCAGCAATTGAAGCTTCTTGTTTACTACTTCCGTCTTGCTCCCGAGAAAAGGATAGTTAAAAATGGAGTCATCCAGGCTTCAAGTAACATCTAATTCAATTGCACATATTGGAATGCGGTTTAAGACTTTATGAGAGGCTAGACTTAGGTTGTCTTTTAGTTTCTGCTTAGACCTTCCTGTACTTGTCTTGGAGGGTAACGACATTACAGTTTTTGACTTGAGTTGGTAGTACACATACGAGAACCAAGTGATTTGGTTCTCGACTATGCGCTGTTTAAGCATACCATGCTATTCACGACAAAAGACCTAAAATACGCATATCTACAGCATAAGGTTGACGAAGAGTCAAATGATTGCCAAACACCATTCGGGTTTGCTGGAAAACTCGAATACCTTTTGAGATCCGATTGACGCCAATCTTATTTCAAAATGAACACGAAATGGAAAGGCCGTTTATTTAGATTACACAGTTGTAACCAGTCAAACCCGTGAGGAACACTTAAGAAATCTTTAATTGGCTTTAAAACCCCATTCATTGATGGGTATTCATATTAAAAAAAAAAAGTCCGTCACGTAGGGGTTGCGTAAGCTAAGCAGGTTTCCCATGTGGTGGTATAGCACACTTGTGATCTCATATCACAACATGTTCCCTATTTCTATGAAAAAACAGATGAGTAGAAAGGGGCGGAGGGCGGGAGGGGGGGGGGACTGGTTACTGAAGGCTGAAAACAAGAATGTACGAGTAACTCTCTGAATACTTGAGTTACGGGAAAATGCGTAGAAGAACAATTGTAGACCATCAAGATTGGTATTATACATTTTACGATGTGACTCATATTTTGAATTTTCGAATTCCCCCCCCCTCGAAACCCCCACTAATCCAGGTACGACTTCAGCCAATAACAAATATAATCTTTAGTGTTGACTGAAACGGTTAAATATAGAGTGTAGTATAGATCAAAAAACCATTTTCGAAACAAGAATTTGAAATTTTAATTGATAATGTCATCACACAACGAGTTTGCATTTATCTCGCATAATAAAGGTCTCTTGAAAATTATATTTTTTATTTAGGCTTAGAATAATGTGGTTATCATTATAACAACTTATTGTTAATATGACGTCAGTAGTAGTGGGGATTTACCAAAGGCTGACAAATAAAAAATCCAAATATCTCTGTTAATGTTCATAGTAGAGAAAATATATAAATAATAACATTTATAGGCAATTAAATTTGCAATAAAATTGGTAGTGTTACTTTTTTTTTTTAGGCGGATTATCATGGGAGGAAGGTTATGTTAAGCATAAATAGATTGTGGCAATCGTTGAACTTTGTTTTTTTTTCATTAATTTCTTTTTAAACAAATTGTTTAACAATTCTTCGAATAGACGTACTCGTCTAATTCCAATGAAACAGCTGGAGTGACATTTGCGTTTCAGGCAGATAAAAAAAACATTTACCTAGTGATAATGAAGAACTGTCATGGAATGCGTGACCAACAAGTCAAATTAATTATTTTGCCTACATAAGCCCTCATCAAGGTGAGATACATACATTTTAATTATACAGGCAACAAATTGGTTACTACCATGTCTATTGTAGTTAAAAAGAATGATTTATGCCTAAATAGTACACAATTAGAGCTAAAAAAATCTAAATGATTAAAACTTTATTTTAACAGTTTTACAATTTCAAAACAAAATATGTCTATTTTATCTCAGAAGTACTTGATTTTAGCAAACTTGCCTTAAGTTCAATCGGCTATTAAGGTTGTACTCATAACGCCATTTTCGAAAAATGGCCACAAATTAAACGATCCTACCTAGGAGATGACGTCAATTAAGCAGACTTCCCATGTGTCGGTATAGTGTAATTGTGACCTCATATCACCACATATTCTCTATTTCAATGTAAAAAACCAAGGGGTAGAAGTGGAGAATATATTAAGCGATTATTCGTACTTTCTGGTTTTCAGTCTTTATTATATGCTCCCTTTTCTATTTTATTTTATTCTTATTTTATCCTATTTTATTTTATTTTTTACATGGAAATTGAGAATATGTGGTGAAATGAGATCACTAGTGTCATACCAGGACACGGGGTAATCCGCTTAGTTTACGCAATCTCTTCGTGTCGGACGTTTTTCTTTGTGTTATTTTTTATAAATTTGTGTTTGAATTATACTTGAAATTATAACTCTAATCTACTATCCAATGAAAGATGGAGAACATTCCATTACAGGCTGATAAAACAAGTTTATTTAACAAAAGTATTATAACACATAATCATAATACAACATACAATATGCAGATTGTTTGAAAGTTTGCTATTTGATAATATGTAAAGAAACTAATTGACATAATATTACTAACTTTAAACGGATATTCTATTTAGCCGTACAGTATTGCT
Organism: Riptortus pedestris; assembly: GCA_019009955.1. NCBI lineage: Eukaryota > Metazoa > Arthropoda > Insecta > Hemiptera > Alydidae > Riptortus > Riptortus pedestris. The sequence continues at coordinate 144,923,806 of CM032228.1, read as the reverse complement.
TCAAATAGATCTATAATCTCCGGCACTCTTACGCGTTTCAATAACGAATAGCCTCTTCGAAGCTGGAAAGAATAAATTCTGACTCCAATTAAAAAAATATAATTATTTTATTGATATTCTATTAACTACATCTCATTATAAATAATTATTTCATTCAATAATAATTTATTTCCATTCACCATTGTTTGTGAAATCTTGAAGCCTACCTATGATTCCTGCACATGTGAGTGGAAGTTGCTACATAGGCAATTATTTGGGACATTGACATTGTCAAGTTTGGAGGGGACGCTATTCTAGAAGCAGTATTAGCATGCAATCAAGGCACACTTGCCTGTTGTCTAGCTGCTAGTCTGAATATGGACAAACAAACCAGTAACTTAGTTTTCGCTAGTCGTCTGCTTACTAAATTAAGACGCACCCATTCACTAGCAGACAGCAGTTACAACCAAGGATTCCATGCTCATTCACAGGCCGAATTAGAGAGGAGTGAGTCTTCTACGTCATTTTAATGATATCAATTATATACTAAAATCTCGCAGGCCAAAGCTTTTGCACATTTTTGTATGTTACATAAGTGCTTTGACGCTGGAGGGAAGGATTTACACAAGTATTGCCTTACCTTTACTGTCATAAAACTAGGAGATTTTGTGCGAGATAGGCTTGTTCTAGTAAAATAAAAGCCTATATTGATGTCGTTGTCTTAACAATCCTATGGCATAAAGTCAACTGTAAGAAAAACTTTAAATGGGTATTACAATGATTTTTATTTTTTGACTATTTTCCCGTCTGTTTGACGCCCCTTCAGGAAAAAAATAATATTAAATTGCACGGCTACATCGTTAAAACCTCTAAGGTAAAGCCGATCCAATTTTAAATATTCACCTTCCTAGATGCTCCTTTAGTATTTTGACTACAAGGCTTTAGGGATAATAGATACTGGTTACTTTTTGATGTATCGATATTTATCAGCTGACTCGGCCCCCATTGTTTGTAAGCCATTCTCATATTGTTACAGCTAGTGGAAGGTCCTATATAACGATGTAGTCATACCTTTTAGTGTTATTTTTCTTCTCATAAGGTGTCAAATGGAAGAGATAATAAAAGTCATTTTTAGGTAAGAGTTTAAAGGAGAGAGAGCGAAAACTAAATAGCAAATGTGGTTTCGTATACTTCCACGCTGGGCTGAATGTTCTTCTTCTCCAAACTAACTTCCTGCTCCAGCGGTCTACTTCATTTTGCTTTATTTTTGGTAAGTAGGACTACTACCACCTTCTTTCGGCTGTACTTCGCCACTGTTCTGATGGGTTTTAGACCCCGGATTGCAATCCATCCGGAACAACAGAGACGATGTCATAGCCTCAAGAAGGTGGTCCTAGAGTTACCGAAAATGTGCACCGTGAAGCGTAAGGAGAAAACCGTTGCAGCAGACCGCCAGTTTGGAGAAGAAGAATAACTAGAAAATCACGTATTCAGACAATTTATTTCGAACTGTTTCGTTTTTTGTGTAAAAAGAAACATACAAGTTATGTATAAATCTGGATGGAACCGGATGACGTTAGGGAAAAATAATTCGAAAAATCTCCACTGAGTTGAATAAAAAAAATGTTAGATAATCAATGTCATTGCACAAGATTTCCTACAACTGTTGTGCTATACATTTTTCTATAACACTAATATGGCTAGAGACAATTGCATTATTATGTCCCTACTTCCAGTAAACCTCCCACTCCTACATATCTCGAATTAACAATAAGCCACAACAAGTGATATATTGTTGGAGCGTTTTATCTCAAGCTTAAATACGACGTATCTTTTGTCGTCAGGCAAGGACAAGTAGAAGTGGCGTTTGAGAAAGAGTAAAATAAAATAAGGGAAATCTGCTAAAATCGAAATTTCTCCGTTATGAGTCAGAGAGAACTAATCTTATTGGAAATTTAATTTTAATTGGTCTTCTATACTTTCATTCTCTAATTCGAACATTAACCGAGGTATTTAATTATTTTATTTTTTTAAAATTTTGTGTGTATTGTTGTTAAAGTCGTCTATACCCGCTCTCTATTAATCCGATTTTTACCTGAGCAAAATCTTAAATTTCAACTGTTTAAATAGACATGTGAATAAAGGGAAAATAGAGAATAGATGGAGTCGGATCAGTATCGTGTCCACCTGGGATATACGGTATTCTCAATTTACGCAGCCCTGCGTCAATGCTTTTAACACTGGAACTAGGGTTAGTCAGACTAACCCTAGTTTGAGTGTACTTAAAAATATTATATTTATGTTAAATACCATGTACCATTCAAATAAATTGCAAATTGGTCGTTTGACTTTCAATTAGCCAATTTCCTTCTATGTACTTAAATATATGAAGTTATTAACGCTAGCTGAGATAGGAATTGTATCTTAATTCCTACAGAATATATACTGGAAATGTTATCAGGATTTCGAGGGAAGATATAACGGAAGTCAACAGATTGATATCTGCACTTTGGCAGGTTCGGAGGTGATGGGCAAAGCGCATCTACCTTCATCATGGAAGTCTAGTTCAAGACTTTTACTAAGGTTATAAAAACCTGAGGCACTTTCCAGCACTCCTGAAAAGTCTCTGCCTGGAACACTATTCTCTTAACAATATCTCGGAATAAAATTAGAAAATGTAAGGCACAATATATATATATACAATTTTAAAGTCCAAAATAATTAAGTAAAAATATTACAATATTACTATGGTAAGGTGTATCTAAGCAGAAACCACACTAGTAGCAATGTTGAAGCCATTTCACATACAATTTCTATTTATCCCAGTATGAAACCTATTTGAGCAACAATAAGCCTTTACATCGTACAACGAGTAGAAACAAAAAGTTGTGGTTTGCATACTCATATTAGTGCTTCGCATCTGTAAAGCATATTCACGCAAAGAGCGGGTGGATTTCTAAAAATCATAGCCTTTTATGACACCTATTATATTGTTGAAAGGCCTCAAACAGATGGCAACGGTAAACCCTTGCAATTACTTGTAGCAGATTTCCATTAACGGAAATCTGCTATTAAGATTGTACTCATGACGCGATTTTTGAAAAAACTCCACAAATATCCACCGACCTTACCAAGAAGATCAGGTTCACATATGTATATATTTGTCTGTTAACACAGAAACTCTGGTAACTCGATATAAGCATTTTATGTAAAAAGAAAGAGCAAGTTCGTTAACGGCTGAAATCGGAGTAGAGGGAGGTGGGGTTTGGAGGGGAGGAATTTTGGAAATTCGAAATATCTTCGTTATTATACGTCTGATTGAACTGTTCTTATATGCATATTTTCTCTATCATGAATATTAACCGAGATATTTGGATTTTTTAGTTTTCAGACTTTAGTGAACCCCCACTCCTGCTCATATCCAAATTAAGAATAAGCTGTTAATTCATAGACTTCTTTATTCTAAGCTAAACTAACAAATATTGCTTTCAAGAGGCCTTTATTAAGCAAGAAACATGAAAATACGTTAAGCACGTGGGAAATCTTGTTAATATCGCGTAGCCCCTTCGTGACGGACATTTTATCATCTACCTTCCATGTTTTCCGTGAAAATGAGGACTTCCTGTTCACGAGAAAAACTACTAGATGTAGCTTGTAGATATAATAACAGCAATGAATTGTAATGTGTATTATGAGTTTTTAATGTTAGTTTTTGTGATTCAGTTCCAGGATGTGGTGGCCGTACCTGTTGGCCTGTTTGCTCCTCTTCTCTACGGTGCAGTCCTACAAGAGTGGATTCTACGCAGGCAGTAGGTACGGGAAGCGAGCACCACTCGTCACGACTCAAAGTTAGTATACTCAAACACCTCTTAACAATTACATTTACATGATGTGATATGTAATATGACTAATATTGGCCACTTTAAGCTACGGTTTCCGTCTGGGAAATTTATTTACTCGCGAACTCATTAAATCTTAGTCCAACCCTGACTAGAAAAGGGTGATAACCTGTAAATAACCCGTCCTAATTAGCCAAGTAGCAATAATTGGACGTTAATAAATAAATAATCAACTTAATAATAAAATAAATTATTCACTGTTTTAATGAATATATTTTCGTAAAACTATTTACGAAATAATAATATATAAAATAAAATGCAATGAGTTTTAGCCTTAAACTAAGGTTCTAACGAAAAAATCCTTCCCCAATCTTCAAAACATCCTGGATCATGAGAAACGGATTCTATTAATGAATGACAGTTTCTATTGAGGTATGAGAGTTTCTTGAGAACTTTATTAAAGTAACACTGGGCCGAACATACCAAGAAAACTAACACTATAACTATGTGCTAAAGGGGTGCTATAAACTAAAATTGGTTCAGTTATTTTTGTTTTTTTTTATAATTTGTATAGTTTAAGCTACCAAAAAATTGGAAATAAATTACAAATGCATATAGCACCAAGTTCAAAAGAACCTGAACTCAAAATTTATATATATATCCAAAAAATATATTGTCGGCATTCATAGAAAGCTAATTGAGTCTGAACACGCAAACTTTTAGTATAGTACTACTAAGTTTAATATCAATAAAAGTTCAACTGGGAAATTATCTGTCACGAATAGGTAACATCTTTTTTCAAGTGTTGCATATGATTGGACTCAGTCCAACTCATTGTCAGGTTGAAAATTAATTCGTTTATCACAAAAACTAAACATTTGCACTGTGACATGGACGAAAGTATTTTTTATGTATATATTCGGTTACCACCTTTCTTGAAATGTCAGACACATTTTTTTTTTCTTCCCACTTCATAAAGAAAGTAGCTATCATATATTGATTAAACTAAAAATGTAATATTCAATTTTGGACCACTGAGGTTCATTCAGTCATGATCAATTTTCAATATTTTATAAAAACCAATGTATATTAATCCATTTCCTAATATTGAGTAGTTTCAGGTGCATCATTATTCTCTACACAAAAACACACTCCATTTCAATTTTCATAGACAATTCATTTTCACTATTTATTACTACATACTCAATTTGCTACTAACTTCCCTCATCAAGCTGTGTGGGAGGATATATATAAATATATATATATATATATATATATATATATATATATATATACCCACAGAATGTGGTCGTTTGTTAATTGTGGTCAACGTTAATAAGAAAACTTTAGTCTAGGCCAATATTTCGAGAATTTTACTCTCATCTTCAGGGCAAGACTAGGATGGCAATTAGTGCGAATTTTTAGTGTGATCATAGCAAATATTGTATTAGTGAAATCATTCTAGTCTGGAGTCCTGAAGAAGAGACAACTAGTACTCGAAATATTGGCCTTTGTTAAAGTTTTCTTTATAAACATTAACCACTTTTCTTGAAAACCAACCACAGCATAAATAATACTAACATGACCAAGAGAATTCTATACAGTTTCGTACATACATATACACAAGCCTATGTATGTAAAAAATAAAAATTAAACAATTGTAACCCCCGCGATTGTTTAAATCAATATTAATAAAAGAAATGTTACGATTTAATTTATTTTTTTATTTTAAATGAACACCCATCTTAGGCTACTGAGGCTAATAAGGAGAGGTATGCTACAGACACATCTTTTGTAGCGTTAAGGACTTTTATTCAGACAGTTCGCAACTAAATAATTTTCTTTTGCATACTAGTAAACTAATACACAGAGTAAAACAAGCGGCGCGGCCCACCTTTTTGTCCCCCAGAGAACATTTAAGCGTGAACTCGACGGGCTCGTATTTAGTTGTGGGATAATATGTTTGAAAAAATTGACAAAAATTGTAATTTTCTTCTCTTTATTTTCTTTCATAATTTTGCAGGTTTTAGAAGATTTCCCTTAAGGGCTCCTAAAATATACCTTATCAGCTATTTATAAAATGTGTAAGTGAACATAGTAAATCAACTTAAAACAATAAAAAGAAATAACTCTTTTATATGCTAAATTTTACCTTTATAATAATAACAATCATAATAAAAATTACTATGTTAATTTATACAACCCAACTTTTAAACAAGAAAATTAAATAGGATCGTGATTTCTTCGAATGAAGTCCAAACAAGCTAAAATATATAAATATTGATGCACTTCATATTCATGAGGGGCCTCTATCTGAGTTAGTCAACTTGAAAATGCAAAACAATAGTTCTCAATAGCTTTCTAACAACATGGTTTATCCTGAAATTCAAACTCATAGAACAGAATGCCTCAAATTTGTAAATTATCAAACTCATATTCTCATAATATTCTGTAAAGCTAAATAATATACGTTGAAGGAGAAATGGCCAAAGGTCAATAGATGAAAACCACGATTATTATAAAAAGGTTCAATCTTACTACCTCGACGGTAACGTCAAGATTAGCCAACAAAAGGATAGGGTACAATAACTGTATTACTACTGAAGAGGCGACATAGAGGACGTGAAACATGTAGAGGAAAATCAATCAGTGAAAATAGTTCACGTGTTTTTCATCTACTGACCTTCGGTCCTCCTTCTACGAAGATTGAACTCAGGCCGAATTCAACGATTAAATAATATATCAAAATTGGGGATTTTAATACTTTATCATTGCAATTACTTATATGTAATTATATTATAATAATCATTAACCCAGAAATAATTAATGATTTATATAAGTTACATCGACACTTGAATTTACCTGATCATGTTCTCATTTCATTTCACGTTTTGCGAAATTAAAGAAAATATAAATAATTCATAATTTTGAAAGAAATATCTACTTTCCTGAATGACATTTCTCAAGTAGTTAGAGCGTGTGATCCAGTATCCACAATCACTATGATGCTACACAGAATAATACAGTTAAGATAACCTTCTTCCTAAAAAGAATACTGTTCATTTTTCAGTGTAACGCATAAGACAACATTTAAATAATTCTGGCCATTATACTAAAATAAAACAAAAATAAGAATTAAAACAATTTTTTTCAAAATGTCCATTTTTCAGACGCAGATGTAATACATCAGTTTCGACATTGCTAGAGAAGATATGTACTTACTTTAGATATTTAGTTACTTTAGTTCACTCTGAAATAAAATGTTATATGTAATATTATTATTATTTATTAGCATCCACTTTTTGCAACTAAGGCTAATTGGGATGGTTTATCTACAGGTTACCACCCTATTCTAGCCAGGGTGGGACTTAGGATGTTATTTAATGAATTTCGTCCATAAATAATTTCCTTTGCCCAGGCTAGAATCGAAGTCACTATTCAAGGTTTACCATGTGAGATTAAGGTCACATGGCTAACGTGAGCCCCTATACGTAATATAACTAAGTTCTTAAAAACAATATATAAATATGATTAATATATAATCAGCTATATCTCTTACTACTATAGTATTATAGTTAATAGTGCACCATATCGTTTAATTACAACCTGCAGTAGTTAAGCATGGCCCCCGCAAATCACTCTGTGCACAAAAAGAATTTTCACCATACTACGATGTAATCAACTGTTTTACACACCTAATTTGCGGTGAATGAATATTTCGCCCTAGGGCTGCAAAATCAGCTGTTTATTATTTTAATTCATTCATTTCATTATATACATTATATTAGTTTGTTTTGCTCGTATTATTGTTTAGTTATTTAGTAATTATGGCTAATAATATATCAGGGGGCTCAGGTTAGCCATGCGAGTTAAAGCGTTGAACTTTATCTCACATGGTAAACCTAGAGTGGCGAGTTCGATTCTTGCCTGGGCAAAGGAAATTATTTAGTGAAGAAATTCATTAAATAACGTCCTAAAATCCCACCCTGGCTAGAAAAGGGTGGTAACCTGTAGATAACCCGTCCCAATTAGCCTAAGTTGCAAAAAGTGGACGTTAATAAATAATAATAATAATAATAATAATATATCAGAATCTATAAATAGAAGAGCAAAAGAAATCATGGCAGATTTGTTACCAGCAAAATCAAAAGATAGGTGACGAAGAGTATACAAAGTTTTTGAACTGGTTAAAAAGTCTTCAACAGCTGCCGAAGGTTACATTGAAGACTCTGTGACAAAGAAATTGGAAGTTTCTAACAGACTGTTTAGTAAAGTGAATGAGTCATCGACTTCGACATCAAATATCGATTTTGGAACTATTGAATATGAAAATCAGTCTCTCTTTACAATTGATGATTTATTTGAAGATTGTCAAGAGGATATTTTAATCAGAAACAATCCAACTACGAGTAAAAGTGTGAATGTGTCAAACAAAAAACAAGTAATAGAATCTTCAAAGGGTATTATGTTTTCAAACAACCAAAATTGTACTTTTAACTTTTCTATAAATCAAAAATAAACGAACTAACATTTTTAGCATTTTGAAATATATCAGTTGTATTAAATGAAACACACATATGTTCATCTCTCTTTATTAACTTACAAAATAACATAACGTAAAACAATCCATACATTAAAAATTCATCATGTCCCCATAACCACAAGATACACAAAGAGGTACACTTAACCAAAAGAAAATCTTGTTTTTGATTACTGTTATATCGTATTAATATTTATTGTAGTATGGTGAAAAATAGCGTTCGTGCCTCGGGCCAAAGTGCTTTTGCCGGCCCTCGAACTTTTCATGACCTTGACTACGTCTCGGTCAAAAAATATCTCGGGCCGGCAAACGCCGAAATATTCTATTATAATTTCGTTTTCTATAATGACATCCAAACATAATAAATAACGTTAAAAAGATGGTGTGGCGGGGATCAGGTGAGCCAAGTGATTTAAAGCATTCATCTTAAAAACATTTGGTAAACTTAGATTTAAAGGTATGATTCCCGCGTGGTCAATGGTAATTTAATTATTTACGAGGCACTAAATGTGGCCATGAGTACTAAGGTACCTGGTACCGCCAGATGCCAGGTCAACCCACAATACCTCACGCTCTAACAGCCCAAAACCCCCACAATCACCCCTTAAAATAGAGTGCATCGCTCAGTACAAGGGGACTACCAACCAACTCAGACCCACGCAGGGCTTTACAAGGTCCTGCATCTCCTTGTTTTTCATTTCTCAACAATCTGGACTCAGATAAAAAAAAAATAATAAGTACACAACAGTCATATTACCTGCATACAACCCGCATGATTCCGATTAGCCATAATACCCATGAAGTGAATGCTAATAAATAATAAGTAAAACCAAATTTCAGGAGCTCAAACATTGCGATATAATTGTATAATCACATTAATCGCAGAAAGGCGAAAAACTTTATTTTTAAGTAAAAAAAAAAGAAAGAAACTAAAAAGATTAAACTAGCTGTGAATTAGAAAAGTAATTTTCTAATGCACAAAGTTTAACCAATAATTAAACTTTGGAAGTACAGAAATCTCTGTTTTCTTACTTTTAAAATCAAGATTTTCACAGTTCATCCCCTTCTTAAAGCTAACTCCTCTAAAAACTTTATAATAAATAATTATGAGAAAACGCAATTAAGTAAAAAAAAAAAAATCAAGGATTAAGAAAAGAAAAAATGGTTTGAAGTTTTACTATGTTTAATATTTTAGCGTGAATCTGGTATGTAGTTATAAATTCTTACATGCTATTAATGGAGGTAAGCGTCACCACGTTCCCCATAAAACTGCACTCAGATGACGCATGTGAGTTTATACAGAACAATGAAAAGACTGGAATATAATGTTTTAACGTTAAGCGCGTGCTTGTGTGTGTGAGCACGCGCTTGTGTGTGTGTGTGTGTGTGTGTGTGTGTGTGTGTGTGAGATACAGATCTACCGCCTACCATTTTTGATTTTGCCATCACTAAACTAGACATTTAAAATCAACTTCGTTACGAAAAAAATCAAATCACCAACCGGGGAGAGCTAATTAAAATTAAAAAACAAAGCAACATCCATAGACTTTATTTTTAATTTCAAAATTACTTGTAAATAAGGTCCCATTACGTCCATAGAAATGAAAATATTTTTGATTTTTTTTAAAAATTCAATTCTCAATTGAACTCCTCTATATAATAACAATCTCCATACATTCTAACACTCAATCAAAGACTGTTAATAAGAAGTACGAGGCGCGAGGGTCTAAAATGCAGAAGTCACTTATAAATAATGAAATGCTAAAAGTGGTAAATTCAGTTGGAAATTAGCAAAGTGCAGGGATATTTGAATTCAAAAATGCACTTTGACTCATGGCTTCGAGCAAATAAACTACTTTGTGTTACAGGGCGAGAGCAGAGGAGCGGCATATTCTGGACAGGAAGCCGGTACAACAGGCGAGGGTTGGATCTCTCAGGAACAAAAACCATCCGAAAAGGCCCAGAAAATTTCTTCATGGGGAGCAGATATGGAAAGAGGAGTGGTAAATAGTTAAAATTTCACCCTAACACATCACATCCCCAACCCCTTTTCATTCATGCAAGGCACAACTCTGCAAGGCTCATTCAATAATTCAATGCCTTTCTGATGGCACTTCACCACCAGAAATATTAGCAGCACTGGCAACAGTCTTTAACTCTACACAAGCCTTTCTTCCAATGCCCCTTCATTACAAAATATGTTAGGCACCACTCGAATCCAATTGTATACAAATTTATTACATTTAAATTTTATATAAACTGATTGTTTTAAAATGGCTACACATTGAAAAACCCCAAAATGTTACAACCGATGTTCCACTTTTGTCATTTCAGTATGCTCTGGGCATCCATGTTATTTATTTATTTTGTTGTTATTAGGCACCGAACTTGCGATAGTTTTTGGGCCTAGGTGGTCAAAGGTCCATATTCGGTTTAAATGCAACAATTGCTATTCTATGTCATGCGTGATGTATAGGGAGCAGAAGTTTTAGAATTGCTGGGCTGGCAGATGATGTACACCCATAATCCAGATTTTACCTGGTAACATACAATAAGCGTTATAGATCTGTCAGCACTCCCATTGAGTGTTAATAAGAATCGTCAACTAGATCATCGATTTCCTGCACTTATTAACGATTTTTTTAAATGACGTACCCCCCAAAGAAATGGTAATGCTTTGGCACTTACAATGACTTCATAGGTTTCGAAGTTATAAGGGGAGTTGGAGTGTTTCTTTTACATGTGAAAACGATGTGTTTCTATTTGTTACAAGAAAATCTAAAAGCTGTGATTTAAGTCCAGCTTTAGGACTCAATTATTGTATTTTGCATTTTTTGTTGAACAGAAAAAATATCTGTATGTGTATCACAATACAGACAATAAGACGCCCGTTCTGGAAGACAGTCTATGATGGAGTTTACTGAATATATCGCGGAGTACAAAATGGCCAGTAATCAAATTCTTATTATGTATGCTATAGTCCTAAAATTGGTTATTTGTATCTCTGTGTTTAATTTTATCACAAATATTATGCATGCTAAATAGTTGTAAATAATACTTGATTAAAAAAAATCTACCCAACATTTCTTTTTGCTAATTTTAATAACCGATAGAATTCAAGATTTGTTTCCTTGTTTAATAAATGAGATGTCCTTGAAATGGATTCCTGCTGAACAAAGTTAGACTGTAATCTGTTTGTCACAGCAGTGACGACCACTGAATGAGTGTACATTCATTACTCTACACTGGGGCCAAAGGTTTCTTAAATTTTTGTGAAGGCCCTCTTTCGAGTCTCAGCTGTATCAATTTTAATAGAACTCAAATCAATTACAGTTTTGATTTCACAAGAGCTTATTTTGCACTTAACATGAATATGAAATCGGCCTTTTAATGTTGTATCTTAATGCCATGGTGAATCGTTGAGGAAGAGCGCTGTATGTGTGTAATGTTACTCTAAATAACAAAATAAACAGCTTTTGATATGCATATTTGCCGAAAAAGCAATACGAAACGAAATATCCCTATTTTTAATTTTTGGTCTCCCTTATAACCCCCACTCCTGATCGTCTCAGAGAATATTAATATAGCCTAAAGTCTAAGTTGGACTAGTAGTAATATACATACCGTTTCATAAAATTCCTGAATTTAAAAATAGCGATATTTTGTTTCCCATTGATTTTTTGGTAAATATGCTCATAACAAAAGTTGTTTATTTTGTTATTTAGAGTAACTTTTGTTATGTAAACTTTTGTCGTATACATAAGTATAAATGAGTTATACTCTAATAACTATAGTGGAAGTCAACAATTTTATTTGGCACAAAAGACTCAACAGAACTAAACAAAACTCGGTATGTGAATTAGCAGTAACTCCTACATGATAATAAGCTGTACCAACATTTCTAGGGTCGAGCAGGAGTAGAAGTTGTTAGGGAGGCCTGTAATTAAAAATAGCAATATTTCGTTTCCTATTGGTTTTTTGGCACATGGTGTTGTTTATTCTGTTATTTAGAGTAACCTTTGTTTTATAACAATCACTTTTGTTTTATAGCAAAGTATAAACAAGATATATACTAAAACCTAAAGCGGGGACCAACTAGTTTACTGGGCACTAACGATTGAACCGAATTTAACAAAACTGGGTATGTGAATTAGCATTAATTCTTCCATGTTTATAACCTTTATTAAAATTTTTAGGTTCAAACGGGAGTGGGGGGTTATAAGGGAGGCCTGAAAAAAAAATTCGCCATATTTCATTTTCTATTTGCTTTTCAGTAATCGTGCACATAACAAAAGTTCTTTACTTTTTTATTTAGAGTAACTTTTGTTTTATAAATTTGTTTGTATAATAAGGTATGAAGCAAGTAGTTAGCGTAGAAATATTGATATATACAACAATTCTTTCCAATATGAACCACCCAGGTACGTCACCTAGATAAATTAATTCAAATCCAAGTTAAACTTTTATCCTTAATAATTCAAACCAATGTTATTTTTTTACGTCAGTAACAGATTGCACCAAGCAAAGTAGGCTCCCCCCGCCCCTTCTTTTACCCCAAACATGAGAAACGAAATGAAGAAATTTTTAGTAAATTGCGTCATGAGTACAACCTCAATAGCTGATTTCCCTTATGGGAAATCTGCTAAAAGGCCTAGGTAATTTTGTTTATAGCATGCCTTGTATTTCACTTTCGTCAATAGGTTCCCGTGGTGGAAATGGAGTGTGCTTCTGAACGGAAGGGAAATGGGAACTTGCAACCTCTTGAACTGCGTTATAATAGTCTCTTCTGAAAATCTTATAGTTGTGAATGAAGAAATCGTGATTCTGTTTTAAGAGCGTTGAAATGTGATAGTACTGCTGTTAGATGCATTAGTTGGGTTAGTTCTCCATGGTGTTTGTTGACGTCATTAATATTCCACCGGACTATTAGTGGCGTGAGTTCTTATGAAGATAGAAAAGGTGGAATAAATTACATACAATACAGTGTAAGGTTGCCTCCCTTACCTATTTTGAGCAGATTTCCCTCATTATTCTTCGGGTTAATGATACCATTCACTTCTCGAAGTTTCTTATTGTTGATTGGAGTATTTGTCCATACATTTTCCCATGAATTTAATAAATATTGATGACTATAATATTTTCAAACATAGTCAGTGGCAGTAGGCAAATTATGCACTGTTTCCATGCACAGTAAGATGGAATCTATATGATGATGGTGTTTTTATTACCGTATTTTTCTTGTAGAATCCTATGAATTACAACTACAATAAGAATTTTAATTATGAATGTTTTCTATCGCCTTAAAAAGAAATCAATGAGTCCACAAATAAGGCAGAATTGCTTTCTTTTATCCCTTGGATTTATAGATGCCAAATAATTCACCCATAAAAGCTCCACAACAAGAGGGTAGTGGAAACATTTGTTTTGTGTTGTCATGGCTAACATTTGTAAATGATTTTCCAGGTTTTTTTTTTTCTCTATTGTCATAACTATAAAGAGATTTAAGTCACTTACAGGGATTTTTATACATGTTTACTTACTTTTGAAGGAGTTTGCCATTTCCATCAGCTTTGAAACTGTAAAGCTATTTACTAATGACGTTGATCAGTTATTTTCGATCAGAAAAAATTCACCTTTTTTTCACAAATATCACTAGGTATTTGAGCTGCAATATTTAAAAATTTTAAAAGAATGTCTAAAGAATTCTATATAATTAATTTATGTGTTTTCTTTTTAATTTTCAGATGGGGATGATTCGACGGAACCTGGATACGATATTGACTTGTGCAAATACAACAAGTTCCTCTACTCCTGCGGAAGCAGTAGGTAAAGAGCTGGAGACGGAGAATGAAACCCTCACTCTGTACCATAGCACTGTTTTAAATACCACTGCTTGTATTGTGTTTTCTCTATTTCAATAAAAACTATTCTTTCTTATATCAGGATATTACATGCAATAAAGAGTATTTTTATTTTATCTTTATTGTCCTATTTTATATGTATTATTATTTATAAGATTAAAAAGCATATTCGTTTGTCATATTTTTATATGGTCCTGCCAATGTGTACAATCACCCTTGAAATTATGATCGAATATATATAATAAGTAACCATAATCTAAATAGCTACAACATTATACAAACCAACATAAATATAGGAATAAACTTCAAAAAAGAAGAAATACAATTTTCAACTAATATAAGAAAACAACAAAAATTCTTTAAACTAATAATCAAATCTTTTTGGATTTTTGAATTTTACATAAAAAAAAAAAAGATAAATGAAGTTCATTAAAATAAGTAAATAACAAATTTAGAAAGGAGTTTGTTGTCGCGTTCTATTCTGCTTCATAAAGAATTCTCAATGTGTATATTTTTTTGTTTATACAGATTATTTATTTCTAAAAGTACTATTAGTCATGTATGATACAAAAAGAAGAGTCTTTATATATATATATATATATATATATATATATATATATATATATATATATATATATATAATTGCGAATATCAGTTATTCTAAAAATTTACAAATTTAAGTGATCTTATGGAGCTAATAATACTAACAAGTACAGACTTTCTTATGATTAATTAATATGATTAGAGGTAAAATTGGGATTAAGATAAAGGTGTTTCCATGTCTTTAGCCTAGCCTGCTGGGCATTTATTCAATCAGTTTCTTGTGTTAGAGTAAAATGTGCTTAGTTCGTTTGTGCACGTACCTTGCAGTGCTTTGTTTGTTATAATTACCTATTTCATTGATGAGTGGGTTATTTTTGTGTTTACAAGATTTGAAAAACTTAGTGGTTAGCTTACGGATATATGTCTTTATCATTGGTAAGTTTGAAATTTGATGTGGTTTTCTTATTCTTGTATGATTGGTAAGATTATACACAATTCTCAGCCATTTGTTTTGAAATATTTGTAGCTCTCTTAAATTAGTGTTTAACATTACATTATTTAACACATTACACACTCATCACATTACTGGACACGATGCCATTAAACTTATTAAACGAGAAATCAGCTTAAAATGGGAAGTGGAATGGCATCAGACAGACACAAAACTACGAGAAATAAAAGACACTATTCGTGAATGGCAGTCAAGTAATCGGGACACTTGAAGAGAAGAAGTAGTTCTTGCTCGGTTGAGACACGGCCATTCACGGATAACACACGGACACCTCATGACTAGGACTGAACCACCATTACGTACCCGTACACTGTGCAATACACAACTGACTATCAAACACTTACTTACAGACTGCAGACTAATAACCGACAAGAACTTACCCACCAACCTATCTGAACTACTACACGACAACAGCCCATACATCGCGACAATCATGAAACACCTCCAACAGATACATCTTTTCAACTACATTTAAAACTTTTACCAAACCTTAACTTAAACAATTAGAATCTGCTACCATTAATATACACTGGAGAAAATGTAACCGTGCCAACCTACGACTTTAGATATTTTAACATTTTTTTCTTTTATTTTAAGGTGGCTATACCAACTCTTAGTTTTATAATATGAGAAGTGTGAATCGCTAAAATTGCGACACACATAAATATTTTTATTTTTATTTATTATTAACGTCCACTTTTTGCAACTCAGGCTAATTGGGACGGGTTATCTACAGGTTACCACCCTTTTCTAGCCAGGGTGGGATTTAAGGATGTTATTTAACACATAAATAAATAAATAAAATAAATTAGTGTTTAATATATAGCTCCATATGGGTCAAGCATATGTTAATGCTGATCTCATGCAGGCTTTGTATAACATTAGTTTATTCGCAGGGCTAAGTTTCGATTTACGATTAATGTGTGGGTAAATCTGGCAAATAACTGTTAGCTTTATCACACGTTTTATTTATGTGTTCTGTGAATGTTAATCCTTTGTCTAACGTTACGCCTAAATATTTAATATATTTCGACCATGATATAGGATTATTGTCAAAGTTTGATTGCTCTGGAATTTTCGGTCTTCTTTTTGTAAAAATAATAGCTTGTGTTTTAGCTTTATTGACTTTGAAAATTTGGATAATTTGTTGAAGTTACTATGGAGTCGATTAATTATTGTATCTATTCTGTAGGAAGACGTGTATATGCCCGTGTCGTCTGCAAAAAGGGATAAAGTAATATTCATAGTTTTAGGAATGTCGTTGATATAAATAATAAAGAGAACTGCACTAAGTGCAGATCCTTGAGGTAGGCCCGCCTCCATTTTTTTGGTAGATGAATAGGAGTTATTTATTTTGACACAAAATGTTCTATTGCTGATATATGAGTTAATAAGTTTTATCAAATAAGGGGGGAACTTTAATTCATTAAATTTGTATATAAGCCCTTCGTACCAGACTGTATCAAACGCTTTCTCAATGTCTACTAGTACCATGAGTCCCGTATGTTTTTTATTATTATAGCCTTCGGTAATGGCGTCTATTAGTCTTGCTAATTGTTTAGTTGTGCTGTGTTTACTTCTGAAACCAAACTGTTCATCTTGTATAATGTTGTTTTGGGTTAGGCGTTTGTTTATCCTGGCTAATATTATTTTATTTTGGGTTTTCCATTTGTGCTTAGAAGACTGATGGACCTGAAGCTCTGAGCTTCATGTCGATTCTTTCCTGGTTTGCATATTGCTTTTATCAGTGCGGAGGGTACGTGGTGATGTCACCCCTCGACCTGACTCCTGTCCATCCTGCTCGTCACCCCTACAGTGTATTATAGTATCCATTGTTCGTTGATCGGTACTCTTCAGTTCCGTGAGGCGGAGGGTACGTGGTGATGTCACCCCTCGATCTGACTCCTGTCCATCCTGCTCGTCACCCCTACAGTGTATTATAGTACCCATTGTTCGTTGATCGGTACTCTACAGTTCCGTGAGGCGGAGGGTACGTGGTGATGTCACCCCTCGATCTGACTCCTGTCCATCCTGCTCGTCACCCCTACAGTGTATTATAGTATCTATTGTTCGTTGATCGGTACTCTACAGTTCCGTGTGGCGGAGGGTACGTGGTGATGTCACCCCTCGACCTGACTCCTGTCCATCCTGCTCGTCACCCCTACAGTGTATTATAGTATCCATTGTTCGTTGATCGGTACTCTACAGTTCCGTTAGGCGGAGGGTACGTGGTGACGTCACCTTCGACCTGACTCCTGTCCATCCTGCTCGTCACCCCTACAGTGTATTATAGTACACATTGTTCGTTGATCGGTACTCTACAGTTCCGTGAGGCGGAGGGTACGTGGTGATGTCACCCCTCGACCTGACTCCTGTCCATCCTGCTCGTCACCCCTACAGTGTATTATAGTATCCATTGTTCGTTGATCGGTACTCTTCAGTTCCGTGAGGCGGAGGGTACGTGGTGATGTCACCCCTCGACCTGACTCCTGTCCATCCTGCTCGTCACCCCTACAGTGTATTATAGTATCCATTGTTCGTTGATCGGTACTCTCCAGTCCCGTGTGTCTGAGGGTACGTGTTGATGTCACCTTCGACCTGACTCCTGTCCATCCTGCTCGTCACCCCTACAGTGTATTATAGTATCCACTGTTCGTTGATCGGTACTCTACAGTTCCGTGAGGAAGAGGGTACGTGGTGACGTCACCTTCGACCTGACTCCTGTCCATCCTGCTCGTCACCCCTACAGTGTATTATAGTATCCATTGTTCGTTGATCGGTACTCTACAGTTCCGTGAGGCGGAGGGTACGTGGTGATGTCACCCCTCGACCTGACTCCTGTCCATCCTGCTCGTCACCCCTACAGTGTATTATAGTACCCATTGTTCGTTGATCGGTACTCTACAGTTCCGTGAGGCGGAGGGTACGTGGTGATGTCACCCCTCGACCTGACTCCTGTCCATCCTGCTCGTCACCCCTACAGTGTATTATAGTAGCCATTGTTCGTTGATCGGTACTCTACAGTTCCGTGAGGAAGAGGGTACGTGGTGATGTCACCTTCGACCTGACTCCTGTCCATCCTGCTCGTCACCCCTACAGTGTATTATAGTATCCATTGTTCGTTGATCGGTACTCTACAGTTCCGTGAGGCGGAGGGTACGTGGTGACGTCAGCTTCGACCTGACTCCTGTCCATCCTGCTCGTCACCTCTACAGTTTATTATAGTATCCATTGTTCGTTGATCGGTACTCTACAGTTCCGTTAGGCGGAGGGTACGTGATGACGCCACCTTCGACCTGACTCCTGTCCATCCTGCTCGTCACCCCTACAGTGTATTATAGTATCCATTGTTCGTTGATCGGTACTCTACAGTTCCGTTAGGCGGAGGGTACGTGATGACGCCACCTTCGACCTGACTCCTGTCCATCCTGCTCGTCACCCCTACAGTGTATTATAGTATCCACTGTTCGTTGATCGGTACTCTACAGTTCCGTGAGGAAGAGGGTACGTGGTGATGTCACCTTCGACCTGACTCCTGTCCATCCTGCTCGTCACCCCTACAGTGTATTATAGTATCCTTTGTTCGTTGATCGGTACTCTACAGTTCCGTGAGGAAGAGGGTACGTGGTGATGTCACCTTCGACCTGACTCCTGTCCATCCTGCTCGTCACCCCTACAGTGTATTATAGTATGCTTTTGTAGTTGATCGGTACTCTACAGTTCCGTGAGGCGGAGGGTACGTGGTGACGTCACCTTCGACCTGACTCCTGTCCATCCTGCTCGTCACCCCTACAGTGTATTATAGTACCCATTGTTCGTTGATCGGTACTCTACAGTTCCGTGAGGCGGAGGGTACGTGGTGATGTCACCCCTCGACCTGACTCCTGTCCATCCTGCTCGTCACCCCTACAGTGTATTATAGTATCCTTTGTTCGTTGATCGGTACTCTACAGTTCCGTGAGGAAGAGGGTACGTGGTGATGTCACCTTCGACCTGACTCCTGTCCATCCTGCTCGTCACCCCTACAGTGTATTATAGTATCCACTGTTCGTTGATCGGTACTCTACAGTTCCGTGACGCGGAGGGTACGTGATGACGTCACTTTCGACCTGACTCCTGTCCATCCTGCTCGTCACCCCTACAGTGTATTATAGTATCCATTGTTCGTTGATCGGTACTCTACAGTTCCGTTAGGCGGAGGGTACGTGATGACGCCACCTTCGACCTGACTCCTGTCCATCCTGCTCGTCACCCCTACAGTGTATTATAGTATCCATTGTTCGTTGATCGGTACTCTACAGTTCCGTGAGGCGGAGGGTACGTGGTGATGTCACCCCTCGACCTGACTCCTGTCCATCCTGCTCGTCACCCCTACAGTGTATTATAGTATCCATTGTTCGTTGATCGGTACTCTACAGTTCCGTGAGGCGGAGGGTACGTGGTGATGTCACCCCTCGACCTGACTCCTGTCCATCCTCCTCGTCACCCCTACAGTGTATTATAGTATCCATTGTTCGTTGATCGGTACTCTACAGTTCCGTGAGGCGGAGGGTACGTGGTGATGTCACCCCTCGACCTGACTCCTGTCCATCCTGCTCGTCACCCCTACAGTGTTTTATAGTATCCATTGTTCGTTGATCGGTACTCTACAGTTCCGTGAGGCGGAGGGTACGTGGTGATGTCACCCCTCGACATGGATCTATGGGCATTTGAAGAAGTTTTTCAAAAATCGCATCATGAGTACGACCCCCCCCCCCGCAAGGGAAATCTGCTAATAAAGTCTATTCAGAACCAGAATTAGACACCTCTTCTTTTTCCTGTAGTGTCACTTTAGGCATTAATTAATAATTGCTGTTACCTACCTATAAACTAATTGATAAATACTCATTAAATGTTATTTGATAATAGCATAGTATGACAAACTCTGTTATGTCTTCAGACTTTGTATGATCATTGTAAGTTTGATTCGGATTAGAGAGATGGTTTGACGTAAATATCTGCCCCTCCTCCCCATCTCACTTTCTTAATCTAAGTAAATAATGTTAACTTGACATTTGTCAGAGTGATCTATTTTCGCCAATAAAAGTGGTTTATTAGAAAATTCCGATGGTTCCGATGAGGATGGATTTAATAGGAAATGACTCCCTTTTAATTCATGTTTAATCGTCAAGAGCAAGGTAAGTATTCAGCTTGCTATAGTTCCCAGAAAACTATGAATGCAAAAGCATAACAACTGATATTTAAGTGAACACTTTTATCGCATGATAAATGCAATGATGATATTTGGTTTAAACTACAGCCAAACATTAATTACCATGTAATATTAAAACCAGTTCTCATTAAACTTTACATGATAGTGATTTACACAACATTTAATTATTCTTCAAAATTTTTATATCAGGGGTTACTGATAAAAGCACACATTCCTCTATGCATTTTTCATTGTATAAACCGTACATGTTTTGTGGCCTAAATATCACTCTATAATATTTGCAAGGTAAAAAGATAGGGTAATTCCCATGCAATGAATAACATTAATACTCATTATACAGTTTAAATATTTCAGAATATAACATAATAATTTTATTGAAAACTATTTACTATATCTAGTATTGTAATTTATAATGAATCAGAATAATTTTTATCTCAATCAATCAAATTTTATAGTCCAACAACTTAAGATGGGCGGGGTTACGTGGACACCAGAACATACTTGTATGTAACTGGTATAATAAAGGTCTTTTGAAAACAATACTTGGTATTTAAGCTTTGAATAATGTTTTAATATTTAACAAAGTATTGTTTATGTAACATGAGTAGAAGTGGGGGTTCGCTGAAGGCTGAAAACTGCAAATATCTCGGTTAATATTCAAGATAGAGAATAAATGTATATAGCAATATTTATAGTATATTTAATTTGCAATACAATTGGTTCTATATAATCTTTCGATCGACGTACAATAACAGAGATATGTCAAAATTCCCAACACTAAACCCACCCTCCCACTGGTCCGATTTCAGCCATTAATGAACTTGATCTTTTTTTTTTTTTACAAAAAACGATTAAATATCGAGTTTGGTAACAATCAAACAAAAATTGTAACTGCTACAGTGTTAACAGACAAATAAATATATATATATATATATATATATATATATATATATATATATATATAATTTTGAATGGACCTCATTTTCATCATCTCCTGGGTAGGATCGATAGTCATTTGAAGAAATTTTTTGAAAATCACATCATGAGTAGGACACCTCAATAGCTGATTTCCCGCCCTCAATATTGTGTATAGTAAAGCCTTGTCAACACAATACCGTTATTATTCAGTTTCTAATAATTTACAGAAAACATTGAGAATAAAAACATTCGAAATAAACGGTGATACAAAATTACATGCACATATAAAAAAGCATACATAAGACAGACAAGAAGAAGACTGAAAACAAGATACAATGAACATAGGGACTCAATTTCACCAACCATTTAAACAATAATCATCGATAAATGATTTAGACCCTAGATTGCTACCCATCCGGATCGACAATAGTGGTAAAGTATAGCCTGAAGAAGGTAGCACAATGAAGAGTGGAGAGGAAGACTGCTGGAGCAGAAGGCCGGTTTTGAGAACAAATAAATAAACAAACTAACATACACCAAAGCCAAAAATTGTTGATATTATTTAAATGGAATTTGAAACAAAAAAGTACTGTGAAATTTCAAAAAAAAAAATTCAATGAACAGACAGAGGCCACAATTTTAAATATACACCAGCTGAGATGCCCGAGCAAAACCGGGAAATTGTTAGAGGCTGAATGATGCCGTATTCATTTTGGTAAGGCTTTACTAAGCACAATATTCTATTTCTCCATCTCAGTGTTTAGGTTTTTTTTATACCTAATATCTAGTAACTAAAGTGAACTTATAGAATCTTTTAGTCTTGAGGAATAATAAAAAAAATAATGATTTCCTGTTCAATCCATTTGCACTGTTCAAAATATCGAGGACAATATTAATCATAATCATGGACAGCATAAGTACCATTACTCAGGTAGTTTTACTTGGTAAATATTTAGACTGAGTAATGAGTGTGAATTTTATTCATTGCAAGGCTATAAGCACTTGCAATTTACATTTCTTGCCTGGGTCCCAGAAAGCTGTAAATATAATGATAGTAAATACACAGGCAAGAAACAGAACCCGGAAGTCAAAACTTATAAATAATTGTTTTATCGAGAAAATGTAAAGATCACATTGTGTTTAGAATAAAAGTTACAACCATAAAACAATTAAATTTATGAATTTTGAAGTTGATTATAAATACAATAAATATGCTCTTTACATTTAAAACAAGAGTCGTAGAAAATCAAATTTTCAGAAAACATTGGGTCTATAAAACGTTAACGATCCAACTCATAATAACGAAGCTATTTCAAATTTTCAATCCCTTCTCTCTCCCATCACAGACTGATTTCAGTCATTACTTTTGCTTGAAATAGTTAAATATCAATTATGGTTTTGATCAAATAAAAACCACGTAGTTTAGAACATAAAATCATAAATGATGTCACACCTTTTCAAGTTCCCTAATTGAGCATGGGATTTAGATACCAAGGTTAGTGGAGGAATGGTAAGGCTTCTCTGGTCATTAATATGTGAAAACCTTAAAATGAGATCTAGTCAGTTCCTGTAACCTGAGGGCTGATGCATTTTGGCAAATTATGAGAGGTAAAATAGCAGATGAAAAGATGAATACGCATTTTAGTTAAAGGTAAAATTACAGGTCAATAATAGAAGAAAAACACATGAAATATCTTCCACTTACATATTTTACACTCTACATTTACCATGCCTTCTATGATGCCTCTTCAGGAAGTGTGCACTTATTATAAAATGATTACCACCAAGACTGTCACGACTGACAAAATGGAGATGTACAATACCAATTAGCTGATTGATTGCATTGATACATTAAAATGGTGAACAGTATCAAAAATCAATTACAGAAAATTGGTTGAAGAATGAAAAATCAGTTACTGAAGAAGCATAGTCATATCTAAATCTAATGGACTAGCTGTTCATTAAATATTTGATAATTAACTGGTCGCCAATCACCATTGATGTGGGGCATAAACCAAATTGAATTGAAATATTTGATAAGAATGTTTTGTAAACTTCTTATTTCACTTTTCTTGTTCACAACATTCTGCTTTTTTTTAATTATGTGGACATTTTTTTTTATCTTCCACTTAATTAATTTTTTGTATTTAACTAAAATGTCTACCTCATCAAAATTAAATTAAGACGTAACCAAGCAGAAGATATTCCATATGTATTTCTTCTGTTATCGGCCTTACATAATTTTACCTTTAACAGAGATTGGATTAAGGTCACATTTCAAAGATGGACATTTTGGGTTTATGTGTGACTCCATGCCATGGGAAGGAGAAACTCTGTTGAGATTACTTCAAAGTGATCTACAGAGGAGGTGAAGTACATATGAACGATATTACTTTAATTTGAAATAAAGTTTCAGACAAACTCTTAAACATCTACCAGGTAAATGATTGGCAGCTGATGAATATTTAAAGTAAAACTGTTACTTGTAAAATAAGTGCATTCTCCTGTATCAGAATACTCGGATGAAGAAGTACAACTCGTTTATGATCAATTATTAATATCACATCAAAGGCAATATGCATAGGCGAAGGTCTTGTGGGCGACAAATCAGGTAGGAAATAGGAACTATTAAGGTAAATTGTTGCCGTCCTGCAAAGAGCATGATTTTCTGATTAAAAAAAGATTTTATAAAGCTCTAAAAAGAAGATGAACTTGGTTCCACCCAATTGATGAAAAGCTATTTGAAATTGATTACATTCTGATTATTATTATTATTTATTAACGTCCATTTTTTGCAACTAAGGCTAATTGGGACGGGTTATCTACAGGTTACCACCCTTTCATTCTGGTTAAACAAAGATATCGCCATCAAATAAAATCAAGCTATAGTTGTCCTAGATAGCTGTAGAAGTAGATAGAACTGAAAGAGAATTAAAATATGAAGTAATTAAAGGAGTGCTTCAAGAAAAAGGAGAAAAAATTTGGGTTGGGAATTTTTTACCGAAAATAAGGAGGTACAAACTGTTGTGAGAAAATTAAAACCAGATTATTGTTCACTACATACAAGATCTTAGGTAAAAAGAAACTAGATCCCAGAAAACCTTTAATGACGGATGAAATTCAACTGACAGACCTGTGAGCAAACCAGATGAGCAGGCCATGGATAAGATAACTAAGCAGATTTCCTATGTTCTGGTATAACACACTCCTGATCTTATCACACCATATTCTCTATTCCTAATTGAAAATCCGATGAGTATAAGTGGAGGCATACTGAACGCTAAAACCAGAAAGTATGAATGGCTCAATTCATATTTGAGGGTGAAAGATTGGTTCTATAAAATTTTTCAATCCGACTCATAATAGAGATATCATGAATTTTCGAATTCGCCTCCCCCACAAAAAACAAAATCCCTAATTTCATAAAAAGAAAAAGTATTAAATAATTACAGTTTTTTGTTAAACATAGGTAGAGATCATACCCATGATAATGCATAATATTGTCATCTGCATGTAATAAACCCAGTGTATATAATCATTTTTAAGTATATATTATGCAATAGTAAAAATATAATCTAAGGAACCCTGAGAAAAAAATGTGATATGAACACCACATTCCTTATACTCCTAGCAAATTAAATATTCAAAATGTTTTGCTTGTTTAATGTTGCAACTTTTCAGCTTGTTACTTCTAATTAGTCAAGATGAATTCATGGAGGATCACAACAGATAATTCTGCTGAAATCTGGAAATCGGAATTTGTCTGCATTGCAATACTTTCTTTGTTCTTACGAGGAAGTAAAAAAGGGGAGTAAATGAAGTGATAATATAAAAGAAAAACTATGTCAATAACATTATTACATTTCTTTATATCAATTACAATGTTATTTTACAAACATAATATGGACTTTTAAAACATTTACACAATGTATAATAGAAACAGTGTATACTATCATTTCAGAACTACTAATGGTACTTCCAAGTAGACACACACTATGTTAAAGACAACTCAATGTGTTAATGCACAACAATAGTAATAAACCTCATATAATACTTATAGTTTCATGTAATACATGTAAATAAAATGAGGGATGTTATATACTGGGATTTCTTTTAAATTATAGGTACTTTTGAAGATACCGATAAAAATATGTTAATTTTTTATTTATTTCATTGGTACTAATCAAATAATAAAAAAATATTATATGAAATCTGCAAAATAAAAAACACTGTTGTAACACAAAGTAGTCAAAATACCCCTCAAATAATACCTTTTAAAATGACTTTCAATATATATATATTTCAAAATGAAGTTCAATATTTATAAATAAAATAAAAAAATAGGCCTTTATCATTCACATCAATGCAACACGCATATTGGTAGAAAGACAGTTTGTAGACTATTCATACTATGTTTCAAATAATTTTTAATGTTACTCAGAATTTTGCTGTTTTTGGTTTTTGCCGAAAATACATTAACTATAAGTATTTAAATCTTACACTGAAAGAACACTAAAATTCTAATACCTGTTTCATTGTCATCGGTCCGTGAAGAACTTAAGTAACACATATAAAATTAAAAGAAAAAGCTTGTTCTACTTGAAAAAATGAGTAAGATAAGTTCTGGACGGACCGCCTCGTCGTATAAGATACATTAAATGCATAATTATTTGTTATAACCTAGAGGCACATAACTTGCACAGAGGTAGTACCCACTATTTACATTGAAAAAATACAATTAGGTGATTTTACCAGTTCATATACAAACACATAATAATCAGAAATATACATCAACAAAAAAAGTATATCTATAAACTTGAGGAACAGCCTTGTTTCCTTTTGGGACTATAAAAAGCAAATACAAAAGTAATAAATATATTCAAAGTGATATTAAATAACTAAGTCAGTTCTTATAACATTAAAAATAAATATATTTACAAAATATGTAATTATACAAAGTTTGATTAGACTCAAAAATATCTTATTTGCTCCATTTTATGAAATAATGCAGTTAAAAACATAAGGAAAAACTAACAAAAATAAAAACTTTGGTAATACTTAGAATAATGAGTACAAACTAAATATAAATAAATAAAATCTACCATTGAAAAAATAAATAAAAAATAGCAAACTCAGAAATTCTTCAAGAAGAAAAGCTAATTGTCACAGAAATTAAAAGGAATTATGTTTATAAAATAAAGATGGAATGGATTTCTTATGGCCCTTCTAAAGAAATACTTCATTGGCCTAAATTCTTTTGGCAGCATTGGTCAGTATCTACACTCAAGTTACCAGAACATGTCTATAATGAACATTTAAACTAAAACACCAAATATAAGTGAAAAACATCAATTTAATTTACAATCAGAATATCCCCATTGCTTCAGTATTTTACATCTTAGTGATTTCTTCCACATACTTTTTACAGACCATATATTAAAAATGGAATGAGATTAAATCCTAATAAAACACAAGAGTTACAAAAGTCATTGAGAATCTACTAGTCAATGGAAATTTTAGACGAAGTATTTCATAAACTTAGAATTGTATTTTAAAAACAATTTCCTAATAAAACATTTGTCTCAATTTATACATGCTATTTCATATTAACTATTATATACAAATACTAGACAGAACTGAAAAAATGTACACATATGACTACAAACGGGCACTTTTTTATGTTTTGTGTGAGCAATCGAACAATGACATTTCTTTGGGGAGCCCGAATTACATAAGATCACAGTTAGACTTGGGTTTTTGAGTTTGTCAGATCAGCCCATCTTGTTTCAAAGAAGAGACGTAATGCATGTCCTGCCTTTCCTACAGGTGAGTTGTCTTCATTAAAAGTTTCACAGTTGTCAAATATTAATCTGACATCAGAAACAAATTCATCTCTTGATTTATACCTGTAATATAAAAACCATAAATAGTTAATGACTTATTGTATAACCATAATGTTGTAGTGTATATTGTATATATTCTTTTTTTGGAGCACTAAAGAAAAATCAATAAAATTATCATACAGTGTTTTTATTTAAATGATTATTAAGTATTACCCATAACTTTTTAAGCTGTAGTTTTTTTTTATCATCGAATGGCTTATATTGGCATTTTCACCATGCAAATGCAAAGAAATTGTGCAGTGTTTTATTTAATGTTCTATAAATACATATATATTTATACACCTTATACTATTAATGAAATAAAGCTTTAAATTATCTAATTTCAATTTTGAGCATATTTCCATCAATCCTGCATACGGGATAAGGAAATTGAGGTAAATTTATATTTATATATTTAGTGTAAGAGCTACAATTTTTGTTAGATTATTACTCTACCTAACTCAATGTGTCAGTTAGTGTTTTATGTAAAACTAAAAATCAAGTCTGTTAATGGCTGAAATTAGACAAGAGAGGAGTAAAATAAAAAAAATTGAAATATCTGTAATTATTTATTATAATTATTTATTAATGTCCACTTTATGCTACTAAGGTTAATTGGGTCTCAGTTATTATAAGTCACATTAAAAAATGTTATATAATGAATCATTTTAAAAATATTCTTCAATTGTTGTTGTATACGTTTTGTGCATAACTATTATCTTATGTGAATTACTTGTATTATTTTGGTTTTCAGACTTCAGTAAAGCCCCACATCAACAAGAAGCCAATTTTATAATAAAAGTCTTATTCCAAGCTTAAAAATGATGTATCAGGTTTATACTATGTGAGATACATGGATAAATATTCAATGTAACTTCACCAATTAAGAATGTAGACTCTAGAGTCCTCTATTTGTATTTGATCAATATGTGTGACTAGCTATTAAACATTTTCATGTAAAACTACAGATTATATTTGCTAATAGTTGAAATCAGCGCACGATAGGTGAGGCTTTAAGAAGGAGCAAAACACATAATCATGTATAAGTACACTATTAAGCAACACATCATACAATTTTATAAAAACAAATTTATTAACAAAGTAATGTACTACATGTTTTAGTTTAACAGTTTTCACTAACTTATAGATTAACCAAGTTATTTCTTTGTTTTCAACTATGAGTTAACCCCATGCAATTTTTTGCTTAAAGCAACTTTGTAAATATCTAATGTCCAAATTAAAATTTAAGTTGTGTTACATAGACTTTTACGTGCGGAGAAATAGAGAATAGAGTTTAAGATGACAACAGCGTTTGGTTCTAGCACTTAGTAAATCTGCTTACTTTACACAAACAACGTGCGACAGACCTTTTTAAGAATATATCAGATCCATTCTATGAAGAGCATTTAAGATAAGAAGAATTTTCTTCAAACTTCTGATCACCTGGTCAATCATTCTGTTTTTCAAATTTTTCAAAAAAAAAATGGAAGAGAATATGTTGGAGGAAGTCGGTCATATAATAGATGATAACACAAAAGTTTTGTCCTTTCTTGAATAGAATTGTTTGTTTATCTGAAAGAGAACCTTTCAAAAAATAATTGTTTACTCAGTATCACTTTTAAACCAATAACCTTTGCTAGTCTTTTTTTTTTTTTTTAATATGCATTTAGAAAAGTTTGAAGTAGAGAGTTTAGTGGAAACCGGGATTTACTGGAGGAGCTGCGTAAACTAAGCCCATTTCCCTCATGAAGTTTAACAATAGATAAATCTACATACTGGTAACACAACACCACTGTAAATATTAAGTCAATAAATACAAACAGTAATAAGAAATCTTTCAGTCAATTTAATAACATCCCGATGGAAAGCATCTGAAATATAAACAAACAGATCTGCCAACCTCTCACCGGAGAGAAAAACCATTACTGAAATATATCAGAATATAACATATTAATTTTATTGAAAACTATTTACTATATCCAGTACTGTAATTTATAATGAATCAGAATAATTATTATCTCCCTCAATCAAATTTTAGTAGTCCAAGAACTTAAGGCCGGAGGGAGGGGGGGGGCACCAAAACATATTTGCATGTATCTCGTATAATAAAGGTCTCGAGAACAATATTTGGTATTTAAGCTTCGAATAATGTGGTTTATTATATAACAGAGTATTGTTTATGTAAAATGAGTAGAAGTGGGGGTTTGCTGAAGGCTGAAAACTGAAAAATGCAAATATCTCGGTTAATATTCAAGATAGAGAATAAATGTATAAAACAATATTTATAGTAAATTTAATTTGCAATACGATTGGTTCTATTTGCAGCATTTGCATGATTCTCATTTAGAAACGGTTTGTTTAGCACAATATTTGGTATTTCAGCTTGAAATAAGACAGTTGATGAGATGTTGCCTTATCCATAATGTGCAATGACAAAGAACGAGGGTTTATTTAAGCCTGAAACTTAAAAAATACAAATATCTCATTTATTATTTGAGATAGAGAAAGAATGTATATAACAACATTTATAGATAATTTTATTAATAATAGGATTGGAACGTACAATTTTTCTATATGACTTTTCAAATTTTCAAAATACCCCTCACACTGGACAGATTTCAGCCATTAACGAAAATGATCTTTATTCTTACATAAAATGTTTAAACATCGAGTTTGGTAATAATCAGACAAAAATTGCGATTGCTACAGCATTAATAAACAAATATATATAATTCTGAACAGACCTCATTTTCGTTATGCCCTCAGTAGGATTGATGGACAATTGACAATTTTTTTTCGAAAATCCCTTCATGAGTACAACCTCAATAGCTGATTTACTTAAAGGAAAATTTGTTAAAGAAAGAAATTTTTTTAAAATTTCGACATGAGTACAACCTCAGTAGATGCTTTCCCTTAAGGGAGACCTGCTAAAACAAGAAATGCAA
The DNA here is from genome assembly GCA_019009955.1 of Riptortus pedestris. Taxonomy (NCBI): domain Eukaryota; kingdom Metazoa; phylum Arthropoda; class Insecta; order Hemiptera; family Alydidae; genus Riptortus; species Riptortus pedestris. The sequence continues at coordinate 144,893,576 of CM032228.1, read as the reverse complement.
AAATTAGTACTCACTCATTATGAGCCAGTCGTTTTGAAATTGTTTGGAGATCCATTGGGTTCCGAATTATTTTCCTATAGGTTGGGAACTGCTTCGTATTAACTGCTAGCAAAAAAGGCCAAGCTTCATCATGTGATTCAAGATCATCTAATATTTGTCTACAAGGAGCTAATTCTTTATTAAGCCGTTTTCCACTCTTTTCTCGTTTTGAACTTTCCTCTTCAGATGCACTAGAAATAAATTATGACTTCCATGTTATTAATATTTAATAATGATAGCTACTTACATTTATAGTATTAAAGCATTGTCTTTAGTCTCACATAATAACCAAGAGTGGAGAGTTTGATTCCTGCCTGGTCAATAGGAATTTATTTAGTGAAGAACTCATTAAATAAAATCCTTAGCCCCACCCTGGCTAGAAAAGGGTGGTAACCTGTAGATAACCCATCCCAATTAGCCATAGTAGCTAAAGGTGGATGTTAATAAGTAATAATAATAATAGTATTAATTGTACTTATTCATGTGATCAAAGTCTTGAATAATTTTTCTAATTGTAACATCCTGAACAAATACTTTATGTTTTTTAAATTCACTTATATCTTTACCTTGGAAAACCGAATTAATAAGTGTTTTCTATGGCAATACTATAGTACAATAACGAAAATGTCATGTCTTTTGTACAAACCAAAAAACAAAACAAAAAAAACAAATTGTTGCTACAAGAAGTACAGAATTAGAATAACATGTTATACAAACAAATAGATATTCTCTCTATTTAAAATTGCTATTAAAGGTTTTTTTTAGAATAAGTTTTACTGTGAACTAATTGAGACTGGTAATCGGCAGGTTACCACCTTTTCCTAACCAGAGTGAGACTAAGGATTTTATTTAATGAGTCCGCCGCTATTAAAGTTATATATATATATTAGTATATGTAAAACAGCTCTAAATAAAATCTAATTATGAGAAAATCGGGAAATTTTTGGAGTGAGAAAATACAACCAATTATAAAATGATGACTATACTACTTACATATTAAGACTTTCAGTAGAATTTGTCAATTCATCTGACTTTAGAGGGCTAAGAGAGCTTTGAGCTTGAGATCTTCTAGTAGTTTTTCGTTTAGGGTGTTTGGAGGAACAAGTGGCACAATACCATTTACCTCGAGGAACCTAAGAATAAAATTAGAATAAATTAATTCCTTTTCAAAACTAAAGTATTTAGAGAATATTTATTTGCATAGCATACCTTTGAGAGAGGTGGTGTCATGCAATCTGTGTGGAAAGCTGTAGGGCACATATCACAAACCAACAAATTACGTCCAACTTTCTTCCCACACACAATACAGTTTTTCTCTCCTTTAGCTTTATTCAAACACTGATGGCAAAACCTACAGGAAAAAGTAGTAAGCCTAATTCTTTTATTATACATAATATAATATACATAATAAATAAGTAAAATGTTTTATAAAGCCAAGTATGTTCTTTTGTAGCCCATGGTGATACAAGATATAATTTATTTCTAACTTTTTTTTTAACCTATTCTATTCATCAAAACACATTTACAACCTTAATTCCATTTTCAAGTGGCATATATCAATATAAAATTAAACTCTTTTTGTTTTTCTTCAAATGAAGTTATTTTCCTTAAAAAATTTATAATCATAAAATAAATTTAAACTTCATCCTCAGGAAGTTTCTGAAGACTGCATTTGGCTTGCTCTAAAGGCTAGGCTAAATCCCTGTTATAAGAATTTGATGCGACTTGTTTTGATGAAGAGGAGGCTTCTTTCTTCAGTGTTTTAATTCTACCAGTATCAACACTGGCTTAAATCTTTCCCTTCAGTACCCTGATAATCAGAGCAGGAGAGTTCATTTTTGTCACTTGATTTTATTCCCACAAAAGCAAGAGTGCAGGTGATTGTGGGGTCATTCCAGCGACTGACCACCAACCACTTCAAAGGGCATGCCCAAAAAGTTATGCTCTGATACTGGTAGAACTGGAAGGGCATTGCATTCTATGACAACTGCATAACTCCGATAAATACTGTAGTCAGTTATGGAAATTAAAGCAAACAATTGACCAGAACCAACCACAATTGGCAAATCTGAGGTGTAGTTTTCCACCATGGTGATGCCGGAATGCACAATTCTTTGGCCACACGGAAAAAATTGAACTTTGCTGGGAAGTTCTAACTGAAATTATGAAACTTGACAAAAGATGGGAACTGGTTATCAAATAAAATGGTAATTATATTGTAGCCTAAACTTGGTAAAGAGCATTCTTTATATTTTCCTCCATTTTCCCTGAAGGTCAGCAGAAACTTTCTGAACAGCAAATATAATAAAAATAACTTCTACCTCTGATGAAAATTTAAAATAAGCCAACAAGATTATTCAGATTCTCCAAAAAGGCAATGTTATAAATAAGAGTCTTTCAAATTTTAGAGCATATCAGTAAGTCATTGCTTGAACCAGTATAATATTAATTGGTTCTCCATATAACTTAATTATTAATCCATTTAAAGTTCAAATATAAAATATCTAATTTTAATGTCCCATTAAAAATATAAAATTAGGATTGATTAGGTATTAGGTCATATATGAAAAAAGTCAACCCCAAAGAATAATTATATTTCAATATATATAAAATATGTCACGTACCAATCTCCTTCAGGAATATTCTCCATTTTCGGTTTGAAACAGTATGTATGATAACCTTTATCACAGCCATCACAAAGAAGTAATTTATCTTCATTATCTCCTGAATGACAAAACTGGCAATTCTGAAAATGAATATAAAATGAAATCTTTTGTTTAAAAAAAGATTCAAACTTTTAATATTGTTTTAGTGCAGAAACTATATAAAGAAAATTGGTTGTATAAAATTAAGGAAGACCTTAAAGTTAAGAACACAAAACAAGAATAAAATTTCACAGTTAAAACAGGTGAATAAGATTAAGGAGATGTGAACTTTATTATTAATTGAAGGAATAAAGAAATTTTACGAATGTTCCAATACCATTTGCCACATGCATAAAATAATTACTAAAATTAACAAACCCTTACTAAGAAATGACAATAAATGAAGTGTTGTAGTGAAATTAATGGAGTTAGTAAGTTAATGTAGTAATTACTAAAATGGAATTTCTGCTTTCAGGCAATATGACAAAACTAAAAATATACATTTCAATATCTATAGCCAGATATTATTGTATTTGATATTTTAAAACTCGTCAGAGGCCATAAATTTTATTTTAAGTATAAGTTTCATTGCAAAAACAAAATAGTCATTGACATTCACAGTGTGTGCCATAGTATCATCATGACATCTCCAACATCTATCTCATTGAGTGTTGTAGGAAAAACTCTTGAATCAGGTGGACATAGTGGTTAGTCACAGGAAGTCACAGAAACTGCCTGTCTGTTTTCTCCAAAAAAAATATGAACTAATTATTCCAACTCCCAATAGTATATACCAAACAGTCACGTTATGTATATATAGTTCTCTTTGGGATTACCAAGGCTCCAATAGCACATCTGCTTATTTACAGACTCCCGGCAGATGGAAGTGAGCTTCATCACTGAAGAAAACAAGTGTATTGTGAGGCATGATAAGATGCACTTCACATATATTCCTCGAGCAACAAAATTGTGTGGATTAAGTTTTAACATTATGAAATATAAGTTCTTCATGGAGGATTTGCCTAATAGAAAGTGCAGACAGCCAACAAAAGCTGCATGTTCAAGGGCACAGCGCTCAAGAGGTTTGTAAAACAGAAAGGCTTAAGAAGTGAACATTTTGGGATGACTGCTTTCTGAGTGAACCTAGGATTCTGGTTTTTTATTCATATTGCAAGATTCCTTGAAGATGTCTACCTATGAAACAATTGACTGTCAGCAAGAAAAACAGCCATGGGTCACAATATTGAAATAGATACAGAATGCTCATAATGAGGCAATGATTGAGAAGCCGATTGAAAAGTATCCCTTGACAGCCAACACGTACTCCAACTTTGTCCACACAGTGATGCTAACTAAATCAAGTGAATCCACTTCTAACTCAAAAATGAACAGTCATTTGAATTAATAGTTATAGTGCTTCATTTGATAACAAAGTAATATACTAAGATTGTTGCCTTACACATTTTTCTCTAATTCAAATATGAGTAGTTTTGTATTATTATTTTTTGGCTCTCGTTAACCCCCACTCCATTCAACTTATTTTCATTAAAGGTAACTTATAACACAAATATTACATGTCCAGCTTAAAATTCAATTCCTGTTAACATAGATGTTTTACAAAGGGAAATAAAGTCCTAAGCAGATTTCCCACGTGTGTCACTTATTTGTATTTATCCCAAAAAGTAAAAGTTCAATTAGAACCTTATTTGGTATTCAAAGAAAATGCTTATTGTTAATAAGACATGAAGTAGGAGTGAAGGTTTACTGAAGGCCGAAAACTAAAAACTGCAGTTAATATTGATGTTAGAGAATAAATGTATATAACAACATTTATAGAACATTACATTTACAATAAGATAGGTTCTATACAATGTTTCGATTCGACGCACGCATAATAATGCAGATATTAAGAATTTCCTAAATTCTCCCCCCTCTAAACCCCCCCCCTCCCCCTTGTCCCATTTTAGCCATTAACGAACTTGATCTTTCTTTTTCCAAAAAACGATTAAATATCCAATTTGGTAATGATCAAACAAAAATTGCAACTGCTATAGTGTTAACAGTCAAATATATATACACATATATGCAATTTTGAACGGACCTCGTTTTCATCATCTGGTAGGTAGGATCGATGGACTCTTGAAGAAAAATTTTGAAAATTGTGTCATGAGTACAACCTCAATAGCTGATTTTCCTTAAGGGAAATCTGCTAAAATTGAGAATAGACTGTGGGATGATTTCTCTCATTTATTTTACAGAAGAATTTGAAATTATGCCAAATATGTCTGGGTTTTCTGTATTTCAGAATGTTATATACCACCTAGTGTATTTTTGGGAATAATCTTTGATTTTCAGTTAATTTATTTATTTAAGAATGAGGTTAAATGCTGATTTTACGCTCCATAAAACTAGTGTTTTAAAAGGAAGAAGAAAAAACTAGCACTCAAAAATTTTCTATGTTACTGAGGTGGATCAAAGTTAATCTAATCTTGATGTTTAAGTTTACATTTGTTCTTATCTCATATTTTAATGAGGCTTTCCTTAATACTTTTCGACAGTATTAGTATTACAACAACTAAACAGTTTTCTTAATATATTTAATTTTACTTTTAAGTTACCTAGAAATAAATATGAGAAATTAGAGGGAAATAAGAAAGATGGCTGGGACAATTGTTCACAGCCTTGAGAAGGTTGTTTTTCCAGTAAGTTAGAGCTTCAAATCATTCAGAATGGCAGGTCCATAAGAGTAAATTTGAAGTTATATAAAGAAATAACTCAAAATCCACATGAATTAGAAAAGTATCTCGCGTAGGGCTGAGTAAACTAAGCATATTTCCCACGTGCTAGAATGGCACACTGGTTATCTCATCTATACTGTATTTCAACTGTATAAAAACGCATATTTTAACAGAAATTGTATTGTATGCTGGAAATTAGATTTATGCTGACTCAGTTAGTAAACGTAAAAATCAGACGATTAGAAGAGGTGGTTTACACTTAATGCTGAAGCGCAAAAATACAAAAATCTCGCTTAATATTCAATATTAAAAAAAATGTATAGGTCAATAATTGTAGACATGTTTATGAAGATTAGTTCTATAATATTTTTAGATCTCACTTATAATAACTCAGATACTTTGATATAACAGATATTTTTGAATTTGCCCTTAACCCCCTCCCCCATTCCTGATCCAATTGTAGTCATTAATGAATATAATTCTATTCCCAGAGAATGAATATTCAAATATAACGCAAGAGAAGCTTTTTAAAACATTAAAAATGTTTACTCCATGTATATTAGCAACCTCATGAACTAATGTTTTTTCTTGGCGGGGATCGAACCTGCACCTATATTTACCTCCAGCTTGCTGATGGTAGTGGTAGATGTACCTGCTACCTTAATCAGCAAGGCCACTGGTGCCCCCTATATATATATATGTATAGGATGTACCATTAAAATAGAAAGTTTTATTTGAAATGGCCAAGAACTTTAGACCCCCTAGAAATTTTTTTAGAATTATATAAATGTGAACTAAAAATGCTACATAGATATTACTACAGACAGACTAGACAGTTAGATATAAGAACAAGATTCATTTCTCCTAAAAAAATATTACAGGGTGTCTCTGGGGATTTTCTGAAAGTCAATTTGAGAACTTTTTGGGGATTTTCTGAAAGTCAATTTGAGAACTTTTTGGGGATTCTCTGAAAAAATTTCCTGACCTTACATTACTTACATGACCTCGAATTTACTAGACTTAAATATAATTGGGCATAATAACCACAATGTTGATTGCACAAACAAACATCCTACCTCCTTTAATATAATTTACCACAAAAGAGAAGAAAAAGAGTATTACAAAGGATATACTGCTTAGTTATCAAATTAAATAACATTATGTTATAACCAACAAATTTTGGTTTTAAAATGCAGTATCTAAACAAAAAATTTCAAAATAAAAATAAGAGTTTTGAAATTTTACATAACATGGATGTCATTTTATTCACATCAAATAAGAAAAAACAAAGTACAGGATTAAAGAACTGCAAGTTGTTTAGATACTTTCTTATATTCTAGCTTTCCAAACCTCACATTTGAGACTATTCTTCCTTCACTCCAGGAAGCTGTTTGCATATAAAGCCAGCATGAAAATGCTGCGAATTGGGATTCACAAGGAAAAGGGGTTAATCCTACCAGGTAATAATGAAAAATCAACCTAAATGGTACAACTCTGCTCTTGCTATAGTAATTTTCAAGTGACATTAGGTACCAAAAATATTTTCAGTAAATTATTGATTTTTTTTTAACCTAAGCAGGTATACATTTTTTAAGAGTTCAATACAGATTAGATGTTATTTTGAAAAATTGACTGGCTATTCCTACATTCACTAACACTTATTCATAAAATGAACAATGATCACATACACAAAAACAAACAAAAGTTGAAATACGCACACATAATGAATTAATTTACGAATATGAAATATTTAATTTCATGGTCGAACACTAACTTTATTAAATTTTATTTTCTACAACTTTAATTTGTTTTATCTAATTCATCTTCTACGCCTGCATTATTCTCAATTTCATCATCATTAATTTCAACTGCAGCAATTTCTGTTCATCTTTCTTAACATTTTGTTTCCTTCTTTTTTTATGTAAAGCTTCAGTTCTCTTTCCAGAAGCACTACAAACTGTGTTCAGTAATTGGAACACATTCAACACTTCCATAATGAATAACAGCAGAATGAGCATGCTGGGCAATCAACAGATTGTCTTCTAAGATTTCTACCAGACAATATTTGTTTATAGAGAAACTCCTCTCTACTGTAGCATTACCATGAACAGTTAATGTTTTTATTGTAAAAGTTAACAGAGGGTTCATAAAAAGGTTCATCAGAAACTCGTCCAACCTAACCTCCTTTCATGTTATTTGTATGATTTCTACTTTTCTTTTCCAGCAGGTTATTCAAAAGTTTCTAAATAAGTACTCTTAACTATATCCTTGAATTGGTGTTAAGTCTAGTTTTTAATGAATTCTTTTAGAGCTAATGTCACTCTGTTTGCTCTTATACAACATAGATATTGATTCTGTAGACAACATGATTTGTGAAGAAAAGTCCCTACTGCCCTTTGACATCGTTTTCAGTACTCATCTTATGACTTCGCAGAATTTTTGAGAGTCACTTGCCAATTTTAGTACATTTTTGGCATTTTAGGGGACCTGTACACCCAGATTACACTGCCATATATTATTAAAAGTGATTGAAGTAATAAAGTCCTTCAGATTCCTACAGAACATTTATTTAACCAAAATATTGGTTTAAAGCTAATCACCTTTATTTAGCAAATAAATAGCTTTGGTTAGATTTGTCAATCTCAGTTCCCCACCAGCTTTGAAGGTGAACATATTGAAATACTAGAAAATAGTGATTTGCTTAAACAAAAGCTGCTTGGTGTTTATATAAAAGCTGTGAAGGAATCTGGATGTCTTTGAAACGTCATCCCTTATTTCATAACCTGTTCATAAAACCAAAGAGCTTTGAATTTTAAGAAATTTCTAATTTTATTCTATTCTTACTGTCATAAAAGTTAAAACAAATAAAAATTAAACAGCTTTAATTAATTTATATATTGCAACACAATTTTTTGTTTAGTAATAATATACATTTTGCCGAGAAGAAATAATGGAAAAGCCAATTTTACTCAATTTAAGTGAATTTTCAATTTAATGTATGATCAGGAAAAGTTTTAGAACTTAACAAAGGGTTGTTAAATAAACACTCCCTAAAAATGTGCCAAAATTTAAATGAAATAACACATCACATCATTTTAGTTCATATTATTTTACCAAATAAAAAGTAAAAATCTGCAGCCGTAAAAGATATAAATGTGCAAAAGTGAAAAGATGCAAGAAAAATAACCCAATATTCATTATAACCACAAACAAACAGCTTTTAAGAAAAGGGGAGAAAAATAAAATCATGCTTTAGTATCAAGCACTATCCATGAATGAAATTCATTCCTAAATAGTAATAACACAACTATACATCCTCAACATTAATGTTACATTATAATTTAATGTATTTATCACAAACATTTAAAACAACAATCAGTCAGAAATGAAAATCCACTAATTATTTTTAAAACAACAGTTTCAGTTAAATTTGTATATAATAGTCCATCCAATTTCCAACTGTATTGTTTACCATTTATTGATTTGAAACCAGTGGCCACTTCACAGACACTATAGTTAATCAGGATGAATTATCTACAGGTTAAAACCCTTTAATCAATTAAATGTAAAATTCTAGAGCCCTATGTCCTATATGGGTATCTAACCAAGACTAACCACCCCCAGAACAATTTTTTATTATCTTGTCATTTATTTTTTAAATAAAAAAATGAAAACATGTTTTCCAGTTTTGAACTAGCTTAAATAGTGGGTCATTCGTGACGTACCTGAGTTCAGTGCAGCATCTTTCTTTTGGAATTTTATACAAGCCATGCCGGGAGGAGGGGATGCAAGGATGGTATACAAGATAATTAATGGTATGTTCACAGACAGTGAGCAAGTCAAAAAGGAGTCTACAAGGAGTATCAATGTGAAGACAATTAAAGATAAGGATGGCAAATTGCAGAGAAAAACATGTATCAATTAGAATAATGCACACCCAAATGCATGTATACACATACATAATTTGTGGGGTTGCTGGGCATTAAGATTCGATTTCTTCTAAATGCATCACGCTGACCACTTGACCTCCCACAGCACAAAAGCCGTGTAGTTGGCTCTGGTTGTTTTTTTTTTATTTTATTTTTGTTTTGTTTTTATTAAGGATAAAATGAGTCCAAGAACTAAGACACGAACACACACACACACACACACGCATACACACCTTTAATATTTTTTTAAAAAATGGGCAATTTTTTCTTCCCTCCCTGTGAAAAATTAGTCCCACACTTGCAAGATCTACAAAATACAAAAGTTAGGTCTCCCTTTGATTTTCTTAGAAATGGAAAATTATCTTCACATGCACTTTTTAAACTGTTATGTTTTTTCCTATACTCAGAAATCAACAAAATCACCCAGGGCAAGAAAATATTTCACATCCTACCTTCACAGCAAACATGCACGTAACCAAAGTTGTTTATTTTGTTATTTAAAGTAACTTTTATTATATACACTTTTGTTGTATACCGAACTCTAAATGAGGTATACGCTAAAAACTATAGCGGATGTTAACAATTTTATTGGTTACTAATGACTAAACCGGTCTAAAAAAAATTTGATATGTGAATTAGCATTAACTCTTCTATGATTATAAGCTATATCAAAATTTCTATGGACAACTTAAGAGTGGGGGTTGTAATGGAGGCTTTATATGAAAAATCGCCATACTTTCCTATTGGGTTTTTGGCGAGCATGCGCATATTTTCGAAGGTGTTCATTTTTTTATTTCGAGTAACTTTTGTTGCATTCCCTTGAAGTAAACACGGGATATACGCTAAACTATAGCGGGAGTCATTAATTTTATTAGTACTTATTTAAGTGTTTTTAATATATGCATATTATGACAAATGATGTTTTGTTTTAGTCTTACATGATTGTTCTAAGTTATGATTCGGATTAGTGAGGTTATAAATCCTGCCGCCCCCACCCCCTCCTCATTTGTTATTTATTTCAAATATAAATGTAAAGTATAAGAGCATTTCCATTATTTAATTTGTATAAAGAAGAATAATTTATTTAAAGAAAGTCATGCTGAATTTGCATAACGAGGGATAGCGGAAGTTGTAGGGAATCAAACTCTTTGGTTCTGGTAATGTAGTACCTCATTTCCGATATATTGATGTTATTGAAACAAATATGTTGTAACACATGTATTAAAAGTTAATGGTAATGTTATTATGACAAAAGACAATATGCGTTTAAATTCTATATGATTGTTTAAAGTTTTACTTAGGTTGCAGGGAGGGCTACGATCAATTCCCCTCGACTATCTTTTTGAATATAAATGAAATGATTTTTAGGGTACCTCTATTATTCAATTCCATTCCAAAGTTATCATTAAGAATTGGCTATTTCGGAAAAACAATACATCGTACACATTGAAGTCTTGCTATAAAAATACCATCATTAGACAGTCAACAATGATTTCCCGGGTGTCACCGGGTACCTTTTATATATATAAAATACTGTAGCAGAAGCATTCGTTGCCGTAATAACATAATGAACGTTGTCCTGGCAACTGATCGAACCAGCTGTAAAAAACAGAAAGTTGTAATTTTTTCAGATTTATTTTTTTTTTATGTGTAGATAACAAATTTCTGAAATTATGCTAAATTTAATTATTTTAATTTAAGCTTATATAGTTCTTTTTTTACTTGTATGACTGTGTTATGCTTGTTAAAATCACGTCGGTTGGCTACCATATCAACATTCTTTTGTTAAGTAAATGAAAATGCTTATATCACAACACTTTTTTATTTAATTGGAAAATACACTTATTTAAACTTGTAAAAAAAAAGATCTATATAAATGAGTGAAAAGAATTAAATTTAGAAGAACTCGGCAATTTGTTGTTATCCCCACATAACAAAAAATAAGTCTGAAAAAACATTAGCATTCACAACTTTCTCTTGTTCACAGCTGGTTGGATCAGTTGCCATGTCAACGTTCATTATGTTACAACAGCAACGAATGATTTGTGTATGGGTGTGTTTGTTTGTATGCATGCATATGTATATATACGCGTGAGTGTGTGTGTGTGTGTCTTATTCAGTTACTTGTATGCTTGTGTTTATATGTATTTATGTATGTGTATGTGTATATCATATAAACAATTTTTCTTATTATAGGCGGCTTTTTATTATAAGAAAATATTCAGCAACTCATGTGGATTCAATTCACTCCTGGTTCCATGGCTAATGTTAGGGATACTCATTTATCATTAAATAAAACTGAAACATATTTTTATGCTACTTTTCTAAAGTTTCACATTACCTTAATCTAATTAAGACTTTTTCATTAAGTTTATTGCAGTAAAAAATTTTAAAAATGTAATCAACAGTAAAAAATAAAATCTTATTACAAATTTTCCTGACTATTCATTTATTTTCCTAATAAGTAACAGAATTATATTGTCTGAGAGAATGGTATTTCTAATTTAAAGTAAATTACTTAGGAAGATACATTAAAAATTCATTTTTCTTGTTTTTTGTTTTTTTTAACATCTACTTTATGTTATAGTTAATTGAGAAAAATTGACTTTAAATTACTGCACCTTTCTAGCTAGTACAAGGCTAAGGATTTTGTTTGTGATTTGTCTCAAAACAAATTACTATTGATCACACGGTAATTAAATCTATGATACCTAGTATTCTATAAGCATTAAACACTATGGTTATGTGGCCAATATTTTCCTGATTTTTTATTTATTTTGTGAATATAAATTTCACTTCTAACAATATAATTTGTTATTGGTAAAATAAAATAGGAGTGTTACTTTTAAGAAACAGAAATGGCATTTCATTTGTTTGAATTTACTTAAATTTCATAAAATAAGTTGCAATAAACTGAATTTATAATTGCATCTAATCTGAGACCAATTCTATGAGCCTACCTTGTTAAGAGATTGGATATTGTTGACAAATTGCCACTTTGTTTATGGCTGATTGTTATAAGGAGATTTTTTTTTTTTTATTCTTCTGTGGAGATTTATTGTTTTATTGACTGGTAGGAATAATTTTAAAGCATTGTTAATGCCTAAGTGGATGAAACTTCTGCTATTCGAAAGAAGATAAATTAAAGATAACCGAGTTGAGACCTTAAACCTTAAGATCCTTTTTTTTTGCCTGATTTATAAATTTAAAATACAGGTGGTTTTATATGAAAAAATAAAATTTTCAGTGAGAAGGAATGTGTATATAGAGAGATTGATGTTATTTTTTAATGTTCTTCAACGTTGAACCATAGTTTTTGACAACTTTAAGAAGCAGTCACTCTTTTTCAGCAATCTTTATTCTGTTACCACCTCTCCTTCGGGCTTTATAAAACCATAAAACAATACTTTTACAAATAATTTTAATTTTAAATAATAACTATAATCAATAGATACTAAAACAATTCTTTTGATACTAAAAAAAAATATTGATGTGAAACAATAGATACTATTCTTCATAGTAAGTGATAGATAACGTAATACAGGAAATAACAGTTAAAAATGGTATTCCAAATTCCAAAATACTATTATCAAATCTAATTGTGTAAGTCTTGTTTAATAAAAAAAAAATAAGGTTTACTAATATTTTACCAGAGGATAAGGAAGACAAGAGATAACATATCAATAAAACATTATTTCTTTCGATTAGTTAATACAATTATGGCTTGTTTTCTAAAAGTTTGCAGCTATGTGTTGTTTCACTGGAAGCACGATATGATTCAAAGGCATACCACTATAAAAAGAGGGTAATTGAAATAGAATAATATTTTGGACAATAAAGTACTGGAGTCTATCATCCCTCCCCCCATTTAAGCATATTAAATCTTTTATTAATAAAATATATATTTCTTGAGCCAAAGTAAAATATATCTATGCCAAATTAAAACTTTTTCCAACAGTAATATTTTTATGAAGTTTCAACATGTCTATATTTGTGTATACAAATGCACACTCTCAGGCCAGCGTGTATAACACAAACACACAAATGCATATGTATGCATACACATCTCTTTAGGAGCTATTTATCTATTTATTAAAATATATATTCTCAATTTTTTAAGTTGAATTAAACTTTTTTCTACCAAATTATCATTTAAAAAAAAAAACTAAATAACTTTAATTAGAAATTAATTCAAATTGCTTAAGAATATTGCCTTTTGGTTTTATTTCTTGTAAGTATATATCTTTACTATTGAATAACACTTATGTTATATATATATATATATATATATATATATATATATATATATATATATATATATATATAAATAACAAGTTGAATAAATTAATTTTCAATTAAAGTTCTTTAGATTTAGTTGAAAAAACGTTTGATTTGGTAAAAGAGTCGTTGAGCCACCTAGAAAATATAAGAATATATATGTTTAGCCAAGGAAAATGTAAGTTGTACCAATCATAAATCTTCTTTAAATGAGATATCTGACTGAATGTTGTAATAATTAATTTTTTTTTAACCACAACTTAATGCATTATAAAATGGTTAGTACATCTACATGTAGCATTAAGCCAACTAAAAAACATTAAAACAAAAAAAATAATGTTTAAAAAGCGCTTCATGCGATTACCCACAGTCTGGGCATTTTGTTGAGTAGGACTCACTGCTTTCATAATCGATTTGTCCCAAGCAATGCTAGACTCAAGTGCATGAAGAACCATAGAAAGCTGTGCTGCAGTTTGAGACTTGGCAAGTGCTTCTCTCCAAACTGTTAAGCCTTTGCTTTCATTTGATGAAGTTCCATCTTCACTTGAGTTACATGAGCCTGATAATTTTAGGTCGCCAATGCTAAAATTAAAAATAATAGTGATTAAATAGAATTTATTTTTGTCAAACATTCTAACAATTATACTTTTTATCATAAAAATAATCACTATAAATATTTTATTAATTGAATTATTATTGAAATATGGATGTAAAAAATGAGCCATACCAAAATATTCTGGAAAATTGGCACAAGCATTGAGTATAAAATGTGTAAAGTTAGAGGTTTTAGTTGAACAGAAAATCAGGTAATTTTATTGAGGAATATTGAGAACCAAACCCAAAATTTTCCTCAAAGATAATGGGGGTTCAGTTGTCTTTCAACTAACTCCTCAACATCCAACTTTATCATGGAAATTGGTGTTGTGTTGATTGGGAAGAATCAGTAATATAATCACTTAACTTCATTGTTGAATACTCATCTATTCAAAATATATGATATGCTAAAATGCATTCCAAAATTACTATGCACCTGTGTGGAAATAAGCTTTTTGAACCAAGAACTTTACTTTATTTTTTTATCTCCCTGAAAACCCTCATTTAGAAAAATTTTACATGGACATCAAACTGCAAAAATTTTACTCATTTGAAATGCATGCCTAAAATTGCAGACATTAAATTCCTATTTATAAATTTCCTTTTAAATATTGAAGCATTAAATGCAGTGCTTATAGAAACGAAAGGAAGGCCAAGAGTACAGTAAGGAAAGGAAATTATTGGTAGTTCAGTATTTAAGACACTGGATTACTATATTAGAGGTGCCAGTTTCAGACCAGGGGATTGCACTTTTTTGTTTCTATTATAATTGTTTGACCATATCTTAATTCACTAATACAAAGCTATAATAAAAATTTCTTTATCTTCTTTCACTCCTCCAGGCCAACTTGGCTCTTTGATCATGATGATCTACTTGATATGATTTTGTTTTAAAGTACACATACTCCAAAAGAGGCTATTGAACATAGAAAAATATGTTGAGTTTTAATAAGTA
Organism: Riptortus pedestris; assembly: GCA_019009955.1. Lineage (NCBI taxonomy): Eukaryota > Metazoa > Arthropoda > Insecta > Hemiptera > Alydidae > Riptortus > Riptortus pedestris. The sequence continues at coordinate 144,878,398 of CM032228.1, read as the reverse complement.
GAATTAAATGTTTATGTGAGAAATATAGATATTTGTGACAGAGGCAGGTTTTTCATCCTATGAAGTTAGGAATGTGTCAAGTTGACTACCCCTGGACCTTCATTTTCATTTTGTAAGAGTTCAACTCTGAACTGGCGTATCTTTTGGCTGATGGATAAATAAAAAGTGAAATAATGACCTTAAAAAACTCAAGTGGCTCCTACAAACAATATATATATATATATATATATATATTTAAATAATGATAAAAGAGATCAAAGCACTGGATTTGACCCAGAAGTTTGCAGTATTCCTGTTGATTTCTTTGAAGATAATTTTTAATTATAGATACAAAACAAAAAGGATTGATGATAATTTTAATTATAATGACTCAAAATGTCTTTCAATGACTTAACAGTTAATATATAGAAGTTTCGCAAGCAAATCTTTGATTTAAATATGAGTATTGCAAATAAGTAATACAAAAATTTATAAGTAAATACAATTACTTACTTCTGCCCTAAAGGAGGTTTAAGATACCTCCTTTCAATAGCTTCAAAAAGGTAGGTCAACCTTTCTTTAGCAATAGCAATAGGGTTTAAAGCAGGATCAGGTGACTCACATGACGGCACAAAAGGTATATCGCTTGAGGTGGCTTTTGAAGGAACCTTCCAACCCTAAAAACAAATATTTATTTTATGGACCCATAATGAATAAAAATCGGAAAAATTAATATAGTAAATTGTAGTTGGCATAATAGTAGATGTATATATATAAATATACACACTGGCATAAATTATCAATATTGGCCTTTTGTTACAAAAGAACAATTTCAGTGATATCACTGCTATAATTAATAAAACAAAAATAATAAACCTAAACTTAAATAAATATATTTCTTAATTTCTGTGAAAATATTAGTATTTGGAACAACATGTTTATAAATGAAATATTTTATGTATATATCAGCATTTCCTGTGGTGCATAACTATTTATTTCCTTGTATGTAGTTAAGGAGGTATTTTAATCACAAAACATTTTATTTTCAAATTTCAACCGAATTATACGAATGCATTTTGAATAGTTTCGGCAGTTTGTCTGTACGTATCTTACAGAACACAAACTTGTCTACCCCTAGAATGTTAAAATTTCATATTTAGGATTGCTATAAGGTCTAGTTGTGCAACTCCCCTTTTAATAAAAATTTATTAAGGGTGAGGGGGTTTAGTGCAGAGCAAATATATAAGATTACACATTTTTACATATGTATTAAGACAACAAAATTTTGTATAGACCTCTTTTTTTTTTTTTTACCACAAAACGATTTATAAACTATGTGCAAAGACATTTTTTGATCCAATACATTCGAACTGAGATATCTTAAATTACTTACAAATGAAGTGCAACCAAAGATTTTGATTATTTAATTTAATAGGAGTGCAAGGGAGACATGTGATGCTCTCATGAGCTCTATTTTTGTTGGCCATAATTATGTGTTAATAAGGGGTTCCCCTTAAAGGAAATCAGCTATTGAGGTCGTACTCATGACGCAATATTCAAAATTTTTCTTCAAATGTCCATCGATCCCACCTAGGAGATGACGAAAATGAGGTCCGTTCAAAACTGTATGTATGTATATATATATATATATATATATATATATATATATATATATATACTGCTCTAGCAGTCACAATTATTGTTTAATCGTTACCAAACTCGATATTTAGTCGCTTCATGTAAAAGAAAGATCAAGTTAGTTAATGGCTGAAATCAGACCGTGGGGAGGGGGAAGGGTTAGTGGGGAGGAATATCGAAAAATCGAAATATCTCTGTTACTATAGGTCAGATCGAAAAATTGTATAGAAGCAATCTTATTGAAAATTACATTTACTATAAATAGTGATATATACATTTATTCTCTGTGTTGAATATTAACCGAGATATTTACATTTTCAGTTTTCAGCCTTCAGTAAACCGAAACTTCTACTCATAAACCATACTCTGTTATATAATAAACCACATTATTCGAAGCTTAAATACCTAATGTTGTTTTCCAGAGACCTTTATTATAGGAGATACCTGCACATATGTTCTTTTGACCCCCCCCCCCCCGTCTTAAATTCTTGAACTTCCAAAATTTGATTGATTGAGATAAAAATTATTCTGATTCATTATAAATTACGGTACTAGATATAGTAAATAGTTTTCAAAAAAATTAATATGATTCAGTTATTGTTTTTCTTTCCGGTGAGCCGTTGGGTGACCTGTTTATTTACATTTCAGACCGAAATTACTTCCCGCCGGAAAGGAAGGGGAAAGATTTCTTATCACTGTTTGTATTTATTCACTTAATATTCACGGTGGTATTGTGTTAGCAGTGTGTAGGTTTACCTATTATTAAACCTCACAAGGGAAATCTGCTTAGTTTCCGCAGCACCTGCGTGACGGACATTTTTAGAAAATAATTTAGTGAGAACTATTTATTACTTTAATAGTATTTTAACAAATCTGACCACTCATTAAACTGAAGAGTTGCTACAGTTGTAACATTTAATTATAAAGGAGCAGAAATTTCAGAGTCAATGATAATGGCAACAAATAATTATTATAAACAGAAATATGTGAATTAGAATAGCACGGATGACTGGTCACACTTAACTAGAAAACTGAATGTCCGAGTGAAAAACTATATCTAGAAAAATATGTACCTTTAACTGCATGCTGGCAGAAGCAACTTTTTCCTCAAGAGCTTCAACAGCAGCTAAGGCTGCTAAATCAATCCTAAGGGCTGCTTCTCGGTGCCAGGCCTCTGGGTCATCAGGCTCTGGAAGACCATACTCAACATCCTCCAGAATTTTTAAGTCTGATTTCCGACCTTCAGAACTAGTGCACACCTGAGGAGAACAGAAGTAAGTTTGGTGAAGAACTCTATGAGCAGATGATAGCTCAACAATTTAAACACACACATCCATCTATCCATGCACACACTTCTCTATATATTTTAATTTTTCATTAAGTTTAAAAAATATTCCCTTGTTACAGAGAGGAAAAAAAATAGTAGAATTCAAGCAATAATCATAGCCATTGTTGCAACAATACTAATTTTTCTATAGTTTTTGTATAAATGTTAATTTAGAATAGAAATAACGAAGAATCAAACTTAAACATATAGTTAACTTTGTTGATACAATTCTTATTAATAAAAAAAATTGTTAATTTTAAAATTAATAAACAGATTGTTACAATAATTTTATTATTTTTACAATAATTTTATTTTATTTTATATATATATATATATAATCAATAATTTCTAAGATGTTACTATCCTGGTCTAAAGGGAAGATTTTAGGAGAACAAAGGCTTTTTACAAGTGAAAAACATTAATTCAATTATACAAAAACACTAATCACATTTTTTTTAGTAACACTATGTATTATATAAGACTAATCACTGTGCATGTGCGTATATGTGTGTCTATAAAACTAAACAAAATGTATTTTATATAAAGCAAAACATTAAACATCACCTAAGTACTATAATGTAACACGAATTAATTAATATCTATAGTTTTCTAACATCTACCTTTAAAGTTGGTTCCCATGCATGTTCTGTCCTCATACGTGTAATGTTAGCCATAAATTCTCGTTCCCTTACGCCTCGAGGCTCCAAGGCAGCTGCAACACCTTTCATAGTCTCCATTGATATTTTCCACCAACCTCGCTTCAAATCTAAAAATAAGTGAAGTAAGTCAGTGAGTATTTAAGTACTGAATGTAAGAAGTGGTAAAAAGCAAATTTAATTTACCATCTGGGACAGGCTTTGGTGTTCCAGGTTTAGGCAATCCATGAGTTTTACAGTGTTCTAAAAGAGCAGCTTCCTCAGCAGACAAGGGAAGTGGCAAAGGAGATGGACAAGGAGAAGAATACTGTCCTGGTACGGGAATTCGAAGTTCACCTGATTCAGACCAGCACCTAGAAAAAATATATTAATTACTCCCGTGTCATTCAAGTTGGCCCTCGTCAGTGCCCGAAGGCTACATTAGAAGTCACTTCCACCTGTCAGAATAACAAAGATATTTGGAATTTTCGAAATTCCTTCTAAACCACCCTTCCCCCCAAAGCAATTTCAGCTGTTAACAAACTTAATCTTTAGTTTTACATAAAAAGCTTATATAACAAGTAAAGGGTTGCTACTGCCAGTATAAATGATACTGTTGTCATAACTCTCAGTGAAGACTGCCACCACTGGCTGTACTTGATCATCAGTCAGTGATGGCGGTCTTCACCTAGAGTTATGACTACTTCTATATCAAGTTTGGTAACAATAAAATAAATATTATATTGTGACCGTTAGAGCTATAACAGACTATTATATTATTATTATGGGGGAGGTTTATACTCAGTAAAAACTGGAGTAAAATCCATATCGGGGGAAAATCCAACCGATATAGAGTTTTTGATTGAGACATGTTATAGGGAATTTAAAAATTTTCGAACAATTCTGGCAGTATCAAGAAGTACCCCATGCTGTGCTTCTTTTATAATTGTTGTTGGCAGATTTAAATTCTTGGTGCTTGTTATTGTTGTTTTTGGCACGAGTCCATTTGAACTTACTATAATAGGCATAACTATGGCAGATTTCAGTTTGTATACCTCTTTGAGCTCGATAGCCAATTCTTGATATTTTTTTAATTTTTCGGCATGGGATTTTCGAATATTCTCATCATTGGGTACTGCAATGTCAATAATATCAGCAGTCTTATTGATCTTGTCAATAATGAGAATATCCGGTTTGTTATGGTGCACAGTATGGTCAGTTATCATCGCTTTGTCCCAATACATCTTTATATTATCTTTTTCCAATAATTGTTGAGGACTATAGCGATTATAAGTAACCTTTCTGTCTACCATGCCGAATTTCTCTGCTAGAGCTTGATGGTATACTTTTGCCACATTATTGTGCCTTTGTAAGTACTCGGATCCAGCAAGTATTATTATTATTATATAATTTTGAATGGACTTCATTATCGTCATTTCCTAGGCAGGATCAATGTACATTTGAGGAAATTTTTGGAAAATCGAGTCATGAGTACAACCACAATAACTGATTCCGTTAAGGGAAACCTGCTAAAATATGAAATAAAAAATTAGTTTTTGATGTTCTTTTACCAAACAATGATAATGTGTACAATTTAATTTGTGTCACCAAGCATTAACTAAAAAATTTCTGAATATAAAATACTATCTTTCTTCCGTTGACCAATTAGAGAAGGAAGAGGAATTTGTATTTTTGTAGAAAATTGTCTCAAGACTACAAAGGAAAACTGTCAGAGAGCCTCTGAGTTATCTCACCAGAAGATTTTGGAGAAAATAATTGCAGAATAGACCAATTTCAATTCTTTAATGTGTAGTAAATAAGAATTTTTTGTGCTCAGAATAATCGACACCTCTATATAAATTTTAATTTAATATTAGTAGATTGCATCTTTAGAGCCTAGGAAATGCCAAGGTATTCACTGTGTATACTTAGACCAGCACTATAGGAAGATGCCCTCCCTTGTCCTAGCACACAAATAAAAAAAACTTTTGCTAGCCACAAGTATTTGTATTACAAATACTCGAATTAAGTTTATAAAATAAAATAGTTATATTAGCTGAATAAAGAAAAATAACAACACACCTAAATCCAGGTTGAGTCGAGGTAATGCTTGTGGAATCACAGGGTTCCTTGGGAAGAATACTAAACCACTGGGCATCATCTTGAACATTATTGTTGTTGTTTAAATTAGAAATACAGCCATTAACAGCATTTGATTCCTTCTCCATGCATTCACCAAGTCTCTCAAACTGAAAATAAACCACCAATAAATATTTTTGGTAAAAACTTCAATACATGATAAAGATTAACCGTTTAAGTCCAATTTTTTCACTACAAAAAACTTTGAAGTATTGAAAAAGTCTGTAAGAACTGCTATTCTCTATTTCTAAATCAATTGAAGTAGACAGGGGTTTATTGAAGGCTGAAAAGAAGAAAGTACTAATAACTTGCTTAATATTCGAGTTAGGAGAAAATTTATAATATAATAACAATTGTAGACCATTAATAGTTTAAACTGATTGGTTCATAAAACATTTTCTTATATGGCTCATAATAACAGAGATTTTATTTAATATCCCCCCCCTATTCCATGTCCTAATACAGCCATTAACTAACATGATTGTTAGTGTTGAATGAAAAAGTTAAATATAAAGTATGGTATACATTAAAACAAAACATCTTTTATTCAAGATCATAAAATCTTATTTGATGATGTCATGACACTACATATTTCCATGTATCTTACATAATAAAGGCCTATTGAAGACTAAGATTTAGTATTTTAGCTTGAAATAAAATGTTTCATGATATATTGGCTTATTATTAATGTGCAATGACTATAAGTGGGGGTTTACTAAAGGGTGAAAATATAAAAATACAAATATCGAATGATATTCGATGGAGAAAACATCGACAAGGTGTATTTAACATTTATAGGAAATTACATTTGAGATAAAATTAGTCCTATATAATTTTTCAATCCGACTCTCAATACCGGAGATATATTGATTTTTTTTATTTTCAACCCCCCCCTCCCCAAGTTTGAAGTTTGGCTGTTAATGAACATGATCATTAGTTTTACATAAAACACTTGTATATTATATAGTTGGTAACATTCATACAAAAATTACAGCCACTAGAGCTGTAAGAGATAAGTATATATATATATATATATATATATATATATATATATATATATATATATATATATATAATTGTAACATCTGTTTATACATTGACTGTTTTATTTTTTTCCAAAATTTCATGATACTTTACAAGATATTGAAACAACATCAACAATTTTTGGCTTTGGTATCTGTTTATTTGTTTGTTACCTAAACTGCTGAATCAAATTTTATGAAACTTGGTACTAATCCGACTTAAACTTTAGACTATACTAATATTGTAAGAGACAAACAGGAGTGAAGGCATAAGGGAGGCCTAAAATAAATTTTGATGAAATAATGATGATGTATAATGATCCTAGTACTACTCATTTTCAACTCGACTTTTTAAACAAACAAATGCATAAACTGTCTTATACCTGTAATGATTTCTGACTAGGAGTTTTCTCTGGACTTTCAAAGTCTTTTGAATCTTCTTCCTTAATAGGAGAACTCTCCTTATTGTCACTATCATGAAGATGGCTTTCCTCTTTCATTGAAATGCCGCTATCATTTATATCCAATTTATCATCTTCATGATCATTTACATCCTCATCTTCATCATTTGCATCTACTGACATTTTAACATCTTCATCCTCAGTCTTGATTTCTTCTTTCCCTTCGGGTTTCTATAAAAACAATAGGCAAATAAAGGTTAAATTGTTTTATCTTATATAATTGTACAGGGTCCGGCATATTAATCTGACGATTTTGTAGTAATTGTTATGTTGGCACCTGACGATTTTTGAGGGATAATAAAGTGTGTTTCGTACAATTAAAACATGTAATATATCAAATTGAAGATCAAATTTTGCAATTTACAGTGAATTACATAGTTTACACTCACTTAACCTAATTCTAAATTCTAGAATTAGGTTAAGTGAGTGTGTGAGAAGTAACGGAAAACATTTGGATGACATAATCTTCAAATAAAAAAACTTTGTGAGTAAACTATGTAATTCAGTGTAAATTGCAAAATTTGATCTTCAATTTGATATATTACATGTTTTAATTGTACGAAACACACTTTAATTATTATCCCTCAAAAATCGTCAGGTGCCAACATAACAATTACTACAAAATCGTCAGATTAATATGCCGGACCCTGTACATAACTTTTGGGAAGTATAATTAGGAATAAAACAAATGCTATAAATGAAAAATAAGAACTTTAACTTATACAAAATGCAAAATCAATAACTGAACATGTATATATAAATTCAAAATACCATGGTTAAAAGAAGTACAAAAAGACATACGAAATGCCAACATAACCAACACATCAGACAGAAACTCCTTCCACAACAATGTGAAAAAATGGGATGTAAACCAGAGCAAGCAAGGCCAAAACCCTACAGACCTAAATGGTCTGATGAAAGAAAATTGGCATTCTCCAACAGAATGAAGGAATACTGGCAAAATAAGAAAAACATCAATAATTGAGTCAAAGTGCTGAACACTTTCCAATACTGGGAAAATATGCTTCTAATAATAATAAATTCAAAAAGGAATATAGTATCAAACACTCAAAATCTATAGAATCAAATAAAAAATAATTTAGTTAAAGATCATTATAGTATTGAAAATGAAATTTGCTCAACTAGAAAGATAGTTTATCTAAAAAAGTTATCCTCTTATTTGTAGTCCAGTAGTTAGACATAAGGTTTAAAAGTTTTTTTTAGGTGTTGCAACTGTGAGGTATAATAAATGTTTCCATATAGTCAAGAGAAAGAATTAAAGAGTTACTATGTCTAACTATAGGAGGAGGAGAGCAGGAGTTGTTCACTTCCTTCATCACCAAGACTCTCACACAGAATTTAAGAGGAGTACTAATTAACTCAAGAAATTTCCAACTTTCCTAAAACTATAAAAAGTCTGTCACGCAGGGGATGCGTAAACTAAGCAGATTTCCCAAGTAAACTTTTACAATAGAGAAATCTGCATACTGGTAACACAAGCCCACCATGTGTAAATACAAACGGTAATAAGAAATCTTTCAGTTAATTAAAATAAATTCCCAACTGAAACGGCTTCTGAATTGTAAAAATAATTTATATTTTAATAACTCAAATTATAGTAGTACAAGAACTAAAGAAGGGGGGGGGGGGTACGGATGAACAGACCGTATTTGCATAATTCACACAAAGTAACGAAGTTAAGGTAAGGTTAGAAACGGCAGGTAAGAAGCTTCCACCTGAGCCCAGTGGTTACGAAAACGGCCGAACTAATCTGAACTATACCCGACCACAGACTTCATAAAAATGCAAATATATCGTTTAATATTCAAGACAGAGAATAAATGTATATAACAATATTTATAGTAAATTTAATTTGCAATAAGATTAGTTCTATACGATTTTTCAATCCGATGCATAATAATGGAGATATTTTGAATTTTTGAAAATCATCCCCTCTAAACCCCCCCCTCCCACTGGTTTCAGCCGTTAACGAACTTGATCTTCCTTTTTACATAAAACGATTAAATACCCAGTTTGGTGACGATTAAACATAAATTGCGACTGCTAGGCCGTTAAAAGACATATATGTATATATATATATATATATATATATATATATATACACACATATATAGTTTTGAACCTCATTTTCGTCATCTCCTGGGTAGGATCGATGGACATTTGAAGAAATTTTTCAAATTTCAGATGCGAAAATCGCATCATGAGTACGACCTCAATAGCTGATTAAGGGAAATCTGCTAAAATGAATATAGGTTCTTCTATTAGAAGAACATCATCAAAAGAATAATGCAATAGGAGAGTAAAAGATTACTTGACAAAATTGTAATAACTCTCACATTAAAAACTTCAGGATCTGCTGATTCTAATGCCTCCACATAGATGCCAGTGCTCAAACACCAATACCTTCGACAAAATCGATCTTGTCCAACACAGGTAGCTCGTAATTTTGATCCATAATCTAAACAAGAAAACAAAAATTCTTTACTGAATGTTACAATAAAAATCAGTACTATAAAATATTTATTTATTAAATATACCAGCTAATGCCTTAGTGTTGATGTCAGCCTGCTTGCTTACAACAGCAAGTGATTCCCCAATTTGCATTCTAGACAGTTCCTCCTGTAATAACAAATTTTTTAGTAGATCAAAATAAAATTTTAAAAAATGCACCTACAACTTGTTTCTTGTAATATTTTAGCTTTTTTACAAAAGAGTTACTAAATAATACGAGTTGTTTAATAATGGAAAAAGTTTATAATAATTGGAACATATGTACTTTCATATAATTTTTAAAATTGAGACTGGATGAAATTAAATAATGCAATTGAAGGGAACAGGGAAAAAGCTCTATTACTGATGTTCTTCAACAACAATTCACAGCACAGAGATTCAATTTCTTCTATCTGGAGTTTTAAGAGAAGTTAATAAATTTACAATTCGAATTAAACATCTCAATATTTAGAAGAACTGATTGACATAAAAATATATCCCTAAAACCATAGAATTATAATGGTACCTCCTTGTTCCCTTCCAAAACATTAACTTTGTTGAAGAGCTCAAACATAAGAAAAAAATAAGTTTAAACATACATCATCAGGCTGAGTAATATCACTTTCATTGCAGCTCTCAACTTCAGCCTCCTCTTCATTCATTACAACTTCTTGTTCCTTTGGAACTGCCATACCAAGAGCTTTGTTTTTACGAGCTTGTAAGTGCCTTAATCTATAAAAGGAAACGTATAATTATAGATACAATTTAATTGCTTCTTTAATAGTAGAGAAATTATCTAGATAATACTACGTAATGAGAATATTGTTTCCATGTGTTTGTTGTAGAGGTACTTTAAAATAATAAATTTGAATAACTTAGTAATGTATCAGAATGTAACATTCCTTCATGAGGCTGTAGAAATACAATTACCATAATTAGCATTAACAAATAATTAATGAAATTTTATGTTTTTAAGGTATTTGATGGGCAAATCAAAACTTTTGAATACTCCAGTAGCAGAGCTAAAAAACCCCATGATAGGCAGGTGAAAATGTGAAAAACGTGTTATCCAGATTATTATGATAATCCTACATTATTAAATTATACAATGTCAAATATAATGAAAACTAACTTTCGAAGATTTGCTTCAATAGGCCATCTTTCCCGCTTTAATTGAGCCACTGTATCAATAGCTGAATCAATCTGTTTAATAACAGCCTTATTTTGCAAGAGCTCATGGCAAAGAAATGCGAGTATTGCAGCCTTCTTAGTTGGATTAAGAGAAAGAAATGGCCTCTTCTTCAACCACTCAGACATTTTGTAGGTGCTATTTTCTTTAAGCAAAGAGAAGAAAGCTGTGTTCTTGCCAGATGTTTCTTCACATGGAGCCTCACTCATATTATTATGATGTTCAGTCACTTTCTTTTCACGTTCCCGTTCAAAATGGATTCCTAAAACACGAATTTTATTAGCTATCTCCCATAATAATTTTAAGCTGTTGAGATTATTAATAGTAATAAACATAATATTTGTAAAATTAAAGTACTTCATAATTACTCTTTCAGTTCAGAGGGGCTATACAAAAACTAAGAAGATTTCTGCACATAGGAATGATGCATCCTACATATGATACGAGTTCTATATATGTAAATTTAAATTAATCTAATTTATGTAACTTAAGAGGTATCAAGAGTGCCATCTCAATAGTTAAGAAAAACCTGCTAATAGTATACTGCTACAATGTCTCAAAGAACTCTTTCTTCAAACATTTTGTGAGGGAAATTGCTTTTAATGTACTGTTATGTAACAAATTTCAAAGTTGAATGCACTAGTAAAACAAGTACATAACACAGAGTTCTTGCAATATGAACTCAGATTAAAAGAGAGAGGGAAACACAATGTTTTCTAGAAAGTATAATGCTGTTTATTTCAATTTTCATAAATTTGCAAGTATTGAAAGATTATATTATCATAAATGTTACTTTTCATAGTGGAGATTGGATTTATTTTATAATTTTACCATACAAACTATGCTCAAGAACCTCAGAGGACTGAATACCATAAATAACAAGTAAATTAATACAGGATATTCTGGGCCAGAAAGTGATCTATCAATGAGCATTCCAACCATATAGTGAAGATGCACTGTAAACTTAGGATTAATTGATGAGAATGGACAGAATCTTACTAAGGATGAACTTGGATAAGAAGTAAATTTTAAATTTAAAAAAACAACCAATACATCAATAACAAAGACTAATACATAATTCAATATTTTACAGATATTGAAAAGTAAATTTGTTGATTTATGAATGCCAAAAGGTGACTGAAAGCCAAAACGGAATGCCTGGTAATCCTTGTTATGATTACCAGGCATTCCGCCCAATTCCTGTCCTTTAGACGTCCATTTAATCACACAAATTATAAAGTTATGCAACAGTTAATAATTTATTGAGGATTTATTTTATAAATTTAACTTTTTAATTTTAGAAAGAGCTTTTACTATTTTCATGAATCTGCTAAATTGCCTTCTTAAATCCTGATTATTAATAGTTAAAAAATGAATTCATATTCTATGCAAGGAGTTTTAAAACACTATATCGAAAACATTTAATAGGTTTAACCTTTTTTTAAACAACCTCCCCTTTTTGGGACAAATTATTATATCTTTGTTTTCTCCTTCTCCAAACCGGCTATCTGCTCCAGCGGTCTTCACGTCACTTCAATGTGCAAATTGTTTTTGGTAGCTCTACAGCTACCTTTCTCAGGCTATCCATCGCCACCGTAGTTCCGGATAGGACAAAATCCATGGCCTAAATGATCATCAATCATTCAGACCCCGAACTTTGTCCTATCCAAAACAACAGTGGCGATGGATAGGATAGCCTGAGAAAAGTAGCTGTAGAGTTAAGGAAAAATATTTGCACAATGAAAAATGATGGGAAGATTGCTGGAGCAGATAGCAGGTTTAGAGAAGAAAATTCAGCACATCAAAAAAGTATAAAAAACCATATATCTTTGTTTTATTGGGTTTAACATTTAATATGTTGGTTTTTTGGTCACTGAGTAACATCATTTGCCAACATGCCAATGTTTTATCTCTATAAGTAACATAGCTCAACAATAAAATAATGGTGGATGATTTAATTCATAATTTTAGCACGTGTTCATAGAATAATAATTAAGCAAAATATCAGCACTGAAGAAATAAGAATGTTTACCAGTTGTTGCTTTTAATTCGCCAGTAGCATTTGCATAAAGGTATATTCTTAAAATTTCTGACAGACTACTATGAGAGATGTCTGCCTGCTTCAGGCTATGCCCTAGAAGAGTAGTATGTCGAGCAGGGTGTGGAACCCCGGGATCCTCTATTCCACATATCACAAGTTGTGTTATCACAGACAAAAGTTCTTCCTCAGCTTCCTCACTCACACCCAAAAGGGCATCTTGAAGTGAATTGAGCGTCGGTAGAGATTCAATATCTGAAATAAATATAAATTTAAGAACGTTATAATTTTGATAATATATTTACCCACAATATAGTATATTAGTCATTATTATTATTATTAAGTCCACTTTTGCGACCGGAAATCTACAGGTTACCATCCTTTCCTAGCCAGGGTGGGACTAAGGATTTTATTTAATGAGTTTCTTACTAAATGAATTCCTATTGCTCAGGTAGGAATCTAACACGCCAATCTAGGTTTATTATGTGAGATTTAACACACATGGCTAACCTGAGCATTAAAATCATTTTTTAAATAAGGAAACCATGTCTGCTACAGATTTAAAGTAATATATTTACACTATTTTCAATGGAGACAGTATTGATAAGCATAATAGAAAAAGTTACTTACCAAAACCAAGTGTTTCACCAAAGTTATGTAAGAATTCAAAAGTCATTAGAGTGTCAGCAAAAGCTTGACCACTTAGCCTCAATCCAGGAATCCTTTGGAGGTCCGGGAGTGGCTTGGTATCTGTAAAATAATGTAATCATTTTCATTCATTAATTATTTATTTTTATTATTTTTTCAATAAAGTCTCTTCTAAACTCCTTTTAAAAATACTCTTTTAGTGGCAGAGTTTTACTCGATAAAACAACGAACTTCCTCAGCCAATGAAAATGCCTTGAAAACTACACCTAATTTTAGCCCAGATTATTAAATAATTAAACTCGCTTTATATAACAGACACTACCATGAAATTCTCAAGAATAAACTTATGAAATAATAAAGCCTAAAAAATGTAACTGTGGAGATAGAATAAATTTCTAAAAGAAAACTAGCCCTTATAAATTATTATTTGATATCTCTTAGTAAAATGATATTTCTTAGAACAAACCTGTTAATTCCATATCTTCAACAGGCCTACGAAGTTCTCTAAGAAGCTCAACTTCAACCTTTCTCTGCTCCATACGTTTCTCACGTGTAGCTAATTTCTCTGCCCTCTGCTCCAGTCTTTTCTTTTCTCTTTCTTCTAGCCTCTTACGAACTTCAAGAGCTTTTACAAGACCCATATGCTGACGCCTCCTCTCTCTTTCCTTGATCATGAAAGACATTTATATAATTGCAAACCAAAGTGCTAAAATGAAGTTGTTAAATGTACATAAACATAAGTGTTCCATTAAATAGAAATTTAGCTTAATGAAATGTTTATTAAAGAACAAGAAAACAAAACGAAGGTTAACTTCACCATGCACTCATTCTTGTGTTAGGTAACATATAAACCAATGTTATAAATACCAATAAAAATCAATCTTGCAGCTAATTAATTATGGACAAATGGAGTAAAAATAGTTGATATAATGCATATTTAAAAATGTAACAACTTTAAATTAATTTTAGATTTAAAAAAAAAAACAATACAATAATAATTTTGAATATAAAATTAGTATTATTACAAATAAATATAGAAATTAATGTTTACCATAATGAGTCACCACTCCAAAACTTTCTTAACAACCCAAATAACAGCTTTCAACCCAAATGTATAAATTTAAAAAAAAAAAATAACAGTTTTTATGAAACCTTGTCATCTGGTTTTTAGTTTAATTGGAAACTAAGTATCAGAATAATTAAAAGACCATGTCTCTGAATGTTGTTATGAAGAAATAAGTTTATTATTATAAGATTCATTATTCATCTGAACATAATGAATTAAATATGATCATATTCAGGGAGAGATATACATATATCTAATTTTCATTACATTGCTAATTAATTATCTTTCATTTTGAGATTCAGTTATAATTTCCATAATGAACCCCAGATACTTAAGAAAATAGACTAAATTATTTATAAATTCAAATACAAAATGTTTGTTAACCTTATGGCTATGGGAATATCAATTACAAATGATATTTATTTATTAAAAATTGGTGTCAGTAGCACCTATGTAGGAAGTAAACTCCTTAGACTGGTTGTAAAGGTAAACTGAAATTTAGGCATTAGAAAAAGTTACAAATCTAAACCTAAATACTCAAGAAATGAAAGCTGGTATTTAAAAAATACTCATTAGCTACAGAGAAGTGTTCAAATATATGGAAGCAAACAATAATGGGACTGAAACCAAAAGAACCAAATCCGATGGCCTATGAACTCATTTTAAAGATTGCAGAGAATGTAAAAAAGGAAAAAAATCTCCCAAAATCATTTTTCATTATCCTGGTAATCTGAATTTCGAAATAAAAGCATTATTTAAACAGAGCATCATACACGAAGGATGAGAATAAAGACATTATACTTCTACATATTTTTGTATTAGACCAAACTTTCATTCCCTAACTGAACCTAACATCATCTCTTATACAGAGTCTCCCAAGTTCGCGTGCCATCACCCTTAAAGTCTGCAATTGTTTTAATGCAAGACTGAAGCTTGATGTGCTGCAAGGCGTCTTGCAGCTTATTCCCTGCACAGTCAGGTACAGCATTCATACCCCAAAGAAATAAGTATTATTTATCTCCTAGCAACAATGGAAGCATTTCCAAATAAAAGAGTGAGCCATCGCTAGAGAAACAGGCTTATCCAGGGGGACAATATTTCGCATCAAGGATCACGAGCAGAAAGAGTACCAGATATCCTTTCACCATATCCTCAGTTTTTCCGCAATGTCTTGTGGACAGACTAACAAGTACCTTTGGTAGTATTGGGGAATTGAATCATCAAAACTTCCGCTATTGTTCTGAAAGAAATTCACTTTGGGTCTGTTATGTTGACCAGGAGCATAACTTTAAAGTTAATGTTTCTTGCTGTATCTTCTAGAGAAGGATCATCGCCCCATGTTTTTTTGATGGTACAGTCTTCAACGGCTTCCTAAATTAAGAGTTTCTAACATTAACAAAAGACATACCCCTGTTGTAAATAAATAAAATGTGACTGCAGCATGACGGATAACCTTCAACTTCTCAATCATTGTTCGGTCTACAATATAAGAAATGTTTGCGCAGCATATTATCGGTTGCACATTGAGTGGCCACCAAGATAATTGGTTTAAAATATATTAATTCTCGGAAAATTTCTGTTATAATGATGTTTTTTTGAAGTAAAAATTTTTGGATTCATTCAAGAATACTTTTACGTTATTTTGATTTTTCTTTTTTTTTTTTTTTTTTTTTATATTTTATTTCAGAATCCTTCTTATTCCCATATTCTTGTTTCAAAGATAAAATAGTTGGCTAAAATATTTATGTTGCTGCATTTTTCAATAAAATGTACTGTTTCTGAGATAAATAAATATTTTTGTTAAAAAACATGTTTTTAGCATTTTACGGTTAAAGGATGTGTCAAATCAAAAAATTCACCAATATAAACTTGTTTTAGAATTTGATTTTCTACAAGAATCCGCCATAAAAAGCATAGCATTCCACTAGAAATTCCAAAGTTATGGTCACTGGAGAAGGTTATGAGGCTGAATAAGGATTGAAAAGATTCTTCAGTGGTCACAACTGCAGTACATCAAGTCTCAGCTTTGCATTAAAACAATTGTAGATTTTAAGAGGGGTGGCACACAAACTTGCCATCTTTTTAGTTTAGCTCATCAAAGTGCTTCATAATTAATTACAGTTTCTGGTTAACTGTTTTGATTAATTTTCTTTGAATCAACAGAAAATTCAAGATATTTTACTCTTTAGGATATGTTTATTTTTTTTATTTTTTTTACATCCACTTTATGCTACTAGACTAATCGGGACGGGTTATCTACAGGTTAACATCCTTTTCTAGCCAAGGTGGGCCTAAGGAGTTTATTTAATGAGTCCGTCATTAAATAAATTTCTACTGCCCAGGGCGGGATTCGAACCCACCACTCTAGGTCTGCCATGCGAGATTAGGACCAACGCCCTAACTCGCACGGCCAACCCGAGCCCCAGGATATGTTTATCTCTGCCAATGAACAAAATAATTTCACCAGTATGTGCATCTTTCCTTATGACTTATTTTTAAATCTTTTTAAGTAGACAAAAATTCACAAATAAATGTACACTGCCTGATATAAGAGATCATTTCCCAATTTTTCTTACTCTTCTAAAACGGAAAGAGAGGGGAGGTGGAAACTTGTTGTCCCTCCCCACTGTTATAAACTAACTATTGATAGCAATATCTATAAAGTACTACTCAAAACTATAATCATTGGAATTTTTAAATTTCAAAATTGAATATTTATGTACATATGTAAGTATGTAAATATATACAAGGGTCGTCCAGAAAATAAGTTCCGTTTTTAAAAAAAAAAATCAAGTTTTTATTGAAAAAAATTTAAACTTACAGGTATTAATTTTGAAAATATGTATTATTTTTCCACGTAATCCCCGGCGACGTCAATACATTTGGTATATCGCGAAATGAGCTTCGAAATTCCTTCCTCGTAGAAGCTTGCCGCCACCTCCTTGGTCCACTTCGTGACAGCTTCTTTCACTTCCTCGTCACTTGTGAAACGTTCTCCCGCCAATTCCGCCTTCATTTTGGTAAACAGGTGATAGTCTGAAGGGGCCAAGTCGGGACTGTAAGGTGGATGGGTCAGAACATCCGAACCAAACTCATCCAAAAGTTGCACTGTGGAACGAGCAACGTGAGGCCGAGCGTTGTCGTGGAGGAGGCAAACACCGGAAGTCAACATTCCTCTTCTCTTGTTCTGTATGGCCCGACGAAGCTTCTTCAGGGTCTCACAATAGCGGTTGGCGTTAATTGTTTCACCTTGAGGCAAAAAATCAATCAGGAGAATTCCTTTTTGATCCCAGAAAACAGAAGCCATGATTTTCCTGGTTGACTTCACGACTTTGAATTTTTTGGCACTTGGGGAGGTGGGGTGTTTCCATTGCATGGACTGTCTTTTGTTTTCTGGTGTGACACCCAGGTTTCATCTCCAGTGACGATAGACTTCAGGAATGCGTCCCCATCAGTTCTGTAGCGGTCCAAAAATTCTCGAGCTGCAGTCACTCGTTGTTCCTTGTGTTCGGGTGTCAGCTCTCTAGGGACCCACCGGGCGGGAACTTTCCGAAAGTCAAGTTTTTCCGAGTCGATCTCATGGATGAGGGATCGTGAGATGTCTGGGAAACTCAGGTGGAGTTCATCCAGGGTTGAACGACGATCTTTGCGAATTGTATTGTCGATTTCTGCGACAATTTCGTCCGTCACAACTGAGGGTCTGCCTCTCCCACTTTCATCCTCAAGTGAATGTCTTTCCGCCTTAAATTCACGTACCCATCTCCTCACCATTGACTCACTCATTACACCTTCTCCATAAACAGAAATGAGCTGTTCGTGAATTTGGTAATTGACCGACTGAGGTCCCCCACCTCTCCTCTTTCGAGCGGTGTTGCTGGATTTGGCAAAAACCACTCCTACCGCCCTACAGACCAAAACGGAACTTATTTTCTGGACGACCCTCGTATATATATATATATATATATATATATATATATATATATATATATATATATTTATTTAGTGCACAGTAGTCCGACCAACAGGAATTTGTAGGAGAGAAGAAGGAAGTAATTTTTCAAACACTATACAGGTTGATGGCTATCTATATATGCTCACTCTCCAAGAATCTAGAATTCTTGAAATATCATTTGGCATTGGATTATACCAAGGTAACAGTCTCAGTCCTTTACTGTTTTTCTTAGATCTAAATCTATGAGACAAATAATTCGGATAACAGAATAAACATTGTAATAACGTTATAATACTTGTAAATAATTGATTTGTAGTCAGCTGACTTAAGCTACCTCGGGAACCTCTCAGTATCAACTACCTCCTCTGGGGTGGTTATAACCAATTTACTGCCTGTCATATGGCCACAAGGAAAACATCACTTAGGAAAATATGGCAAAGGTTTGCAAAGGAGATGGCAATGTTCCCGTGTGGGACCATTAAAATTCAAGCAAAGAAGCATTTACCAAGGTTATAGTCTTAGTCTTTTATTGTTTTTCTTAGCTCTAAATCTATGAGACAAATAATTCGGGAGAATAAATATGATTACAAAATTTCTATAAGTAAAAGTGAAACCAGGGTAAGCCATAGCCTATGGATACCCTGAAATTATATGTAAGACACCTACACAGTTGAAAAGCATGATAAACATAGTAAGGAATTAAAGTGCCTCAGTCATCATGTATTTAGGGTTAGACAAATGTGTTGTCTTGAATACTTCACGAGACCAAAAAATATACATGAGGAATTAATATTCATTAACTTGTCAAATAAACTGTTAATAAAGCAATAAAAAGGTAGGTTCTATCAACCTACCTTTCAATTGCTTTTTATGCTCTAGCACTTGAAACAATCTGATGTGGGCATCACATGACTTCTTTCTACTCCTATTAAATTAAATAAATAAAGTGATTGTTTGAATTTAAACAATAAATGTCATAGAACATAATTTACATGTCTTTTAAAGATACACAAAAAAAGGTACTATACAAAGTTTTTGTATCTCTAATAAAAATAGTGAAATTTAATTTTTTTTTTTTTTTAAATTTTACCCTCTACACTTTCCCCCTTAGGCGATTTTGATCTAAAGGGGACATTACTACTATCCCCAAATATGAAATTTCAACATTCTGAGGTTAGTCTGTTTTGATGATGCAAGATATGTACATATGAATGTACTTACATACGGACACCAGTTACAGCCAAACTAGTAAAAATGGGTTCAGGGAGGAACAAAACTTGCAAGTCTTTTCAATGTATTAAAACACGACATGAGATACGACAAGCTCTTTATAATTACATACAAAGACACAATAATGTAACTAAGATATTTCATGAAGCAATTTTAATGATGAATCTCAATATGGTTGACAGGGGAGTTCCTCATTATCATTATAACCCTCATAAATCAATTGAAAAGAATAATATTAAAATGTACTGGAATGAAGTAATGCTATCCACCATAACAAACTAGATATTCTCACCATCAATAAACAAAATAAATCAGCTAATATCATTTACATGTCCAATGTACCGAACGATGAAAATGTTCAAAAAGCTATTGCCAAGAAATTCAGAAAATACCAAGACAACTGCAGAATTAAAAGATCTCTAAAAATTGGAGTCAGCTAGAGTTCTTGCAACTGTTACTTCAACATATAAACATGTCCCTAAAAATACTATCAAAAGTGCAAAACATTTAAATTTACCAGACGACATAATATTGCATTCAAAAAAAATCTGTGCTATTAGACGCTTCCAGAATAGCCAGAAAAGTCATAAATACCTAATAAAGTCGCCTTTTTTGCAGATTGGATAAATCTACCCTGGTAAAAATATGTCCAGGAAACTAAGCTACAACTCCCCCCCCCCACTCCAAATAAATTAAAATAATAAACAATTGAGAAATACCATTCTTTCCAAAATCCCTAATCCACAATGTGGATACTATTTATTGGTACCTGTAAAAGAATCAGTAAACATTTTGGTGTTGTCCCATTATGACTTGAAAGGGGTAATATGTGCCTAGGAAGAGGTAGTGGATTTCATGAAGTAATATTTTAGTTGAATAATTCAAAAAAGATTAAATAAGGTTCATATTTTTTTCTTCAGAAGTATCAGCGAGGGAGCAAAAAAAAGAAAATCATTAAAGGCTATATCTGGAGATAATGATTCACATCATTTATGAGATCACTCTTAATACAAAGGCGCACCATTAAAGAGCAGTTATTACTCAAAATACCAAATATTATACATATTGAATCCAACATTACTTACCAAATAAGTAAATAAATATTTTTAGAAATTTAGTAACAATTCAACAAATCTAAAAAATAAACAATAGGAACATAAATTACTGCCAATGAGTATTTAAGTTCAAAAGAAACATAAATGAATCCACAGTTATAGAAGAAGAACAAAAACAAAAAGATCGAAATTAAAAACACACATCAACATGCAAGAAGATATGTTATGAGTTAAGAAAAAGCCTTCATCTAAACTACACTGCACTGAAAATAATGAAGGAAAAATAAAAAAAATAATAAAACGAATGAAGAGAGTTGTGAGAAATGAGAAGAGAGAATATAAGACGTACCAACTCTACTGTGTATAGAATCTCCCTCTGCTTGTTCAGCTCTTGCATATACATCTAGAAAAATACAGTTTTGGATAAAGAAAAACCTGTGAGGCCCACTACTTTCATATTTTGAGAATCTAACTATTATTTCAGCTATCATAAATTTCAAGTTATTTTTTCCACATGTTGAAAGTGTCTAACATATAAAAGACAGCTTAACTAACAAGAACTGAAATTTTAAACCAGAGAGATATATGGCTATTTAGGGGAGGGGGAGGGACTATATAGTTGAATAAACAGAAGTACGGAGACAAAAAAGAAATCATAGAGTAAATATGAAATTACCTTTCTCCAAAATTATACCCAAATAACGTGAAAGCCAGTCACAAAAAGTCATTACAATTATTTTGGGCTTTGAAGAGACATGCAAGGAATAAATCATCTTTAACCTTTCAGCACTAGTATTACTATTTAAATCAAAGGAATCGCTTGTCTGATAAATAAATGTAATTAATTGATAGTTGTAAACTCAAAGACTCATTAAAAATATAGGAAAACAGTTACAATTAATAATACAAAACTACAGGGAGTAAAGTATATAAACCTGGCCCATGGTGCTGATTCAATTAGCACTCACACACTTGCACGCTCATAAAAGTGTATTCATGAATAATATGAAAACCTCCACTACAGAACTACTGAAAACAAATCACACAAGTTAAAATAATTAAAATTGTACCTGTTCTTTCATTATGGCAGCCTGTTGGCGCTTTAGTTCCCTTTCCTGAAAAATACAGAGAAGTTATAGAATATCCAAGGAGAACATAAAGTAATGAAAATGTTTATAACTTTAAATTATATGCTATTAATACATGGAAGTTAGTAATAGATTAGGTTTGGCAAACATCAATGCAAAAACATAAAACAGAGGGAAATATAGGAAAGAGTTATTAAAGTAAAATTCAGTTCCAAAGAAAATAAAGAGGATGCAAATGTTTATATATATAATATTAGTATTCTCACTAAGGTTCATTAAAATTATACAATCCAAAAAAGCAAACATACAGCAATGCAATAAATGAAAAATTAAATGCATATTAAGAGAATTTCATGTAACAGTAAATTACAGTATATATGTGACTAAAACTAACCTGCTGCTTACGCTGTTGGCCTTCTAACCTTTGGCGTTCCAACTCCTCCTGCTTTTTCTTGCGAGCCTTTACATGCAGACACAAAACAATGAACATATAACTAATAATAAATAAAAGAATTAATGATGTCAATTCTAACTAAGCAAACAAAAATGTTAACTTTAACAGCCAAAAATAATTAATTATTATAAGTTATAACATGAATTTTAAGCTACAGATATAACTACATTACAGGGGTAATAAATAAACTCCAGTTAGTAAGCCGATGAGTCTAGTGGTTATGATGTCCAGTCAGCTCGGCTAAGTCCAATTAAAGAAACATTAAAGCATATCCATTTGGAAAGAGTTACAGCAGTTTTCAATTAAAAAGCTATCATGCATCTATTTTCAGAAACAACAGGCAAAAAGTAGCAGCATGCTAAACAAACATATATTCAATGTTAATAAAAATACTACAGCCAATAAGAGCAGAAACCTATCATACAACCGTGTCAGTGTTAAATTGCATTGGAGTGGTCAATGAGTAGGCATTGAGAACAATCTTAATAATAAAGATGTTCCTTTGAGAGAAAAAAAAAAGAGAAGAGATATATGATGCAGGATTACGATGCTTGGGGAAGGGAGCCTAGACCGCCACGGCACTTCTGCAAATGCTCTTCATGCTTCGTCTACTCGACACTCTAACCAGAATTGAGGGCGTCCAAATTAAGGATAATCATAATCCTAACTTGCTAACATTAAATTACTCATTTGAAAAAGTTAAGCTGAAGAATAATTTTTATATAATTATGCTATCCCTAAGAAAAATTAAGAAATACATACACTGATGTTATTTTAAAAATCAGTAAATCACCCTAAAGTTATATTGTCAATTCCTCAAATTAAATAAGACTCTATAAACTATAAAGAAAGAAGAATTTGGAATGTAATCAATGTGTTTAATAAAAATAAAAAATAATTAATTTGAGCATTCTAATGGGAATAAAAAAAATACTATTTTTGAATACTGTTGGATTGGCAAAGAAACATTAGAGTGACATTCAATACAAAAGTTAAAAAAAAAAAATCATATATAAAGAGAAGTATTTTGTTAGATTGGACACCCTCAACAGTTTGTTTAAATCTACGTCGTTGACTTCAACGTATTTCGTACCGAATAGGCTCCAGGGGTAGGCATTACATTGCCTCTTTGTTTCCAAATCGTTGCAACAGTTGAATTGGCCAGACCCAACTCTCGGCTAACGTCAGATTTGCTTTTTCCCGATTCAATCTCCCTAATAATCCTCCACTTTTCTTCGCTTGTGAAAGCTAGCCTCTTTCGACCCTATGAAAAAGAGAAGTAACTTCAAATGTTTCCCCTCCTCAGTAGCCTCGCCCAAGATTACCGATTTTTTCACAAAGAACATATTAATAAAAAGAACATTGTTCTTCACATGTAAATACAATTTTTAAAATCTAATATCAAGATAACTAAAACTTTATGACAATATTTTCAAGGACTCTATCTATACATCAAAATTATAAATTGTCGAAAAGGAAAAAAATAAATAAATAAATGGAGTCAGGAACACAAAAAAATGTGATTCTAATACATTGACAGGACTGGAAAGAATGTGCTTAATTGAAAGAAATAAATTATAAAATTTTATTTTAATAAAAAAATGTTTCTATAATTAATATAACGAATTTGGCCAACACCGAAATTTAAAACAAATATGGAAAATACTAAAAGAAATCAAATTGGCTACATGTATATTTATATAGAACAATAATTATGTTAATATTCAAAACATACATAATATGTAAAAATAATAAATCAAAGCATGCAATAAACAAATTTTGAAACAAACCTCCAGAAGTTGTTGATTCCTTTGTTCCTTTTCTTTTCTTGCTGCCTCTTGTCTTTCTGATCTTTCCTGTTCCTTTAGCATTCTGGAAAGCATCCTAAAGATTAGTTATTAAAATTACTTAAAAATCAATTATTCTAATGGATAGTTAAAATATAAAATATGAACTTCAAGATTACTAAAAACATTTTAATGGTAATCCAGTTTGGGTGTGTACTATATATATAAAACCTTGCAAAACTGTTGTTGCCGTTACCATTCAATAATGAATGAATAATAAAATAAATAACTTTGATATTTAACTGAAAATATAAGAGCCTCACAAATCAACCATGGAGGCAGAATATTTTTCCATGACACAATGAAGATCTCATTATCCTCCTTTACAGACTTATTCAATTGCTACAAGCTCTCCTCTCAGCATAACAAGAAAATTTGTTAAAATATGGACTTTCTGCATAAATACCAAGAGTCTATTTTTATCAATTCTTCTATTTCTATAATACAAAATCTTCTGATAAATCATCAAGAAAAAGAAATATGTTTATTACTAAGCATAGATTTTCTTTATATTATGGCATGCTATGGATGTTATTTTAAGATAAATTGGGGTGGATTTAACATAAAATTATCTATCATTGTTGTGCTAGGGGGCAGGTTTGGCAAGAAAGAAATTTGTTTTGTTACATAGTACTTAATAACGCATAATAACAACATCTGTCACATGCATGTAGATACACAGAATGTAAACAGATTGTGAATAGTGAACTCTTGCAGTGGGGCACCTCTGGTATTAGGAGGTGGGGAGGGGAGGCAGAGAGAACTATTTTATAATTTCTTTCACACCCCTGATGACTATTTCATCTATTTAAACGAAACCATTCTGCCCCTGTTGTATTTTATTATCATTAATAAATATAATACAAAATAAACTTAGTGAATAATACTAACTATTGGTTAATTAGAACCAATATTGGTTTCTTCATAAAGTCATTTAATTAATTCATCATGTAATTAAGTCATTAATTAACCTAAGAGAAATTTATTCCATTATCATAAAGAGAAGAAAAAAATACATTTTGTGTTTAATTTATAGTAATAATCATATTTGTAAATTAAATTTTTTTTTTTTAGAGACTTCAATAAGTCAGTAATGGATACAGCAGATTGAAAAGTATTGCTTTTGACAGTATGTCCTATTATTTTCTAATATCCTGTTTTAAAGAGTAAGAAATGATTTAATCAACCAACTTTTGTAACATAGATCGGCTACAAAAGCCTGAGGAACAGAACAAGCAGCCCTGGAGGAGCCTCTAGTTTTATTCAGCAATATTATTTACATTTAAATTTTATTTTTATTCCAGACTAAAATATTGCAACAGGCACTAGATCTGTTCAATCAACCCCTAAGGCACTTCTATAGTGTAGTAGTAATTACCCAATCATTAAAAACAAATAAATTACAGATATTTAAAATTTTATGTTGTTTTCATTATTTTAAAAGTAAAAAATACTTCAAGGGGCCATTTTTATTTATTTTAAAACACATTTAAGTTAAAAAGTCAAATGCTAAATTTCAAAAAAACTTTAAGCTTTTCGTGCTACAATATAAATGAAATTAAGTACTAATACGTACCTGAGTTGTTCTTTTTGCCTTGCTGCTTCTTCTTTGGCTAACCTCCTTGCTTCTTTTGCAGCCATAGCTATCCTGTCCCTTTCCAGCTTTGTCTGGTCTAAAGCAGCCCTATTAAATACAAAACAAAAAAAAAACTAGAATCAGACATAAACGTATTTCATAGTTTTATATATATATATAAAAAGTTCAATGCTCCATTATTTCCAGTAAAAATTTCTCTTGTGTGGCGCATAGGCATAAATATTTACAATTCATTATCTTCAGGATATAAAGATGTCTTTTGGGATAGTAATTTATTTAAAGTCTAGTTCAGCCCAACTAGTAGCCAAATAAATTACTTTCTATGAAAACACATCTTTTTCATCCTCATTACTAAAATCTGAAGCATAGATCACAAATTATTAAGTGAGATTTCATTATTATATATCAATTTTATTATTATAACTAAATTTCTCTTTGTTCTTATGGCATTCAGTCATGTATATGATATAAATTGAGATAATTGTATTTTTTAAAATATGGTATTCCAATTCTGTTTAAATCAATCACTTGTTTTTCTATCATTGATATATTCATATATGTATGTATGTTTACACTCTACAATTTATATTTGATCATTAAAATGCTCGGCATTTAAACATTTTTGCAAAACTAGAGGCTAAGTTTCATACAATCAAAACAGAACTAAGTAGAATAGAGATTTAGAGGTGACTGAAAATGCAAAATTGCAAGTATTACTGTTATTGCACAGCACAGTGGAAAATGTTATAGAATCACTCTAACTGAGAAAGTTATTTTTTATCATTTTTTCTTTTTTTTTGTTTGTTTACTTATATGAAAAATAAACAAAATTTCAAGGAACTTCTTCCTTACTCATTACAAAATTTGTAGTAAGGAAAACAATTATGGATTCAACACATAAATATATACAAAAAGCTTTTTGGATAATGAAACATAGAAACAATTTCTTACGATAACGGCTATAAAGCCAAAATTTCAATGATTTTTTTTTCAATAAAAATTTATTTAGACTGAAAACAAGGTTTATAAGTACCTAAATTACATGTAGCTAAGCTAATACACCATTTATTGTCTTATTCCGCTCCTAAATATCTCATACTGTTTAAATCAGACTCTTCATTAGTTAGACAATGTAAGATAAAGATAATTTGAATGTAAGGAAATCCACATTCTATAATAATTTCAAAAAAATATACCACTTAGAAATAATGAAGATCGCAAGGACAACAGTCCCACTTTACAAAAACAAAAAAAAATCTATAAATGAAATAAGTATACCTGTGCTGTGCCATCATTTCTTGTAATTTTGCTGCTAAAGTTTCTTCGCTTAATCTCATGGGCTCTTTCCCTTCAACTGACTCAATGTAGTCACCAAGAAGAATTCGACACGAAAATGAAAAATTATCACGAGTCAATTCAGAACCATGTTTTTCCAAAAACTGAAATAATAAAAAACTTTTACAAACACAGTTAAAAAATGTTTTTAACACATCTAGCATATGGATATCTAAAATGTAAAGGATGAAAATAAAAGTTAAGCTTAGCATCCAACAAATAATATGTAAAGTACCTCAATTCTTCCATTATTACTGGTAGCACTAACTAATATGCAAAGAAATAACTATCATCCTTGTAATAAAAGATAATTCTCCCTAGTACAGCACCTATTTATCCCTTTCAAAGATATATTGCATTCTCAAAACTTTAAAAATATAACAATAATAATAATAAATTATTATTTTTCAATTAATGATCTTCGCGAATGATATACATTAATAATAAAGAAATAAATATGATCTTTGAGGACTTTAGATTTTCCCTCTTGGTTTCTCAAAGAGTCCTGTTTAAAACATGCTAAGAAAAATGAGGCTGTTTTCTTTGAAGAAAACAATGTAGTAACCAGCATTAGAATGAAGAAAAATGTAGAACACTGGATTTATTTGAATGTGTAAAAAGTTAGTCTAAGAATGAAAAATGGTAAAAGAATTAAAAAAATATTCATGAAAATAATTAACAGTTTAATATTGAGTAATAACAGCCACTAATTCAATGTCAGTTACATTCTCCAAAGTTGTGCCATCCACTACCATCCATTCCTCTACGTCTGCTTCACTGGCTTCTTCACATCCAGGTATTGTCAATAACAATTGTAGGAGATTTTCCTCTTTATTTTCAACTGGTTTCCCCTAAAATTCAAGAGGTGTCCACAGCTTTCTACAAGATTTCCTCTGAATTCCTTCTAGTGTTGTCTGAAATATTCTGCCATGTCTCAGCAATCCAATAAAAAAACATCCTTCAAATTCGTTTTTTTTATTTTGTCGACTAAAAGAAAGCTATCTTGGATCAGAATTCTAAAAAATCTCTTTCTGTAAATCAGTTTTAATGTTTGCTGAATTCCCTGGGGTCCATTGGCCGCAGAAGTGCTGTAATATTCAGGGGTTAAAACTTTCCCATAATTTCTAGAGCCCTTAATTCCTCAGTGTTGGGGTGAGATGGTGTGTTATCAATCAAAAGGATAGCATAGGAAGGTAAATTATTTTCTTTACAAAATCATCAGACATGAGAAACAAACTGGTTCTGAAACCTTTCTTTGAACAGATTATCCATCCATGTTTTTTTTTGGTTACGTTACTATGCAGTCAAGGACTTAATGATTTAGTTTTTTAAAGCTTTGCAGCAGATTTACTGATCACCATTAAATACATTATATTTATATATTTCTTTTTACTCATGACAACACTAAACCCAAATTCACACAATACAACTGTCAAGCATGCAAGCGATCGGTAGCTACATTTACCAAACTTTACAAGCTATCCCTTTGAGTCCCCCTTCCCCCTGTGGAGTGAGTGAATGTCCTCCCACCCCCCCCCACAATGAGGCTCCCACCACTTGTTATCATGGTGTTCCTACTTATCTGTTTGGCACACTTCACTCTATTCTGGCTAATCCGAACATGGTCAGGACCCAGTTAATTCAATTTACCAGGGCTCTGTTGTATTTGCCCTCTGGAGACGCCTGATGCCAATTTAGCCAACACAAATGAATTTTTATCTATCAACTCTTAAATAGGTGTCATTTATATGAGAAAAATAAAACAAGAAGAAAGAGAAGGACATTTCCCGAAAAAGAAAGAAAAGAAAAAGGATTGCCAAGAAAATACTGAATAAAGTGAAGCACTGCCTTGTAGGGTGCTGAGTATTTAATAATATATTGTATTTATATTTTTGGAACAAATGTATGACTTTAGCCAAAAGGATGAGGGTGTAGGTGTGTGGTGTGTGTGCACGTGTGTGGACGCAGGTGTGTGTGTGTTTGTGCACATATCCATGCATGTATGAATGTGTACGTGTGTATCAGTGAGCTTGTGCATGATTGTGTATATGCAAGTGGGTATTTGTCATTTCGTTGAAATATAGTACTTACAAATTCTAAAAAAAAAAAATACTTTCTCTAAATTTACAAGAAACATCTTTAGTGTGAAGATCTAAAACAAAAATTATATAAAAGTAGAAGATAATTTGAATTAAATACCCGAGCAAGATCCCCTAGATGCCTGAAGGTTCGACCACAAGGTGATGTATAAACAACTTCTCCTTTCACCCCACCCCGACCAACGCTGGTAATATAAGTTTCTCTTTTCCAACCTTTCTCAAGTGCATCCCTTAGTTTCCTCTCATCAATTATTTTTCTTCTCTTTCCAACAGGAACACCACCATCTATGCAAAAGTATTAAAGAAACACGTTATAAAATAAATTTAAGTTTATTACAAATATTATGAAACCTAACGACAATGTACCTATAAATATAATAATATATATATATATATATATACATATATATAATATATCACGCATGGGATGCATACACTATTTGAATTTGTGTAAAAAAAAGAAAAAAAAACGTATTTTTCTTGATGCAGAATCATACATAAGACTGCTCCATACTGTTGAATATTCTTATTGTTATTTCTAGTCTTAGTAGCAAAGATCACCAGCATTAAGAGTATAGAAGGATTAAAAAAATTGAAAATCAGACAAGTATTGTCTTATATTCTACTTAACTAAGCACTCTAATTTCTAGTCCAATATATAGTTTATTTAAATTTTATCAAGTTTTTTATTGTTAAAAAAATTGTCTATCACACAGTTCTATGTAAAAATTAAGCAGACTTCCCACATGCTGAAATGACATGCACTTTATGTCCTTTCAAATTTGCCCAATAATAAGAACTCCATGTAAATATGACTCAAAATTTAAGTTGGACTTAAGATGTATAGTGAAGCAACTGCTTAAAGAGAAAATCCCATGATTAGGGTTGAGGGTAAACAGATGGCTCAAAACAAAACGTACAAACAACTCTTTTTTTTTTTTTTTATATTTATTCGTTTATTTGCATCAACATAATTAAATATTACAAGCAAATGATATGTTAGAAAAAAAAGTGACTTGAAAATTGACTTGAGGTGGGAAGTTGTCCATTAACAATACCCACAATGGAGGGAACAATGGGTTGTTTATGGAGTTAAACTGAAACACTACACGAGAAGATCTCTTGGCCACTTACGCTTCAGACGCCGTCTTGGGTTTTCTGGAATATGGGTAGATGAAAGTGATTCGACTAAAGGATTAGGATGTGCAGGAAGGAGAGAGTGGAATTTCTGATATCGAGATTTGGCGAGGGTATGGACAAAAGGAATGTTGAGGTCATTATGGAGAGTTAAATTGGATACGTAAAATGGGGAATCTGTAATTTTGCAGAGTATTCTGGATTGGAGGGTTTGGATTTTGTAGGAATTTGAAGGTTTGGTGGAACCCCAAAGTTCAAGTCCGTACGTCCATATTGGTCGGAGTACTGTCGTATAAATCAGTCGTTTGTTGTGTAGTGATAGTTTAGATCTGTTGTCAAGCAGTCTAAGTAGAAGTCTGTACCGTCGGTTCACTTCTTGTCTTTTTAGTATGATGTGGGGTTTCCAAGTTAGTCGCTTGTCTAATGTGAGTCCTAGATACCTAATTTGTGATTTTTGAGGAATTAGTGCGTTATTGAGTGTAACTGGAGGGCAAATGGAACGTCGGAGGACAAACACCTCGATAAACATTTTTTAATCAGACTCAAAATAACAAAGATACCTCAATTTTTTTTATTTTTTTTTAACATAGCCCCATCCTCTTGGTGTGATTGCAATCAATAACAAATTACGCAAAATTAAATCTATGGCTCTGAGAGGCTTTTCAAAACAGTCTAGAAAATTTAACAATATACTTCTCAACCCTCATTTCTGAGATCGTCATTTAAAATTACGGGAATTGGTATACCACAACTGATCAGAAACATGAATACAAAAAAAAAAATCTGATGTGAACACCTTGTACTCCTATTATATTAAATAAATAAAATGCATTGATGCACGTCATTTACAATTATTTCATTTGAAATTCAATGTTCAACTCATGTTCAATATCAATGCCTCTGATAAAAAAATGTAATAGAACACAATTTATAGATTTTTTAATGATAAACAAAAAAGCTTCTATACAATTTTGTTGTATCTCTAATATGTACTGAGCAATTTGATTTTTTTTTTGCCCAAAAAACCCCATAGATTGATCAAAAGAGAAGGTGCACAAGGTTGTAGATATTACAACAATCCTATATAGAAAATTCCAACATTCGAAGCTATCAGTTTTCAAGTATTGCAAGTAACATATGTAAAGACATCATACTGAAACTAGTCAAACTTAAAATCAGATACCTGCAGATGAAATGCTATCTCCTCGTTTCCTTTCTTCCCCCATTTCACTTCCAGACGAAGAATCTGAAATGTCTGAATGACTATCTTCTGATATACCATCGGTACACATAGATTTTTGATCATCACTTCTATCAATAATGCCGAGTTTGTTTGATGCCTGTAATGTAATAAGAAAGAATAAAACGGAAGAACAGAAAACATTTATGTAGAAAAATCATCTACTAGATTCATTTTAAAGAGCTTTGTTAAGTTATATATATATATAAAATCATTTTATAGGTTTTGGATTTTTACTTATTATTACTTTTTAGATATTTAAATTTTCAATTTAAGAGGTAATGTTCTGGAAAAAAACCTTAATTTTTTTTTACTAAAAATGGTAGATTACACCAAATTCAAATTATTTTTCTAAGCCCACTTTATACTACTACAAAAGCTGTTCAGGACAAATTATCCATAGCAAACCTAGCTTTTCTTGTCAGAGAGGGCAAAGAGGTTTACTTGATAATTCTATTGTCAAATAATTCCCCATACTTTAGGGGTAATCAAATCAATGACTTATATTTACTATGTTATATAATTACATTAGGACTTATGCTTTAATTGTAAATTGTAAAAAATGTATACACCATTTCATGGTGGGAAGAGCAGAGCAATAGTGACCTCCACGTAAAACACTCTTCTAACCCGCTTGATCCCCTCCTGTTTGCATCCAATCCTCTTTTGTCTACCAAGGTTGGTTTTCTGGCAGGTGGAAGTGAATTATATAGCAGGATGAGTAAAAGCAGCCAAACAGTGAAAGTTTATTCATGCGCTCTATCACTTGAATAAACTTTTACCCAGAATGGCGAGTTCGATTCCCGCCCTGGGCAATAGGAGCTTATTTGGTGACAGACTCATTAAATGAATTCCTTAGTCCTATCCTGGGCTAGAAAAGGGTAGTAACGTGTAGATAACCCGTCCCAATTAGCCATAGTAGCATAAAGTGGACATAAATAAATAAAAATGTTTACTGTGGAAGTGTTGCTGTTTTTAATCAACCTGCTATATAAGTTTCTGTAAAGATAGATGTTCTAGCTCTAATTTTAACTATGTTATTGCACTCTGTCACCATTCCTCCCAAATAACAAAATGATGTTAAAGTAAGAAACATGTAATCCCCCAAAATAATCTTCTGCCTCTCCGGTCTATCTAGAAAACCTTAAATACTTCTTCTTATTCTTTTTATACTGAGCCTTAAGTTTTGCCTTTCACACCAATTCTTCTATCACTAATTCTAGTTGTAATTAATACATAGCTGACATACATCATATGCCGTGTATGTTGTATAAGAGATCACCAGGAATAGTTTTTATTCCACAGATTGCTTTGTTGAGGGAGAGGTTAAATACTCCCAACCATAAAGAATCAATCTCCTTGCCTCAAAAATGCTCCTAATTCTTTAGTTCAAATAGTCCATTTCTGAAGGAATATCAGGGACGTAATTTTTAAGATACTGGCTATAAAATACGCATTTAAAGATTAAAATTGTAAAATAAAACAGTCGTAACTTACAAGTAAAGGTTGAGCTTGATCAATTAGGGAATTAGGTGAGCTAGAGAGATTGCTCTCATCTTTGTCCAAATGTTCGGAGTTAAGACCAGTTAAACGTGATGCACCCCACCCTGTACAATCCTGAACATTTCCAGGATAAATACCAGAAGACTTTGCAAGTGCCGCTAGCTGGGCAATTTCTAAACCTGGTTTGATGCCAAGAGCTCTGCTTTGAGCAAGAAGTGAAGCTACAGTATTTTTCTTTGGTTTTGAGACACCACGGCCCAAATTTCGAGGTCTACCATCCTGGAAAGGAAAGGAAAACTAAAAGGAATATAATACTATACAAACATAAAAGTTAACAATTAAACCCAAAATAGGACTCATTACATAGAATAACAATTTTCACAATACCCATCAGGATTAATTATTATTAATATTAATTATTTTGCACACTTGCTAGCACTTTTTAATGCAACTTTAAATTATTTTGCCTTTAACCATCTTATACACGCCCACTTGAGTACATTCGCACACATGCACACACGTGCGCACACACACACACACACACACACACACACACACACACACACACACCAGACACCCACACCCCCACTTCATCCTTTTGGCTAAAGTCATACATATGTACTTTTACTAATTTAATAAATTTTACATCTCTTACTAATGAATCCATATCTATTTATCTACTTTTAATATGTAGATAGTAAAACTATTATAATAGTTTATAGAATTTTTTTTAAGATTCAACAGAAGGGCAGAATAAATCAAGGCTCATAAAGAGCCCTCTATGGGGGGTTTAATACCTATTTTA
Organism: Riptortus pedestris; assembly: GCA_019009955.1. NCBI lineage: Eukaryota > Metazoa > Arthropoda > Insecta > Hemiptera > Alydidae > Riptortus > Riptortus pedestris. The sequence goes on along the minus strand of CM032228.1, from coordinate 144,844,403 downwards.
AATTCAGCATTCATTAACACACAAATACATACAAAACATAGATACCAAGAACAAGCACACAAAGAAAATGAATGCCCATACATGTCAAATTGTTTACATACCTTATGATGAGGTGTTATTGAATCATTTTCTTCACTCCCACTTGAAGGTAGAGATGACTCAGAAGGTGGAAAAGGAGGAACACGCCTTGGTTTAGGTCCAGGCTTTCTCCGGTCTAAAACAATAAACAACAACATTAAAAAAAAAAATTTGTTATTGCAAATAAAATTAAAAACAATAAAACATAGCAAAAAAATATACTATTAAACTAAACATATATAGTATAACATATTACAGGTATAGTATACCAAATAACAGACTTAAGAGTAAATTTAGAATACAATCATCATCATCCATCGATAAATGTTAAAACATTACTGGAGATTTAGTTAATCTGCTCATAAACTCCTTCTAAAATATTTTAATTTGTGAAAATTCCCTATTACTTAATATTTTTATGATTAATGCTGTTTTTAATTAAACAGCAACAACTTAAGGACTTAAATTTGCAATTTAATAATAAAAATCAGCCAATTAATAAACTCTGGCATTCGATTATTTGTGCTTAAATAACAAACATCATTATTCAGCTAATCACTGGCATTAGTTACATATTACTAATTTCAAAGGGATTAAGTTTCCATTATAAAATATGTTAACATAATTATTTATTTTCATTGTGAGGATTTCGGCTATCTGCTCCAGCAGTTGGAATTTTTGTTCTGCAAATTTTCGATGGAAATGCGTCCATCTTCGTCAGGCATAAATTTGATTTGTTGAACAAAAATTCCAACCACTGGAGCAGATAGCCGTAATCCTCACAATGACGATACTTCCCAGCGATGCAGCCTCAAAAAAAAAAAAATTATTTATGATTTTAATTCTTTCAACACATTCAGGCATTGTAATGTATCTTATACTATGGTCACCAGATGAAAATAAATATGCTATACAAATTTCAGCAGGTAGTATGAAACTAAACTTCATTACAGTGCTGCTTCTCAAAAATTGTAAAACTATTTTTAATGAGGGTATAAGAGGAATAGTTTACAACAATTAAGAGAGTATTCGTATTATTTTTAGTGTGGTCTATCACTATCAGCAGAAATAAAGAATTATTTTGAATAATACTTGATTAGATCATCTCTTTTAAGACAAAAGAATAAAAATATTATTAAAGTCACTTAGACTAACTTCGATCAGTTTGTCCAAGCGTCTGTGAGAGTGCAGAGAGAGATTGCAGGGCTGAATTGTTGTGATTGTTAGTTTCTGGAGCAGGTTTAAGAGAAAGATTAAGCGGCCCTTCATCTCCTGGCTGTGGAGAACTTTGCCCATTTGTTTGTCCTCCAAGTCTCATTGCATTTGCTTTATCTGTTATATCTGGGCCCTTGAAAAGAGAAACTAAAGATGTAGCAAAATACAATAAAAATAAAATTAAAACAAATCTTTCTTAAAATATAATTGAAATCACTAAATAAAATCTAGCCCCACCCTCACTAAAAGAGGCATGTAATTAATATTAATAACCTGCCTTAATATATGACATTTAAAATATAATTTTTAACACAGATTAAAATTTGATCTTCAATATGTATTTGTAAGAGTTAAATCACGATTTAAAAAACTCTGTCACACAGGGGCAGCGTTAAACTAAGCAGATTTCCCACATGTGTCACGTATTTGCATTTATCTCAAAACGTAAAAGTTCAATGAGAACAATATTTGGTATTTAGGCTTCAAATAAAGAGCTTCATAATATAACAGCTTATTGTTAATATGACATGAGGAGGAGTGGGGGTTTACTGAAGGCCATAAACTAAAAAAAAGCAAATATCTTGGTAAATAATCAAGGTAGTGAAAAAACATACATAACCATATTTAGAGAACATTACTTTTGCAATAAGATCGGTTCTATACAATTTTTCAATCCTACTCCTAATAAAAGAGATATTTCGAATTTTCAAAATTCTCCCCCTCTAAACCCCCCCCTCCCACTGGTCCGATTCCAGCCGTTAACAAACTTGATCTTTCTTTTTACATAAAATCATAATATATTGAGTTTGGTAGTGATAAGACAAAAATTTCGACAGACAAATATATATATATTTGAACGGACCTCATTTCCTTCATTGACTGGATAGGATCGATGGACATTTGAGGAAATTTTTCAAAAATCCTACAAGTACAACCTCAACAGTACTATTGAGTACAACCTCAATAGCTGATTTCCCTTAAGATAAATCTGCTAAAAGGTCAATTTTTAACTATATAAGATTCATATAAAATGTTTTGAACTCCAGATTCCAACTAATCTCACAAATAAAAAGTAAGGATAAAATCCATAATGATGTTATCATATCACTTCATTTTTCATATTTTCATCGAATAATACAAGGTATCCAACAATATATATATATATATATATTTATATATATATATATATATATATATATATATATCAAACCACTGAGAAAAATGGCGTCAAACTATCTAGAGTTCAAGGACAAGGTTCAAGGTCAATAAAACACTTCAAAATATTACAAACAGAATTTTCTTATTAGTAGAGAAAGAAACACCACTGAAACTGAATATTCCTTAGAAAAGATCAAAAGAAAGATAAAAAAAAACCACCAATGAATTGAGTAAGAATTAGAAAGAAGTAGATCTCAGTCCATGTAAATACAAGGTTAATTAAAAATATTTTAATTACACATAACTGACTATTTAATAGTCCATTGTGGGTTCATTTTTGAGAATACAAATTTTTTAATTGGCTTCTTTATGACCTCTAATAAAAAAATTACCCACAGAACCCCAAAATAGTCAGAAGTATATACAAATATCATGAAAGGAAGAAGTACTAATTTCTTTTCAACATTTTCTACATAAAATTTATAAAGAACAACATGACATTCAACTCACATAGCGATATGGAGAATCTTCAACAGATGCTATTTCTTTACTTTTTCCACTCAAATCCAGTCCAACAAATGGTTTATGCTGGAATGAAGCCAAAATATAGAAATAGGTATAAATATCCACAATTAGATTAAAAAATAATAATAAAGTAACAAATACCCAATAAACAGATAATCCTGATGGAAAACCAGAACACTCATACCAATAACTATGAAACTTTTCAGTCATATATCATATTAGTTTATTATTTATCAGTAACAATAAGTGAGATTCTATTTATGCTAGGATTGATTTACTTCTAATCACAATATATCAGTCAGTTTGGAGTTTCCGCCAATTTCTGCAACCCTGCACTTGACCTGCTATAAAGGACGAGTCCCTGTTATCACAATTTGTTGTCACTTGTTTTGAGAAAGAGAGATTTCTTTTCTTCAATGTTTTAACCCTATCAATATAAACAAAGGCTTAAATCTTTCCCTTGAGAACCCTGAGAGTCATGGAGAACATTAGGTGGAAAATTTAATGGACCATACATCCATGTGCGATTTATTGCTCAAACTTCCATTTTTGAATTTTTGGTAACCAGAGACAAAAAATAAATTGTTTACAATAATGTTGAGTGTAAACTATCCACCAAACAATTCGAAGGGTACTGCCCATGCCCAAAAAGGTTTCCCCTGTTGTGGGTGGGATTGGAAGGGTCTTGTGGGTGGGATTGGAAGGGTGTTGTGTTCTATGACCTACTGAATAACAATGGAACAATAATCTCTGGCAAATATAGTAGGCAAATAGAGATTTAAAGGATACTAATGACCCGAATCGATGAGAGATGGCAAATTAAAAGGTGTTTTTCACTATAATGACACCTGATCACACATGTCTTTGGCATGGAAAAAATTGTTAGCCTTTAGCTGGGAAATTTTATCCCACCCTGCATATAGCTCAGAATTAGCCACCTCGGACAGTCAATTGTTTTGTTCCCTTCAAAATTCTCTTAATGGTAAAAATTTTAATTCCCTAGAGGACTGAGAAAAGTAGCTAGATCAGTTTTTCAGCAATAAGTCTAAGACTTTTTATGGAATTTGAATTATGAAACTTTACAAAAGATCACAACTGGTTATCAAACAAAATGATAATTATATTATAGGCTAAGCTAGTTCAATATTACACTTGATATTTTCCTTCATTTTCCCTGAAAATTGGCAGATATTTTCCAAACAGCCCAATATTTTAATAAAATTTAAATCTTAAATACAAATTAATGAAACAAGATTACTTGAAATACAGACATCAAACAAGGACAGCATTATTATTGCGATATAGGTAACATTTTTTGTTCTGATTAATCTGAACTAAATATAGGATATTTAGTTATTTTTTATTCGATTTTAATAAGACAATTTTAATATTGATTAATTAGATTCAACTATATAGTTTTTTTTCTATGTTGACATTCTTTTATGTATTTGGATGTATAAATAAATATTCAAGTGATACCGTTTAACTTATTTACAGGAAATATATTTTATTAAGGTACACAGTAATTAGAAATAAGCATGATCTCTATTTATTTTAGTATTTATTATTTTATAACAGTTAAATTTTCTGTCAAATTTCAAATCCAATCTCATTCAAATCAATTGTATGAGGTAAAGCCTGTCTTTTCAGTATCTAACAAAGTAAATGGCAACATTCTGAATAATGTACAAACTGTTAATTCAATTTATTTCAAAACTCCAAACATTATCTTTCATCTTATAAAACGTATACTATAGAATTTGAAAAAACACTATTAACTAATTATTAAAAGGCTAATAACCAAGCCTAATAATGAGTGCAATGGATTTAGAATGTGTCTAATCAACCTAGATATATTAATTATGGGCACTGATTGAGTAATATTTTAAGTGATATAAAAAATGAAAGATTCTAAAGAAAAATAACTTACAAGGAGAGAATCTTTTGATGATTTGGAACCATGAAGATGAGGTACATCAAGAGAAATGGTTTTCTTTCTTCCTCTGTTGGTAGTCCCAGGAATCTTTGGTCCAATCATAGAGGAAGTGTACTTGATGATCTCCGTGTCAGGAGGCAACCTAACACCCATAATACTATCACTGCAAACAGGATTTAGCCAAATTAGAATTAAGTCATATGAAGAAAAAGGAAAGACCCTCCTCTTTAGTGTTGTTATTTACTGCGGGGAAGAGAAAGGTTATAAGGCCTGCAGTCTTTATTTTCTTAAGCCAAAATTATTGAAATTTTCAAAGTTAAAATCCGATATTCGTTGACCAAAAGTAAAGACAACATGAAGTAGTACTATATTTCTAAGAAGGAGAAGAGCACTCATGCTACATATTATTTAATCAAATTCTAGGCTTTATAATTGGTGCAAAACGTTCTACTATCTCTGAACACTCATGAAAGCTCGACATTTGAGAAAAATGTAGGAAAATAAAGATCATTATTTTAACTCAATCAAAGAAACTCCAACCATTCATCCTCCATCCATAGAATGTGGTTTAACTTTAAATAAAGAAATGCACGTTTTTATTTATCTAAATTATACAAATTAATTATAATGCTCTTCACATATTTCAGAATTTTTTCTTCAATTCTTTTCTTGATATCTCTCTTAAATTTCCAAGAGAGAGGACCTCCCATTCATCCACTTATCAAGTATGGCTGAACAATCTGTTGCTTCAGGACCAGCACCAAATAGTCTAAATGAATAGGCTGATGGAAACCAGGTTTGAAACTACTAGGCGAAGTATTTAATGATGGCAAACCTTACAAGAAACATTTACCTATAGCTGAAGCTGAGAATATTGAAACCAGTAATGACAATTTATAAGGTCTAACAATGATTTTTCTATACATTGCTTTAACTATTCCCATATACGCATATAAGTTGACTGATAACAACATAGATTATACCATATTCAACACACAAAGTAGAAGTTACTGCCAAAAAATCAGTATCAAATTACAATACCCAAAAACAGAAAATAAATTTCTTTCTTTGTCACTTTTTACTGCAGTTGTTGAGCAGAATATTTTATTAAAACTATGAACACTGATAATGCTCACTGTAGCACAAAACAATTGGAGGTTCTTCTCAAGTTTGAAGATAGGCACAGCTCAATGTATTTTCAAACTGCACAAGATTCTGAGAAGTCAGTGAGCAAAGGTTTGGGGGTCCAAATCTAAAATTATTCATGGAAACCCATATCTTAAAGAAAAATATGCACTTTACCTGTATTAAAATAATTGTCCCTTATAAAGTATTGATCAGCATGTACTATGGGAAAAAAAAGGTACTTGTTCATTTTTTATGAATTTCCCTTAAGGTAATTAGCTATTTATTGTATTCACGTATTCTTCGATGAACTTTAATATTTGAAAGGCAATTGTGTCAAGGTACAATGTAGGCCATACGTGAATGTTATTTTTCAACTAAAAGTAGGAGTTTACTGAAGATTTTAGTCTTGACTTGAACCCCCTTACCAGGAGGTCCTATCAATGGCATAGTTGTGTTATGTTTTTCATAAAGTTATGCCTCCTGAAGTGGCATCCTATGACACTAACAAGTAGAACCAATAAATGGAAGGAGACTCTAGTGTTTTTATTGTATAAACCTTTCGTCACAAACTGCAGTTATAATCATTAAGTTATTTCTAATTTACTTATATTTCATTTTAACTTCAGATTTTAAGATAATTTATGAAAATTTAAAATCAATAGAACAATTAAAAAAGTTAATAATTAAACGTAACTTGCAATTAAGAAAAAAATTCTATTGGTTTCCAGAGTTTTTCAAGATATGAAAACAAAATGTCATACTTAAAAACTTTGATTAATCAAAAATGTAAATTTAGTTTTAAACCAATAAATAGGTAGACTATAATAATTAAGGAGAAGAAAAGCCTTACCCAGATGTAGCTGTGGTTGCTGCTGCCTGTCCACTGGGTGTTATGGAAGTGGCTGGAGAAGTGGAGGAAGAAGAAGATGACTTTGAATGACTTGACTTGCTTCCTGAAACTTACACAAAATTTTTTATAATAAAGATAAGTCAATATTAAATAAGGTAGACCAATGCACATTAAATTAACCACAAGAAGATAATCCATACTTTGCTATTTTTTGTAAAGTCTCCTTGGATCAAGGACCATAAACACACGCCCACAGTGGTACTGCCACAGACCTTTCCTAACCTACCCCATGTTGTACCTCGTACTGTCTGATTAAGGAGACAGGTTCTCCCTATGCCGTGGCACTGCCCAGCAATGACGTTTCCGAACAATTAAGGACTGCTAAGGGAATAAACAAAAGACATAGAGTCTTAGCCAATAAAAATAATATTGTTCTCAGGGACAACTATGACAATATGTTTTTTCTCTCTGGACTCTGGACTTGTGCTGGCTGGTGGAGGTCCATCGTCAAACGGAAGGATCAAAAAGGTCAAACACCTCCACTCTTAATACTTCTTTTATTACAGGCAAAGTACTTTCGGGGCGAACCGTCCCATCATCAGTGCTCTAGAGTTGGTCCCTATTGAGCCGACATCTCCGGCGAGACTGAATATGTTTTTTCTATTGTTTGCATGCCATAAAGCCCACTTTACCTTATAAGTTTCCTACTTCTTTTCTTTCAAGAGAATGGAGCAATAGGACTTTATTTAGTAAAGCTGTCACTAAATGAATCCTTAGTCCCACATGGCTAGATAGCCCAATTAGTTTCAACAGTACAAAGTGTATGTTAATAGTAATAGCAGGTCTTCTTTTCAGTTTGTGAAGTAGATATTCTCAAACAATTTTTTCATTATGGAGAAATAATCCATAACTGAATAGTCAATAAATATTGACAAAATATCCTAATAAATGAAATCTTACTTTGTTGTATCACTTGTTCTTGCTTTAAATGTTAAAATTTATTTAAGCCCCTTAAGACATCTTATTATAACAGAAGCACATGCGTATATTAAGTATGTAGATAAACTGCGGCTTAATAAGATAACCTATTAAGATTAAAGTATAACCTATACTTGAACTTAACTCCTAAATACTTCAGAAGCATAGCATTTAAATAAGTGTACGTTTCTGAAGTTTCTCGAGAAATTTGAAACAAATACAGTAAGAAAAAATTAGAGAGCAAAGAAAATAGAGTGTAGTTTATTTGGAGCTCCACCTAAGACTATGTATGACTATAATATATTAATAAACCCATACTCCAGTTAAACAACAGTGGTCAGTACAACAGTTTTACTGTGTTAAATTAGTTCATGAAAATAGTATATAATACTACTTAGTCAGTCTTAACTGCCTGTACTTAGATAGTTATTGTGCTAATGAACAGATCAACTTGAAATTGAATACATTTGCCCATAATATGATTTATTACACTGTTTTAACAAATGTAGTAGTCCTTTAATGAATTGGTAAAATAAAGAAATAAAAAAGAAAGTATATCAATTAAACTTACGGTGTGGGGGAGTGGGTATGATGGGATAAGGAGGTATGATGTTAGATGCTAGGCCAGCGAATTGGAGGCTAGCAAGATAGTCTTGAGCAGCAAGTTGAGAAGCCATATTCCACCATGCTGGGCTAATACCAAGGTTTGCAGCCTGACTAGCTGCAACGCTGAGTGTCCCATAGGGATTGGGGTAAGCACCCCCTGCAGCCCCACGACCCATCAGTCCACTGTATGCACCAGGGTAGCCAGCAAAGAGAGCTAAAAATCAAATAATTGGACATTGTAATTAATGAACTTATGAGTCTATAAATAATTAATTATCTGATGATAATAAACCAAAAAAATCATTTGAGAGGGTGGGGGTGAAGTGATATATGAATGCAGAACATAAAAGTTTGTTCACAAAGATGGGTCCAAATGCTTAACTAATCTGTAGAATTTGATCACTTAATAGATAAACCACCATATCAGTGAGGCAAGCTAAAATGATTTTTAATGGATATTGAGTGATCACAATATTTAAAGTGTTGCTATTTAAATACACAATTTGTATATCCCCATCACAACAGAGTATATCCAACACATACACTCTCGCAAGAAGTCCAAATATGACAGTATCTCATCATAACTTCTTCTAACTTTCTTAGGTTGCTATGATTAATTTGAAGTCATTTGATTCCAGAAGTCTTATAAAAATTAGGAACCTTGTTTTCATACCATCTCAACTTCCTCCTGGCTTAAAATTGACCTCAAAAAGGGACGGAAATAGAGTGGGCATGTAATGTCACAGCCTGACATCCATAAACAGACTAAATGAATTTTAAAAATCAAATAATAGTAATTCTAAAAAGTTCTACAAATTTTCTTTTCAACTATATAAATAAAGTATTAGTGGCACTGAAAAAGGTATTCAAGCCTCTCCTCATTTAGGTAAATAAGGTGAATGTGACTGTCTTAACTGGCTACATAAAGTTCAAATGCCAAATTTTATTTTATTTCAATTGAAAATAAAAGATTGGTTACATAATATTTTTTGATTTGACTGATTATAACAGAGATATTTTTGGTTTGGTAAACACCAAGTCTATGTCATTTATATTCCAATACCAAGTTCGGCAACAATCAAACAAGACTTTTGGACTCTACAACATTACAGAAACAAAATCATCATCAATGACATATAAAAAAACTGTCTCTTTAGCCTCTATATTATGAATTCAATGTACACTAAACATGAAATTTAAGCTGACCACATGATGGCATTCAAAGTCATTTGCCAAGCCTTGGCTCCCACATGGATTTTAACTTATATAGTTATGTATGCGAAAAGGTCTGTCATGCAGGGGCAGTATTAACTAAGCAGATTTCCCGTCATAAGGGTATGCCTTATCTCACCGTAGACTTTATTTCTAAGTAAAAATCCAAAGAGTAGAAGTGAGGGAGTGAGGGTTTACTGAGGGCCGAAAACAAGAAATTATAAATAAGCTTCCTTTGTACTTCAGTTATGAAAAAAAATATAGAACAACAGTTCCAGAGCATCAATAGTTTAAGATGGGTTCTATAACATTTTTCAATCCAACACATAACAAAGGAGTTATTTTGAATTTTCGAATTCTAACTACCTCTAAACCCCCCTATTTCTAGTTCAATTTCAGCCATTAATAAATATGACGTATAGTTTGAATAAAGCAGTTAAATATCAAGTATGGTGTAGATCAAATAAACATTTTGAAGTTTTGAATGAAGAAGGTAAAACCTTAAAATATGTCATCACACAATGTATTTGTATGTATTTTTACTGTGTATTGCATGTACCTCACACAGTAAAAATTCAATGAAAACAATAATTGGTATTTAAGCTTCTAATAAAATGGTTCATGATATAACAGCTTAATGTTAATATGGTATCAGTAGAAGAAGGGGTTTATGGAAGGCTGTAAACTAAACAATGCAAATATTTTGGTTACTATTATGAAAGAGAAAATAAGTAAGTATATATATATATATATATATATATATATATATATATATATATATATATATATATATATATAAATAAAACAGTATTTATAAGCAATTAAATTTGCAGTAAGATTAATTCTATACAACTTTTCAATCCGATGTATAAAACCAATCTATATTCAAGATCACAAATTGTTATGAAAATGGAAATATTCCAGTCCAGCTGAGTTTACTAGAAGTTGAACAATCATTATACCTAAAGAAGGTAGCACAATGAACTGCAATAATTACAGAACTAATTCTCTTCTTTCGCATTCCTCTAAAATATTACTAAGTATAATTATAAATAGGCTAAGGGATAAAATTGAAAACTACATCAACGAAGATCTATTTGAATTCCGATCTGGATGAAGAACAAGAAAAGCTATTCTAGCTCTAAGAATTTTTATGTGGAGAAGGATGATCAGAGGGGGTGGAATTTGAAAATTCAAAATATAAAATGAGCCGGATCGAAAAATGTTATAGAGCTAGCCATGGTAAACTATCGATATTGTACAATTGTTGTTATAAACATTTTCTCGTGACTCAAATATTAAGAGAGTAATTAGTATTTTCTTGTATCCAGCCTACAATAACAGCCCTCCCCCCCCCCACTACCGAGCACCAATTTCTAACTTAGAAATAGAGAATATATGGTAAGATATCATTACTAGTGTGCCTTTCCAGCATGTGGGAAATGTGTTTAGTTTACCCTCTTGTGATGAACCTTTTCATTACATCCATTTACGTTTGTTCATAGGATTAAGTATATTAATATAACAACCTTAAAATATAATAATTGCATCGTCTTAAATTTAGTGGAAAAATATGAAAAAATTATGTTAGGCTTCTGTGAAATTATTTACAATATTCAACTTGATCACCTAAGATGAGGTTAACATCTATTTAAATGTATGGTTTGAATGTCTTTTTGATGCCTAATCAATTTAATGAAAAAGTAGAGAATTAAACTTACGATTTGTACTTGCAGCATTAGTCCCATCAGGTCGAGGCCAGTAAGACGCTGAAAGTAAAAATATTTCAAAAACATATACAATGCCACCTAATGAGGTTTAAGAAATAATGATAATTTTTCCAAGTGCTTTTCACTATTTACTTCTTTTTCAGCTTAAATAATGTTGGCTGATGGCACAATATTATAGACTTAAAATAATAACACAACACTTAATAAGCTGGAAAAAAAGGAATTCCTATATAAATAAAATCAATCTTTGGTACAATGTATTAAAGTATAAAAATAGTAATGGGTCCCTATCATTATTCTGAGGAATCCCATGAGGCCTGTAGCTAATAATTTTATCTGAGAATATTATTAATTAAAAATTTCAGTGTCCTCTTATATTTCAGCCATAAGGTAACTAATAGATGTATAAATTATAGAACTCAAGACATATCATTATAGTATACAAACAACTTAAAGAATGTTAAAAATATTAGTAGTTGATCCATTGGGTAGTCTGCATTTCCAAGTTTTGGGTATAGAACAGTATGGATCCCGGGTGCACAGATGCGTTCGGTGTAGTTTTCCCATTTATAAGCTTGGACATTAAATAAAACAGAAGCTCAAATGTAAACAACTTTTCATTTGCTATCACTGAAACCTACCAAATGAAAAGTTGACAATTTCATTTCCTATACTAAAATTCTATAATATAAAAAGAAGGGAGAGGCTCAGTTAAAAGAGAATTAATCAGCTGAGTTTTATAGCAAAATTTACTACAATACAGTTTATTTTCAAGTTTTATCAAACAAATTATATTATGTCCAAATGAATAAATAAAACAAAATGTCATCGAAAAGTGACCTCAATTCATTGAAGGAGAATGACCGAAGGTCAATAACTGAACAACACATGAACTAAATCACTTGATTTATTTTCCTATACATTTTTCGCATCGTATATGATATTCAGGTGTAATACACAATTATAAAAAGATTCGACCTTACAACTCGGCAGTCATGAAGATTTGACTTTCTCCTTCAAATAAAAAAAAATTATAATAAATGAAGTATGTATTTAAAGTTCTCAATAATTATAACACAATAATAATTATGTGTTCAATTTGTGAATACCATAAGTCTTCAAGAATTTAGAACAAAGGAGTACACAATATACCTTAATAATGAATAAAAATTAAACTGATCAATTCTACCACACCATTGAACAGAAGAAATGAGAAGAAAATGTGCAGGAAATTGAATGACCAAAGACTTATGTTAAGGAGTTTCCACAAATTTCCCATTTAATTTGTTTCTTTTTCCAACAGCAAATATATTCTGGTGCCTAGTGTTTGAATTGGTATGGACAGTGCCCTGTAGGTACTCTTAGTGCCTTAGAATTTCATAGTGAAATAAAATTTATTAAAAACTAAACCAATTTTTTTTCATACCTTCACAATCAATGTTGACAGGAGGGGGGGGGGGGTCCAACCAACATCAAGCCTTGAAAAGTATTCAGGAAACAAAAAGAGAGATAGAAAGTGATCATGAAAGAATAGAATCTGAATATGGAAAACACATTCTGAACCAGGAGCAAGCAGAACCTAAATACTAGTCCTACTACTAAGGCCTATTATTGATTATTGATTTGATCTTATAATCTCTTCAATAATAACCGATAGGCATATGAAAGTGTGGACGGACTAAAGATGCTAGAAGCATTACAGCCATTAGGAACACCAAGCCAGCTCATCAGAATGATGAAGACACTAGTAAGGTCAAAACCTGAGTTGGTATTTCAGATGGTTTTAGGGTTACTGGTGGCCTAAAATGAGGATAACCACTGCCATCTGTACTGTTTAAACTTACAATGGAATTGGAAATCTGAAAAATAGGGACAAACTCTGGTCATTTACAGCTGACTGACACAGCACATGGCATTTGTTGACTATGTATTGATCACATTACTATGTATTATTTTCCTCATTTTCATACCCAGACTCAAATTAATCACTCTTGTTGAGAAGTTAATACTTATAAATAATATTGTACCTCCAAATAAGCTGGCTGCATCCAAGAGGTTAGGAGTAGGCCTGTCTTTTTCTCTATCAGTACTGGCTGGTGCATTCTCCTTCTCCATATCACACCCGCCACCTAAAATATAATTAAATACTACTAAAATTAGTAATCCAAAAAATCAATCAAAACTGAAAAAGAAAGCCATACAAATTCAAATAAGCAAAAAGATAATACAAATATTTTAATAATTAATAAGTAAAATAGGAGTTTTACACTTATAGTTTTTTTTATTTTTCTTGAACATGAAGTTAATGATAAAATGCATTAAGATTAGTTCTGTTAACCTGCCTGAGAGAACATCAAGCAAAATAGAAACAGTTAAATAATTTCTAGTATTTAGTTAACCCTTTCCTTGCGGAAAGCCACTATAGTGGCTTGAATGAAGCCAAGAATAGTGGCTTTGCGCAAGGAAAGGGTTAAGGAAGGGAAAGTAACTAAATAAAAAAATAAAAAAAAAAATAGGACAGTTGCCCGACTAGACAGAAATAATGCCGCTCGCTGAGGACATACTATACTTATAGTAATAGGAAAGCATTTTACTGAAATCAATCTTCAGAGAAACATGATGCTTATATAAAACTCTCAAGACAGCAACTGATTCCTATTTAAATGATAATCTCATCATGCATATTAGGCAATTGATTTATATCAATGTTGAAGAAATGATAATGCAATATATATTATTGAAATTAAAAGATATTCCTAAATAGTTTGAAATGCAGAGAGATAGACTTTGAAATGATGAGACCATTAGGACAATAGTTCCACAATACTCACAGAAAAACTGCACAGGGACTGTACAATGGATTATAGGACATTCAGGAAATAGCTCAGGATTACAAAAAAAAAAAAAAAAAAAAAAAAAAAAAAAAAAATTAAAAAAATGCTAAAATAGCATATTCTAGACATAATTTATAATTATCACGTTTTTAACAAAACCAATGTCAAATTTATATTTTGACTTCCCAGTAAACCCCTCTCCTAGCAGTGAAAGTAACAGATGAAATACTCATTTCCTAAACACATGTACAAAAGATTTCTCTATTCTATTCAAGCATTCTCAAGGATCATTAAATACATTCTTTTGAAGTAAAAATTTCAAAATGGTCTTTTATAATGGTGAGTAAATTATCCCAAGTTTATATTATATGAGAAATCCAATTTTCAACAAGATCAAAACACATATTCATCAATATTAGTTTTATCTAGAAAGTTAAAACATAAATTGTGTTTAAAATAGAGCTTTCGAACCTAAAACAATACTTAAATTTATGAATTTTAGAATTTTTTAATCAAATTCTGGTCGACAAATTGAATATATTTATATTTCTTGGGAACAGTTGTTTAGAACTGAGAATTTTTTTGTATATGTATTAACGGACTCTCAGGAGTGGGGAGGTGAGATCCTTTGAAGTCAAGAAATAAATTCTTCTTTAATATATCTTTTATCAAACAAAAAGGTAAATATCACTGAATAATATGTTCTATAATGGTTTGAACGGTCCTAACATGTTGTTTAGATTTCTGAATTTCAGAAGTTTTACTTCCAACTTCCAGTGGCATTTTTATCTCATCCTGTCACCATCACATGCTTCAATGGTATTTCAGCAGAATGTAGGAACAGAATTTGATAAATAACATATTTTTTCTACTAATTTTAAGATGATGAAATCATTTTGGAGTAAAACTAGAATTATTTGACACCAAGAATGATAAGTTCAAAAATATTCATCCAATAGTCAATTTACGCCAAAACAATAAAGGACAGTAATTTGATTAAAATATAGCAATTATTTAGTTCTTACATTAATCGAATCTTTCAATCCGACAGTAACTCACATAAATACATATAGAGCACTAGTAGTCTTAATTTTTGTGTGATCGTTACCAAACTCAATATATAATCGTTTTATATGAAACTAATGATTGATATGTTAACAGCTCATATTGGACAAGGATGAGGGGGGTGATAAATGAAAATAAAAATCTTAACAAGGCCATGGGAAAAGAAGGGTGAAAGTTCTAGGGCATATCATAATGCATAACAATTTCAAAAGTTAAGGTAAGGTCATTGGGCATAGGGGAAGAGAGAGGCCTAGAAATCTTATGGATTTCAGTGTGTACAGTAAAATGAAAAGAACAGCTTCCGAAAGAACAATCGTACCAAGTACAAGCCATAATCTTTAGATCATGATGATGTATATGTATGTACTTGTAGTTGTATGTGTGGAGTGCATATATGTAAGTATGTATTTATATATTTTATTTATATATGAGTAAACTCATATCATGAACAATTTGTGAATATATTACTTTTTGTGAGTGTTTATGTTATTTATTCTATTGTGCACATTTTAAAGGCGAACATTCGTATAGAACTTATATTGTTATTTTAGCTGTTCAAAAAATTGCAATGATAGGGATACTATTGGACGTTAAAGTAATTTTACCATTAGAATTAGTTAGTAAATTAGATTAGAATTATTGAAATTGAAATATATTAAATTCACTTCATGAAATCTATGTCACTGTTTATTGTAAAAGCATTTAGGATTTGCCAGACTTAAAAAGAAACAAAATGTCTCTATGTTGTTATTATTTGTACAAGATTTATCTTTAATATATATATATTCTTCTTATTCTGGACCCAATATTATTTATATATTCTTCAAATTTTATGGCAAGGGCCTCCAATAAAAACATTTTCTTCGGTTCAAACTTTATTGTAACTGCCCTACATGTTTCGTGGTGCTAATACAATATATAGCAAAAGAATTATTAAGGGATGTGTTATAATTAATGTTATTAATCATTTTTTATATACTTTTCTTTTGAAAGGGATAGCCCCTGAAGAGGTGGTAAATAAGCCACGAAACATGTAAGGCAGTTACAATAAAGTTTGCACTGAAGAAAATGTTTTTTATTGGGTTCCCTTGCCATAAAATTTGAAGTGAAATAAATTAGCTGAAGTACTCAGCGTTGTTCGGGAAATCTTACAAACTAAATGATGGTATGTTTTTGGTTGCCAATTAGTTGTTTGAAACATTATGGGATAAAATCAAAGTCAAGGTTTGTTATTAACTATGTAAGAAAGAAAATGTTTTGTTTTTTTCGCATAAGAAGCCCCAAATACAATTGTTGCTCTTTTTAGTATTTAATACCCTTTATAAAAATGCTCTATTGTATGTATGAAGAAGATACTTTATATTCATTGCTATACATAAACATGCTCTGTTAGGTGTAACATATTAACAGAGCAATGATAATAAATAGCAGGTATGACTGGGTGTACCTCCCCACCACTTTCTATTCCCTTTAATATTGTTTTGATAAATAATTTATGAAATTTAAGCAAATTTACATTCTTGAGGATAACACACCACTAAAAGAGTAAACATTAAATACTGTGTAAGTATTATCATGAAAGTTTTAAGGAATGCATGCTTTCTGGGTAATTGGTTGTAATAATACACACCATTTATTGCAGCTGCAGTTTAAAACACAATTAAATTTATTATGGAAAAAAGAATATATGAGAAAATTTACACCAAATCTGTGTTTATGTGTTTTGCATCCACAGTTTACTGGTAAATATGGCCAACTCTATAGTTTTCTAGCGCCTTACAGAATAAACGCCAATAATACAAAAATAAACGAATAATTAAAATCCAAACACTTCGTGCTCAATCCCTAGTCATTAAGACAATAAATATGTAATCTAGTGTTTTCCCGCCAAAAGACGGCGCCAAAAGCCGGAGTTGGCCGATGTAGCACGAGCCGAGTGTGTCTCCCCACAACTCCCAAATGTGGTGTAATTTCGGGTTTTGTTCAAATTATTGTAACTTGAGTTATTCCAAAACTTATACCATCTCAATACTAATTCACTTTTCAGGAAAAATAAGTAACTCTAATAAATGATACGTAACTAGGTCTTAATTTAGTTTAAGAAAATGAGGTGGGGACGGGGGCGAAGATTTTAACCTCACTCCACCCGAATCAAACTTAGAACTATCATATAAGTCTAAAAACATAACACCATTATTTATATTATTATTTATTTATTTATATCCACTTTATGCTACTATGGCAAATCGGGACGGGTTATCTACAGCTTACCACCCTTTTCTAGCCAGGGTGGGCCTAAGGAGTTTATTTAATGAATCCGTCACTAAATAACCATTTGTTATAATATGCCATTATCAAAAATAACATGAATCAAGCATTTATCCATTGGTTTATACATAGGTATCATCATTTAACAAATAAGCCCAACACAACAGTTAGCAAATGAACAGGAAACTAAGTTTCGTAATTTTTCTTTTAATCGTTCCTACAATCTATAAACGTCGTTTGTAAAAAATATGAGATCAGTCCAAAGACCAATCTCGCTTTCCTAAAGTACAAATATAGAGATCATTCAATCATTAATGCAAGGTTTAATTGACGATATGCTCAAGTTAAACATTTAGGAGCATTTCTTGTTTATGATATATTTGACAAAAATATACTAAAATGAAAAAAAAAAAAAAAGTTACTCTGAATAAGAAAACAAACAACTTCCGCTGGGTGCATTTTGCAAAAAAACTAACACGAAACGAAATATGGCGATTACCGCTCTGACGCTCGCAATTATTGTTTGATCCTTACCAAAATCGATATTTAGTCATTCTATGTAAAAAGAAAGATCAAGTTCGTTAATAGCTGACATCGGACCAGGATGAGGGAGGGAGGGGGGGCGGGGGTTAAGAGGGGGCGAATTTTGAAAATTCGAAATATCTCCGTAACAATACGTCGGATCGAAGAAGTCCGTCACGCAGGTGCTCCATTAACTAAGCAGATTTCCCACTTGCGTCCCTTATTTGCATTTATCTCATGACGTAAAAGTTCAACGAGAACAATATTTGTTATATAGTCTTCAAATAAAGTGCTTATAATATAACAGCTTATTGTTCATATGACATGAGCAGGAGTGAGGGTTTACTGAAGGCCAAAAACTAAAAAACGCAAATATCTCGGTTAATATTAAAGATAATGGAAACATGTACATAACAACATTTATAGACCAATTAATTTGCAATAAGATTGGTTCTATACAATTTTACGATCCGACATATAGTAACAGAGAAATTTCGAGTCTTTCTTTTTACATAAAACGACTAAATATCGAGTTTGGTAATGATTAAACAATTGCGACCGCTAGGGCGGTAACAGACAAATATATACTCGTAGATAGATAGATACAGTTTTGAACGAACCTCATTTTCGTCATGCCCTAGGTAGGATCGATGGACATTTGAAGAAAATTTCAAAAATCGTGTCGTGAGTACGACCTCAATAGCTGATTTCCCTTAAGGTGCATATTCTAAAAGTGCATAGAATCAATCTTATTACAAATTAAATGTACTATAAATATTGTTATATACATTTATTCTCTATTTTGAATATTAACCGAGATATTTGCATTTTTCACTGTTCAGCTCACTTCAGCTCATGTTATTTAAAGAATGCCCTGTTATATAATAAACCACATTATTCGAAGCTTAAATACTAAATATTGTTTTCAAGAGACCTATATGAAACGAGATAGACGCAAATATGTTCAGGTGACCCCCCCCCCCGTCTTAAATTCTTGGACTACTTTGTTTGATTGGAATAAAAATTACTCTGATTCATTACAAATTACAATACTAAGTAGATATTGTTAATAGTTTTCAATAAAGTTAATATGTTATGTTCTGATATTTCATATATCTGATCGCATCTCATATATTTCAGTAATTGTTTTTCTTTCCGGTCTGAAGCTGACAGACCTGTTTTTTAGCAGATTTCCCTTGAGGGAAATCAGCTATTGAGGATGTACTCATGACGCGATTTTCGAAATTTTTCTTCAAATGTCCATCGATCCTACCCAGGAGATGACGAAAAAGAGGTCCGTTCAAAACTGTATATATATATATATATATATATATATATATATATATATATATATATATATTTGTCTGTTACCGCTCTAGCGGTCGCAATTATTGTTTAATCGTTGCCAAACTGGATATTTAGTCTTTTTATGTAAAAAGAAAGATCAAGTTTGTTAACGGCTGAAATCGGGCCCGGGGGAGGGGGGGTTTAGAGGGGAGGATTTTCGAAAAATCGAAATATCTCCGTTATTATGCGTCGGATCGAAAAAATTGTATAGAATCAATCTTATTGAAAATTAAGTATACTATAAATATTGTTATATACATTTATTCACTATCTTGAATATGAACCGAGATATTTGCATTTTTCAGTTTTCAGCTATCAGCAAACCGCCACTTCTACTCATGTTACATAAACAGTACTCTGCTACATAATAAATCACATTTTTCAAAGTTTAAATACCAAAAATTGTATTCAAGAGACCTTTATTATAGGAGATACATGCAAATATGTCCTGGTGACCCCCCCCCCCCATCTTAAGGTTTTGGACTACTAAAATTTGATTAATTGAGATAACAATTATTCTGACTCATTATTAATTACAGTACTAGATATAGTAAATAGTTCTCAATGAAATTAATATGTTATATTCTGATATATTTCAGTAATGTTTTTCTTTCCGGTGTGAGGCGGGCAGACCTGTTTGTTTACATTTCTAACCTAACGCTTCCTGTAGCTAGGTTATTGAAATTGGCCGAAACATTTCTTATTTCCGTTTGTATTTATTCACGGTGGTGTTGTGTTATCAGTATGTATATATATATATATATATATATATATATATATATATATATATATCTTTTACTTAACTTCACGAGGGAAATCTGCTTAGTTTACGCAGCCCCTGCGTGACGGACTTTTTTACATTTCTGACGCTTCCCGTCCGCAGATTTCCCACGAGAAGGTTTACAATAGATAAATATACATACAGGTAACACCACCGTGAATGCTCAGTAAATGTACAAAACAAGTTAATCTCTACAATGAATTGTAAACAAACAGGCAAGGCTCGTAGCGCTGCATAGATAGACCGGAAAGACGAACAATTAATGAAATATATCTGAATATAACATTTTAATTTTATTGAAACCAATTTACTAAAGCTAGTGCTGTAATTTGTAATGATTCAGATTCAGTCTTATCTCAATTTACCAAACTCGATATTTAGTCGTTTTTTGTAAAAAGAAAGATCAAGTTCGTTAATAGCTGAAATCGGACCAGGGGAAGGGTTTAGAGGGGGAGAATTTTGGAAATTCAAAATGATATGTATTAATGTATAATTAATTAATAAATAATATTAATATTATATAAATACAATGTATTAATATTGTACGATAATTATATGTGAGGCAATGGCAACACTGCGTGATACACACGTGTACAGGATAGTATACAATATAGCAGTTTTAATGGCGAATGTGGGTTAGCGTCTTCTTACAATTATTACCTTATACAATACATTAAATTGGAGGCACCGGCCAGGAAATGCCAGAAATTGATGAATTGGTGAATAGTATAAATTTGTTAGTCGCTGCTATGACTAAGACCCATACAGAAGAGTCCAAATCAATAGGAAATATAAAGTTTGAAAATTTCGATGAAGCGGTGGAAGATTTCGACACGTACATCGAACGTTTGGATGCATACTTCAGAGCCAGGAATATTCCAGAAGATAAAAAAGGTGATATGTTTGTTACATTAATTGGCCCTAAGTTTTTTACACTTTTAAAACATTTATTACATCCAACATCATACGCTGAAAAACAATATAGTGAACTAGTGAGCATATTAAAAAAACATATTAATCCGCCACCGTTAATTATACCGTCTAGGCATACATTTATTAATCGGAAACAAGCAGAAAACGAATCAATTTCAGATTACGTGGCGCAATTGAGAAAACTAGCAACGCCTTGCAAGTATGATGGCGTTATGCTGAACACCATGCTTAGAGATGTATTCGTAAGTGGCTTGCGTTCCAAAAATATTTTAGACAGATTATTTGAAGAAGACGATCCTTCATTTGAAAAAACCTTGGAAATATCTTTAGCAATCGAAAAGGCAGTAGGTGGAACTGGTAACATCCTTGGTAAAGGTAATAATTTAGAAATCAATAAAGTATCTTTTCAAGAAGAGAAAAAGAATAAGAAAACTCCTAAGACAAATAAATACCAAAATATTAATAATAATTATAATAAATTTACTTGCTTAAAATGTGGTAAGAAAGGTCATAAGGCCAATCAATGCCGAATTACTTATAAACTTCATTGTAAATTTTGCAATGTAGATGGGCACCTAGAAAAGGTGTGTATAAGAAAAAAAAATGCATGTTCAGATTCTATTAAAGAAATTTTACCTATTAATAAATTACAATGTGTTTCCAGACGCAACTCTAACTGTATTAAAAATTTACATTCGCCTCCGGTATACACCGAAGTTCTAATGAACCATACAAAAGTGTCGTTGGAAGTCGACACAGGTTCACCTGTTACAATAATTGAATATAATACATTTGCAAACTTGAAGAATACTACATTACAAGAAACTACATCCCTTTTTCGGAGCTACAACAACAAAATTATACGTCCCCGAGGAGAAGCAATAGTCGAGGTACGTTACAAAAACATTATTAAAAATTTAAAAATGTACGTTGTGGAAGCAAGCTACTCTAATATTATGGGGAGAGACTGGATTAAGGAATTATGCGTTCTTGACATTTCTAGAGTAGATTCAATACATTCAGAGCATTCTCTAGAAGAAATACTACAAAAACACATCCAAGTTTTCAACAGCATGGTACATCCGGTACAGGGAGTACAGGTACAAATACAATTAAAAGCGGATTCTAGGCCAGTTTTCAAAAGAGCCCGTGTCGTTCCCTTTGCTTTGAAACCCAAAGTGGAGGAGGAGATTAAAAGGATGAAAACGAGGGCATCTTAGTCAAAACAAATACCTCTGATTGGGCCACCCCGGTCGTTCCAGTGGTAAAACCGGATGGAACTATTCGTTTGTGTGCAGATTATTCTGTCACACTTAATCCTCAGATGGTCGTTCCACAATATCCATTTCCAGGTTTCGAAGAAGTTTCTGCTAAATTATTAAATGCTAAATTTTTTACTAAACTTGATGTCAGAACTGCATTTTACATTTACCTGTTTCAGAGGAAGCTTCCGAGATGTTGACTATTAATACACACATTGGCTTATACAAAGTAAAAAGGCTACTTTACGGTTTAGCTTCAGCACCTGCTGAATGGCAACGTTTCATTGACCAATTAGTCCAACAAATTCCAGGCGTTTGTGTGGTACATGATGACATCGTCGTTTCAGCACCGACGGTCGCCGAACACAATCAACGACTTGAACAGGTTTTAAAATTACTTGAAGATGGCAATGTACGTCTCAATAAGAGCAAATGTAAATTTCTACAAAAAAAGATTACATATCTGGGGTTTGAAATTTCTGACAAAGGCGTTGGCAAAACTCAAGAAATGATTGAAGCCATTCTCAAATGCAGGCGTCCCATTAATGTTACAGAAGTAAAAGCTTTTTTGGGGCTAGTTACATTTTACGCTAAATTTACACCTAATCTTGCTACAATGGCCGAACCGTTACATAATCTCACAAGAGGTAATGTCCCGTTTGTGTGGACATCGAGACATACACAAAGTTTCAATAAAATAAAAAATGAAATTACATCACCTCGTATTTTAGTACATTACAATGCAAATTATCCACTTGTTGTTTCAGTAGATGCATCACCTACCGGATTGGGCGCGGTTCTAGCTCATATTATCAACGATGAAGAAAGGCCTATTGCATTTGCCTCTAGAACCCTGTCTAAAAGTGAACGGAACTATTCTCAGATAGATAAAGAAGCTCTAGCAATCAAATGGGGTATAGAGAAATTTTACCATTATTTATACGGCCAACATTTTACATTAATTACAGACCATCAGCCTTTGACCCGTATACTGGGCTCAAAGAATGCGTTACCCGTCATTACAGCTACAAGACTACTAAGGTACGCCTTATTCTTACAAATGTTTAACTTTACAATTAAATTTCGGAAATCCGAACAAAATGCTAATGCAGATTGTCTCTCCAGGCTTAGCTTACCATTTACATGTAACAATGAACCAGATGAGATAGAAGTTTTCCAACTACAACAACTTGCTACTCTTCCAATTACATCATCGAAGTTAGCGAAAGAAACTATTAAAGATCCAGAATTAAGAGAGTTGTTGAGAAAACTGAAAACTGGTATTTCTAATGGCGTTGACGATCCTAGATATACATTACAAAATAATTGCATATTTTTTGGCATAAGAGTTTATGTACCAAAAAATTTACGTACTCAAATATTACAAGAATTACATATGGGACACATAGGAATGGTAAAAATGAAAGCTTTAGCCCGTTCGTACGTATATTGGCCTGGTATTGATAAAAATATAGAAGACTATGTTCGACATTGTACGCCTTGTTTAATGGTTGCGAAAGAACCTTCAAGAATTACAACTCATCATTGGCAAACCGCTAATGCACCGTGGGAGAGAATACATGTCGACCATATGGGACCATTCCACGGCAAATATTTTACTAATTATTGACGCTTATTCGAAATGGCCTGAAATCTTCATGGTACCAAATTTATCTTCATCTACGTCAATCAATATTTTAGACTCCGTGTTCTCAAGATATGGTTATCCGCAGATTTTAGTATCTGATAATGGCACAGCATTTTCCAGCATAGAGTTCAAAAACTTCATTACACAACGAGCTATTCGGCACATTACATGTGCACAGTACAACCCTTCTACAAATGGACAAGTTGAACGCTACGTATACACCGCCAAGCAGGCATTACGCAGCCTGTCTAAAGAGAACCATCGTACGTGTCAAGAGAACTTGAATACCTTCTTATTTACCTTCAGAAGAAGTCCGTCTACAGCAACTGGAGAAAGCCCCGCTCAATTATTTTTAGGAAGGAACATCAACTCTGCACTTACTCTGCTACATCGTGCTGACGCTACTCAAAAAGAAGAAATTTTGCCTCTGCGGCAGTGCCAAATCTTTCACGAGGGAAAGGGTCGCTGTACGCAACTACACTTCCCCCAATAGTAAATGGCAAATAGGCACCGTATTGAATAGGGATGGTGCACTACACTATACAATTCAGGTATCTGAGAAGCTAGTAAGGCGTCAATGCCCAACAGATGAGGAAAGTTGGCGCATCAATTGCGCAAAGTCAGCAAGTATGTGATTCAAATTTACACAGAACATTTTCTCCCAATAATACTCCTTCACAACCATCTCCTACAATACAACCATCTCCTACAATACAATCATCTCCTACAGCCCAACCATCTCCTACAATACAATCATCTCCTACAGCCCAACCATCTCCTACAGTACAATCATCTCCTATAGTACAATCATCTCCTACAGTACAACCATCTCCTACATTACGATCTTCTCCAACTGCACTACATCCTTTAAGTATACAAGCTTCTCCGCACATTCTTACCTCTGATACTTTAGCTACAGGTACACCTGGGATTCAGTCACAACCGATTACCAGGAAGTCATCAAGGGTGCGGAAACCAACGCAAAGACTGGATTTATGAAATAAATTCATATAATACAATAAATTCAATTACGATTTTTGTCATATACAATTTAACTTCATTTATGTACATTCATTCATGTATAAGTTTCATTTCATTTATGTTCAGGTGTTGCCTTGTCATATACTTTGCAAATTGTTTAAGGGAGAAGTTGATATGTATTAATGTATAATTAATTAATAAATAATATTAATATTATATAAATACAATGTATTAATATTGTACGATAATTATATGTGAGGCAATGGCAACACTGCGTGATACACACGTGTACAGGATAGTATACAATATAGCAGTTTTAATGGCGAATGTGGGTTAGCGTCTTCTTACAATTATTACCTTATACAATACATAAAACAAAATATCTCCGTTACTATAAGTCGGCTCGAAAAAGTGTACAGAATCAATCTTATTGCAAATTAAATGTACTTTAAATGTTGGTATATATAGTTATTCTCTATCTTGAATATTAACCGAGATATTTTAATTTTTCAGTCGTCAGTAAACCCCCACTTCTACTAGTGTTACATAAAAAACGCTCTGTTATATAATAAAACGTATTAATTGAAGTCTAAATACCAAATATTGTTTTCATTGTACTTTTACATTGTGAGATATATGCAAAAACGTTCTGTTGACCCCCCCCCTTCTTGTTTTTGGATTACTAAAATTTGAGATAAAACTAATTCTGATTCATTACAAATTACAGCAGTAGCTTTAGTAAATTGTTTTCAATAAAATTAAATGTTATATTCAGATATATTTCATTAATTGTTTGTCTTGCCGGTCTATCTATGCAGCGCTAGGAGGCTGGCTGGCCTGTTTATTTACAATTCAGCCGCTTTCCGTTGAAGGGATTATTAACTTGTATTGTACATTTACTGAGCATTCACGGTAGTATTACCTGTGTTTATATTGTTTTTCTTTCCACTGAGCCGATGTCAGACCTGTTTGTTTACATTTCAGAAGCTTTCCGTCGGAGATTTCTTATTATAGTTTGTATTTATTCACTTAATATTCACGGTGGTGTTGTTACCGGTATGTAGATTTATCTATTGTTAAACTTCACGAGGGAAATCTGCTTAGTTTATGCAGCCTCTGCGTGACGGACTTGTTATAGGATTCATCTTTAGTATAAAAACGTCCTTCAGGCATGAAGTTGTCTAATTTATTTTTAAAGAAAGAATATATTATCAGATTTAATACATTGGGGCAGTGTTTTAAAGCATGTACTCATGCTTTACTTGAAATATTTAGGTTTCTGGTTAGCGTTAAAAGCATATTCTCGTCTATTATTTTGTGACTACTTTAGTTTAACTCTTCATCAGCCAATAAGATGAGTCGATAGCGCTGTAGTCACTCTTTATCTCAATTTGTATTTATTCTTTATGTGGGGAGTTGGTTTTCTATTAAAAATTATAAATATTGAGCTTTTAACGGAGTTTTTCTGTCAAAAAAGATAAACTAAAATTAAATTAAAGAATATACAAAGAATTTCAGCTAACAGTTAAGAAACAAGAAAAATACCTCTTTCCTTTCCCGAATATTTAGTGGAAGCAGCAATCCGCATTCAGAACACTCGGCCCATCAGTGAATACAAACATTTGAAAAGTCATACAAATTTCGTTATAACAAAATGTATACAGCGACGAAAGTTATACCCACGACTCTAGATTTACCCAGTGATATTAAGACCAACACCTTAACTTACATGGCTAACCTGAACCCCAAATGAATATTTAACTATTAACTACTACATGAGTCAAAAACGACACAAGCATAAAATAAAAATTAAGGTTTCTCAGGTTTCTTGATAGGCAGCGCCACTAGGTAGGCCCTTAGTAACAGCTGTTACAGTTGACCTCTTCGTCTTGTTTCTGCGATTACCTATGTATGTCCAATTAACGTTTTGGGATCATTTTTGACCCGTGGCCGTAATTACGTTATTATAAAGTTTTTAAAAGTTTCCATAGTGATATAGCTAATAAGGATTTTATTGCGGATGGCAGATATAAGGATTGGTTGGAATATATGAACGAAGATGATGGAAATCAGAATCCTGTGTCTGATAATAATGAGGATCTAGTGAGTAATTACAGTGACAATCAGTCCATTCGTTCTGATCATGATACAGATTCAGAAATACAGCTAAATGATGATGAATTGTTCAAAAAGTCTACTAGAAACATTAAACCATATGCTAATAATGCACAACAATATGCAATAATAACACAGGTTGCAAGAATCACTCTGAATCTAAATGTCTCTACCGGAACTGTGAAGACAAAATTTTAATTTATTTAATAGTGTAGCAGAGAGCTCCTCACAGTTTCTTTATTATTTAAGATATTGAATTACTATCTGTTTCAGAATGAGCATAACTCGCTTAAATATGATAAGAAGAAAGATGGCTTTCTTAAAATTCATTTTTACATATTGATTTTTATACTATTTGAAGACTTGGATTTTTTTGCACTTTTTTTTCTAATTCAAATATGTTTTTTTGGAAAGTGTAAGAACAAGTTATTTTTATTGCATTTGTATTTTAAAATGTGTCACGTTTGTTATGTATTCCATTAAAACATTATATTAAAAAAACTTTTTTGTGGGGGTCATAAGAGATCCATGGTAATACTTTAAAACATGGTAGTAGTTGAAGTTTAATAGACAATAGCTTTTAGTCTAAAATGGGTTCCCGTAATTCAAATGTGAGTATCATTTAGTCGACTGCGCAAAAATAAATTTTTAACCGCTGCTTTTGTGTGTGTCTTGCTCTAACATTTAAGACGTCAAAAATTCATATAGCTAAAGTGAATCTAACTAACAAAACAAACAATTTTAATTGGAAACATAATTGTTGTAAAATGAACATGAAACGAAAATCGTGTTATTAATTTCGACACCGTTGTAAAACGGTTTTATTCATCATTAAGAACCTGCTTGAGCATACGTACTATTCCAATAGGTTTATTAATAAGTTTAGTATCACCAACGTTATCTTCATGGTCTAGGATAGTTTGAGAAATAGTTGTCAATGAATCCTACTGTTAAGTCCTGAAAGGGGTGGGTGATTGAAATACCAAAAGCTACGGAGAAACATAAACATGAAAGACCTCTTTAACGCATATCAGTCAACTCACTTCCAGCAAATGTTGATAAGTTTATTACAACATAAGTTTAGAAAAAGAAAGTCAGTGACGACAGTATAGTACTTTTTGTGCAAAATAATATTACTAACCTTTTACATTATCTTCCACTAAAGAGGAAACTTCGCACTCCCTCACCTAAAAAAAATAAAATATGTAAGTATATAAAAATAATAAGAGCCAAGATTTAGCATCAGTTGATAGGAAATAAAATAAGATGGTCTGTAAAAGATGGAAAATGGGCAGATATACGGATGAAGTGTCATTCTTTTTAATGAA
Source organism: Riptortus pedestris (assembly GCA_019009955.1). Lineage (NCBI taxonomy): Eukaryota > Metazoa > Arthropoda > Insecta > Hemiptera > Alydidae > Riptortus > Riptortus pedestris. Next base: position 144,815,903 of record CM032228.1, on the reverse strand, counting down.
AATAAAAATCTTTGATAAGACAGACTAGGAGCAGACACACCATTGGTGGAGAGGTTCTGTGTTCAGATTTAATTCCCTGCCATATAAAGGAGCATGTCGAACCAAAGATGGCTCATCTACATTCAAGCATCTACTGATGTCTCAAGATGTTGAGTGGGCACTGTGGAGCATATAGAAGACTTAACTCCAAACCAGGTGATCACAAAGCTAAATAAGAAGCGTTTAGAGTGCAATCCCAGGTCCAGAACTAGATGAGCAGGAAAACTATTTTTACCAACTACACCATCTCCGTCCACCATTTTATTTAATATAGACTGAACATTTTGACAATATTATTATATTATTTAATCTGCATTATATGTATTTTCTTTAACATTTTTCAAGCTGCTGGAGGACAACAGTCATAGGACACTGTTCCAGAAGCCGTCTCAACATATTCGACTGCCAAGGTACTTCGAATGACAGCTAAAATATTTTCCCTAACAAAGTAGAACTCTTTGAAAACTCGTTAATTGAACAGTTCCTGCCAGAATTATTATTATTTACGAACTTCCTTAAAATTATTCTTTATACACATATGCATCAATATAAGCAACCCTATTGTGAGGTGCTTCGGAACGGACAGCCTTCTAAAGATATTCTGAAAATTATTATATCATAAATGGTTTTATTTAAAAAAAATATAAAATATTAATTTTGGAAGATTCTGCATGGGGAAATTCCCAAAATATAAGGGTTCCCTTGGGGCTATATTTGCATTAATATGAAAATTAAAAATAAAGTCTTACATTTTTCTAAATCAGATATGGCCAATCCCGTTTCTTTCAATTATTCAGCCCTTTGTTTAGGTATGTATGGGTCATGTGGTTACCAAAATCACTCAGGATCTGAAAAATCTAAACAGGTTTCCTACGTAGTGGACACATTGACGGCCTGACGCCATTTTATTAACCATTTATCTGTAAAAGAAGCATTGAAAGACGGCTAGTAGTTCAGGTGGTTTACGTTGCAATCACAGTAGTTAAAGTGAGAGGTTGGAGAAAAATATCCAGGTGAAGACTTGAGATGAGAAAAATATATATAAAACAATAACTGAAAAAATTAAATTATGACCCATTTTACAACGACGCTTATACTCGTAATGACGGAGGTCTTTCGATATTTTAATTTACCATCCCCTCTCTTTGTCCTATAAAAATAGTACGTCGTATTTAACCTTGAAATAAGACTATTTGTGATAAGTTGGCTTAATGCTAATGTGAGATGAGTAAGGACAGGGGGGGGGGGCACAAAAAAACTAATAAATGCAAATAAATCGGTTATAATAAAATTAGGCAAAACAAATTCATAGAAGAACAGTTTTAGGAAATTAAATTTGTAATAAGATAAATTGTATAACTTTTTTTCGATCCGACTCATAAAACAGAAGTATTTCGCATTTTTATTTTTCCTATTTTAATACCCCTCCCCATCCTTATTAGATTTCAAGCGTTAACGCACTTGATCTTCAGTTTTACTTCAAAACCTTAAATTATGAGGTTGGTAAATATCAAAAATTAAGATAACTAGAACATCGACTGACTTACTTCAGGGGAATCAATTATTGAGATTGTTCTCATGATGCGATTTTCAAAACATTCTTAAACTTTTTACGGTATGGGCCTTGAGAGAACGCTCTTTACTAGCCTCACGATTTTCACAATAAGCTAATATATTCGAAATGCGTTATGCTCAGCTAAAATACCAGATATTATTTACCTTTTATTAAGTGAAAAATACGTGAATTTCAGGCGTGATAGAACTCTCTGAGACTTGTAGCTGACCTATAGAAATTTATCAAGAATGTTTATAGTAGAACTGCAAGTGAGAAATGTTCATATTTTATACGACTGATTGATGGACTTATTATCATTGCATGCTTCAAAACAAAACTAAAACAAGTTGCCACTAACAAAAGGTACACTTAAAAGGACCATCTCCTTATTTACAAATTGGCAATATTATACAATTGGTTATTTTATTGTTATTATTATTCTACACCTATCGCAGTCACCTATTGTGATGGACAATCTTATCTCACTAGTTCTCTTTGTGAACCACTTCCAGTAAGCTTACTACTCAGTTCATTTCTCTGGTGTCCTTCAGTTATCCTCACCCCAGAATAGTAATATTGTTTATAATAATAGATTGTAAAATAAGTTCGTAGCGCTCTTTTACAGATGATTTCAATAAAACTTCAGATACTTGTAAATATTTTTAATCAATTATATATGAACCCATTTTGATATATAACGTGTTTCCATCTTTCAGGTAATTTTTTGATTCTGTCCTCCCAGACTTTCTCAGAGTTTGCGCAATGAACTCATCTATGTGCGTTTTGCAGTCCTCAGGTGAATTAAAGAGTTTCCCGTTAAGAGGGTTTGAAGGGCCCGAAATAAATGATCGTCTGTTAAGGTTTGGTGAAGAGAGTGGGTGGGGGATCACATCCCAGCCTAGCCCCAATAATTTCTGCCGGGTCTGCAAAGACACGTGAGGACGGGCGTTATCGTGATGGAAAACTATACCCTTGCTTTTCTCTTCCATTGTAAGCAAGTATACCACTTAAAGATGATTTCGGTTGAAAGTGACGCATAAAATCAGCATCACTAATTCTTTTAGCAGATTTCCCTAAAGGGAAATCAGCTATTGAGGTCGTACTCATGACGCGATTTTCGAAAAATTTCTTCAAATGTCCATCGATCCTACCCAGGAGATAACGAAAATGAGGTCCGTTCAAAATTATATATATATATATATATATATATATACACACACATATATATATATCTTTATATATATAATTCTAGCGTACGTGTGTACGTCACTGAACTCCTCCTAGACGGCTGTACGGATTTGAATGAACTTTTTTGTAGGCGTTTGGGTGACGCCCCGGATGGGTTAGGGGCGCAGATCAGCCCGCCAGATGGAGCAGGAGATGGGGTCGCGAGGGACACGTGAAATTAAAAATAGCAGTATTTCGTTTCCTATTGGTTTTTTGGCAAATACGCACAGGTTAAGAGTTGTTTACGTTGTTATTTGGAGTAACTTTTGTCATATTCACTTTTGTCGTATAATAAAGTATAAACTAGATACACATTAAAAAAGTAAAGTGGGCCCAAAAATTTTATTGAGCACCAACGACTGAATCGAACTGAACAAAACTCGGCATGTGAATTAGCATTAGTTCTTCCATGGTTATAAGCTATACTAAAGTTTTTAGGTTCGAACGGGAGTGGGGGTTTACTGAAGGCCAAAAACTAAAAACGCCGATATTTCGGTTAATATTGAAGACAGTGAAAATAGGTACATGACAACGTTTATAGATCTTTTAATTTGCAAAAAGATTGGTTCCATACAATATTCGATCCGACTCAAACTAACGGAGATATTTCGAATTTTCGAGAATCCTCCCCTCTAAATCCCCCCTCCCAATGATCCGATTCCAGCCGTTGAAGAACATGATCCGGTTTTTAACGTAAAACGTTTAAATACGGAGTTTGGTAACGATCAAGCGAAAATTGCGACCGATAGAGTGTTAACAGGCTAATACACCTCTATCTTTATATATATAATTCTAGCGTACGTGTGTATGTCACTGAACTCCTCCTAGACGGATGGACCGATTTTATTGAATTTTTAAGTACGCGTTCGGGTGACGCCCCGGATGGAGCAGGTCTCCGGTCGAAGGGCGAAGGGCGAGGTTATTGGAAATGTAATGAAATGTTAATATGTTTATCTTATGTATGTCCTTAGAATTTAAGTGTGTCATTTAAATAAAGATGTTTTTAGCTGCGAGAGGTTTTCACTTTTAGACATTGTTATTTATTGTCAAAATTTATTTTAATTTGATTTGAATGTTCCAATTATTTTCTTTTCTTTATTTATATTTATGTATTTGCATTATTATTATTGATGGTTTTGATTTTTTTCAATTATTGGTCTACAACTGAATGTTTTTAAGGACGTGTAGTGCACATTCTACCAGAGAATCATAGAACTAAAACATCCTCTTTTCCTTCTCTCATTTTTCCTTATCTTTGGTACCAAATTTTTGGCGATATTTTATTTACTATTTGTTTTTAGGCAAACGTGCACATAACAAATGTTGTTTTTTGTGTTATTAAAAGAAAATTTTTTTTAAACATAATATTATTAAATTTAATATCCTAATCGCTTGAAATATCATGCAGGGCAACGTCTGCCGGGTCCGCTAGTATATATATATATATATATATATATATATATATATATATATATTTGTCTGTTAACGCTCTAGCGTTCGCAATTTTTGTTTGATCGTTACGAAACTCGATATTTAACCGTTTTATGTAAAAAGACATATCAAGTTCGTTAATGGCTGAAATCGGACTAGAGGGAGGGGGGGTTTAGAGGGGGAATTTTCGAAAATTCCAAATATCTCCGTTATTATGCATCGGATCGAAAACTTGTATAGAACCAATCTTATTGCAAATGTACTATAAATATTGTTATATACATTTATTCTCTATCTTGAATATTAACAGAGATATTTGCATTTTTATGAAGTAGTGGTCGGGTATAGTTCGGATTAGGTCGGCCATTTCCGTCATTGCTCGGCTCAGATGGAAGCTTCTTCTAACCTTACCTGTCGTTTCTAACCTTACCTTACCCTCGTTACTTTGTGAGATTTATGCAAATACGTTCTGTTCATCCGCCCCCCCCCCTTCTTTAGTTCTTGGACTACTAAAATTTGAGTAATTAAAATATAAATTATTCTTACAATTCAGAAGCCGTTTCAGTTGGGAATTTATTTTAATTAACTGAAAGATTTCTCATTACCGTTTGTATTTAATCACGGTGGTATTGTGTTACCAGTATGCAGATTTCTCTATTGTAAAACTTCACATAGGAAATCTGCTTAGTTTACGCAGCCCCTGCGGGACGGACTTTTTTTAGAATATGTAAACATTATTGACCAAGTAAACATGATTTTATAAACTCGGAGAGGATTAAATTGAAATATTGATAAACGAGCATATTTTACAACCCAATATAAATGACCGGCGGCCGTGAGGATTAGTCAGTAAGTTGAAGGTAAAAACGTAAGTGCAGGCTCGATCCCCCATAGGGTACAACATTAGACCGCTACCAGAGAGCGCTTCTGGATCAGCGGGAGTCTAACGAGTATTTACGTCTAACAGTTGCTCGGAAAGACTAACGATTAGGTCTCTCTTTGATCCCGACTGCAGACTGCAAGCTGACATAGGATGAACTGACCACAGACCCCCCTCCCCCGGGTATAATGGAGCCCGTCAGTCACGAGTGTAAGGTAAGGTTAGAAACGACAGGTAAGGTTAGAAGAAGCTTCCACCTGAGCCGAGCAATGACGGAAATGGCCGACCTAATCCGAACTATACCCGACCACTACTTCATAAAAGTGCAAATATCTCTGTTAATATTCAAGATAGAGAATAAATGTATATAAAAATATTTATAGAACATTTAATTTTCAATAAGATTGGTTCTATACAATTTTTCGATCCGAAGCATAGTAGCGGGATATTTTCAAAATGCACTCCTCTAAATCCCTCTGCCTCTCACTGGTCCGATTTCAGCCATTAACGAAATTTATATTTCTTTTTACATAAAACGATTAAATATTGAGTTTGGTAACGATAAAACAATAATTGCGACCGCTAGAGCGGTAACAAATATATATATATATATATATATATATATATATATATATATATATATATAAAATTTTGAACGGACCTGATTTTCGTCATCTCCTAGGCAGGATCGATGGACATTTGAGGTTTCGAAAATCGCGTCATGAGTAAAACCTCAATAGCTGATTACCCGTAAGGGGACTCAATAAAGACTACATATAGTCTTAGATGGACCACGGGAAGAGAATAAATATTATATGAATGTAACAATATTCACAGTACATTTAATTTGCAATTAGATTAACTATACAATTTTTCAATCAGACTTATAGTAAAGTAGATACTTCAAATTTTCGAATCTCTCCGATTTTAACCATTAACGAACTAGGCCTTTAGTTTTGCATGAAATACTATATATCGAGTTTGGCATCGATTTAACAAAAATTGCGACCGCTTAAGTAGAAATATATAAGTATGTACGTGTATATATAGACAAATATATACATATACATAATTGTTTATATACTTATATAATTTTAAACGGACCTCATTTTCGTCATCTACAAGGTAGGATCTATGGACATTTGATGAAATCTTTCAAAAACCGCGTCAATGGTACGATCTCAATAGCTGATTTCCGTTATGGGAAATATGCTAAAAAAAGGTAACAAAGTAAAAACACCTTGATCTTTACAATACCACATGTGCCAAGAAAATCGAGTTGTAACGAATCTGGATTAAGTTTATATTTAAAAACGAAGTAAAAAATTATAGTAAAAAAAAGTCAATAAAATATTTATAATCAAAGTGAAGCTGAAAACTGTCACACAAACATAATTGTAATTTTATTGAGCATTTAATTATAACACTACAATGGTAGAGTAATCCGTATCGATGAGGCGAGAATAAAGATTGAAAATAATCGAAACTAAAATTTTTTTTTTTAATTATATATTATTCAATCTACTTCAAAATTCTACAGAAACATCTGTTCCACTGATCCTTAAATTGGGAAATTATACAAGTGAAACATAAATTTAATAGTCTAGTAGATTATATGGAATAAAATATTCAACTTTACTTGTCATTCTGTATAATTATTCCCATACTACCGTTGGGAAGAATGTCATTACTAAGTGAAGTAGGAGCCTATAACGAAACATATGTGGGAGTGAGTGTTACAAAGCGGCTGTGGGGTTCCCTTGACCCCAAGAAGCGGCCTCTATCCAGCACGGGCTATATTTGAACCTCCTAACATGCCCACCGCTCCTGCATCCTCTCTTTCCGAAATTATACCTAGCAAGTGCATCCAGCTCACGTAAAGAAATTAAATTATATAAAAAAATAAGTAAGATATTAACACAAGTTAAAAATATTAACCAGATAAGACGAATGCAGCTCTTTATGTTTAATACATATTTTCTGGTTAGATAAAAATAAATTTAAATCACTAATAAGGGAGAAAGTAGCTTACTTCTCTCAGAAAACATTCAAATGTATTAAATAACAATTTTTACAAATTCATTCTATGTACTTACTAGCTGTGTTACCCCTCTTATAACTGATTAAAATAAAAATGGTACTCTATGGGGAAATAAAGGTGGGATTAATTTACATTTTTATAATGTAGTTTGAGTCCGGACAATGGCAGGAGGGTCTTAAGGGGGGGTTTAAGGTCGATGTGCACTTCTCCAGTGATTTGTGCTCCCGAAGAGGTGATATATTAGCAACGAAACATGTAAGGCAACATACAATACAGTGATGTTAAGGAGAAGACGCGGTTTATTTAAATTACGAGACCTGTTAACAAATAACGAAGATATTAGTCAACAAATTTGGTTCTTTACTTTTTTTCGATAAGCGCAATATTAAAGAAAATATTGACGAATGTATATTTTTTGGCATGGAAGTAAACTCCCTAAAGTAAAAATCCTAGTTGAAAACTCAAATCCATTGAAATTCTTCGACCGTTCTTAAGTGATTGAGTAACAAATAGGAGAACAGGCGCAAGACTTACAATATTTGATGTCATTGCTCTTAATGGTCTAAAACGTGAAAAAATGAATTTTCGCCAAAGTTAAATAGAATTTCAGATAAACATTTCGGTATTATTTATAATAATAATTGCGTTTACTGGAAGCTGTTGCAGATCATTTAATTAAAAGTAAATAAATAATAAGGTCAAAAGAAAATATCGTAGTCCTCTTGGGATAATGATTTACATGAAATAATTTATATGGTATCTCCTCAGCTCCCGAACAGATCATATAGTGCATACAATCGTTTGTCCCAAACAAATCCATGCCAATAATGTTTTCGATAATCATTTACTAAGCTAAGATTTTAGTGTAATTATGATATGACACGACCCGCAATAACTCCGTTTTTAGGGTAATCATGAAATAAATCTAGCACAAACATATTAAAAATCCATCACGTAGAGGCTGCGTAACTAAGCAGATTTTCCATATGTGTCACGTATTTGCATTTATCTCAAAAAGTTAAAGTTCAATGACAATAATATTTGGTATTTATGCTTCAAATAATGTGATTCATAATATAACAGCTTATTGTAAATATGAAATGAGTAGGGGGGGGGGGTTACTAAAGGCTGAAAACTATAAAATGAAAATATCTCGGTTAATAATGAAGATAGTGAAAATACGTACATAACGACATTTATAGTACATTACATCTGCAATAAGACTGGTTCTATACAATTTTTCGATCCGGAAACGGAGATATTAAGAATTTTCGAAATTCCTCCCCTTTAAACTCTTCCTACCCACTTCGGTTAGATATCAAACGTTTACGAAGTTGATTTTTTATTTTTACATAAAACGATTAAATAGTTTGGTGACGATTAAACCGGTAGCAGACATGAATATAAAATTTTGAAAGGACCTTATTTTCGTCATCTACTGGGTAGGATCGATGGACATTTGAAGAAAAAATTTGAAAATCGCGTCTTGATTACAACCTCAACAGCTGATTTCCCTTAGGGGAAACCTGCTAAAAACTAGCGGGAATATATTAAAAAACATCAATTATAGGTATTAAGCATGTCTACTGACTAAGACGGTTCATGTTTTGTTAATCCACCTTGTACAATTTAAATCACCAACATAAGAATCTCTGATAAATAGAAAGAAATAGCTTTGAAAAAGCTTATGTGTTATTCTTCTCAATTAATGGAGTATAACATTAACATCCAAAAGTCGACTGTTTCCACATAGCAGAGTGCTTGACCTCTCGAGGGGGAGTGCCTGTTTCGGATAAGTTATACGTGCTAACAGGAGCAGAAGTTAAATTCCTAACGTTATTCTAATCAAGTTGGGTCAATTGTGAAGAAGCAAACATTTTACAAATGCAACAAACAAGTCTCATAGCGTTCTTTGGACAATATGACTTGTCTTACAACTTTCTTGACAAAAAATAGCATGGGGTGGGAACAATGACAAAATTACACCAACATTTCGTGTACTCTTGGCGAATACCAGTAAATGAGCGCCAACAACGAGATCTGTCCCGCCTTCGATCAACCACAAAACGTGTAAGAATAAATAAAATGATTTATGTATTTGTAAACATTTTGTTAGATGATTTCCATTGAGGGGTGCTCAGGTTCTTTTTTTTTTTACTTAAAGGAACCTTTCATCTAATACCATTTGAAATATACGGCATTACCTTTAAGTATTAAGGTACAAAAATGTAAATCTGTTATATGCAACGGATTGAAAAATGTTATAAGTAGCATAACTAAATCTAATTTAGTTGTAGAAAAATTCAGAACCTACGGTCTGTCGTTTTTCATGAAATCTTAATATCAAAACAGAAATAGGCTCCAGTATTAAGTCTTAGGATTTTTTTAAATTTAATAATGTATTATACCAGTCATATGCAACCTTGGGTGCTTTATTTTTATTTATTTATTTGGAGCTTCGCAAAATTAAAATCCGTCACGCAGGGGCTGCGTAAACTAAGCAGATTTCCCACGTGAATTTTTACAATAGAGAAATCTGCCTAATAACAACAGTAGTAGTAAGGAATCTCTAAATTTAGTCACGAGGGACGAACAGTTACGGAAACGGCCGCCCTAGCTCTTGGCGGAAAGTCCCGAACATAGCCGACTCCTGCCGACCACACACACAATACAAATGCAAATATCTCGGTTAATATTCAAGATACAGAATAAATGTATAGAACAATATTTATAGTAAATTTAATTTGCAATAAGATTAATTCTATACAATTTTTCGATCCGACGCATAATGACGGAGAAATTTTGAAATTTTAAAAACTCCCCCCTCTAAACCCCCCTCCCACGGGTCCGATTTCAGCCATTAACGAACTTGATCTGTCGTTTTGCATAAAACGTTTAAATATCGAGTTTGGTAACGATCAAACAATAAAAGTCCGTCACGCAGGGGCTGCGTAAACTAAGCAGATTTCCCACGTGAAGTTTTACAATAGAGAAATCTGCCTAATAACAACAGTAGTAGTAAGGAATCTCTAAATTTAGTCACGAGGGACGAACAGTTACGGAAACGGCCGCCCTAGCTCTTGGCGGAAAGTCCCGAACATAGCCGACTCCTGCCGACCACACACACAATGCAAATGCAAATATCTCGGTTAATATTCAAGATACAGAATAAATGTATAGAACAATATTTATAGTAAATTTAATTTGCAATAAGATTAATTCTATACAATTTTTCGATCCGACGCATAATGACGGAGAAATTTTGAAATTTTAAAAACTCCCCCCTCTAAACCCCCCTCCCAATGGTCCGATTTCAGCCATTAACGATCTTGATCTTTCTTTTTACATAAAACGACTAAATATCAAGTTTGGTAACGATCAAACAATAAAAGTCCGTCACGCAGGGGCTGCGTAAACTAAGCAGATTTCCCACGTGAAGTTTTACAATAGAGAAATCTGCCTAATAACAACTGTAGTAGCAAGAAACCTCTAAACCTAAAACATTATTTAGGGCGTAATAACCCAGAAGTTTCTAGCCCCAAAAAACAGTTAACCTAACCTCTAAACCTATTCACGAGGGACGAATAGTTATGGAAATGGCCACCAGAGCTCTCGGTGGAAAGTCCGAACTTGGAGATTACAAATACAAATATCTCGGTTAATATTCAAGATAGAGAATAAATGCATATAACAATATTTATAGTAAATTTAATTTCCAATAAGATTGGTTCTATACAATTTTTCAATCCGATGCATAATAACGGAGATATTTTGAATTTTTGAAAATCCCCCCCTCTAAACCCCCCCTCCCACTGGTCCGATTTCAGCCGTTAACGAACTTGATCTTCCTTTTTACATAAAACGATTAAATACCGAGTTTGGTGACAATTAAACAAAAATTTCGACCGCTAGAGTGTTAACAGACAAATATATATATATATATATATATATATATATATATATATATATATATATATATATATATATATGGTTTTGAACGGACCTCATTTCCGTCATCTCCAGGGTAGGATAGATGGACATTTCAAGAAATTTTTCGAAAATTCCGTCATGAGTACGACCTCAATAGCTGATTTCCCTTAAGGGAAATCTGCTAAAATTAATTTAAACGAACATAAAACATAACACAACAGAAATTGAACACGAAAAACAAAAATATGGAACACAAATACAAAATGGAAAACAAAAAACAGAAATGAAACAAAATCAAACACGAAAAGAACAAACAAATGATACAATACAAAACTAATTTAAAAAAAAATTGGGTGCTTTAGAAGTTACCTTATTTATCCAGATGGTTAATCATGATCAAATTATTACATCTTTTTTTCCGACATTATCACGTACATCCATTTTTCATCTAAAGTTACGAGACAATTAAAACATGATGCACTTTTATTCCACAGCAGCAGAGCGTTTACGTTTCCAGGACATATCATCAAGCTTTACAACCACATTAAATACCTAATATAAATTGATCGGGGAATTACTATAGGAGGAACAAGATGTCTTAGGTTCATCATTCCAGCCACAGAACTGAGTGTTCTGAGCTTAATTGCTTCTACATAAAAGGTAATGTCACACATTCAGAATTAAAAGTTTTGAAGAAAAAATGTAATATTTTGAAACGTCTAAAAGGCGGAATTTTTTACCAGATTTCTTTTGATGGAAATCAGCTGTTGCGGTTGAACTCAAAGAGCGATTTTCGAAACATTTCTTCAAATGTCCGTCAATCCTACCAAGGATATGACAAAAATGAGGTCCGTTCAAATCTATATCTATCGATCTATATAAACATGTCTGTTACCCCTCTAGCGGTTGCAATTTTTGTTTATCGTCACCAAATTCAATATAAACGCATTTTATTTAAAACTAAACATCAAGTTAGGTAAAGACTGAAACCGAGCTAGTGGGGAGGGAGGATCGAAAAATCAATATATTTCCGTTAATGAAGAATATATATCCGTTGTATCAAAGAATTGGACATAACAAATCATGCTGCAAATTTAATTTATTCTCACTCTTGAACACTGACCGAGATATTTGTTTTTTGTTAATTTTCAATCTTCAGTAAACCTCACCATTTAGTCATCGCATATTAATAACAAGTCAATCTATCATGGACCTTCTTATTCCAAGATTAAATACCATTTATTGTTTTTAACTGACCTACGTTATGTGAGACACATCTCAAATCCGTTGTATGGTGACATCAATTAAGATTTTAATCTTGACTCGAAAACGTCAATTGGATTTATACCATACTTAACGGTTTCCTTCAACACTAAAGTTTATGTTCGTTAACGGCTGAAATCAGGCCTGGAATAGTCTAATAGTTTAGAGAGGGGGATTTAAAAATTCAAAATATCTTCATTGTTATGAGTCGGATCGAAAAATGTAATAGAAGCAATCATGTTAAACCATTGATGCTCTACGAATACATTTTTTCATAACTCAAATATTAAGCGAGATATTCGTAACCATTTCAAATGATCAGTTTTACTTAGAAGTAGAGAATATATCCATCCTGAGATGAGATGTCTTACACCAACAGATAGGAAAACTGTTTAGTTTACTCAGATCCTGTGAGAAGGACTTTTTTTGTTCAGACGAGACAAAATTGCTGTTATGTATTGAGAAAATATATTTATTCGATCAATCTCCTACATCAACAATACTACGTAACATAACTAGAACTCACGAAAATATTATTTTCGAACGAGTTCTTACCTTTACTTATTCCTTTTAAATATAAAGACAATGACCTCGGAATTATTGACCGTAACTATTCAATATAACAAAGATGAACAGAGAAAAAAAAAATTACGTTAATTAATTTCAAAAAATTAAATTAAATTTTTAGTTATAAAAAATGAATAAAGCATTACCAAATGAATACGGAGATACCTCAGAGTCGATCAAGACATGCGCCCTAAGGGAAGGGGCTCCTACAAAAACTAACAAGAGGTTATTGTCTGAACCTGGAGGTCAATCCTTCTTGCAATTAGTCTAAACCATACAAAGTTCATCCCAGATATGCAAAGGCGTTAAAAGTTTAAGATAGGAAGTACGAGTATTATCCAATTAATACCTAGAACTAGATGAACCCGAGATATAAGGACCTTCAATTCGTTGGAGAAAGTATAATGATTAGAAACATAACCTGGAGATTAAAAAGCAAGAATAAATAGAGGATTGGAGCTTGTTCTTGCTTTTCTTAAAGTAAAGCTCCTCTAGAAAATTCCAGCCAGGCACATGCCCTAAGATCTATGCTCGGGACTAACCTAATTGTTTTCAATTTATTGACAAAAAATGAGAAAAACCCCTATAAGAGACAGAGAGAGTGGTAGATGGAAGCGCAAATCGTGGTATGGGCGCGCGCCTGCGTGTTTGCGTGCGTGTGCATGCTTGTGACTATGTATAGAGCTGCTATAGCAACACTATAGATATTTTATGTGATCGAAGTAAATTGTATATTTAAATGTTTCATGTTAATGGGAATCGTAAGTTGAAAAAACCTATGTATTTTTGTTATTACACGTAGAATATGAAAATATTAAAACAAAACAAGGCGAGGCGTGCTTCTTCCCCCCACTAAGGGGTTCTGTATGTTTCCACCATACATTTGATGTCTTTTTAATGTAATGCAGGACTTCCATACGTCATCTTATTCGGTGGATTAGAGGCTATAATGGAAAGTAAGATATAAAATATGTTATTTTGAGATTTGCAACCAGTATCTTCCAAATGATCTGACATGAAATAAGAACTTCCTGACAAAACTAAAAAATACTAATTACTCCTCCTTAATAAAAGAACCCTTCAAGCAATTGTATTTCTTCGGAGGAAAATATGGGGTAGGATGATGAATGGGGTAGAAGGGAGGGAAGAGGAGAGGAAAGGACAGTAGCCGAAGCAAAAAAAGGGCGTGCGAGTGTGGGACGAAAAAAAGGTAGACCCGCATCTGGGAGTGCGAGGGGAGCTTCGTAGAGGACGCCGGCATTCCAGGCATCCAGCAGACCGCCACCTACACACTCACTCCAGCAGATCTTGCCACGCTCAGCCAGAATCACTCCCGTTAAATGCACCACAAGTGGAATAGAAGTCTGTCGGCTGAAAGAAGGAGGGGCCAGGTGACGTCTTGGCTCACTCTAATCCCTACATAGCATGAAGACAGTCCACGAAATAGAATAGGAAAGAATTTCTAAACCTCTATCAAGTAACCGAAAAGATTCAGTAACTATCCTGTTCAGAGAAGGTCCGGTGCGTCCCAGTGTCATGAAACTAATGGTGGTACCAATTAACCACATTAAAATTGTATCCTTGCAAACCAAAACACATATGCTATACACAAAAAACCTTTCCTTTTCAAATAGACAGCTACAAAACGTAGAAGTACCGTACAAGATTAATACAATAATATATTCTGGCATGATATATTAGATAATTATTCCACACGAATAGACTACGATAGACTCGGGAAAATATTGATTGTACAAACACTCAATGACGGAGCATCCGTTGTACGAACAATCAGAAAACGGAAGGCGTTAAGATAATACAGCATAGATGCTAACCTAATTCAAGATACCTTATTGTCCTTATATACTAGGAGAAGGCGGCGTAAGCTAAGCAGATTTCCCATGTGTTGGTAACTCATTTACGACATGTCATATTCCAGACCCCATTTCTCCCTTTCTTACTCGACAGCACTGGACATCAAAGCTGGAAATGACATAGTTAATGCGTGGAATGATTCCTTTAATGCAGGAAGACTACATCTTCCTTTTCCCTAGTTACTGGACCCTGCAACATCAATTACTCACAATCATACTAAAATGGCTG
Organism: Riptortus pedestris; assembly: GCA_019009955.1. Lineage (NCBI taxonomy): Eukaryota > Metazoa > Arthropoda > Insecta > Hemiptera > Alydidae > Riptortus > Riptortus pedestris. Next base: position 144,800,867 of record CM032228.1, on the reverse strand, counting down.
GTGACATAGTAGCTTAAAATAAAAGTCACATAAGAAGGAGATTGGGGTAAACAAAAGGTTGAAAATGAAAAAATAAAACACAAATAGATCGTTTAAATCATAAAATAAAAATGCCCTGTACAAATCTTCTGTATCTCCAATAGGAACGAAGAAATTTGCAATTTTTTATATTCGTTCCTCTCCCTTCCCTCTTAGACAATTTTAATAAAAGCGGTACACTACTAAATGTAAGAAAATTCTGAAATTTCAAAATGGCTAATCATTTTTGAGAACGCTAATCTACATGAATTCAGGGAGGGTCAAATCAGACAATTCCGTTGAAATATGAAAACGGAAATTTTTCATGATTACAATACCTCGCACAAGGACATAAAAATAGAAATAGCTGCCCAATTTTCTATTTAGAAAAAAATGTATAACACAATTTGCCCGAAGTAATTGTATTACTTTATCTGCTAGGTGGTTATATCAATCCACGGACAACAACGGAGACCTTTTCCCCGTCTCTTATCCCCCCCCATATACATGTCAACCATTAACCAAGTTCATAATATTTACAGATTTCAAACCGCTTATTGTAATGAACATGAATGAAGTAATGAACATTGCTGTCACAGTAGGATTACGCAAATACTATAGCAGTGATGGTGTCACATGCGTACACTCATTGTTTTTTTCGATGCCCCCATTCCGCAAGATCAAAGTTTTAGCCATTAACAAACTATTGTAAATATTTTATTTCACATGAAACGTTAGATATCGAGTTTGTTATCGATCAGCACAAATCGTTACCAGATTTGTAACCCTGGAGTACTAAAAGACAAAGCAGGGAATAGGTTTTTCTTATTTCTTAAACAACTATGGGTTAGATACTGTGAAGTCCCTGATTCGGCTCTCGGCATTTACTGACGGTGTATAGAATTAACAATAGAGTTAATAATATATTTGTAGAAATAAATATTCAAGAACTACCAATTTGAACGATACAGATTTTCGTAATCAACTAGATAGGATCGATAGGACATTTGAAGAGAGATTTCAAAAAACTAGTAATGATTAAAAACTCAATTCTAATATCTCTCACGGAAAATGTTAAGGGAGCAAGGTAGGGGCAGGTATTGGAGTTAAGGGGAGGGGCGACTTATCTCGCCAAACGTAACAGTTCTCTTCTAATCTTTCACAAATCAAGCATCGAATGAGCATAAGTTTCTTAAAAATGTTACCCATTTTTAAAATGTGAAATAGTGAGAAGTAGATCATTAGACATTTCATTTATTACGTAATGAGCTAACAAGGAAAACAATATGCAGAATAAAAAATGAAGACCTTTTAGGATCAATTGCAAACATTTAGCACAAAATTTCTCCATAAATAAACTAAACAAAGAAACCAATATAAGTTAAGTGCAATACATAATGTTATACTAATAATGAGATTTAAAAAAAAAAAAGTGGGAGAACTAAGTGGAGGGGTGCTATCTTTTATTTTGGGATATAATAACTCAAATATTGGTAATTCGGAAATATTACTGAATGAAAGCTTTACAACTATGTGCATTACAAGGGGATCATCCACAAACAGGTTCTACCCCCCCCCCATCCCATTTTCCCTGAAATAGAGGGTAGAGAAAGTTTGCAGAACTGACTGCGAGCAATGACCATCCATAACAAAGCTAAAGTGCCCTTGTTGAAGTCAACGTACCCTAATTAAAATAACCAAAAGACCGTCACGCAGCGGCTGCGTAAACTAAGCAGACTTCACACGTTTTAAAATAGATAAATCTGAATTCTGCTAATATTTAGCACCACCGTAAGTATTAAGTGAATAAATACAAACGGTAATGAGAAATAGTTCAGTCAATTTTAATAACCTCTCAGAGATGAATAGAAGATAGAAATACTCTTCAGCGGAAAGTATAACAATTACTGAAATATATCTGAATATAGCATATTAATTTTATAGAAAACCATCTTCTATATCTAGTAATATAATTTATAATATAATGAACTAGCTAAGATACTTCGCCCGGAAAATCATTTGAGGCTGAATGATGATAATTTATTTTTTGGGGCTTTACTTTGTACAATATTTTTACATTTTCCCGTCTCAATGCCTTACACACGAGTCCGACGTGCTGGGGATCTGTTAATAATAAAAGTATTGGTTATGTACTTAATTCTACAAAATACACAATATTTTTATATTACCCGTTCCCTATGCATGTATCTTTTTTTATATATAACATAATCATAGATTATCATATTATTATAGTCAAAAATACGAAGTTTCGTTGATTTCGCTTTAGTCTTTCGCGACCTATAACATTGTTGACCCCTTCTAAAGTTTTTCGTGTATACCTTACTCAAACTTCGTTATACGGCAAAAGTGCGTATAGCAAAACTTACTTTAAATAACTCAACAAACAACTTTGGTTATATTCACATTTCCCGCACCCTAATACAGTTTAATTGAGTTTACTTATTTCCTGTGAAATTATCCTGGCATTAGTGGAAGTGATTTCCACTGAGATTTACTATTACGAATATAGTCGTATGTAATAAACTATGCTTAAACAGGAAATATGTTCATTATAGATGTTATTTAATTGTAATAAATGCTATCCATGATTATGGTTTGAAGTATTAAAAAAAAAAAAACGTGAGTCAAAAAGTGAAGGGGATAGATTAGGAACAAATTTTCATTTATTCTTAAAATCTAAAATTTCTATTTTATTAGTCCCCAAAGGTTAACAGGCCCTTTCGGAAAAACAATACGTCGAGGAAGGAAGTGTAATTGAAGTAGTGTGTACACTTTGAAGTCTTGCTATAAAAATACTATCATTAGTCAGTCAACAATGATTTTCCGAGCATCTAGAGTATATATATATATATATATATATATATATATATATATATAGAGAGAGAGAGAGAGAGAGAGAGAGAGAGAGAGAGAGAGAGAGACCAGAATAATTTTTATCTCAATCACTCAAATTTTAGTAATCCAAGAACTAAAGACGGGGTTGGGGGCGATCAACAGATATGCATGTATCTCGTATAATAAAGGTCTCTTGAGAACAATATTTGGTATTTAAATTCAAATAAAGTGGTTTATTATAAAACAGAGTATAGTTTATGTGACATGAGTAGGAGTGGGGGTTTACTAAAAATTGGAAATATCTCATTATAATTTTCATTAATTAATCATGTCTCTTGTTATCTCATGTAAATTTTCAAGATAGATAATAAATGTATATAACAATATTTATAGTACATTTAAATTTCAATGAGATTAGTTCTATTCAATTTTTCAATCCGATGTATAATAACGGAAATATTTTGAAATTTCGAAATTCCCTCTTCCAATGGTCCGATTTCACATACTTGATCTCCAGTTATACATAAAATTAAATATCATTGAGTTTGGTAACTATCAAACAAATATTGCGACCGCTACAGCGGTAACATACAAATATATATGTGTGTGTATATATCGAAACTGACTTCATTTGTGGAAATGTTTCAAAAGTCGCGTCATGAGTACGATCTCAATAGCTGATTTCCCCTAAGGGAGGGAACCTTAAGACCTAAAGATAATTTAAATTTAGGTAACTGGGAAATACAAGAGATATACATATATAAGAGGAGTACTTACTACCTACTGCTTAAATCTTAATTAATTTAACTTTATACCAGCTTGTCGAAATAGAGTATGAAGACAGTTAGTTACTTAATTACTTTCTTTCATAAAGAAAAATTGTAAAAACAGGTTAAATTAAAAATTAAATACATATTAATATCATAAAGACATAATAAAACACTGTTATAAATACAAGAAAGGATTGATAAAAAGTGTAACCTTAAATGTTTTCAAACTATAAACAGTGTTACCTTGAGTGTTATCAAATAGATACATTTCCTAAATTTAAAATATAATAAGTAAAATTACAAGGACTTGTGAGTAAACAACAGAATTCTTCATATTAATACTCTTTTTCTTATTAATACCTCTTAGGGAATTGAAAATATTAAACACTATTTTTAAGGTAATTCTTAAGTACAAAAATAGATTATTCCATATAAGCTTTATGTTTTTCCATGTTAAAAAAAAATAATAATAATAAGTGAATCAATAATACGAAGGAGTAAAGAGTATGTTGAGAGTCGGAAAAAAATAAGCAAGTTCACTCAGACAAACTACTAACATATTTTTCAGTAAAATGATTAAACAATAGCTAGCCTAAACCCAACATATTTATTTTCATATTGATACTATGATCATTTTAATAGTTGTATGCACTAAATTCATGATGAGAGCTCATTGTAAACTTAAATATAAAAACAAAACGAACTAGATAGATAGGATAGAGATTATGATAGAAAAATGGGGAGACCGCTTCACTATATGATTTTGTTTATTTCTTGGATAATGGAAAAACTAGTGAAATGGAGAATGAATAACAAAGGGAACAAATAAAAACTGCTGCCTGAAGGAAACGTATTAATGTATGTATTAAATGTCAAACAAATCCCACAACTGGAAATACATAGATGAGTAGACAAATAAATATATTTAAATTATTTATTTATTAACGTCTAATTTTGCAACTAAGGCGAATTGGGAAAATAACTATATAGATCCTATATAGGTAAAAATCATTGTGGAAATTAATCATCAATGTGACAAGGGATTGATGAATTAGTTTAAGCAACTTTTCGATGAAATTATATACTATCTCCGGTCTAAAATAAAACTAAAGATATATATGTATACATCATATCTTAAAAATCGCTCTACCATAAAGAGTTCTAAACATAATTCATTCACAACAATGCAGATGGATAAGTTTCTAATACTTCCGTGATAGATTTCGGCAATTTGCATATTTATGGAAATAAGAAATTGAGTCACCCAGTAAACATGTTTTGTTGGTTTCAATGACACGGATTACATTCTGAACTAAACGTGAGCTGAGGAGACAGATGTATAATGGTTTGGGGCTCATCTCAGAATGTGCTTTAAATAGTTGTTGGGAGCGAGGAGGCGTAGGGGATCCCTTCCCCTAACCCCCTCCCCTCACCACTAAACATGCACTATGACAAATCGTTCACTTACGGCTAGCAACCTCGGCAAACTTCCCACTAAGCAAAGAGCCAACGTTGTTCAACATCGTTCTCCGACTCACTCACAGCACATTTGGCAGGATAGTGCAAGCTGCCCGCGGATACCATTGCCGGCACTGAGTGGGAAGTATAAAGAGGAGTGACTCACTAGATTCTGAACGAACGGGCTGTAGATGTCCAGGCTGGAAAGAGACTGAGGGCTGGCTGGCTAGTGTGTAGCTACCAGCTGGAGTGGGGCCAGCCCTCCGGTAAAAAGCTGCCTTTCCACTGCTCCCATCTCTCCTCCGTTACAATACAATCCTACACGCCAAACCTTCCTACAATTAATCCACTTCTAAGGTGTATAATTGTAGTCAGATAACCTTAATATGCATGTACGAACTGCAAAACCATTTCTGGTCATACCAAGACTTCAGTACTGACGAAAACAACCAAGACGCTTATTTCACCAAACCAAACCTACTCCAGTTAATAAAATATATGAATTCAAATAAATTAATACAACCTCACGTAACTGTGCAAGCCCAAATTTAAACTTTAGCACTAAGGGTAAACTTATTAACTCTCTTTTACCTAACTTCATACCTAAACTAGGTAGGCATATACTTATTTCAGGTAAAGAACTTGACATTTTAGAAACACGTTATAGATAGACAGCCAAGTGCCTTTCAAAACTCTGACTGCTCGACGTTTTTTTTTATCCCACTAATAAAATCGAGCACTTAATCACCACTGGGTTCAAATAATACGGGAAGTATAGGATGACTCGTCAGACCCTGTACATTCGAATGCCCGTCACTCATAGGCAGTGAAAACTAAGCAATACCCAGCATTCTGAAACGACACATAGACGACGTCATCCTACTTTTTGTTCTTCTTCCTGCTTCATTTTAATCCTAAACAAAAGAAAATGTAAAATATAAACTCTTTGATATTTAGTAGTATAATAGCATAAACAGAAAATCAAATAGATTCTCGCTAGACCACTCGCTAGGGAGACTTTGACTCCCTTAGACCTCGTCCACAGCCAAGCTGGCAATTGGTAAACTGGCCAGCTGTGCCCTTAATTTGCGGGGGGGGGGGTTGTATGTTGAGTCACTGCATAAGCACACACCACGAATCCCCCTTCGGAGGCGATTTAAGATCTCCTAGTTCTATAATACAACCCGATAACAAATTTATATATTGGGATGGGTTCTTTATAATTGTTGTCAAAAATTACTTTAAAGGTTCAGTATATTAATCATGAATATAAATAGTACCCCAGGATTCCTACTCAATCAAATATAGATGTACTATATAATAGTGAGCAATATTATCATGCATGCAATGTGTAGTGCAATAATACAGGTTACAGTCTAAGGTAATACAACCTGTTGATCTCAGTTTGTTTACACATGTACCCCTACACATATTAGATACCAGATTGCCCTTAGTCTTAATATGTAAACATTAGCCGCAATTATGTAATTATTTCTATGGAATGAAACAACCTAAAGTGAATGCTATTATTGTTACAGCCATCATCGAGAGAAAAGTGTCGAAATATTGGCCTAGATAATTCATGACCATAATCCTGAAGAACCCACCACAACACATACAGCCGATAGGTAACATATTTCCATAGATACGCACGCGCACGCGCGCGATGAGATGAGATATAATCAGTGTATCACTCCCTTAAGTGGATAATCTGATTAGTTTACGCATTTTAGCAGATTTCCCTTAAGGGAAATCAGCTTTTGAGGTTGTACTCATGATGCGATTTTCGAAATTTTTCTTCAAATGTCCATCGATCCTACCCTGGAGATGACGAAAATGAGGTCCGTTCAAAACTGTATATATATATCTATATATATATATATATATATATATATATATATATATATATATATTTGTCTGTTACCGCTCTAGCGGTCGCAATTTTTGTTTGATCGTTACCAAACTCGATATTTAGTCGTGTAAAAAGAAAGATCAAGTTCGTCAACGGCTGAAATCGGACCAGTGGGAGGGGGGGGGTTTAGAGGGGAGGATTTTCGAAAATTCAAAATATCTCCGTTACTATACGCCGGATCGAAAAAATGTACAGAATCAATCTTATTGCAAATTAAATTTACTATAAATATTGTTATATACATTTATTCCCTATCTTGATTATTAACCGAGATATTTGCATTTTTATGAAATTTGGGCCGATAACGGATTTTTGATTTCCCGCGAAAAGCTAGTTCGGCCATTTGCCGTCGCCGTTTGGCTCTCCTATGTAGATTTCTCTACTGTATAACTTCACGTGGGAAATCTGCTTAGTTTACGCAGCCTCTGCGTGACGGACTTTTATGATGACAATATCGGGTTCACCATACAATTCCTTTAATTCGGCATTACATCAGGTATGCCTTGGCGACTCCGATTTCGATTTTCATCAGTTGTTCTGGAATCAATGACCTTTCTCTGTAGAGTATAAAATCATCTGGGCCTTGGCGACTCCGATTTCGATTTTCATCAGTTGTTCTGGAATCAATGACCTTTCTCTGTAGAGTATAAAATCATCTGGGCCTTGGCGACTCCGATTTCGATTTTCATCAGTTGTTCTGGAATCAATGACCTTTCTCTGTAGAGTATAAAATCATCTGGGCCTTGGCGACTCCGATTTCGATTTTCATCAGTTGTTCTGGAATCAATGACCTTTCTCTGTAGAGTATAAAATCATCTGGGCCTTGGCGACTCCGATTTCGATTTTCATCAGTTGTTCTGGAATCAATGACCTTTCTCTGTAGAGTATAAAATCATCTGGGCCTTGGCGACTCCGATTTCGATTTTCATCAGTTGTTCTGGAATCAATGACCTTTCTCTGTAGAGTATAAAATCATCTGGGCCTTGGCGACTCCGATTTCGATTTTCATCAGTTGTTCTGGAATCAATGACCTTTCTCTGTAGAGTATAAAATCATCTGGGCCTTGGCGACTCCGATTTCGATTTTCATCAGTTGTTCTGGAATCAATGACCTTTCTCTGTAGAGTATAAAATCATCTGGGCCTTGGCGACTCCGATTTCGATTTTCATCAGTTGTTCTGGAATCAATGACCTTTCTCTGTAGAGTATAAAATCATCTGGGCCTTGGCGACTCCGATTTCGATTTTCATCAGTTGTTCTGGAATCAATGACCTTTCTCTGTAGAGTATAAAATCATCTGGGCCTTGGCGACTCCGATTTCGATTTTCATCAGTTGTTCTGGAATCAATGACCTTTCTCTGTAGAGTATAAAATCATCTGGGCCTTGGCGACTCCGATTTCGATTTTCATCAGTTGTTCTGGAATCAATGACCTTTCTCTGTAGAGTATAAAATCATCTGGGCCTTGGCGACTCCGATTTCGATTTTCATCAGTTGTTCTGGAATCAATGACCTTTCTCTGTAGAGTATAAAATCATCTGGGCCTTGGCGACTCCGATTTCGATTTTCATCAGTTGTTCTGGAATCAATGACCTTTCTCTGTAGAGTATAAAATCATCTGGGCCTTGGCGACTCCGATTTCGATTTTCTTCAGTTGTTCTGGAATCAATGACCTTTCTCTGTAGAGTATAAAATCATCTGGTCTTGCAAACTCATTAGGTGAAATGTCAACTACTCTATTGTCCCTCTTTGGTGCCATTCCTACCAGATCCTTAAATTAAGTTATAGTACAAAGTGTATACCTACTCCTGAAACAACAGAACCTCGCCGCCTTACGGGTCCGTCCTTCTAGATGATATTTACATTGTCTTAAGTTAATTAATTTTTTTTTATCATTAAGCCCTTTTTTCTCGTATGTTTCAACCTGTGAGCCTCCTCTACCCGAGGGGTCATTTATTTATACTGAGCCTTAAAGCGTGCTTCTTGCACTAAGTCTTTTACCAAGCGACAACGAAGGACACGATGGTTCTACCTTGCTGAAGAAATGTAAATGTTCCAAGGAATGTCAAAAAGTTATAGAATATAATTTGAAAATTTCCTTTTTTACTTTATTTTGTATGATAAACAAAAAAGGTATTATAAAAATTCACTAATGAGAAGACATTTGGTAGTAAGTATTTTCACCCCCTCCCCCAAGCAATTTTGCTAGTTAGAATTTATATCTACAAATTTCAAGAAGAATCTATTCAATTTCCATGAGAATGGAGATTTCTTTCAAATATTACTAAAACGTTTTAGTAAAATGAATAGTTATTTTGGTCCCTGGACCTTGGTCTTTCCATGCGACCTGCCCACAGTGCGTCAATTAGAACAAAATTATTTTTCGGTAATTTTACATCCGTTTCTACTAATTAAGTAATGAAATTGTAATTTAAAAAAAAAAAATTAATTATATATCGAATAAAATAGGACTGCCAGGAGAATAAGTAAACAAATGAAAAGGAAATAAAAACGTATCTATATTTAACGCGAAAGGCAATTTACGTGGTAGATACTAAATAAACCAAAATATACAATTAATTAAAGATACAAGTAAAAACTTAATAGCACCAAGAAGAACAGTGTAGACCTCGAACACAGGTCAAAACTCTCCTGGAGGGAAGTACCCTAAAATAAAAATAGTGTACTTGAGTGTACTAGGTAAAATACATCTTATTATTAGTGGGAAAGGTGTGACCATTAAATATGGAAAATTTAGCCCGATTACAAGTCATTACCGTCATTTGAAAGTTTCAAAATGAGAAATAACCCGTTGTCAATATTACAATTTTTTTTTAAATATAGTTTAATTGTTAGGAGAAACATTTAATTTAAAAAAAATAGCACTTACCAGTACACATAATATCCATATTCAACAATTGATCCATATAAAAATAGTAACACTATAATTTTATGTAGTTGAAATGATGCATGGAATACAACTGATTTATTCCATTTCAATGGATACATTACCTTTGAACCTTATTTCTCACGTGGTGGAGTGTGTTAGACATAAACAAATATTATATTATCATGTTTTGAAGAATTTTTTACATTTAATAAAATATTTTAGAATTCTAAATATGAATTTTGGACACCTAGCTTGTATTAATCGAAATACTGTGCTGCGGATTACCGCAGGTATTAACCTTATTCCTTACATTGAAATTCTGCTAAAAGTGAGAGATTGTATTAAATGTTTTACATTTACTGAGGACACATTACACTTTATTTCTGGCATAGATATAGAAATCCTATACCTGCCTGAATTTAAGAACATGAGGTTGAGAACTATAAAATTCCAAGAGGACGGCACAAGAAAAGTCAAGCCAGGATACCCTGAAAGTTTATCTTTAATATCCAAGGAAGGAGGGTGAACGGCCGATCCAGATGTGTGCTTATTTACATTTATTCGTAATTTGCATGTTTCAACGGGAGAGGGGACTGGTCCATCCCACACCGGACCGAGAATTGCTATCATCAAACTTGGTGAAAAAGTAAAATTAAACACAAAGAAAACTTATATCATTCGCAATATGCTTAAAAAGAGAATCTCATATTCTTCTAATTCCTCGACAAGCCTTTCTTCATGAAGGATTTATTTACCTACTACAGGGAATGGTAAATTAATTTAATTATCAGACACTCTTCTTAAAAAAGAATAGGCTGAAGAAATTTGGCGCTTTTAAATAATGATGAACGAGAAATCTATGGAGAGAGGCAAACATACCTGTTAATATTATGAATTTCAATAACTAGTGTCTTTATAAGAAACATGAAAATTATGTCTTATTATCCATACGTGATTTATCTCACTGCTGGTTTTAAATAATTTATAATGCAGGTATAAGGCTAAGAACGCATTAACAGTGGATTTTTCCAAACTGGAGTTAACATAAATATTTTCATATAAAAATAACTTCATCCGACCCTAGATACTTTGTTCATTAATGAATTATATCGGAGGAGAAAGGGGGGGGGGGTTAGAGGAGAGGGGAATAAAATAATTCAAAATATGTCTGTCAGTATGAGTCGGATAGAAAAATGTTATAGAAACAATCTACTAAAAAATTTAATTTATTTCAATTGTAGCTCTATATATTGTTATGGTAATTCGTGTATGTCGTAGATATTGTTCCGCTAAATATTACGCGAACTATTTGTATATTTTTTTGTAATTTTATTTTGAGTAGCTGAGTCACTAAACATTTCGTGTCTAGCTGACATCTCAATCTATGTTAGCACAGGCTAAAATAGGGAATGAGATAAGCGTGGCATTATGCACCAGGGAAATATGTTTAGTACGAAGCCATTACACGACCGGCATTTTAGGGCGAAAGATGAGAACCTCTTTCCAATTTATCAGATCAAAAATCCAAGGAAACCAATGCCTGGAATTACACGTTCGATATACATAAATTTGGGGGCTTTTGAAGACAGCTTACATAATAAATCCAGTACAGATAAGTAGAACATTGTCATTCCGCTTGTAAATGTTATTATCTTTTCACTATGTTTCAACTGATTGAAAAGAGTCACTATTCATCAGTTAGGTTGTAGATAATTTGCTAGTGAATGTTTCATAGATTACTAAATAATACTATATCAGAGAATCTTATCAGTTGGAAGATGTAAACATGCTTCATAATAAAGATAACGAATATATCCGTTAATACCACGACAGCTTAGTAGCCAGCCGGATATTTTTAATGGAGGAGAGGACATAGAATTAGGTTGATAATATATAGGATTCGCAGTTTCCATGCTATTAGAGGCACCTTATTCTTTTAGCAGAATCACTTCCCGAACATCGTAGAAGTAAGGCTAGCTATGTTAGAGGCAAATAAATAACTAATTAAGTTATTTTATTTTCTGGTTTTCGCTTTGTAAAAACACACAGCTGATTCGGTACATACACTTCTACATACAGGCTAGCATTCACTGCAAGAGCTGGTTGTAAGTATACTCGTACTGCTGCTTGACTTGGGTAGAATGCTGATCGACTCGTATATAATATAAAATTATTAGTAACGCAAAAAATACTGCATGTTTATAAAGTCTATAATGAACACTAAATAAAAGTTGACTAAGAGCGTAGAATCCGAAAGAAATTATCGGATTATGTTACAAATTTATACAGAAAAAGAATTATTAAAAAAAAAAATATTAGTACGAGTATTACAATTCTGGAGAGGATGGAGGGAATATTTCATTTAAGTAGTTCCATATATAGCTTATTTTTGTCATTTTCATCCGTTTTGATGGTTATTTTTTTTTATTTCAGTACATTGGATTTGTGTCATTTTCCTCAGCCAATCAACTTAATCTTTAAATAAGTAAATGAAATTTTTAAAACAATTAATCAAAATTTTTGCTAGAGTCTTAAAATAAAATATATAAAATGTTTGTATATTGGTGTTATCTTTTGTTATTTAAAGGAAATATTTATAATTACCAGATGTGTAATATATTTGAGGCCTAGATATTAGTTTATAAAGTAAGGTCGATTCGCTGGTTCGAGTTCCCACCTGCGTAATGGAAAAATGTGGACGTTCATAAATTATATGGAACTATTTATATAATCTGATTTCGTTAAATTTCAGCTAGTACATATATATAATTTTGAAGGGATCTCATTTTCATCATCTACTAGATAGGACCCATGGACATTTGAGGACATTTTTCGACCTCAATAGCTCGTAAGGGAAATCTGCTAAAAGACTACCCCTAAAATGTTGAAATTTCGTATTTAGTTTAGTTATAAGGGCTTGTGTATATCCTGTTTTAATAGAAATCGACTAAGAGGGATGTTAGTGAAGGATAAAAATAGAAAAATCCTAGTTTCTCCATACGTATTTTCATAAATTGTATGAGATATGAAAAGTTTGTAAAGGACCTTTTTTGTTTATCATAAGAAGATTTATAAATTATAGTTTATAAATTATAAAATAGCATAGAGAAGGATAATATGCAATTTACTTAAAAGAAAAAAACGTTGTCATTCACTGTGAGCTAAGTGGAAAATGTGCTTTCAATTAACAAACAATTCCTCGGTTAAAACATGCCAAAAACTTCAAAATACGATTGCAGAAAATTTAGAAATAGAGGCAAGAGAAGGGAGAGTGAAAGAGGGAGATGTAAGGTGTGTGTTATCCGGAGAGCTAGGAGAGGCTGGACTAAAGAGAGGGCCTCAGACTGAGGTAGGTTATAATTAGTGAGAAAGAGAAGATAGAAGAGAGAAAGCAAAGGGAATAGAGAGAGAGAAGAGAGAATGACGGCACGCCCCTTCGTCGATAACCAGAGCCACTCTACTGCTCTTTTAATATCATCCAGCCTCTCTCTATCTGCATTCCTCTCAACCAGCGGTTCAGTCTTGAAGGCAGGGGAGACCACGCCTTCAAATACACACTACAATGCTCAAAAACTGCCTAGCACACCTTTATCAGTGCTCTGTCTGAACAGAGATTGTTATTTTAAGAGTTGCTGTTAGTGCAACAAGACAATGTGAATAAATCCATTGAATAATGGATTATGCAATAATATAAATACGATTATTCTCACTCTTAGTCAATCTCTAATAGAATTAAAACTTGTCAGGAGGCAAAGGTCTTATAAGAAGGATACAGTACAATGCTCAAAAACTGCCTGGCACACCTTAATCAGTGCTCTGTCTGCACAGAGATTGTTATGAGACTGAAGTTATTTTAATAGTTGCTGTTACTGCAACAAGACGATGTGAATAAATCCATTGACTAATGGATTATGCAATAATATAAATACAATAATTTTCACTCTCAATCAATCTCTAATAGAATTAAAACTTGTCAGGAGGCCAAGAAGGACTTATGAGGAGGGCTACTTGGATGGAGTATAGAATGTAAATCATTAATCCCGAGTCTTGTAATAGAAGAAAACTTTTTACCTGGCTCAAGTAAGCTTAACATTAAAAAAACCTATTTGCCATCCGCCAAAATGATAAGCAAAAGTGATAGTATCTGCAAATGCTATTTCCAATTTCTCTCTATGTAAGACCCAATCTAAACAAGGCTTAAAATTCCAGCTGGACATGATAAGCTAAATGATATATGGAGCAATATAAGGTGAACTTCGATTGTCATATGTAAGGGTTTACTGAAGATTAAAATTGAAATAATACACCTAACTCCCCAATATTCAAGCTACAGAAGAATGTATAAAACAGAAATTGTAGTTGATTAAGATGTTCGGTTTCCCATCAGATGCATAATAAAGAAGATATAAATGAATTCACATTTTAGTCTGCTGAATCTGAACTTCTTCATAAGATACAATTACAAGTGACTGCAGTGATGTATGTTTATTTTCTATGGCTATTTCTTTAGCCGGGTCTGTTTTAGAAACATTTCCAATTTCAGAATTTTCTTCTTTCATGTTTATATTCAGTTAAATTGTACTAGTACATATTTTAGATGTAATTATCTTTAAAGTTTTCAAAAATCCCTTCAGGGCTCAAAATACAATTAGTATTTTTTATAAAATATAATGTTTGTTATATCTCGTTACATTTATCTAGGAGTTGGTCTGGAAGGAAGCAGTATTTCGACTGTTTGTGTAAGTCATGATTACGACTGAATGCAGGAATACTTAAATTCATAAAAACGTATTTTTTATTTTTTTTTCAAGTTTAGTTATTATGCTTCTGAAGAATCGTTGATAACGCGAAACGAAAAACAGATTGTTCTATAAAGTTTTTTGAATAATAAATTTGAACGATAGCCATTCTGTGATAATTAGGTAAGTATTGTTCGTCAGGTCATATATATAGTTAATGAGAAGAGTCTCCAGAGGCTCATTTAGAACTCTCAGTTCAGCAGGGGGGGAACTGTCTGTACCGCCTCGCGTGGCTTGACGGCCCGCGCAGTTAACAAAGCCGTGGTATGAATTAAATGGGCCTCAGATAAAAAAAAAAAAATAAAAAATAAAAAAAAAAAAAAAAAAAAAAAAAAAAATAAAAAAAAAAAAAAAAAAACCAGAGGCTCATAACAAGAGTTGCTCGATCATCTCTGAAATTTGAGGTTTCAGGTAGGACAGTAATAATAAAAAATGTAGAAATAAAATCAATTAATGATCTATAGAATGAGCCAAGTACCGTCTCAGTAAATACTGGGTGTTTCAAAAAGAAAGTATCATTTTGTCCAAACTATCGATCACTACGCCTCGGCTCGGCTATTAGAGAAACGAATACATAGTCTAGTTTATATTATTGCCACTAGATGTTGATTTTGAAGGAGTAGTTTGAATTCGTCTAACATTTTCTTCGGGAACACGAGGGCGGTCAGGATCTTTCCTTTACATACATATACTGTATCTACAAACTGTCGATACTCTCTGCGAATGATCCACTCATTTGGAGGATCAATTCGGTACCTCAACCTGAAACGTGCTTGCACTGTAATCACCGAATTCACGTCGCTAACTCGAGAACACATTCCTGCTACGGAGTAGCCATTTCAAAAATATAACAACTACCAAGCAAAATAGAAGACAACTTACATCTAGTGGGTATAATATAAACTTGACTATGTATTCGTTTCTCCAATAGCCGAACTGAGGTGGAGCAATCGATAGTTTGGACAAAAACATACTTTGTAATACGTATATTCTTTTTGAAACATCCTGTATTATTTATTCTATTAATGAATCATTGTTTGAATCCTCCAATTCATTGTTTACGGAATATTACGGAAATAAATTTAATTGGTTTCTATTCTAACTTCTGGCGTGGTGACTGAGAGTTAGGTAAGGCAGGCTTACAGAGGCATTCAAAAGTAGCCCGTGGACTATTAGTTGGTAGAGAGCTGGCCTGTGTAATAATTGACCAAATGATTCTAACAGATGTATCATTTTATTTAATTTTTATCAATATACCTAGCCCCATCAATATATGGAGCCGAAACGAATGTATGTTAAAAGAGAGGACACTGTACAGATGGCGGCGAGCACGCTCTTACCTAACCTCGCCACCAGCCGCTATTTCCACAGCTCTTCTCATCATTGTCTAGGGACAGCTGCTTTCGAAACCACCCGCTCCCTCTCACTCCATACTCATAACTTCGGCTCACGCTAGGCAACAAGATTTAAGCCTCTTCTAGTCTTTCAACGATACTTTCAACTTGACTCATATACACTTTTAATTAAATAAAAAATAAGACAAGCACACATCCTTAATAAACGATCCTCCGAGATTAATACGCTATTGATATATACTTCAATTACCAAAATCACTAGAAAATTGTTTACAGCTTGCAAATTGTTGTACATGAGTGCCAAAAACAAGATCCTCTCCTGCTTTTGGGATGTGTGTTATTTAGGCAAAAATAAATTTAAAGTTTCATGCATCAGTAGGAAATGCGGCTGCAGTCGTTAGGCATGCGTAGTCGATTGAGTCTTTGGTTAAGTCGATTACACTACTAGAGGCAGGGGGTTAGAGACTGCATACTAATGCTACTCAGCATCGTGAGGTCTATAGTTGTGCAACATATGCGACTAAAGAAAACATGTCAACTATAGAGCAGCACCGGCCTCTTCCATATTTTTTGATCCGTTTTGAAAGTGAATATTTGAACAGCTTGAGGCATATAACACTTCTATTACTAAGATCAATCCGAACCGTACTTGAAACAAAATAAAAATACTATATATTTTGTAATTAATAAAACAAAATAATTATTTTTTATAACTGAAACTTTAATAAATAATACATACTTCGAGGACAAAGTAAAGAAAGGTTAAGCAAAATTATTTAAACATCCCAAATAAGAAAGACATTAGATTTCACAAATATCCACTCCATGGTAGTTGATGAGAATAAACTATCTCTGTTGGTCTGCGGTTTTCATTCCATTCAGCCACATTTCCTAGGTGAGATTAAGATAGTTATTTTTAATTACTTTAATTTAGTTTTCTCTCAGATCCATAAGTTTAAAGAGTTCCCATTTTTGTTTGTTTATTCCTCTAAAAAGAAATAAAGAGGATTTCCCATTGCCAGCGAAGTCCAATTTACACTCAACACAAGAAAGAATCTGAGCGCAGTAAGGACAGTCGCAATGAATGTAAGAGGGAGACAAGCACTTCAGAAATGAATAGCTCCTGAAGAGATGGCAATTACGCCACGAAACATGTAGGGCAGTTTCAATAATGTTTGCTCCAAAAAAATAAAAAAAATGTTTTTTTATTGGTGACCCTTGCCATAAAATATGGAGTAGGTTCAGTTCTAAAGCTTCTTACTACGAGAGAAATAGTGAATAAATAGCGAGATGAGATGACCAATGTGTCATACCAGCACATGGGAAATCTGCTTCGTTTGCGCAGCCTGTTTTGAATTTTCGAATCCCTCCACCTTATACCTGATCTAATTTCAGCTATAAACGACTATGAACTTAATTGTTATATTAAACGTAAATACCGAACATGGTCTAGATCAAATAAAAATTTTCGCTTTAAAAACGTAAAATCTTAACTGATAACGTAATCACACAGCGTATTTGCATGAATCTGTAATTACAGTAAAAATTCAATGTAAAGAATACTTGGAATTTAAGCTTCGAATAAAATTGGTCATGGTATAACAACTTATAGGTAATATGACATGAGTAGGAGTGGGGGTTTACTGAATGCTGAAAATTAAAAAATTCAAATATTTCGGTTAATATTCAGGTTAGAGAACACATTCCTTGAAAAAAAACCTATTTAAAATTTAGTTGGACACATGATGATTAGTGATAAGTAAAAATCTCATGATTAGAAGGATTTAACTGGATGCTCAAAATATCAAAAAATACAAATAACTGGGTAAATATTCCCTTTAGTGAAAAAGTATATAGGACAAAAATTGTAAGTCATTTTCTGATTAACAAGATTGACTTATATAACATTTTTCGATGTGACTAAAAAAAAGGATATATTTGAATTTTTTATTTCAACTCCCTCTTCCTGGTCTGATTTCAACCATTAACAAATTCTATCTTTAGCTTGTTGTTTAAATATTGAGTACGGTACGGCACAAGTAAATTTTGAGCTTTTTATTTCTTATTACTTCAAGATACATCAGCTTATTATAAATATAATAATAATACAAAGCAAATATGAGATGAGTAGGAAAGGGTTTACTGTAGGCTAGAAACTATGAAATGCAAATATCTCGATCAATAATTTACAACAAATTAATTCTATACATTTTTTTGTTCCAACACATAATACGGAGAGATTTCGATTTTTCGCCCCTTAACCCTTCCCACAGGTCCAATTACTAGTGGAAAATCTGCTTTGTTTATGGATCATTGATGGGCTGTTTCATAAATCTTCTAAATACAATACAATACTAAGTGACTTTTATATAAAATTTAATTGTTCG
Source organism: Riptortus pedestris (assembly GCA_019009955.1). Taxonomy (NCBI): domain Eukaryota; kingdom Metazoa; phylum Arthropoda; class Insecta; order Hemiptera; family Alydidae; genus Riptortus; species Riptortus pedestris. The sequence continues at coordinate 144,782,424 of CM032228.1, read as the reverse complement.
TTTGGTGTCACGCAATGCAGCGATTTACACTCTTTATCAAGTAACCAAATGGTAAAAATAATCCAAGTTATTAAATGTAATTCATTTTTATATTTACAGTTGCTACTGGGCGTCATTAATTGAGAAAAGAAAAAAAAACAGGAATAAAAAGAAAATATAAAAAGTAGCAAGAAATAATTAAGCACAAACTATTAAAACAGTAAAACAATGAACGGAATGCACACGCACGCGCGTGCGCACACACACACGCACGCACGCACAAAATTTTGAACGTACCTCATTTTCATCATCCCCGAGTTAGGATCGATGGACATTTGAAGAAATTTTTCGAAAATCGCGTCGTGAGTACACCCTCAATAGGTGATTTCCCTTAAGGAAAATCTGCTAAAACTGACGAATATTGGAAAATGTATGCTTACAATTGGCGCCACCTTCCAATGCGGGACGAAATAACGGTTTCCCATAGAAAAAGAAATATTTGATTAATTTTCTATTCATTTTCATCACATTACAATTACAATGTTGTTTTAGGTGTAAAGTATGAACTAGTTGGCCGAATATTGAGGAATCAATGCTTACTCCAAGTCACTCAAATAAACGCCCTTTTCATGTCTGAGCGGGCAAAAGAACAATTGCCAAAACAACCAAATCAAAGAAATAGGAGTTAAAAATTAAGTTGCAATCAAAACAAATGCGCAGAAAAAATAAATGTAGTAAAAAAAATTACATAAAATATACAAACAACAAATCAAATCGGTGTGTCCCAGAGCCGGAAAATAGGAAATGAGTGATACATACATGAGAGGTAGAGTCTTCTCATGTGGGCAATGATAGATAACGGCCGTAGTTTTTCGTCCTAAATAAATAAACAAACCGTTCCTTATTAAAGTTTAACGTCTGGATCTTGTTAGCATTAGCAGAAAAAATATGATTCAAATCTGTTCGGGTTCACTAATGAAGTGGAAAGTAATAGTATGTATGAGATTGTTGCCGAAAGCTGGAAGTAACTACCAAGCTGTGTTACCAATCTTGGGCGTGTTGGAATAAATATTCCGCTGAGATCGAGTAAACAATGTTCTTTCTCTAGAAGTATAGAATTCAAAGTTCTTTCTGAAATCCTATTTAAATTCGGAATGGATTCATTTTTTGTTTCAGATATAAACCTAAGAGCATTGAACAAACCAAATAATTTTCTTACCACAGTGTTCCTTCTGTCCATAATTGTAGGCGGTCTTAACACTTAAAACACTGATTTAGTTATTCCAAACATATCATAGACGTCCTAAACTTGATTATACAAGCAGCTCCATAATTGGTGCAAAGTGCTGAATTGAAAAAAGGGGAACTTATTCAAATTCTAAAAAGAATATGAAATTTGTTAGTTTCATAGCCAGCGCGCGAAATGTTCACTAGATCCCTACTGCCAGGAACCACAATATCGCTTTTATTGATTAATTACACAACATTTGTAGCAAATATGATGTCATAAGGGCAGACACTTCAAACCCATTCTCATTGCAAACAATTTTTCGGGACTTGAACGAATTTCGTTAACATATTTAACAATTTTCCATTCTTAACTTAAATCACCCTAAAATCTATTTTTGTATTACTTTCAGAAGGTCTCTGTTTCCAGTGATCCATTATAAAATTGACCTTTTCAGAAACTCGAGGGCATCCCTCAAACATGTACGTTTTAAAATTATATTTTGCTTTATGATGTATCTGTGGATAAGATACATGAGGACAGGCACTGATCAAATGAATTACCAGACATCTAATAGAAATTACAGAAATATTATAGGAAAATAATCGTTAGCCAATAAGCTACTAACAAAGAGTGACCTATATATCACATTAAATAAGAAATACGCAGGAAATAACATTAATCCGGCGTAAAAATGTTATTATGAAACGGAAGGAATTTCAGTGATTCAACCAGCGGATAATTGAAATAATATAAATTCTGAAGGTTCGAGGAAATTGTCCATCACGTTTTAGAAGATTGACTAGGAAAACACGGCGCGATTTTTCAAATTTCTCTTCAAATGTCTATCCAAGAATGGTGGTTAGAAGAAGTTGGGGATGGTTATACATAAAGTCTTAAATATTCACGCTATTATAAATCAGAACAAAAAATAGTAAATAACATATTTTGTGAATCAAGGTACAACGAATATCAGTAGATTTATATAATTTAAGAGATGCGCTTATTAAGGTATGTCATTCACTTCCACCAATCACCAGTCATTATATATTATGTTTTATTAATATATAATGTAGTAAAATTTCAATTATTTTAAATGAATACGCAGAAATAAAACTTATACGCAGAAATAAGACTTATAGGCTATTACATCAGAATAATAAAAAAACTTGATGCTAAGATTCTCTTTGAAAAGGAAGGATTTAATACAACTTAGGTATTCAAGATTGCTACGAATAAAATCCAAAACTTAAGAAAATGAGATTATTCATCTAAACCTAAATAAAAGGAAATTCCGCAAGAGAAAATAAGTAACAGTAACAATTATCTCCCAGGTATTAGTTATTACTATTTGAATTACTTACGGACTAGATTAATGAGGAAAATATTAATCTCCAAAAGCCGGAACATACCTAGAACAATAAAGAAAGTTAGTTTAAACACAGATAATATTTACTGTAAAATAAAACATTCAATGATTCATGACAGATAGCTTTAGTAAACCATATAAAAAAATAGTTAAGGATATGAAAAAAAAAGTCCCAATACTAAGATTAGTCAAAACGCTGAAATCAGAAATTTAAATATCCTTCTATTTACCTTATACAGCGACGCTATCAAAGATTAGTATGAAGAACAGCCTATTCATGTTCGAGTAAGAGCTCTCCAATCGGGTCAAACCAAATAGTAATTATAACACAGTGAAATATTAAGACTTAAATAAGTTGTCCAGCTAAGGGATGCCGAATCTTAGAAGAATTTTACAATTGTCATTCTTGACAGATTAATTATTACTTATATGACATGAAGGAGCAGAATAATTATAAAAAAAGAAAAAAAAAAAAAAAAAAAAAAAAGCCCCTCCAGAATTATCGTACTAACTAAGCAGATTACTCACTGACTGTGTCATACCACCACAAATAACGCCAATTCACACACTACATTCCATTTCTCCCGTGTAGCAAATTGAACATGACGAAATTCAAACTGGGCATCGCTCATATAATGATAAAGTGATGTGAAAATCGCATGAGTAAGAGTGAAAGCTTACTCAGCTCTTAAAAAATAAAATATCTCGGTTAGTATTTGAGTTAGAGCAAAATTTAGTCACTGACTTTTTTTTTATAACGAAACGTTGAATAAATTAAACATGTTGAAAAATATTAGGACAAAAGAGCATTTGACAAAATACATGGTGTTTCATATTGCCCTTTTTTTCAATTTCCAAACGATTTTGTTCATTACGTTTTTGGTTTTGATTTAACAAGCCACAATGGCGCAACACTTCAGAAACTATAAAATAACACTTTTTCAAATAGATCTTCATTCATCTCAAGAAAAAAGTATTTTAATTGACCGAGATCATTACTAATAATTTACTGATAATGTATCGCTACTTTATTCTACCAAGAAGATTCTTCCATTCCGAAATTCTCAAGTCTTGTAAAAAAGTGGATGAGCAACGAGTATAAAACACACTTAATGCTAATATTCAATATGTATATCTAAATGTACATTAATATCTTTTAAGAGACTGAGGTTGATTTAAAAGATTTTCGAAATAACGTCTTTAATTTGCCATCAATCCTGTAAAGTATATGGCAATAATTTATACAGGTTAGTTTAAACCAGTTCAATTTTTATAAAACTCGATAGAAGAACGTTCCATTGAAAAATAAAATTCAAGTTATAATGTATTTTGGTAGGGCTTTCCAAGGAGTTGGGCAAAGAGACGAGATAAAAGAAAGAAAAGGTAGGAAATAGGAGGGGTGTGGGTTTGGACAAATATCCTATTGGAGGGGGGCAGAGGGACACACGACAGAAAATCGTTATCGCCAGGTCCCCTCTGTTATCAATCGACCCGCCTACAACCCGCACACAAGACTACAGATAAAAAATGCAATAAAGGAAACCAACTCGCCCTTCCTCTACACCTCCCTAAGTCTCTCATTCTCCTATAAGACAGACATCAAAATCAAATCCCTGGATAAAACACGATCGAATTGTATAGAAGTAATAAAAAAAATTCGATTCACCGGAACCTGCGCTGTCTCATCTAGTTTCAAAAATTTTTTAAAACGGATAAATTCTCATGAAAAATTAGTGGCAATTAGTCCAGAAGACATTTTCATTGAGGCCAGCTCAAATCAAATGAAACATTTAAACTAATAAAGAAGCCATTAAATTAAACCTTTCACCATGGTATTCATAAAATGAACAATTTACTTTCGAATTTCTTGCTTTTCTTTTTTTTTTTTTGTATACACTCTGTTAAACTGAGTTTTTATACACACAATAGCCTTGACTCTATTATAAACAGTACTGGATTGTCTTTTTAATAATTCTCAAAACATACCTTATATGGTCAGACCCTAGAAAGAGAAGGGTTAACTTTGACTAGAACAAACCACTTTAATCAACAAGAAAGCAAAGTTTTTAGTAGTAAAAAGAAATAGTGAATTTCTTTATTATTTCATTTCGACACTTAATACCAGTAATTTAAAATTGGTGCTGCGTATCCTATTGCCTGTACCAATCAACGGCAATGAAACTAATATTAGTAACACTTTTAAATCAGCTTAACTGACAAACTTGCTAATTTTAACATACTATTAGACTTTCACACGTGTGTGTGTGTGTGTTCGTTCATTCTTCTTACCGACAACAATATTTGGCAATAAACTTTGAAAATTCAACAAAATTTACTTCTGAACAGTCTATGTATTGTAAGGCCTTCTATTTCCAGTGGCGGCAAGAGATGGAGGAACAAAATTTCAATTATTACAGAATGATTATACTAACGAAAAAAAGATGAAAGATTATTCTATAGGTTCGATGGACATTTGAAGAAAATTTTCGAAAATCGCGTCACGAATGCGACCTCATAGCAGATTACGCTTCTGCATGAAATCTGCTAACATGATACAAAGACATTTTTTGTTGGTATAATAGTAAATTCAATTGACTAATGATCTTAGCCAAATGCTATTAGTGTCGAAATAAAATAAGCCTCCAACAATCAGGAAACACTACATAAACTGAGCAATTTTCAAATATAAGCAATGCTTGAAGCTTAGCTATTAGAAGTGACTTTTAGTCGATAATAGTTTAAAGAGGAAATCGCATGTGGCGAAGTCGATTATTAAATATGAAAAATAGGCAATAACTCATTTTTTTTTCGAAGTCTAGAAAAATGTAGCTGCTCGGGGCGTAGTCATGCTTCCGATGAGACTTAAGTTTTCGAGTTAGTGTTTTCGAGCCACTCATGGCCAAGACAATGTTTTAAGAGACGAACACATTCCATTAGCTCCTTAGTGCCAGCTTGGCAAAAGAGGGGTAACCTATACATTATTCGTCCTAGTTAGCTAGAAAAGAAGTTTGGTTTTGTTGAGCTCATGCCAGACTATAAACATTTTCTTATACAATCTTTAAACTTGGATTTCATTTATAACTTCATGCCATCTCCGTGTAAAATGAGCTTGGAAGTAAATATACCGATCCAGTGTCAAAACCACCTACAGCGTCGACTCATGAATCCTAAAGTTTTTCATTTGAGAAGACTATTCTTGATAACACGACTAATTCATGATATTGACTCATGGAAAGTAATGTTTCGGAAGGGCTGGCCAGATATGATTGATATTATTATCTAATCTCAGTGTTAATTTGCTTTAGGAAGAAGCTGGCGACAAGTAAATTCATACTAATTAATCATCATTCAGGATCGGAAATATTCAGATTGTTCATGATCAGTTTTGTTTTGAGTCAAAACATTTTAATTATGATTTAAAGAAGCTAAGCATTTTACTTTTCCACAATCCTTGAATATAATTGTCTACAGTAAGATCCCTTTTTGAGAAATAAAAAAATACCGTAATCCACTATACCATTTTACTTTTGAAGGACGGATTTCAATAAATACGTGGGTTGGCATTTTCACTACAAGTTAAAAACTAAAAGGGCTCTTAATGTAGATACATATGTAATGTATTAATACTCTTGATAAGCCTAGAGTGCTCGGCTTCATTTCTAGCGGACAATAGAAATATATTTAATGTCAAAGTAATTAAATAAAATTCTTTAAGACCTCCCCCAGATAAGGACAATGTTTATAACATATACTGCTCAAAAATGAATAGGGATATTGGTTATTTTTTCTTATCCTATTAATTATAATTAAATCGACCTTAATTAAATTACTTTTTTATAGGGGGGGGGGGGGAGACAATAATTTCTAATAAATATTAATGATATTTATAATTTAAAAAAAAAAAATGCTAGACCCCATAAATACCACAAAACAGCCAATATCCCTATTCATTTTTGAGCAGTATATAATAGATTCCCACAGGCCAACTAGCCCCGTTAGGAGTAATATAAAATTTCTACACTTTAATTTTAGCTGATATCCCTAAAGAGACGGCTATTAAGAGTTGTAGTCATGAAGCCATTTTCGAAAATTTTCCTCAAATGTCCATAGATCCAACTTAGATGACGAAAATGAGATCTCTTCAAAACTATACGTACACATGTTACCTCTCTAGCAGTCGAAATTTTTGTTTGGCCATTACCAAAAGTCGTCATTTAAACGTTTTATGTAAAACCAAAAATCATGTTCGGTAAAGGCTGAAATCGGACAGTGGGGGGAGGGGGATTTTGAAAAATAACAATATCTCCATTACTATACATCGGATCGGAAAACTGCATAGGAACAATCTTATTGTAATTTAATGTCCTATAAATGGTGTTGTATACTTTTCTTCTCTGCCTTGAATATTAACCGACATAATTACATTTTTAGCCTTCAGTAAACAACCACGTTTAGTCATCGCTCGTTAACAATGAGCGAATATATAGCGCTTAAATAAATAGCGTATTTTTCCAAGCTTAAAGCCCGCTGTAGAGGCGACATCAATTAAGATTCTGTGTTCTTTACTTGAAAATACTTATTTAATTTATACCATACTCGATATTTAATTGCGTCATTCAAGTATTATTTCATACCTGAAATCAGACCATGAATGGGGGAGGGCTAGAGAGGTAATACAAAAATGTAAAATATCTCCATTATTATGAGAAATATCTTATAGATCCTATCTTATTAAATTATTGATGATGAACTAGATTCAGCTATTCCTACTTTCTTCATTTCAGTTTTCAACAAACCCCCACCTCTGCTGATCGGATTTTTAAATAGAAAAAAAAATATATGGTAAGATGAGATCACCAGTTCAGTGCTTGGGACATGTGGTTACTCAGTCCTGCGGGGCATACGTCTTTTTTACCAGTGCTCCTCTTTCACTTTTTTAGTAGCTGACTCACCAAAACGAAAATCAGCTAATAAGGTTATACTCATAACACGGGTTTCTAAAAAACATTTCAAATCTCCGAATGTATACACGAGTGTGAAATTATGTATGTATATGTGTGGGTGTTTTTTTGTGTGTGTATTTTGATCGATAGTTGATAGTTAAACGATTTATATAACATTTAAAAATATGTTCGCTAATGGCTGAAATCCGAACAGGAGTGGGTGTTCACAGAAGTATACAATATCGTGTATATCCCGTGATATCAGACGTAACTGAAATTATAAATTAGTACACTACAATAGTTTTCTACACATTCTTTTTATTAATGTCGAATATAAGTCGAGTTATTTGTATTTCTTGTTTTGCAGCCTTCAGTTAACCCTTATGAGAATAGAATCTGAAATTGCCGTAGCCTGTTAAATCTGGTATATTTATACGGGAACTTCTTTAATTTTTATATTCTCGGTTTCATTTTAAAATTAAGTGTATTGCATAACTGATTCCTTTGAAAAAGTCTTGTAAGCACCACTTAAGGTAGTAATTTTCGTAGTAATTGGAATAAAACTGGTGTTATTGATTAGTTTTAAAAAAAATCATAAAAGGCCCGTATGAAATTATTCGGTTTATTTTACTTCAGTAAAGAGCATAAACCAAACCATTGCCGGGATAGAGAATATAGTTAGTTAGTCAAGAGCACTTATTTTTCTCTCTAAACCCGTTTGGTGATTCCATACTCCTCTATTATATCTACTTTCACCAGTTCATGCCTCACACATGGCCGGCCAAGGTTTTCCCCTGCCATCAGCTTTACAGTGGAATCCTATCGGAAAAATAGTTATATAATTAGTGGCAAATTACAAAGATTTTCTCGCCCCCTGAAGATCCCTACTACCGGTCCGATTTTAACCGTGAATGAACTTGATTTTTTATTTTATATGATACTTATACTTATTTAACGTGTTTGGTAACGATTTTATATATATACACACACACGTATATAATTAAACCATAGGAATTAAACATTTTATAGGTGGACGTCCAGAGAACAGCCACTGCACTGACGCCATTTGCATTGCATGGGACTGGCGTGCCTACAGCCCTGCCCTATTTGTATTTATTAACGACTTTTAAACAAAACGTTTACACGAGTGTTCATAAAATATGATAATATAGTGCTCGCATGAAAGACAGATCAGTTGATGGTCTTTTTAATAGTGGTCATTACTACAGTAATAAAAGCATTGCAGAGCCATAATCAGTTTCTTTATGAGGATTCTAGGCAACGGCTATTTTTTGCATTCCCCTAGATTTCATTTGTACAATTCTAAATAAATATAGAAAGCGCAACACTTTTAAATCTTTCAAGTTCTCAAAGATGGGAGGAAGCATTTTCTCACAAATAACACACACATATATATATATATATATATATATATATATATACATACATATAATTTTGAACGGACCTCATTTTCGTCATCTCGTAAATAGGATCGATGGACATTTGAAGACAAATTTCGAAAATCGCTGTCATGAGTACGACCTCAATAAAACATTCAATGGGAACACCCTTCCTTGTATACTTGTTAAAGTAAATAAACAAAATGTTATTAATACAATCCATTTAAAGTGACTTATTTCGTGAGCTAAAAATTATTTTTGGAGAAAGCCATGTTATTATTACGTAATTTGAGTAAATCAGTATGTAGAAATTATATTTAATCAAATTTCCAGACCAGTAAATATATACAGAAAACTTGGAGAGCCGGACGTTTACCAAAATAATGTTTTTCCAAAATCAGTCCAAAACCAGATTTCTATTACTTTCATTGTGACAAATATATGCTTAATAAGTGTAAATGACTGACAATTTGAGATGTAAGATATTCTGTTTTCACGAGAGGCAATGAAAGAAGAATAGACAATTATAAAACTAGGTTATCAAAAGTAGTTTTCACGAAGGTCTGAAGAATCTGTGCATAAGCAAACGGTGGAATTCGTGAGTTTGATCTTAGAAACTATTATTTTCGGAATGGTAGGACCTTTTGCAAAACTGAAAGACCTGACTAAAGAGATGTTAAAATTAGGAATGATATACAATCTCTAAAACGGTAATTTATTATATTATTATTTTTGTGTAATTTTATTTTTATTTGAATGAATTATATAGCAGCCAACGTTAAGGACTAAAATTATATTAGCTAAAAGACATACAATAACAAATTTAATAAAGGCCATTGTGGACATCTTTCATTAAGTAGAAGAGTAATCCAATAAATCCGAACAGTAGAACTGAGTTATTCAAATTGATAAAGCCCAATCGCTTATACAAGTAAAACCCACCAGTCTTAATTTCATTATAATTATTATTCCTTACAAAAATAATAGCATGGACCACAAATAACTTCCTTGTACTCCTCATAAATTAAATAAACAAAATGATTCGCTGATATACATTTAAAATTGTTCATTTGAAGGCATATAGGATATCTCTGTCCCAATCAATCAAAAATGTCATAGAACATAATTTAATGATATTATCTCTAGCGGCCGCAATTTTTGTGTGATCCTTACCAACCTCGCTATTAAAACGTTTTATGTAAAACTAAAAATTAATCGACATATTTGTATTTATTAATATTCAGCGTTCAAGGGACCCCCAGTTTTAGTCAACGCACGTTAACAGTAGGCCAATAAATCATCACACGTCTTATTTCAGGCTTAAATACCGAATATTGTTTTCAGCGGTTTTTTATTATGAGACATGCAAACCCATAGCGCAACGAAGCCATCAATTAAGATTTTACTCAAGAATGTTTATTTCATTTATGCCAAACTCGATATTCACCTTTTTTCAATCAACGCAAAAGATCTTATTAGTTAATGGCTGAAATCCTACAAGACATTTGGGGAAGGGAGGTCGAAAGTAAAGTTGCACATATTTTCTAGTTCTCAATCTTCAGTATCCCTACTCTTACTCTTCGAATTTTGACTTAGAAATAGAATATACATGGCGAGACGACAATAATCATTAAATAAATAAATAAAAAATAAAACCTTTATTTGTACATACATAAATATTACAGACCGTGAAGATACAGTACATTTTTTCTTTTCAATACTTCTAGCACAAATTCAACTTAAATTAGAGGTCTTTTGACTTCATTGTGTTTTTCGTGTGCGAAGATATGCTAATTTATTTCAGGTTTAATTCTGCTATAATCATAAAGAAACAAAAACTCAGGCAGTACTATTCAAAGCAGCAATAAGCAGTAAAACTTTGTTGTAAGTGTTCAAAATGTGAAAAACTAAGAAATACATACATAAAATACAAAAAGTCCGTCACGAAGGGGCTGCGTAAACTAAGCAGATTTCCCACGTGAAGTTATACAATAGAGAAATCTCCATACGAGAGCCGAACAGTACAGTTACGGCAAAGGGCCGAACTAGCTTTTGGCGGAAAATTCAAAAATCCGTTATCGGACCAAATTTAATACAAATGGAAATATGTCGGTTAATATTCAAGATAGGGAATAAATGTATATAACAATATTTATAGTAAATTTAATTTGCAATAAGATTGTTTCTTTACAATTTTTCGATGCGACGTATAATAACGGAGATGTTTCGAACTTTCGAAAATCCTCCCCTCTAAACCCCCCCTCCCACTAGTCCGATTTCAGCCGTTAACGAACTTGATCTTTCTTTTTACATAAAACGACTAAATATCGAGTTTGGTAACGATCAAACAAAAATTGCGACCGCTAGAGCGGTAACAGACAAATATATAGATAGATAGATAGATAGATAGATCTATATATATATATATATATATATATATATATATATATATATATATATATATATATATATATACAGTTTTACACGGACCTCATTTTCGTCATCTACTAGGTAGGATCGATGGAAATTTGAAGAAAAAGTTCGAAAATTCCGTCATGAGTACAACCTCAATAGCTGATTTCCCTTAAGGGAAATCTGCTAAAACAAACCGTAACGCTCCCTCAACCAGTTAAAGTAATGTCTTCCATTTAATTTACGACTTTAGAAGCTGCAAGAAGTGTAGCAAATGTAGTGTCAGACAGCATGACGAAATTTGGTTTTATTTGCGTAAACTAAGGAATGTCCCACATGCTGGGATGACATGATATCATCTCCCTTTCTATTCTATAATTCTCACGTAAAAGAATCCTATGCAATACAGGACTTCAAAATTTAAGCTGGAAATGAAATGTCTAGTGGATCCATTTTACTTTAAATGAGCTCAGTACGATCAGGGGCCTAACTGAAGGCTGACAAATTATACAAGCAACTCCAATAAATTCAAGAGTCAAAGAAAAATGTGTACGAAAGAGGAATAATTTTATTTATATATTCCGATGAATAATAATGGAGATATTCATGATTTTAGCAGATTTCCCTTAAGGGAAATCAGCTATTGAGGTTGTACTCATGACGCGATTTTCGACATTTTTCTTCAAATGTCCATCGATCCTACCCAGGAGATGACGAAAATGAGGTCCGTTCGAAACTGTATATATATATATATATATATATATATATCTATCTATCTATCTATCTATATATATATTTGTCTGTTACCGCTCTAGCGGTCGCAATTTTTGTTTAATCGTTACCAAACTCGATATTTAGTCGTTTTATTTAAAAAGAAAGATCAAGTTCGTTAACCGCTGAAATCGGGCCAGGGGGAGGAGGGGTTTAGAGGGGAGGATTTTTGAAATTTCGAAATATCTCCGTTACCATAGGTCGGATCGAAAAATTGTATAGAACCAATCTTATTGCAAATTAAATTTACTATAAATATTGTTATATACGTTTATTCTTTATTTTGAATATTAACCGAGATATTTTCAGTTTTCAGCAAACCGCCACTTCTACTCATGTTACGCAAACAATACTCTGCTACATAATAAATCACATTATTGGAAGTTTAAATACCAAAAATTGTATTCAAGAGACCTTTATTATACGAGATACATGCAAATATGCCCTGCTGCCTCCCCCCCCCCAAACTTAAAGTTTTGGACTACTAAAATTTTATTGATTGAGATAACAATTATTCAGACTCATTATTAATTACAGTACTAGATATAGTAAATAGTTCTCAATAAAATAATGTGTTATATTTTGATATATTTCAGTAATTGTTTTTCTTTCCGGTGTGAGGCAGAGGTTAGGTTAGAAATGTAAACAAACAAACGGGTCGACCCCGTTTGTTTACATTTCTAACCTAACGCTTCCTGTCGGCAGGTTATTGAAATTGGATGAAACATTTCTTATTTCCGTATGTATTTATTCACGATGTTGTTGTGTTAGCAGTATGTATATTTATCTATTACTAAACATCACGTGGGAAATCTGCTTAGTTTACGCAGCCCCTGCGTGACGGACTTTTTATTTTTCTTATTCACACTCCTCCTGGCGCGACTTAAGTTATTAGCACGTAGAGTTACATAAACTGTTTAATATCATTGGTATCGTCGTTAATCTATGTTTATCACTTAGTAAAGGCCCGATGAAAATGGTTCCTCGAATGTAAATGTGGAATAAGACGCTTCGTGATACATTGCCTAACGGTTGATGAGTAGGAATTGCCAAACGCCGAAAAACTGAAAAATAAAAATATCACCGTTAATTTCGAGAAAAATGCATAGAAACCCCATTGAATATAACTACTTCAACAAGATTATTACACGACGTGTTGATCCAAAAGATATAGCAACGAAGGTATTTCGATTTTAAGAAGATTTTCCTTTTGGGAAATAAGCTATTGAGGTTGTAATCACGACGAGATTTTCGTAAGCTTTCTTCAAATGTCATAAGAGATGACGAAGATGTCGTAATTTTCTTTTGATCATTACCAAACTCCATATTTAAGCGTTTTATGTAAAAAGGGGATAAATTACGTTAAAGAGTGGTACAAAACATTACATTTCCGATATCAAAACATTTTCGGAAATCCTTTCATGAATATAACCCGAATAGAACATTCGACTTGAGGGGAATCGGCTAAAAAATGTTTGAAGGGGCAAGGAAGCTATCTAATCAGGAATTGGAGGCCACCACCCAATTGGAATAGTATATCGATTGTAAAGGTAGAGTGAGGAGTTGGGGGAAGCCTTCGTTAACATACACACGATAAGGGCTCAGATATATATATTGATCTCGTACAGGACAACGACCTGTACTCTCTCCAACTTCTGGCTACGTCACTCCTTTGGAGGGGCCGCACTCTTTGTATTAAGCAAAACAGCGTGCATTTTTCCTGCCGACATATAATTTCTTAACAAGATATCACTTGTCAGGAGTCCCGTAGGGAGCAACAACTTCCTACCTTGTTATATTAACTATTTTTGTAACTCCCTCATTCATTATTTATGTTCTTATGGAATAACCTCCCCCCCTCCCGAGGGATATAAGTGAAATGTTGGCCAGAATTCCCATGACAATCATCAATTATAAAGGACATTATCAATATCTGAAGATATGAATCTTGTTATGTAGGCATCAGTATAGAGGTACTTATAATCACTATTCCAATAATAGAATTGTGCAATATAAGCGCACGATCTTTAAGTTGCCTGGAAATAATGTTAAGAAATCCCTCTTTTAATATAAACTGTTTACATATAAATACTTCAGGCCTATTTTAGTCACCATTATGGAGTATGATATACTAACAAAATGCTATTATAATACTGTGCGTTGTTGTACAGACTGTATATTGAGTGTAAATACTGCTGCGACTCCATAATAATAAAAAAAAAAAAAAAAACCTATTTACCTCCTATGAGACGTGACATGATTAAGTGGCACTAAAAAAGTAAAATAAGTACTCAAACGAGACAATAAAATAAATTAATGGATAAAAGTTTCTTTCTTTATTCATGATTTAACTCTGGCCTGGGAACTCATTTCGCTGTCGGACCAACAGTAAAACAAGAAATCAATTAAAGAATTATTGGGTCTTTTTTTACTTTACCCACACCAGCTACTTTTTGAAATAACAGTGATCATATGAAAATTAAAAAGACTCTAGTTGTTAGGTTGAAGTAAATCATTCAAACTCTTGCTAAGCTATATAAATGTTATGCGTGAAAGAGGTTACCTGCCTATTACATGGTTGGTTTATAAAAACGTTTTCTTTTTTTTTTTTGTAATAATGAATCTCATACAACTTAGTCGTGTTCTTAAATCAGAAGAAATAGCATATAGAGCTTTGCAGAGGTATGGATTATTGTATAAATCAAGGAAATGTAGAAAAGGACACTTCATGAGGATTTCATAAAAAAAGAGGTCCAGTCTAAGAAGTTGCAGACAAGAAATCGGCTGTTACATAAAAGATACATGGTTCAGCAATTGTAAACTTTCATTAAGGAAGTGTATTTTGTTGATTTATGCCTGGGCGAATGGGTATATAACAACGAAATTTACATTTGAAACTTGTTAAATACATTATTTCAAAAATATCTTCATTACTATTATCAATTTAACGATAACGTAAATCACTGTTTTAGAAATAAGTAACTGGTGTGGGTAAAGTAAAAAAGACTCGAATTATTACTAAGATCCAAGAAGTGGGGCACCTGAGGAGACATTCGAATCTGGTGAAATATGCCAATGAGAGACGATATTTGGAAATGAAGAATTTATTTACAGGTCCAATACATTGCATATACCACAGTAAAAATTTTAAAATTAAAAAAAAATTGATACAATACAATAAGGCGTGACTTTTTATATAAAGACGTATACCAGAGGGTAAAAAATCGATACTGAAACTGTGAAAAGACAAAGGACGCTTTTGTGAAAATAGCACTATTTAAAGTTCTTGATTTCCAGAAAACAAAATACCCAGAACATACTGGTCACCAATAAATGCATAAGTCATATTTGTAACATCCTATTTTGTAAAGTGTTAAATTTCTTTTTTTTTGTAAATGAGTTTGAACCTGGGGCTCAATAGAAAATTATTAAGAATTATATATATATATATATATATATATATATATATATATATATATATATATAGATATAGAAAAAGAAATATAGTTTGATACTATGAACCCTCATAGTGAAGAAAAAGTTGTTTATTCTAAAGGTAACAAACAGGCATTCCCCAAATAAATACATGAATTGTTTAAATTTCTGATTAATCAAATTTTATCTGACTTGACAAAAAAAAAAAAAGTTAATTAGGGAATTCTTATCTCTTCCATGTGGAACAATATTGCGCACTATCGTTTGAGCTATTACTCCAAAAATATGAGACTTTTTTTTAGAAAAATAATATGTTTTAAGTTTAAATGCGGTTAGAAGAAATTCGAAAATTACTAATTACAGGCAGAGTACATTCTGACCAACTAGTCATCATCAGAGCTCTTCGAAATAAAAAATACAGAAATGATTATATAATTCCATATTAAATTAAAACACATTCATAAATAATAAGCTCTATATAATAGTCAACTTATAAAAAATTATTACAATTCAAAATGAAAAAAAAAAAAGCAAAATTCAAAGGTGTGTGAAGATTCTTTATTTTAACTTTGACTATTGTTTAAACATTTTAAATTGTATAAGTTTCTTAAGAGCGCGAATATTATATTGAGAGCCTGCTATTTATTAATGTGTTTTGATTTGGGGTACTGCGAGTTCCTATCTGTTGTCACAGAGCACTAAGATGAGGCAAGTTTACGGTTGCCCAGAAAATGTTCTGCCTATAATAAACGAATTATAACAGTGGAGGTGTATGACCTTTTCACAGGCTTTTCTCCATAGTATAAACAATTTTAATAATTAAATTTTAATAATAACATACCTTATTCACTCGCCAATTAAATGGGGGAAGGTCCAAAAAAACAACATAAGTAATTGTCAGGTTTCGAGTCTAATAATTTCCTCTTCATGCCCAACCACGACTAGTGGCAAATCGTATCTATTGATGTTGTTATGTTTTTTAACTGTTATTAGTTTGTTTCACATAAGTCAGTATAACGGATGAGAAACTTGTAGAACAATAAAATAAATGTGAAAATTATTTGAAGTCCTTGTTGGCCTTCCTCCTTATAATTGGTTAAATGAATTAATTTAATTAGTTAATATTAATATTTATAAATTGAGTAGGCGGGCATATTTCATTAGAAGTGTAACGAGACTAAAGAGGTTGGTAATCTGAAGTTATAATTTATACTAACAGAATGAGGTTAAGGTATAACGAGTGCAGTTACGAGAGCCGCACATGTCTAGTAATTCTATGATCTTGGCAGAAGAATAACATGAAGAAATTATAAAGACCTCCAAAATAAAAGTAAATATATAAAAGGGGGAAGAACCGAAACTAAATTGTCGCCATTTATGACTAAAATACATTAAAAGACAACTTTACAGAAATGTGAACAATTATATACGCTTTCATTTTAGCTGGTTCACCTTAGCGGAACTCAGCTATATTGCGGCTGTTTCTAGTTAAGGCGTTAGTCTTAATCTCACTTGGTAAACCAAAATCGTTAATTCGATTCTCACCTGGGCTTAAATTCATAAATTTAAGTATTGTTTTAGGTTCGAAAACTCTATTCTAAATACAATTTATTCTTTACACTTTCTAGTTAAAACTAATATTATTGAAGATAGTGATGAATATGTATTTTATGTCGAAAATTGGAATTCTCATATTATAGACATGGAATAATTTACTCACAAATCTAGAAGGTCATTTTGAAATCTTTACTTCAACTGAAAGTGTTAATGTCCCTTGAGAACGTTTGAATAGAATAGAGAAAGTTTTTGAACATGAGTTTAGGGAATTAATATTTCACCTGTTACCTTCACAGATTTTCTTGTAAATCAAAATATAAATCGTCAACGTATCAAATAAAGATTTTGCCGAAAAAATCACAATAAACATTCTTTTAGAATGTATTTTTCAATGATGAAATGTTTATGAACTTCAAAATTTTGACTTTTGGTCACCAAATCAAATGTATTGTAGAGTGCTGAGTTTGATTCTCGCCTGGGCAATAGGAATAGTATGGAGTGACGAACTCTCTAATTAATATCCTTAGTCTCACCCTGGCTAGACAAGAGTGATGGTGACCTCCTATAAGTAGCCTCATTAGTACAAAACGGGCATACATAAATAAATAATGTTTAGCTTTCAGCTAATGTACCCATTACTACTCATACGATTTTTGTATAAGGTAACTTATATCAATAATCATCTCATATACAGCTTACATTTTTAGTCCTTATTAAATTTCCTTCTTATTCCGGGAGAAATAGAAAACTGAACTTGAGTTTATATTATCAGGGTATCTTTCTGGCACGTGCACGTGTACGAACCATAGGCGTGACGAACTTTCTCACCTAACCGAAGTCGGGCAGAGGGATCTTGATTTTAAAACCATTTATTAGAATTATCCAAGATTTGTGGGATCACAGAGGCCTATTTTGTAGCAGAAAATTGCTAAAAATGTTATCAAAATATCTGACAAAAAATAATGAAGTGAATCAGCTGTTGGAGCCGGCTTTTAAACAAAAGTGCTCTGACGTCAGTAATAGTGGCCGTTTAAAAATGACCTTGGAGGAAGTGGCCTCGCACCGGGAACGCCCTGTACCGCAACGTCTCGACGCCGATTATCTCGCTTTCTACGATACGTCAAATTCTTAAGGGGAAAAAACCATGAATAGGTAAATACCATGTCACATTCATATACAACATACAAAAATGTCTCAAAGTGCCGCCCAGAAGGGTTGCTATGAAGGCCTCGGATATTACACAACACAAAACGGTTCTGCAATCAATTACATGGTTTGAATTAAAAGATTCACTTACCCCTAGAATTTCCATCAAGATGGCGCCATCTTTCATTATATTCTCTGTTTCTCCACTAATAAAAGCCCAATGCAAGCATGACTTGAAATTAAAGCTACACAAGAAATTTTTAGTGAGTCTACTACTAAGGGAGAAAATGCAAAAATACAAAAACTCCGATTGACTGAGAAAAATATACATACAGCAAGCCGATACATTTGTAAGTACATAAAAGTGTATAGGTACATTTACCCTTCTCTAAATCCTGCCGCCTCCGAAGAATCAACTTTATCATAACTCTTTTATGAAGTGTGGAAATATCGAGTTTTTTGCGGCTCAAACAAAAATTCCTTTCACTAAAGCTTTTACAGACGGATACAGAGATTGTATATACACACGCACGCACCCGCGCGCACGCACACAAACACACACACACATCATTTGTAAAATCTCGCCGTGCGCTCATACGGAAATCTGCTAAAAAAGCTATTTAATAAATGCCATCATGTAAATAAAAAATACCAGCGAAGTAGAGCAATTAAATGCACATTTGAGCAATTGTGTACACTTTATTTATACACCCCGACGTGTCATTAACCTGTGGCACCCCATGTTAACTCACAAACTGTACACAGTTTTCATAAAGCCAATTGTCATTAGTTTCCTACAATTTAAATACAAAAATTCATAATCGTAATAATTCATTAATTTGTCACCCATACTTCAGTTAACAACACAAGAAATTCCTCATTTTTAACTGAAAATAATTTGGAGATTTAAGCACGCTTTTGCTGTAACGAATCTTTCCCTACCATAACTGGCCTGTGGTCAGCTGCCGGACTATAGAATGTTCCAAAACATAATGATCTAACACAGCTTCTTCATTGTTTGTTTGTCTTATTTGTATTGTTTTTTTAGTAAAGTCTTAACATTACGTTTAGGAATGCTACGTTAATTTGAGTAGGGCGAGCTATAACATTATTTTATCTTTTCGATGCGTGGAAATCTCTGCTAAGGTCGGCCGCCAGTGAGCTACATACCTCCAGATCTCCTTATACCGATGTCCTCTACAGCCTGTAGATGACGGGGAGATTTACTTTTGAGCCCTTTTCTGGAATTGTTTTCAGGTTAAAGCTTGACTACCTGCGCAGACCTTTCTCTGGGCTATTTCAGTCACTCCTACTCATTCTTGTCTATACCGTCAGTAAGAAACAAAGATCTTTCACCTTAGTTGCTATTTCAAAACTATTGTTCTTTATTTCATTTCTATAGATTTTATTTGGTCGAACTATTTTAATAAATTATTAGTTCAGCAAGGATTATTTTAGTCAGCGTTTAATATGATATTTGTTTTTCTTGTTGTACACGGTGACCCTTTGTTTCCAAGAATCCACTGAAGTGTTTGTTTGTTATTACTATTAACGTGAACTGATCTTAGCCCTGATCTTTTCCGAAAAATCATTAGCTACATTTTAGTAAGCGCTTCATGCTTATTTCAAGCCTTCCTACTATTTTCTGTTGAATGCCATTTTTTATTTATTTTTTTATTTTTAAAGAGCGCCACATATACGAATTAAATTAAATTTAATATGATACTAGATTAATTTCTACAGTTAAAACCAGATTATCATTTAAAAAATATTAGTAATCTTGCGTTTAAATGCAAAATCATAAATTCGTTATGTATTGTATTCTATTTCAAAGAGGAATGGGTAGGAAAAGTGATAAAAACAGTTTAAATATGTATTAGATTTTGGTAACAGTAGCTACTTACTGAGGAGGAAATTGAGAATAGATGATGAGATGAGATGATCAACATATCGTATTCCAGTGCGTGGGAAATATGCTTAGTTTACGCACTACTTGCATGACGGGCTTTTATACTTCGAAGCCGATTAGAATACAAAAGAAAAAATTTATTTAATTGCTAGTCCAAGCTCAGCTTGTAGGACAATTAGGAAGGGTCTAGTGTTTAAATGATGCCACCTAATAATTAACAATAAGTTCAAAATTTCACAGGGGGTTTATATATAAAATGTATAATAGGGTATATAAGAAAATTTAAATTAGTGCATTTAAATAAACAATCAGTATTACAAGATGGCCTACAAAAGTCTGTCCATAGGGCAGGTATTTAATATTTTTTAATGATGTTACTGTCAATTGCAATAAAACGTGTTATTCTAGCGGCAGGGTATTATAAAAGAGCAACATAATATGCTAACTGTTCATTACGTTTTGCTTGTTAATCATTATTTTTAAATTTATTTTATAAAAAACTGTTCGAGGCCGATATACGCCATCCAAGCCAGACCGGTATGCATATGTGTGACTGAAGACAAAAGTTCTTTATATAATTTTTTCTTTCTGCTGAATAAATAAATAAGAACTAATTAATACAGAACGAAGTGAAAGGTTTTTTCAAAGCCAATACCGTTAAATTGTCGAGAAACAACATTTTTAAGAAATGTAAAATCAGCCAGCCTTTTCGTGAGGAGGAAGGGCGTTGCCTTACATTAGGTTCATGCTTGGGTAGTCCTGTTTAATTTGAATAATTTATCTTTTTTTTCATTGTGACATATGTAATTTTTATTAGCTACTCACATATTCATTATTAAAGATTTCATGAAATAGATTGCCTAACTGCAAAGAGGAGTATCTAGGACACTTTTTCATAATACTCGTGGCATTCAACGCAACCAAACTAAAAGCTCTAACAGTTTTAATATTTTTTGTTTGCCTATGGATTAAAAAAATAGTGTTTTAAAAATCAAAATTCATAAACGGGGAAATGTAAAAAAGTACAAATTGTTGCGTTTAGCATCCATATCAGCCCACAAAAAGAGTACGCAGATATTTAAAAATAACACTATAAATATTTATAATAAAAACAGTATTGTTTAATGGTTGTGTTTAATTATAGAGTCATTATTGCGTGTGGCTATAGTCGATGTTATAATAAGAAAGAGTAAATGTATAATTATAGCAAGGAGTAGGTGATTGACCGACACAGAGGTCAGCAAGAGGGCGGGTGACCTAGTGAATTTGACCTTGGTTTTATTACTACCAGGGGAGGGGGGTCCCTTCCCAGCTTCCCCTACTCACTATTTATAACCTATCTACTATATTTTTATGCATCCACTATCACAACGTCACTTTTATAACAAATGTTGATAACTAGTGATAAGATGGAGTTATATCACTAGTTCTAGTGAATCCGCAAATCAATTATACTGCGTGTACATGAGCAACGAGCAATTCCCGAGAGTGGCGAGGCGAGGATCGCTTCACTCGTCATCCAAGTTGTCTTGCACTTCGGCAGGTTTTTTAGCCTGAAGTTAAATGATCTAAATAATCACTCCATCAATACTCGGGCTAAAGAAAAAATATATATAACAACAATTTTCAAAATGATAAGTTATGAAACAATTTTCAATTCGATTCATAATAATTGAAATATTAAGAATTGTTTTATTTTACGCTTTCTCTGTATCTCCTTTCCTCCTTGTCAGATAAAAACAATATGTCATGATATTTTGAGCTTGATATAAGACGACTCCTGGTATCTAGGCTATACGCTAATGTGTGATGGGCGGGGGTTTACTCAAGGTTCAAAAAAAAAAAAAAATACAAATGCTTGGTTACTATTAGAGCTAGGAAAAAGTGCACAGAATAAGGACTTTAATAAAAATTAAATTTGCAATCAGATTAGTGGGATAACATTTTTCGCCCTAACACATAACTGAGATATTTCGATTTACACCAATTAATCCATCTCTCTAAACGCCCCAATCCTCCTGGTCCTATTTCAACCGATACGAACATGACTTTTCGTTTTACATGAAACGCTTAAAGAGAGAGTTTGGTAACGAATAAATAAAAATTAGGAGCAATATTAAGACTTGATTTTCGTCATCTCCTAGGTAGGATCCATGGGCATTTTCAAGAAATATTTCAAAACCGCAACATCCTAAATAGCTGTTTTCCCTTGAGGCTAAACTATTCAAGCAGTGCGAACTTGTATGTATAGTTAACTAATCCAAATTTATACAGTAATACATTAAAAAACAGACCCGACAAAGTATAACGTGCATAGGCCAGGTAATTTACAATCAAATTAACAATATTATTTAACTATTATTGTCTAAAACATATTATTATAGACTTGCTTGAGAAGAAATGCTGCAAAGAAGTGTTCCCGTAGATAAAAATTTTGGATGCTGGCATAACAGTATTTGAGGCAAATACGAAAAAAACCCTATTAATTAGTTTCCTCTTCATAAGTTTCGAGAGTAATAACGAAGATTAAGCCTTGGATGCAACAATGAAAATGAAGGATGTGTAATATACTATAAATAAAAGTTCGACAAAACTTTGGTGAGACCAACTATGTAGTCCTAGGCCGCGACCGCTAATTTCGTTCTTGAGGTGTAATCCCGAAAAGAAGTAGTGATTTTTTTTGTACCGACACTATCAAGTATAGTTGAGTTGAATCTTTAACAACCACTTACTTTCCTACATGTTTTATTTCTCCATTTTATTATTATTATTTTTTTCAAATAATATTTTAATTTTTCAATTATAAGAAGAGGGAAAAGGGGGTTTCTGGAACACTAAAATCCTACAAAAAAGGAAACGAACACGCCTAATATTTTACAACGCAAATATTTCTAAAAACAATGTTTTTTTCCCTCCATAAGTTATATAAAAAAGGTATAAAAATCATAAAAATAAAGTTAAAACATTAAAATAATAAAATTTCTTCAATTAATTTAATCATCGCTATCACTTTCACTTTTTTTAGATGTGCTAATCTAAATTATGATTTCCCTTCCGGGAGGAGAAATATTTTTTTGACTAAATTATATTAATAAAAAATTTCTTTAATAAATGGAGCTTTTAAAAAAGATAAAACAAGTTGGTCAATGTCAAAATATTCCAATAATAAAACTAACAGAGTTAAAAAAAAATCATTTATATCCAATTAAAGAATTTAAAGAAGTTAATACTAAATTTGGAAAAAGAATAGTTGTTATATTAATAGATGAAGAAGATAAATTACAAGTTTTTCTACCAGATAGATTTAATGATAAATTATCTAAAAAAGATATTCAAACATTAAATGCCCAAAAAATATCATTTGTTTATAATGGGAAAAAAGAAATAGGTGATGTAAGAAGATTCATATTATTGCCTTTCTATAAAACGAAGATGTAATAAAGAAAAAGGTATGTAAATAAAAAAAAAGTGAAAGTGATAGCGATGATTAAATTAATTGAATAAATTTTATTATTTTAATGTTTTAACCTTATTTTTATGATTTTTCATACCTTTTTTATATAACTTATGGAGGGGAAAAAACATTGTTTTTTTTAGGATTTTTAGAAATATTTGCGTTGTAAAATATTAGGCTTGTTCGTTTCCTTTTTTGTAGGATTTTAAAGTGTTCCAGAAACCCCCTTTTCCCTCTACTATTATACTTTATTAACTTTATCATATATCTTGAATCATTGGTTACTTCTATTTGTTTAATATAAATTCCGTTCTTTTTTTATTTCCGATAGATGTTTATATATATATATATATATATATATATATATATATATATATATATATATATATATTGTCTGTAGTTTGATTGGAAGCTGTACCTTTAACCACTCGCCACCATTGTGCTGCCACAATTAATGAAGTGTTTTCCCTCAGTTATGTCAAACAAATATATAATAAAATTTAAATCTTCAAACTACCCAATTTTCGTTCTGTGGAGTATTCCTTGGGTGGCATGCTAAGAAACCTACAAAATGTTTATTTTTTTTTT
This sequence comes from Riptortus pedestris, assembly GCA_019009955.1. Taxonomy (NCBI): domain Eukaryota; kingdom Metazoa; phylum Arthropoda; class Insecta; order Hemiptera; family Alydidae; genus Riptortus; species Riptortus pedestris. Next base: position 144,758,233 of record CM032228.1, on the reverse strand, counting down.
TTTATCTGAGACCCAGCTAGTCTGCATACTGTGTTGCCATGGTATGCGGGTTATGAACCGCCAAGTGTAAAGCAGAGAGGCCCCTTTTGCTATACCTGGGTATAATGAGAAGGGGGAGTTGTTAAGGATCTAAGGTGGTAAGGATTTTAGGGATGTGAGTGTACCAGTGGCGGTTGTCACTGGTATACTACAAATTAGTATGCAGTAAAACATTTCTTTGGAAATAATGGACGAGAAAAAATTATGCAAGTAAAAATAATTGGTCTTTCTGTAAGAAAGTTCTAAGAGGGCTGAAGGGAGAAATTGGGAGAGGTAGAGAGGAGAGGGAGGAGACGGTAGAGGGGGTGGACTAGCTATTGAGCGGAGCCTACCGACCTATTGTTATAAAGGCGGATTGCGTTCCCACACTACAGCCCCGTTATGTCTCACCACTCTCCTATACACTCACAATCACCTAGTCTAAAATAGATGATTCAATTAATAAATTAGAACACATGTACTCTTAATAGTCACAATTATTAGTATCTCCAAAATTAATGTAACACCGAAAGCCCACACGTTTCGCTAGTATAAATTCGAACGAAATCAAATTTTTAGTAATAAACAGAAATAAAGAGCTCCGTAAATAACATCTGTATTCGCGAAATGCTATGATCCCAAGAAAGAAATATTTATAGCTCGTGATACGAATTTATAGAGTAATGAACTCAATAAATAAACTCATTAGTACAATCCCGGATAAAAAAGGTTTGTAATCTGTAAACCCCAATTAGAATAACTAGCATAGCATAACTAAGAATATAAGCGCATGAGGGCTCTCTAAGGAGTGTCACAGGATGTGTTCTTAATATGAAACAATTCAATTACTTTCACTCAGCAAATAAACAAGTAGACAAAGATCAACAGCAACTATGTTGATTTCCACCTTAAAATATGTTGTAGTGAATCGCAGACAATATTAAATGAGAGAATGGATATAAAGGGGACAGAATCGATGCACGTGAAGAAGACTCGTAGGTAGTCTAATTCATTATGCATTAGGTCTTGCACAAGTCTACATCCAGCAACAGCTCGGCAAATTTTTCCTCGCCATGACAATCCATAACGCAGAAGATAAAAGAACACGGGGAACCACCGAATATAAAATTTTATTAACAGCTGAATTCCGATATATTAGTGCCATTCTCAGTGAAGGGAGCAAAGCAATATCAACAAAATTGAATACATTTTATAAGGTAACTAAAGAATTAAGTCAAAAATAATAAAAAATGGTCTTTAAGATTAAAAAGGAAAATGTAAACATGACAGAAAACTAATACTTACTTAAAAATCAAATCGGCTAAAAACTAACTAAGAACTTTATTCTCTCAAATTCTATTGTCTGATTTATCAGTTTATTCTCATGAAATATAAATTTCCACATTCAACAAGGAATAAGTTCGAAAATTGTAAGAGCTTATACGTTTAGCGTTTGCGATGGTACAAAATTATATTTTTCAAAATATATAATTGGATCTCTGGTTAGCCAAGAGAGTTAAGGCTTTGGTTTTAAAACAATCGCACACCTATAGTCATTAGGTTCCATTCCCATATGAGCAATAGAAGTATCTTTACAGACGAAGTAATTAAATAAAACCTTGGTCTCTCCCTAGAAAAGGGTCAACCACCTGTAGATAACTCATCCTGGTTAACCTTAGTACCATAAAGTGGGCGTAAATAAATAACAATCATATAATTTATTAACTTAATATTGCAATATTACCGGTTACCTACAGACCTGTTCTAAGGGTCATACCTATCCCAAGGTACAAGATAACAATGTGAAAAGTGTAGAAAATAAAAACAATTCGATTCGTTCATTAGAAACAGAGATATTACGATTTTGCTTTTTGGCCGTATTTACAATTCCCACTCGCTTAGGCCCTGTACGATCAGCAAACTCTATATATTTTATTAAGTCCTCGAAACGTATAAATGCCTAATTTCGTTTTCACATACGTCTATAATGATAGGCGTTAACTTTTTTCTAGCAAATATTCTTCTAAATATGGAATTCCAGAATTCTACACACAAAATACAAAATGCGCTGAATATAAAGTCTTTCTGCGACGTGGATATTTAATGTTTAATTGTCTTTAGTGATACTGACCAAAAGTCGAACAACGATGCGTGTGTCTAAAACATAAACTTAATTAGAAGTCGATAATTACAAAGTAAGCTATTAATATATAATTTGTAGAATAATTAATAGGCAAACTACGAAAGAATGAAAATAAGAATTTCATAATAAGTTAGGTTTTTTCTCCTCATAGTAACCCTATGAAGAGTTATTTATTTGAATACATGTTCCATTGCCACATGGCATATTACATGTATGATTATGTTCAAATACATTTTACAATACATACACGTTAATCAACTATCTACTCAAATATAATAAAAAACAAAACAAAAATAAAATATTGAAATAAGTAAGATAATTACAAATAAGATTAATAAATGAAATGAAAAAAGAAATAAATAAAATAAGAAAAGAAAAAACAAAATCAAATAATTAAAGTTAAACTCAACCGATGTTTACTTTGCGAGTCTATATAAGGTAAATATATTGAATTATAATACCCATTCCTGACAACCAACTTTACATTCTAATGTATTTCTGCTACCAAATGTATATTTTGGAATAAGTTAGATTGTAAGTTACATTTCTTGGGGACTCAGGCTACTAACGTGAGCGGTCTCTTGGTAATGGTAGTGGAATCAATTCTCGCATAGAAAATAGGAATTTATTTAACAAAGAACACGCAAAATAAAATGCTTAGTCCTAACCTAGCTAGGAATGGTTGATGACCGGTAGATAGAACGACAAAGTTAGTCATAGTAGCATAAAGGGGACATTAATAAATAACAGCATATTTGCTTTAAATTTTCGATCAAGAACAGCACATATGGGATGGATGTAAAGCTGTGTAGGGGGCAGGGAGTAGTTTGGAAAGGCTGCAACAGGGTTATCTCAGGCAGAGCGACGTTGCCACGTACGGCCAACTCTCCACTTGACTCCTGCCGTATAAAGGCCTATATTGAGTCTTTCCCTCAATCTTTCATATGGAGAGCTCAATTCTCTTAAGGGCAAATACAACACATAACCCTTATACAAACAAAATGACATTGTTTGGCTACATTTTTATTAATAGCATGTACCGAGTTTATAAGGACCAAATAAAATAAGCTATTATAATTATTTTAGTTGCTATTTTGCAATGTATTTGTATGAGTTTGAAATCCAAAATTTCGAAATTTGCAATCATCACAGAGCAAGATTGAGAGGTATGAGTAAGAGTGAGAGGTACCTTAAAGTTAAGAGTTGACTCTACTCTTTATTCAATATAATTGTAGTACAGTTCCATGCTATTCGCTTAGCATTAAATGTAATACCTACTACATACTATGTAGGCCATTCATGACCTATATAATAATCTTTAATAATTCTATCTTGGAGTAAATATAAAATACCGATTTAATACCTTCTTTTATTTCATTGTGTGCAGTCAACAAACACAAATACGAGTATGTTTACCATTGTTTCCTAATCCAGATAATACAATTACTTAGGCCTTTTAGTCCTTAAGAGGAGTCTTAATCCTCTCTGTTTGTCCAATGTTTACTTGGTCAATAATTTTCCATATTCTAAAAAAGGATTAGTTAAGGAGCTTTTATGCACCAGTTTCAACCTATATACCTTATCTTTATGTGTTATGCTTCCTCAAAATGGAAGAGAAAAGCGAAGGCTTAGTTTTCCATCACGATAAAGCCCGTCCTCACGTGTCTTTGTAGGCCCGGCAGGAATTAATGTTTGGCTGGGATGTGATCCCCCACCCACCCTATTCACCAGACCTTGCCCCAACAGAGTTTCACTTATTTCGGGCCCTTCAAAACTCTCTGAACGGGAAACACTTTAATTGGCTCTAGGCCTGCAAAACGCATATAGAGGAGATCATTGCACAAAAATCTGAGAACTTCTGGGAAAATGGATTAAAAAATTACCCGAAAGATGACAACATCTAATAGATCAAAATGGGTCATATATAATTGATTAAAAATATTTACAAGAATCAGAAGTTTTTATTGAAATCACCAGTAAAAACGCTATGTGCTTATCTTACAACCTAATAAAAAACCTGCTTTATTAAATATTGTCATGCTTCTATAATATTTGCATAATGTCAGAAATTGAAGTACAAAACTGTCTTTGGGGGAAGCGTGTTGTCTTACAACGATTTGTGGTTATTTCAAATAGGCCTTTAAGTTCATCTTAAATGGGCATTTAAGTTTAGAATTCGGTTTATGGCTTAGGTTGGGTAGCGCTATGCTTTCAAGTGACCAACTTATCTTCAATACATAGAGTACAAAACTAATCAATTAACAACCATTTAATAATTAAGTGTAACAGATAACAATCCTCTCCTATTTAAAACTTTTTTACATTGTGTGGGTCAATAATATATTACATGATTATTTATATCATAAAAAATAAGTCCAAAATAGGAAAATCTAGCACTACATTTTGAGGTGAATATCTCGAATGAGAGAAGGAGATACTTGAGGTTAGATTTAGTGCTAATGTTTCTTAAATATCGATCTTGCCATTGAGATAAATGGAGTCGGAAGCTGGGGTGGCTGCCAACTGGAGCGAAACCACACCACAGCCATCTGCTCCCTCCTTACCTCTTCGCCAATAGCACATTCTATAATGAAATACGCCCAATCCAACGAGGCTCCTAAACCTTACATCTACTTAACTTGAAACGAATATTCTGACAAACAGGACAGTTTCACAACCATAGATTCAATACTTTTGTTTAGCGGTAGATATTTCGTATTCAAAGTCATTATCATCATTCAAATGAGTGTAAACACTAGCAGTATGTCTAATTTTAAACGGAACTCATTTTTGTCGGCATTGAAAGTCTTCATAAAATGAGTGAAGAGCTCCATGAGGCTTTATGTTATCTTCTATGTCAGGAATTACCAACTCCCACCAAACTCCTACACAAGCTCAAACAAACGCCTAAAAAATAGCAATTCACACAACATGAAACAATATATATGTTGAGTGCACATTTAAAATTATAGGAATCAGGAATAGTTAGAAATAAGACCAGGAGAATGCTGGCTAGCCACCATAAGGAGGGGATACTTAATAGAAGCTAAAGAGAAAAAAAAACCTTTAAGCAGAGACTACGAAAACTAAGAAGATTTTCACCTGGAGGAATGGCAAGCATCACGACTTATGACATTCTATTCTGTATTTTTCCTTTAGATAGAACTCTATGTAAGAAATTTAACCTCAACATGAGATGTTTGCTGATATAATATCCTTAAAAGAAAATATCAAGTTTAGGGTGAGTGAGTATAGGATGTAAGCACAAAAAAAATAGAAATATCTCCGTGAAATATGTGTCAGATGAATATATACCTTTGTAAATAATTGAAACCAAATATCATATTTCATCTTTTTAAGAAAAAAGGAAAAACAAGTTGGTGGCCACAAGCAAATATGACACGTTTTCACAGTACTTTTCTTCAAAAGATAGTGAACTTCCCATAAATCTGAAACAAATCCCGTCATTTTCAATGCAATATGAATCTTCCTAGTTGCTCTTCAAAAAAAGTCTTTAACAGCCTACATACACACTACTTAAATCCATGAATTGGAAGGTTTGATAAGATTCAAGCGATAATATTAATATATTGGAAAAGATTAAAACTTAAACCCAGATATAAATCAAAAACTGTTGTTTTTTAAAGCCCACTTTATGCTTCTTTGGTTATTCGGTATTTTCTATTGCTCACGGGGAATCAAAGCCACCAATAGTAGATTTACCAAGTGTATAAACGCCAACGCGTTTACTGAAACGGACAACCTAACCCCTCTACTAACGCAGATCTTGCGCAACGGACTTTGAGTATGTATATCTGTACTCCTTATTTTTTAAATACTTGTGGGCAATCACTTAGTTTACCTAGAGCAGATGAGATGGACATTTATGAAGCCTGTGCGGATTGAACTTTTCATATAGGATAGATACTGAATTCCTATGAGAATAATTTCACATTTTATGACTAATTAAATAATGATGCTTTTTTTCTTTGATTAAATTGTTAAGTCCGCTAAATACTAAATATAAAGACATAGATTCTAGTCTGTTATTAAACATACTGGGTGTAATAGGGTGCAGTGTATAAACTCAAATACTCGAAATGAAAAAAAAAAATCAGATAACTACTCTTCTCACTTATTTCGCTCTGAAACACCGTACGTAAAAAACCTACCTTACACAATCCATCAATAGAAAACCATTCGTCAATGATCACGTAATCTTAGTAATTTTAAAGATTGCGTAGTTTGAATTAATTATAATCTCATAAATTATGAATTATTTTATAATTAGCAACATTTAATTTCATTCTAAAATAATATGTATTTCAAAATGTAAAACAGATAGAAGGTAGGTAAAGCGTCTTGTTTGATTAAAAAAATAATGATATGAATAAGAACAGGTTGGCAGCCCGCAGGATACCAAGCGTAACATACATAATATGGGTGTGAAATTAAATCATGACAAACATTTTCACGGAGTAGTGCTCTAACGGAGGACAAGAAGTTTGATAAATGTCTAATCAAGTAGGCAAGTACGCTATACATTTAAATGAGGCTAAATAGACTTATTTAAATCAGAGGAATTTCGTTACTCTAGAAATACAATTAATTAATATACATGTACATACTTTTATTATGATAATACTATTGGTTTGTTACAGCATATCTCAGCAATAGATAACGTAGGTAACTATCACATTTTATTCGACAGTATGATATCGGTTTAGGTTGTACTTTGTATTAAAGTTGTTAATGTTTTTGATAATGTTTTATGATTTATTATGTTTTACTTCTATTTCAAATTGTAATAGTATAAGAAAATGTTTTACTCAGTGAGAGAGAGGGAGGAGGAGAGTGAGTGAGTGAGAGAGAGAGAGAGAGAGAGAGAGAGTGAGAGAGGAGAGAGAGAGAGAGAGAGAGAGAGAGAGAGAGAGAGAGAGAGAGAGAGAGAGAGAGAGAGAGAGAGAGAGAGAGAGAGAGAGAGAGAGAGAGATTATATGAGGAATGAAATACACAGACATAAATACAGACAGACAGTGAGTGAGTGAGAGAGTTGCATAACCGTTACGTATGTCAAAGAGCGAGGACAAAAGACAGGACAGATGGTTGAACAGGAACCCTTGGATAGCTGAGGTCTCCTAGAACCGATGACTACAACATTCTGCTAGTCATTCACTTCCAGTCCCAAATAATATGGTAACCTTCACAGTATCGCTCACTCCCCGTTCCTTTTAATTCTTATCATAGATGTTTAAAAATCTTCCAGACTTTAACAGCTTCTGGTTTATTGAAGATAACTTTACACAACAGCGTGTGTTTGTTACGGTCCAGCGACAAATCCTCCACCTCACTAGTTAGAATTTCAAATAATAAATAAAACAAATATTTTGTGACAAATTGAGTTTCTACCAAATTACTAAAATGCATATGACTCCCTACCCCCCCCCCCTCCCAATTCCTGAAATATGGTTTTCTCAGAATCCGGAAATAGCTGCCGTAAAAAACAAAGACATGGTGAAAGAATTACTCCTCAAGTAAAAGAGAAAAGAATATCTACATAAAATAGAGAAGATCACCACATTTTCGAGTTTTTTGCAGATTTCCTTTACGACTATATATTAAGGAAGACCTCTACTTGATGAAATTCATACGCAAATACTTTGTGAGATACTGCAACCAATTTAAAATTTTATTTCATTACTTAATACTCGATATTTAACCGTTTCTTGACATTAAGGATCATACTCGTTAATGACTGAAATTGGACCAGGAATTGGGGGGGGGGGGTGTAGTTAGTGTGATGGGCATTCGAAAAAAATACCTCCGTTTTGGAGCTGATGGAAAAATGTTATATTATTATTTATTAACGTCCACTGTTTGCTACTATGGCTAATTGAGACGGGTTATCCTTTCTTGTCAGGGTGGGAGTAGGGATTTTCTTCAATGAGAACCAATCTTCTTAAACAATTGGCGCTTCACAATTGTTATTATATACATTCTTTCGTAACTCAGAACATTTAGCGAGTTATTCTTACTGAGACTAATTACTCAGTTTTACTGCAAACGCCCAATTCTACTCATCGGATTTTCATTTAGAAATAGAGAGTGTATCGTGAGATTAGTAATGTCTCATAACACGCGGGAAATCTGCTTAGTTTACGCAGCCCCAAGTGACAACAATTTTTGTATTGTTTTTATCTGTGAGTTTCAAGAACCAAACAAAAAAAAAAGACAGGATTATCTATTCTTCCTTTTAAACCAATGTTAACTTAATATACAATAGCATATAATTATATTTCTGTTTCGGGCTATAATTTCATATCCTGTAAATCATCACCCTCACCCATCAGTGATTAAGAAGAATTAAGCAGGTCATCCATAAACAGTTTACTTAAAAGAGATAGAGCACTTTCCGAACAAGCGCTTTACCTGTTAGCACACAAACAATTTATAAACAAAATACTTAGTTTACAGCCAAACTTATAATTTAAAAACACACACACACACACATATATATATATATATATATATATATATATATATATATATATATGTCCAAAGTTATTATTCTGTCCGTTATCTAAGGCAAATGGTAATTGCTATAAAGGCTCCCCCCCCCCGCAGATTTTAGCTCTAGTCACCCTTGAGAGTAGTTCTTTTCGCAATTCGCACACTGAATCTTGAAGACACTTCAGTACCTCAAGAAGAATTGTCCAAAACTATTGGTAGCCCGTCAAAAGATATAATAAATATACAGATAACACAAGTTGAGAGGACAATTTGGTTACATACCTGACACTTCAAAGCAGGGACATTCGGACAATAATCTGCCTCAGTCCTGCTCTCCAACGTCGTCACACATGTTTGGGTGCGTTGAGTCAGTCGACTACCCAACAAATCCAGGCACTAAGACACAGAGTTCTGTAACAAACCAAAATTAAGATATTAGCTACTGAGATAAAACAATATAGTTCTTCAATGCCCATTATCACAAGAGAAAATACCAAACGCTTCATGCTATGCGACTAAAATGTTTAAAAAATATGAACGACACTATCATCGAATGTTAATAAGCTTAATCGAGACAGACAAGTATAAATACATTTCTAATTGTTAAAAAATGGCAATCAACGTTTTAAGGCATTTTATAAATGGTAAGAACTTTCGATATAATAAAATATACTGTTGCCATAGCTGTCGGTGGAGACCTTTCGTCACTGGCTGATGATCAAGTACAGCTGGCAAGCGCTGTCGATGCGATGGCACCATCTTCAAGCCCGTCGAAAGTTGTACTGTACAACTTAGTACAACTTTCGACGGGCTTGAAAATGGTGCCATTGCATCGAAAGCGCTTGCTTGCTGTACTCGATCATCAGCCAGTGACGAAAGGTATGCACCGACAGATATGACAACAGTATCATTTATACTGACGGTTCTAACCCTTTATTTGTATTACCTAATAAAATATATTTTATTTAAGAAATATAAATCAATCACTTCTTTCAGAAGTATTTTGATTTAGAAGTCACGTTTCTTTCTCATAAATGTGGTAACAGCTAACGTTTAAGATAACATAAATTATAATGGCAAATGCTAGTTACTTTGTTTAAGTTTGCTAATAATACATCTTAAGAACTAAATCCACTTCTATTGAAATTTCTCAGAGCTAGCTAAATAAACTTAATAAATGACAAACTTCATAAAAAGTATGTAGGTGTATGTGTATATATATATATATATATATATATATATATATATATATATATATATATATATATATTCTTCGTTATCAATGACACTCCTTTTTTATTTATTTTTTTACGAACCTTCTGGTTCAAACAAAAAATGCTTCTATTTAAAACATTTTTAATTTTCAAGTGGAGTGAATTAAAATCTGAAAAAAACAACAACAAAAGTAGAGAATAACTCGTTTAATATTTGTTATTGAAAATCTGTAGAATAAAAATAGTGGTATGACTCTTTTTTAATACATTTGGAAGTACGTAAAACTTTTTGATCTGACACCCATTAACGAGGGTTAAAGGTCTTTACACATTTTAACACACATCCCTATTATCATTCACAGTAAAAATTAATTTTAACACAATCCCGTATTTAGGCTTAGAATAAGACGTTTCATGTGTAATAATGATATAATGTGCGAGTAGAACTGTAATGTTACTGAAGATGGAAAACAAAAAAATACAAATAACTTTCTTAATATTAGAGTTACCGCGAAAAATTTGTAGATCGACAATTGCAGGATATCATATGTCTAACAATAAGTTGCGCATTTATTTATGCTACTCACAATACCGGAGATATTTTGATTTTTACTTCCTTGTAAGATTTGAAGGAAGTATTATAATCGCCGAAAATTTCACAGAGAAACACAAACATATACACACACTTGGAATGCAAGCTTGATGCGGGATATTTTGTAGCTCTGGTGCTTTATCTGAAAATCACATAATTGGGGAGTGGAAGTTTATAGAAGACTGAAAACTAAAAATATTTCGGTTAATATTCTAGCTAGAAAAAAAATGTTTATAGCAACAATTGCTAAAAAATGGGGCTCAGGTTAGCCATGTGAGTTAAAGCGTTGGCTTTAATCTCATATGGTAAACCTAGAGTGGCGAGTTCGATTCTGGCCTGGGCAAATAGGAATTTATTTAGTGACGGGCTCATTAAATAAAATCCTTAGTCCCGTCATGGCTAGAAAAGGTTGGTGACCTGTAGATAACCCGTCCCAATTAGCCATAGTAGCATAAAGTGGACGTTAATAAATAAATTTAAAAAAAATAATCGCAAAAAAAACGTTAATTAATTACACAACCATTTACGATCCATATCATAATTGGAATGTCCAATTTTCCCCTAATTTAAGACCTTCCCTCTTCCTTATCCAAACAAACATTACCAAGTATTTCAGCTCGAAACAAAACGCTTATTAGTAATATCAGAACTAGAGGAAAAAAGTGTGAAACAAAATTCCACGGCAGTGTTTCCCAATGAGCGCATGCAAGTAGGTCAGTAATATATTCCTATACCACAATAGATCTCTCACTCTCTGTATTTTATTTTAAGATATGACTTAAGTACATTTATTCTGTTCATTGTTAGACATTTATTTTGTATTTTATTTATTGATGTTAACATGTTTTATGACCCTGTTGCAATGTATAGAGTTTTTATTAATGTTATTGTTTTTCATGTGTAGCTCTGAAGATGGAGACATTAGTCTTTGAAAGCGCTTAGCGCTGAAATAAACAAATTGTGAAGAATTGGACGTTTTTCTCTCTCTCCAAGTAAACATTCTTCACTTCCAACAAACACTGCCGTGGAACAGTATGGCTGGTCAAGCTTCAGTTGGAGTATCAACATACCACATAATCAGAAACAGTACGTTCAGAAAAATCTCAAGTATGACAGTGAGTGATCTAAAAAACTATATTCTAAATTAAAATTAAAACATGGCATAGCTAATAAGAACATTTATTTTAATTTAACATGCATCAAAGGAAATATTGTTCCTCACTATATTACCGATAGGACTAAAAAATTGAATTTAAAGGGAAAGGTTTTGTTTAAAATTCAAAAGATTTGGTTAAAATTCAAACAACTAAGTATAAAGACGTCTGGTATACACTTAAATACAGAAAATAATGCTTGTAATTGTTTCCCTCGCATAGTCAATTTGACCGATGTTCAATTTAACCCTCAAGAATTTGATATTCTGGGTAAAGGTTTTAAATTCTGTCCTAAAAAAACTGTCACGCAGAAAGACGTTTTCAATTTAGTTGCGTCTAGGGATAAAGTCCCTACAAAACACTTCCAAGAAATTGTAAGAAAAGCAATTAAGGACATACAATTTTTGTTTAATGTATTTGAGGGTGAGAGACTTATTGTGATGAATCCGCTCCCCCCGCGCTTATATTGTGCCCCCAAAGTTCACAAGCCGGACATCCCATTCAGGCCTATCGTGTCATATGTATCGGCACCCGCTACTAAACTAGCCAGGAGAGTCTTGGACGAATTTAACTCATATACTTCATACAAGCCGAGATACACGGTAACTAGCAGTCGCGAAGTAGTTAACTTATTAAATAGCTCACCACACAGTGCCCATTGCATAATGGTGTCGTTTGACATAGTCAACTTGTTTACCTCCGTCCCATCATCCCAAATAATACCGCTAATCCGCCATGTACTTGTTACTAAAGGATGTAGCCCGAGCATCAGCAGTGAGATTTGTGATTTATATAAAATAGTACTCAGCCAGAGTTACTTTGTGTTCCAAGGTAGGTTTTATAAATCGGACCACGGATTGGTTATGGGCTGCCCGGCAAGTTCCCTCTCTGCAGACCTGTTCATGGACTGGCTGGAGTGCCGTTAAATAATGAACAAAAAGAACCCATACTTTGGGAAGATACGACATTGGGTACGCTACGTAGACGACTGCTTCTGTTTATTTGAGGGCACGGAAGAAGAGTTGACGGACTTCTTTGAGTATCTGAACAGGGGACACAAAAACATAAAGTTCACAATGGAAAAAGAGAATGGGGGGGGGCGTTAAATTATTTGGACCTGTGTATCATGAGAAGAGACGGAAAGTTCACATTTAACATCTACAGGAAACCCACAACAACGGGCACAGCAATAGATACACATTCCTTCCACCACCCTAAGACCAAAATAACTCCTTTCATTTATTATATAGACCGGCTACTGACCTTACCGCTGTCATTGGAGGACCATCGAAGAGAATACGAATTCATAAAACACGTCGCCAAAAGTAATGGATTTGAAACCTCTCTCATCCATGGCATTTATGAACGGAGGTCCAAAAAACTTGCCCTCAAACAATCCTTTAGCCACTTCTACGAAAATGCTAAGAAGCTCCGTTGGTGCACTATTCCATATTTAGGGAAACTCTCAGAGAAAATAGGATGCGCACTAAGTAAGATTGGAGTGGGAGTAGCATATAAGAGCGGACCGAATCTGGGCGATATGCTATGCAGGGCTAAAGATCTTATTGATATAAAAGACAGGTCCGGTGTGTACAAAATCGTGTGTGGTACATGCAAAGGAGCTTACATCGGCCAAACAGGAAGAAAGATAAGAACTCGGTGTAGATTCCGCTATCGCTCAGATTCCGAATTTTTCTGTCATCAAGAACAAGAGGGCCATAGCGAAGGAGCCCATGAAGTGTGCTTATTACATGAAGCCAAGAAGGGTAAATAACTAAGTGCATTGGAGGGGCTGGAGATCGCATTGAATAAGAAACTTATTGGTAGTCGCTCTTTGAACAAGAAGACCGATTGTTATAAGTCTGCAATGGTGGGGGTACTGGACCTCGACGTTATCTCCCGCGTGCCAGCCAGTCGCTTGCTGTCTTTCCCAATGAGCGCATGCAAGTAGGTCAGTAATATATTCCTATACCACAATAGATCTCTCACTCTCTGTATTTTATTTTAAGATATGACTTGAGTACATTTATTCTGTTCATTGTAAGACATTTATTTTGTATTTTATTTATTGATGTTAACATGTTTTATGACCCTGTTGCAATGTATAGAGTTTTTATTAATGTTATTGTTTTTCATGTGTAGCTCTGAAGATGGAGACATTAGTCTTTGAAAGCGCTTAGCGCTGAAATAAACAAATTGTGAAGAATTGGACGTTTTTCTCTCTCTCCAAATGAAACAAAATTGTTGGAAATTAAATTTCCAACATGAGTGGTTATATAACATTTTTCGAACTGACTCATAACAACGGAGATAGTTCAGATGTTGTCGAATTTGAAATCAGGAACACATATAATATAATAGATATATAGGAATATATACTACAATATTATACACACACATATACATACGCAGGAGATATTCATATATATTTAGTTAAGTCCCATATGTTTTTCCTATTTCTAACTATGGCAACCTTTGTTGTAACGGAGAAACGAAGAACAGACGTACTGAATAAATCTCGCGGTTCAAAACCATACTAATTAATTTGCCGAGCAGAAAGTTAAGTTAAGAAGCTTTATGTGTGTCCAAAAAGGTTCCAAAATACACATCAACACGTTTCAATTCATTTACAACATTATATTAATAAAACTCAGCCCTTTTAAAACCCACATGGCACTTTTCCTTAAAAAATGTTAATATAGGATAAAGTGATAACTACATCTACTAATTTCATTCAATTATTATCGTAACCCTCATTCAATTGTTGACTTGGGATATAATATTTTAGGCATAACTTTTTTTTGTGTTATTTATTATATGACAGAAATTAATTTAAATAAACCACTTTTGTTATTTGTGTAATGATGAAAAACTTCTCACGAAACAATATTAATAAAGCCTGAAGCCAAAGTAGGATTTCAGAAGTAAGCGTTCCAAGATTCATTCAATTCGGATTAGTCGTTTAGACGTGAATACCACCTGAGGAAGAAACAAACAACAAAGTTATTAAAAATATCTAGAAAGAAATGTAAAACGGATAATAATGGTGAGCATTATTATACGATAAAAAATTGTGAAAATTTGCGGCAAGAGTATTGTACTAATGGAGTAAAGGGTTTTATACAAATAAATATACCCTTCATACAATACGTCCTAATGTAGAAGCATATAAACAATACAGAAGTAGGAAAAAAGTTTTCATCTAAAGTTCTTTGCATAGAGCCTAAGAAATTATATTAATAAAGCTTTGTGAGACAGTCATGTCTCTATTAGGAATATGAGAATTTATATTAGCATAAGCGTAATTAATGAAAATGAATCTTCATACAATATTAAAAATTAATGAAATTCAAACTTGACTCCAGTCATGACATACAAATAGACATAATAGCTTTGTAAAATCTTTATCTCATGAATAATAAAATGCTCTTTCTAGGGAATAAATCATTAACAGACACTCATGAAGTAACCTTCTTTTTGTACAAAGAATCGGCTAATCAAATTGTTTTACCGATCGAATAGAAACGAAATATTTGTAATTTGATGACACACCACTATGTATTTCATTTTTTTAGGTAAAAGTTAAAAATAATTAAACTACCTTCTCGGAAATGGAGTAATGCCTATTTCATAAATATTTTTATAGGTGCGGTGAATAATCAAAGTTAATTCTTTTAAACAATTAAATCAAATGAAGTAAAAATAGACCATGTATTTACTGGCAGACCTAAGTGGGACTTTTGTAAGAAAAATAACACCATTTTTATTTCCTTGTATGAAGTAAAGGAAGTGCTATAATCCCGAAGATTTTCGGTTTTCGTAATTCTACAGAATTATCCGTGTTGGCCCTCTTCAACGCATTTTGATTAGTTTCCTACGTTATCTCGCGTACCTCGAACACGGCTAGTCTTAGCATGTTGAAATTTCATATTTTCGACTGTTGTAACGTCTAGTTGTGCTGAGCCATCTCTTTTGACCGAAATCGTATAGTGTTGAGGGAAGAGGTGGGAGAGGGGGGGGGGCGAGGGTAAAATAAAAAATTACGAATTTATCCGTGCGCATTAGAAATATATAAAAATTGTACACTTTTTTGTTTATCATGAAAAGATCTACAAATTATCTTCTATGCAATTTTTTGCAATTGCATTGGGAAGGAGATGTTTATATCACTGTCAAATGAAATTATTATTATATCACTTTTAAACGAAAAGCCTAAAATTTTGTTTATTTCATTTAAGAGGAGTAAAAGGAAGTTATGGGGTGAATACATCAGATTTTGGTATTAATAGACGAGAACAAAGGATGCTTCTACCCTGAAAAAGTTTGACTGATATTAATATTCTTAATGAATATGTGTTATTTATGATTTGAAATTTATTAAATACCTGTTCAACTTCCATGCAGTTTAAATTATATTTAATACGAATGCGTGTAGTATATTAACAGGAAATAAAAATGAGTGTATTTGTATTATATATAAATTGTTATTATATAAATTAAAATAATAATATTAAAATCATCGCACCTGATTTCTTTTTAATAGTCAACTTTTATCTCGTTTGATTGTTTATTATATTGAATGATGGTTTTTGACATTTAGTGTCTCTAATAATGATTGGGACGTACCTCCTTGGCATTTTCTACCGACTGAATTCACGCCACTATTCTTCTGACTATTAGTCTACTATTATTTATCTCCTTTTTTTCCATGTTTAGTAAGGTCCAAAGTCGAACTTATATAGAAAAGTTCGGTATATCACGACAAGACTTTAAACAGGTGTGTTATACTCACATAATCAATAAACTTATCTATTCAATAGAATTTGCCACTAATTATGAAATAACTTTTATACGACTTATATTCTCAACGGCGAGAACAACAGATATTATATAAGGAAAGAGCGTCGACTTTTTTGAAAGACTAATTCTGTTATAAAGAAGATAAGGTATTCATATGAATGAAATATTTTAAAGCAGAAAATTGTATTTTATCGATATTGGGATATAAAGGTCATGGATGGATGAGGGGTTAGAAGGCTGGGACAGTCCCTGCCATTGTAGGCCGCGGACACGGTATGTCCGTCTCTGTTACACTCAGGCCCATTAAACTATAATGCGATAAAAAAAAAAAAAAAAGCACCAATAAAGGCGACAAAAACACGCAGCGAAGGGGAAAAAAACCAGTCCAAGGATTTGACCCGGTTTGGCAGGTTTCTCCTCCATCCCCAACAGCCTTTAAGAGCATCAAACCCAAACCCACCATAGTTACATCAAAATACCCTACTAAAAAGTTATGGAAAACTGTAAATAATGAAAACATCATGTAATAAATGCCTCTGTGTGTCTTAAATAAGGAAAAAAAACAATCAGGAAAAGTTAAGCTCACTTCTAAATAAACTTTTAAGAAAAATACATTTTTAAGTATATTGGAGGTAACCACCACTTGATATGTATATGTGTGTGTGTATATATGTTTATATATATATATATATATATATATATATATATACATTTACCCTGGAATCACATAATGAGCTCAGATTAGTATATTATGCAAGAGGAGCTTCAATTTTATTTTTAACCTTATATCAATTATAAGGATTACTATTATTATTTATTAACGTCCACTTTTTGCAACTAAGGCTAACTGGGACGGGTTATCTACAGGCTACCACCCATTTCTAGCCAGGGTGGGACTAAGGATTTTATTTAATGAATTTCGTCACTAAGTAAATTCCCTTGCCCAGGCGGGAATCGAACTCGCCACTCTAGGATTACCATGTGAGATTAAAGGCAACGATTATAAAATACTATGATTAAGAATAAAATCTATCATGCCTAAACATTACACATGTAAATAATTATTGATGGAGTTCTTGTATAATTATTTAGAGTTTCTTTAATGAAATTGACCCACTTACGGATTTTTTAACATGCTCGAAAAAAAGACTGTTTAAAAAAAAAAAAAAAAATACAAATCAATGAATAATATTGAAGGAGGTAGTACACCAACCAAAAGAAATAAATATCCATATTTCAACTAAAAGTGAAGATATAAAGTATCTTCAAATGCCTATATGAAACGGAAGGGGGTTGAACACTCCCCTCCACATATTTATACAGCTCCTCTCCCCCAGGAGATGAGATTGAAAAATCCACCAACGGTCAGGGTTTGAAAGATAACTATTTCTCAATAAAAACAGTCCCTTTGCCATACAGCAAAAATAATAGACGTCTCTTCTAACAAGCTATGCTCATACTACACTCATAGCAACATTGGATACGGCATTAACTGTCATTAAATATAAATTCTTAAGAAGTCCTGAAATAAGAGATTTCTTCAGCACACAAGTTTCCAATCACCTCAAAGAAGGCCTCATCAAACGTCATTTTGATCAACTTCCTACAGGGTTACTTATTCATGTAGAGTTGAAACCGTTTAAGAAGGAGCCCATGCTGGTGAGAAATTCTAAGTTGGAGCTGTAAAGAGGTAGAGTTGCGGAGGGATTTGTATAAAAAAGGAGCTGGAAGGGGAAGGTGGGCGGCCAGGGCGGACATATTGATTTTGCCAAGAGCCAGCGCCACTTTTATCTGGGAGCCGCTTGGTGGGCCAGCATCCTCGCGCCCAATACACCCGGGCGTCTGCGTACTTACTCAAACTAATTACACCATTCAAAACTCTTCCCTACTCGATCAATTATTCATCGGCAATGGCAAATCCTTTCATCAAGTATGAATAGAACCTTAAGAAAAGTGAAGAGGGAGAAAACAAGTAAAAAATTGTTAACTTAATCCTAAAAAGCTGATCATATGTAATGAAAACTCAATTTGAACAACTTATAATTTTTAAATATAGTTAATATTAAAAAAAATAATAATAAACCAGTGTAAAACACTAAGTTGTGAATGCAGTGACAACAACCATAGTTAAATGAAAAGCTACCAGACAACCGAGTCTAAAACTGTAAAAAATAAAAATGGAAGATTTCCTTTAATTTCCTCTAGAGGAGGACTGTAATAAGAGAATTTCCATAATAATTTGGAGTCATTTAAGATAAAAAATAATAGTTCACGAACTTATACACTCCTACTTATACTTTATTAAAAGAAAATCATACTTAATAAAATAATGTATCCTTAATTCCTGTTAAATAGCCAATCGTAACTGCTTAGCTCTAGGCCTCCGTTACTCCTTAACATTAGTCTAATCAAAAAGTTCTGAAACAAAGTTCTTTACGATTATTTTACGTCAGCCTTAATGCTAACCATTTCTCTGTTGTTCACATATTTTGACTCGCCTATTCTAACAAAAGACTCCAATATAATCTTTTATACTTCCAATAGGATCCCAATAAATTTTTTTATAGGCCAAAAGCTTACTTTCGAAAGTTTAGTTTTATATATCATAAACGACACCTCTATTATGCAATAGCACAACGCCAGCACCCGCGCTACTACTTCAGACCTCCTTAATTATTGGGAATTACCAGAATCATCTTCATGACAAAAATGTATAATCTATTACTCAAGAGAAATTTGTCAAGACTCTGTAGATGAGAACAGAAAATTTTACGCGTAATAATTGCATACGTATTCTAGTTGTACATTATTTCAGTATCATAGGTCAGCATCAATTGTTAGCAATAGAATTATGAACACCTCGCATAGATAAACGTTCCAAAAGAGGGAGGGTGATCACATTAACCAGATTTTGACATAAATTAAGGTATGCCATATTCTGTTCGCAATTTCTCCCTTTGTTAGAATCATGTGTAAACCAATTTGAAAATATTGATGAGGAATGAGATGATAAATGATATAAAACTGTTAAATAAAATCGTACCAGAAGGAGTACTGCTTTATTGAAAGCTCAGGACGCATAAATACAATTAACTTTATTAATATTCGAGTTAAAGGAAAATGAACTAGAAAACAGTAGAAGTACATTAGCATAACAACAAGATTGAGACGACCCGAAACATACAAAAAGAAGAGCATATTTGTAATGCATGTCACCCGCCCTCTAAATTGCCACCTCTAGTCCGATTTCAGGCATTGCCGAACATTATCTTTAGTTTACACGAAGAGTTAAATATATGCTTTCCATAGACGAAACAAAGATTGCGGGCGCAAGAATAACCGCTAGAGCACAGAAACACCCAGACCCACTCCACCAATAACATTCCGTCACGCAGGGGCTGCGTAAACTAATCAGATTTCCCTCGTGAAGTTTAACAATAGATAAATATACAAACTGGTATCACAACACAACCGTGAATATTAAGTGAATAAATACAAGCGGCAATAAGAAATCTTTCCGCTCCCATCGGGAACCTTCTGAAATGTAAACAAACAGGTCTGCTAACCTCTCGCCGGAAAGAAAAAAAAGTCCGTCACGCAGGGGCTGCGTAAACTAAGCAGATTCCCCACGTGAAGTTTTACAAAATACAGAGAAATCTGCATACTGGTAACACTTAACACTACCTTGAGTAAATACAAGCGGTAATGAGAAATATTTCAGTTAATTTTAATAAGCTCCCAATGGTAACGGCTTCAGAATTGAGAAAAATTAAGTCTGCCAAGCACTCAGAGCTGAACAGAAAAGAAAAACAATTACTGATGTATATCTGAATATAATATATTAACTTTATTGCAAACTATATACTATATCTAGTACTGTAATTTATAATCAGAATAATTTATATTTTAAAAACTAAAATGTTTAGTAGTCCAAGAACTAAAGAAGGGGGAGTGATCAACAGAACGTATTTGCATATATCTCACAAAGTAAAAATTTTGAGGAGTTGCTAAACGAATTTCACGAGAGCCGAACAGTTACGGAAACAGTCGAACTAGTCTTCGGCTGTTTCCGTTGAACAATACCGACAATAGCCGATCTCATCTCGTCCGTTATCCCCATACACTTAATAAAAATGCAAATATCTGGGTTAATATTCAAGAGAGAGAATAAATGTATATAACAATATTCTTAGTACATTTAATTTGCACTAAGATTTAACCTATACACTTTTTTGATCCAACTTATAGTACCGGCGATATTTCGAATTTTCAAAATTCTACCCTCTAAACCCGATTTCAGCCGTTAACGAACTTGATCTTTCTTTTTACATAGAACCACTAAATATTGAGTTTGGTAACGATCAAACAAAAATTGCGACCGCTAGAGCGTTACAGAAAAATATATAGATAGATCTATATATATAATTTTGAACGGTCCGCATTTTCGTCATCTACTAGGACATTTGAAGAAAAATTGCGTCGTGGGTACGACCTGAATAGCTTGATATTTCAATGAAGTTGTACATTTGTCAACGATCCCAAGGTACAATTTAGGTAATATGAGAATTTGATTTTTCAACTAGAAAGGTGAAAGTCAAGATATATTTTCGTTAATATTGGTTTTATCAGGAAAATGTAAATTGGATTTAGATTTGAATTCCGACATAGAATTTATCCGATTTCTATGACATTGACTCCATTATATATTATATTATATTATATTCTTTACACATATATTAAGTCAATAAATATTCCCAAATAAGCCCTATTTTAAACTTTACCACCACTTACAGCTTAGTATTAACTTGGAAGTCAAAAGATGTTTGGTAATGCCATCAATAATTTTTGCCTTAAAAACAAAAACAAAAAACCTATTTAAAAATTATTTTGCAAAATGAAAAGTTTTTAGCATGAAATTTAAAATAAAAACTTCTTTTCTCTGCGAAACACCTCATTCTTCAATTGTGTAACAATGTGGTATTGTTATATTTTGAGCGATTGGTAAACGATATTTATTTGAACTCATATCATGCTTTGATATCATTCAATCCTCTCAATTTTATTTCAACCTGTCAAATACATATATAGACCTCATTTTCGTCATCTCCAAGGTAAGATCGATGGACATTTGAAGAAATCTTTGGGAATTGCTATCTTGAGTACTATCTCAGTAACTGAAGTCACTTAAACGAAATATCCTAGAAGGCAAATAATAATCATAAAGGCTGCGTGACGCAGCTTAATATAATAAACACTTGCATTGTTACCCCTGAACACATTTGACTAGGAATTGCAAAGACTGGCCTAAGGTGGAGATTCAAAGAAATGGAGGAGATTAAAACACTTTGTAAACGTATGCCTTGTGAGTTTTATCTATTTAACAACTAAGTGTAATAGATTTTATAAATGACTGCCAAGTCATTTGAAGTATATGATTCAATCTCTTGCTAAAGTTTAATAACATTGTTTTTCATAAGTGTGATGTAAGTTTGAAGCCTACACATACTTCTATAATTCACTCTCAAGGCGATAAGTATATAATAATGCAGGTAAGATAACTAACTTTTACGCTTCATTCAATTAAGCAAAGAAGTAGGAGTTACTGTTGTAAATTATTACACCTATTAGACAATTTTTCTCTGAGGGGCATAGGTTAGCCAATATGCCTTAAGGCGTCAGTTTTCATATATGTACTTGGTGAACATATGAGAGTCCTAGAGAAGGAATGATTTGAAATTCACGAAACATGGTTACTATAGCATAAATTGAGAATACATAAATAAAACATTTTCGGATAACCCTTGACACTCTCATACAATAAAATATAGAAATTTCTCGTATTAAATAAATCAGTCGGAAGTGTTTAGGTTATAACGCAGGCTGAAAACTGTAAAATAACACAATTAATTTACGTTGTGGAGTTAGAGAAAAAAATGAACAGAACAACAAACATTACATTTTCAAAAAGATTACTAAAATAACATTTTACGACCCAACTCATAAGAAAGACCATACTTACGTCTTATAACTTCTTTTTCTAGCCCCCCACTCCTCCTTCAATGAGACATGGACGAATATGATCTTTGGTATGTCATGAAACACACACGTGCGCGCGAGTACCTTCTGGGTACGATTAAACGGTCTTTGACAACAATTATTGGAAATTGCGTACGAATGACCCTCTAATAGGTGGTTTCCCTTGAGGGAGATCAGCTAATCTAATGCTCATTATAACTTTGTACTATGGAGAGGTTGACTAACAAATATAATCAAAGTCCTTATCGGTTACGTGAATGTGGTACCAAACGGGCATACCAACAGGTTTTTACTGCCATGTATGCTATTGTCCTTAGTATGACCCAAATCGTGTATAAGTACCCACAATGATCCAAATAGAATTTCTAACATACTCTTCAGATTAGTTTATATAAGTAAAGCAGAAATAACAAATGTTCTGTATGTCTATAGTTAACTCGGAAACCAAAAGGGCTTACTAAACTTAAATTGGCGATAGGGCCTGTTTAAATAAAGGAATATTCAAGAAGAGTTATGTATAGTCTTAGATTTGTATATATGTGTATACTGTCTTTTATATTAATTTTATTTAATTATTTTAGCCTAGAAAATACTCAAAAGAACCATTTTCTTTTCCACATTCAGATTAAATAGATTAAATGAATGCGTTGTTCTAAACGTAGGACGAAAGTGGAAATTTTTCTTCTCATAAATGATTAAAAATATATAAAATAATTTTCCACAGAATCTCTAGTAAAGCCCTGTGTGAAAAAAATTTCTGACTAATGAATCTTTGGCATTCTTGTTTTATTTTTCTCCCCTACTTTCAAAAAAATGAATATCTTGTCACGATTCTTTCTTATCGTGCTCTTCAGAGCTGGAGATTTCAAATTAGAAATTCAGAAGATAAGAAATAAGATAAATGGTGAACAAGAAGACGAGGACAGATGTTGAAAACAGGACTGAAAGTTATATTTAGGTGATGGGCTGACTGGAGGGAAGCGACTATCCTGGCTTGGTTGAGAGCAGCCTGATAATTATCTCTTGTAGCTAGAGGCTGGGAGGGGACAGGTGTCGCCATATTTGGGGGCATTCTACCGGCCATCTTACCTTTCTACGGCGGCCTCTTCTCATCCATCCGCTTTAACCATCCAACATAACACAAATGGGAAACCCAGCAGGATGATTAATTTAATGCTTTTTGCATAACAGGAGAGACATCGAACACAGCGAATAATGTAAGTTGAATTACAATGAGTTATAATTGAGGTTTAATTAACTTTTACGTTAATTGAGGAGGGATGGCAGCGATTCAGCCTCCGGAAAATAAAGACAAGGGGAAAACTTAAGGAATTGAGTTAAAGAAGGAATTATAATAGGCGAACTATGTTATTGTATTTGGAGCCGTCAATGAGCTGCACTAATGAAGGGTCAGAAGCGAAGTCGATTGAAGTAAACTACTAAATAGCAAGTATGAAGTCATATGTGCAATTAAGAAGGGCAGACTTTTGAAAGAGTGAGACCCTTTGACTGCCCCAAAAAAGTCGGGGGCTATGCATCCGCAAAACTTAACAGGACTTGTACAAGCTCTTTCATAGCTACACCAGGATCACTTCATACCCTCATCAAGAATTGTTTCCATAGATGTTTTAGTATCTATAATACTTTGAGTTCAGAAAATCGTAAAACATTTGTAACAAACATGAAATTTGTCATTCGTAAGTAGCAATCAATGATATCAGTTTTGCACTGCTTATTGGCTTTCATTCTTTCAACGGTCTGGTATTCTTAATGCTTTGATCTCTTTTTTAAAAAATAATCGCATTTTATGTAATTTGGAAAAGAGTCAGAGATTATAGACACTATTATACGTCTTCCAGGTAATAATAGATCGGCTGCTGATGATTAATGTCAGTTGTAAGCTTGTTAATTTAGATGTAATACAAAACTACATATTTGCCTACCTAAGAAATCGAACTCGTTTATGATCCAATGGGAGCTCCATAAAATATGACATGATAAAAGAACAATGTTGTAATTATGGAAGATTTTAATTCGGTCAAAGGTGAAAATCATGTCAGATACAATAATAAACCTGGGAAATACGGCCTAGGAAGACATTTCAAAGAAAAGTGACGTCACTCTTCAAGGAGCGTGAATTTGTGATAAAAAATAAGTTTTACGAAGCTACACAAAAAAAGACATACTTGCACCTGACCATCTGATAAAAAGGGATTTAAAATTGATTACATTCTGGTCAATCAAATAAAATACAGCTACATTTATCCCGGAACAGAAGTAACTATTAATTTAATTAGTCATGAATCAGGTCAGAATCAGGTTTAAAATAAGGGAAATCTGCTAAAATGTATAAAATAATCTAAAAAACGTAACCTAGAGGCATGAAGAAACCTAAAGGTGCTTTTCAAGGAAAAACAGAACTTATGCCCGAGAACTTAGGGAGCATAGTTTCAAACGGCTGGAAGGAAACTGAAACTGGTTTAACGCTCCCTGCAGATGAGATCTTAGGTAAAAATAAAATAACTCCCAAAACACTCGATGACGAATGAGATTCTCCAAATGATAAATCAAATGAACAAATGCAAATGATGTCACCAAGCCATAAGGCTTTTGTAATTGGTGACATCATTTATGAAACAGACTATAAAGAGAGAAGAAATACAGAAATGGGCTAAAGAAATTGCACAAGAAGTTGATGAAGACACCCAAATGGGAAGGACTGATAAAGCATGCATTAAAAACAAATCTTGGGGTTCAAGCAAAAATGGAGGTCCAATACAGTGAAAAATAAAAATGGCCCAAATATTAATGGATAATAATGAAATATGTGACCGTAAATGTATAGAACTCAACGACTCGGCTCAGCTAGTAAGGACGGAATAGAGATCCAGATGAATACAACTTGATGGTGAAATGAAGGAGGTGCTGTTTGATAACAAATTGTTATGAAAATGGAAATATTCCCTCCGAGTTCTACCTAAGAAAGGTAGCACAATGAACTATTTCTCTTCTTTCTCACGCCTCTAGAATACTATTCTGTATAATTAAAAATAGGCTAAGACATAAAATTGAACATTAATCGATGGAAATCAATTGGGATTTCGATCTGGAAGAGGAACAAAGCAAGCTCCTGGAGAGAAGGAGAGGAGGCACGAATAAAAAAAAAAGCCCTTCATGCGGGTGCTGCGTAAACTAGGCAGATTTCCAACGTGCAGGTATTAAACGCTCGTGATCACATCTCGCCACATACTTCATATTTCTATTAAAATACTGATGAGTAGAAAAGAGAATTGAATGAAGAAAACAATTATGCACGAATAACTCGCTTAATATTTGAGTTCCGAAAACATGCATAGAACAACAATGGAGTTCGGTTTTAGCCAATATATAATATGATCTTCATTGTTATATACCAAGGAATGTGGCATAGACCAAATAAACATTTTCAAGGCAAGAATGAAAAATCTTAATTGATTGCGTCATCACAACGAATTGGCATGCATTTCTTATAATAAAGATCTCTTGAAATCTTTATTTGCAATTTAAACTTAGAATAATGGGGTTCTTGATATAACAACTTATGGTTGATATGACATGAGTAGTAGTGGGGGTGATGGTTGATATGACATGATATGACATGAGTAGTAGTGGGGGCTTTTACTGAAGGCTGAAAACTAAAAAATGCAATTAAAATTCATGATATAGAAAATATAACAACATTTACAGGTAATATAATAGTAATAAGATTGGTTCTATAAAATTCTTCGACTCACAATAACGAAGATATTTCGAATTTCCCCCTCAAACCCCTCCTCCCCACTGATCCGATTTCAGGGGTTAACGAATTCGATATTTATTTTTACATAAAACGATTAAATGCCACGATTGGTGACTATTAAACAAAAGTCCGTCACGCAGGGGCTGCGTGAACTTAAGCAGATTTCCTACGTGAAGTTATACAATAAAGAAATCTCCATACTAGATCAGTTACGGACACGGCCCAACTAGCTTTCGGCGGAAACGAATAGAACCGACCTTACCTAATCATCTCGTCCGTTACTCTCACACACTTAATAAAAATGCATATATCTCAGCTAACATTCAAGATAGAGAATACATGTATATAACAATGTGTATAGTAAATTTAATTTGCAATAAGATTGGTTCTATACACTTTTTCGTTCCGACGTAAAGTAACGGAGATATTTGGAATTTCCCCCTCTAAACCCTCCCCCCTCCCCTGTTCAGATTTCAGTCGTTAACGAACTTGATCTTCCTTTTTACATAAAACGATTAAACACTGAGTTTGTATATATTTGTTTGTTAACACTCTAGCGGCAGCAATTTTTGTTTAATCGTCACCTTTCTGAGAGGTAACTTTAATGCACTCCCGAATGTACTAAATCTGTAATAAATGTTCCATGTTTAAAAATGAACTGTAGAATATTCATTCTTTTGTTTGAAAGATGAATGTAATCAAAAATATTTACATATCGGGCTCCTCCCTCTCGACAGCCCTATCAGGCGCAATCTGCTCTTAATAGCATAGGTGATATCAGACTCACCATAGAAGTACATGAGTTTGACATTTCTTGTGATCCGCCATATGTGCAGCTGTCTAGACGCTTCATACATCTTTTTCAGGGCTCTTCGCTCCGAAACCAAGAGAGATCGCCACTTTTATTAAACACTGAAAATCATATTAGTTAAGGGCTGAAACCGGTTGACGAATTGAAGAATCATAATATGAGTCGTATCGAAAGATATAATAGTACCAATCTCGTTTACCTTGATGTCTACAATTTTTGTTCTATACATTTTTTCGAAGCACCAATATTTTAAGTGAGTTATTCGTACTTAATTGTATTCAGCCTTCAGTAAACTCCAATTCTACTCATCGGAATTTCCTTAGAAATAGAAATTATATGGGGAAAAAGAGGCGTGACGTACCAGCACGTGTGAAACCTGCACAGTTTACGCAGCTCAGACGCGACGGAATTTTATACAATTTAAATGGAAGAAATAAATGGGTCGACAAAGCATCAATACAAAACTGAATTTCTTTGAGGGGAAATTAGGCATTGAGGTTATACTTATGAAGTGATTTCCGAAAAATTTCCACAAATGTCCATCGATCCTCCCTAGAAGATATATATATTTATCTGTTACCGCTCTAGTGGGCGCAATTTTTTGTTTAATCAGAACCAAACTCGATATTTAAACGTTTTATTTAAAACTAAGATTTTGGACTTGTGGGAGGGTCCCAATTTTAACGGATATCCACGTTATTACACGACATACCAAAAATTTGTATAGGACCAACCTTTTTGCAAATTTAATGTTGTATACTATATTAACGGAGATATCAGCATTCTCTAGTTTTCAGCCTTTAGTAGATCCCCACTTTTAGCAAATTTCCCTTAAGGGAAATCAGCTATTGAGGTCGTACTCATGACGCGAGTTTCGAAAAATTTCTTCAAATGTCCATCGATCCTACCCAGGAGATGACGAAAATGAGGTCCGATCAAAATTATATATATATATATATATATATATATATATATATATATAGATATAAATATTTGTGTGTTAACGCTCTAGTTATGTTATTATTAGGCAGATTTCTCTATTGTAAAACTTCACGTGGGAAATCTGCTTAGTTTACGCAGCCCCTGCGTGACGGACTTTTAGTCATTGCGCTTTGCAATAAGAGAATACATCATGAAACGTTTTATTCTAAGCATAAATACCAAATTTTATTATGTGAGATACATGCAAATAGTTAGTGTGATGACGTCATCAATTAAGCTCATATTGACCACCCACTTCTACTCATCGGATCATGTTTTTTTTTTTTAAATTGAGAATATATAGTGAGATGAGAACATCTACATATTATAGCGTCATTCCAAAATATAAGAAATCTGCTTAGTTTACGCAGGTCCTGGGTGACGGGCTTTTTATTGACCTTATAGCAATAAGTTTATCAAACAAAAATGTAGTTTTTTTTTTCTTTATTTAATTTTAAATTAGGGGTCTTAGGTTAGCCATGTGGGTTAAGGCGTTGTAATAATCTCACTCGGTAAACTTAAGGATCGTGAGTTCTATTCTGACCTAGGCGATAGGAACTTAGCGAACTCATACACACAATTCTATAATTTTAAATTATCAATTGTAAAACCTATAAATATATTGTTAACTCTCTATTGTAAAATGCACACAATCTTTTGTGTAAAAATCCATATAAAGCGCGGAATAGATGTGAAAAGCTAATCCTGATTTTATTCATAAAACCTCGAAACATTAGTCATACAGATGATTTGCAAGGAGCACTAACAATGGTGACGTAATACGTATTATGGCAACGGATAACTCAGGTTCATGTTTTGTGCCACCTAATCGAGAAAACAGTTGGATTAGGCGATAAAAGGAACGTCAACAAATTACTGACAATGATAATGATAGAAAGGAGGATAATGGTGCACTGCCTGTTTTATATGGAAAGCGCAGCTTCGGGATTTAGAGTAGTTGAAATATTGTTGAAGGAACTCAGGGTCAAAATATGCATTTAGCTATCTATTACCAGGGCTCAGACATTTTATGCCATTAGGTACGAACAACAGTTTCACATCAAATTTATATTAGCTTAAGAACGGTTTGTTATAATAGAATAAATTCGACGCTGGAGTATTAAAATAAAGTAAGTGTGGGTGTGCGTGTGCGCGCGCGCGTGTGTGTGTGTGGGTGTCAATGTGCGTACCCCACTTATACCTATTATATGAGTAATGAGATCCTTTCAAAATGTGTTTGAATTCTATAGGCCGAAATTTTTTTCATCGTTAACAATTTGCATGTTCGAAGTAAATCTATTAAATTTAATGACGATATATGAATACTAAGAAAATTCCAAAATATAAGAACGAGCTTGTTTATGCATGCGTAAATGCGAGAGCGGGCGTCTGTTTGAGAGATTTAACGCCTATTATAATTAAATTTGGAATAAATACTTTTTTGAAATTGGTATATCTAAGATCATTAATAAGGGGAGGGGAGGTGCGGCGATTGTACAGGACGAAATACCTCCTTGCGGTAGTTCTCATTAGATTCAGGTATAAAAAGTACAACTGGAATCAATCATTATTTAATATTTATTATTCTAGGAGGATGGTGTGGAAAGGTTATGTTCAGCCTATTTTCATGAAAATCGGCACCAAATTTATTTTTTTAGATTTTAGAGGATCATCGTTGCTAATGAAATATTTATATTTTATACATTTATTAAAATGCAGTACATGTCGTAATATAGGTAACTATACCAGAAATGCTGACAATTAATTGGAAATTAAGTGCATAGCAGGTCTTCCGTACTAAAGGTGCCGAATTAAAGTATATGGGACGATTTAATTCATTTTACTTAGGCGTTTGATGACCAGGGCTTGATCCGCTCCCAGGTTGTCCACTCAATACCGTGAGACAATCGAGTTAGGGTTATTTGGTCTATAAAGCTACCACAGGGAGTCCTGCTTCACTTGCTGTTATGCCGAAGATTTTTATGGTTTGTTCGCTAGCCAGCAAAATCGCTGGAAAAGCAGCAACGTTCCTCAAAGTAGAGGGATATAGAGAGAGACTGCAATATAAAATTGCAAATTTTTCCAACCCTATTAGAGACAGAAGTTTTGAAATGAATCTTTTCTGTTATTCATACAATACCCACAAATTATGTTCCATAATACTTTATAAACCCATGCAAAGGAACTGTGAAATATTCGGATTTTGTTTCTTTGGCTCGCTTTACTAGACCCACTTGGGTTAGTCCCATATGGTCAACAAACTGCATACATTAAAAGATTGCATCTAAAAGTACCTCGTTTCATTCTCCTACATTAAAAATTTAAGTCTTAAATTATTTTTTTGGATTCTATGTACTGTCTTCCTAAATTATTAAAATTCAGAGATCTGAGTTTTATACATACACAATTTGTTTTGCTGATTCTGCTTTATGGAAATCACCAATTGAGGTTGCACTCATGATTTCGTTTTTAAATATTTGTTAAGGCTTATTTATCCTACATACTAGATGGCGAAAAAAAAATAGGTTTAAATTTACCGAAATCGGGTCGGGTAGGGTCAAAATCTAAAACGGATTATATCTTCACCATTACCTTTTGAATAGAAAAAAAGGTGTGAAAGCAATTTTCTGTGCAAATTAATATACTCCTATACTAATATACTAATTGTTCTTCTCTACATGTTCTAACTAAAGGTACTAACACTTATACAACTAAAGGTATTACCACCACCTAGTCTAGCTGTTTCTGCACTTTTGATACTCAAGATTTTTCATTGCTGTTTTTATACTGGTTACTGGAAGAAATAGAGAATAGAATTTGCGGTCGCCTAACTTTGATAAACGCGATTGGAATAGCAGTCAGTAAAGGTAAGAATATCCCAAGCTGCACATAATAATTGCTACGATCTATATACGAACAAAAAAAAAATAACAATAATAATAAACCAAGGAAACGCCGGGTTTCGCAAAATCTACTGAACCTATCGGTCTAATTTGTTTTTTTAGCAGATTTCCCTGAAGGGGTATTAGCTATTGAAGTCGTACTCATGACACGATTTTCGAAAAAATTTCGATAAAGAGAGAAGACATAAAAATGTTTGTAAGGCTCTAGCGGTCGCAATTTTTGCTTGATCGTTACCAAACTCGATATTTAAATTGTATGTAAAAATATAGATCAAGTTCGTTATTGGCTGAAATTGGAACAATGGGAGGGGGGGGGGGGGGGTAGAGTGGACGATTTTCGAAAATTCGAAATATCTCCGTTACTATACGTCGGAACGAAACATTGTATAGAATCAATCTTATTGCACATTAAATTTACTATAAATATTGTTATATACATTTATTCTCTATCTTGAATATTAACCGAGATATTGGCATCTTTATTAAGTGTGTGCGGACAACGGACGAGATGAGATAGACCAACTTCTGTTTTAGTCGTGAGTTTCCGCCAAAAGGTAGTTCGGCCGTTTCCGTAACTGTTCGCTTCTCTATTGTAAAACTTCACGTGGGAAATCTGCTTAGTTTTATGCAGCCCCTGCGAGACGGACTTTCTATGAATAAACACGTTCAAAAAAAGAATCTAACCACCAATTTTTTGGGACTAGACACGATTTGCGTCAGAAAAGAAATTAACTAAACAATATATGCTAAAAATGTGGTGATTTCTTCTCTCGTTTTTAGTTTAATTAAAACAATTTCAAACAAAACAACTCGTAATTTGCTCATTATAGATCAATAAGCACGAAGGAAAGCATATGGTAAAAAGTACGTCACGCAGGGGCTGCGTAAACTAAACGTGAAGTTTTACAATAGTGAAATCCGCTTAATAACAACAGTAGTAGTAAGGAATCTCTAAACCTATTCACGAGGGACGAACAGTTACCGAAACGGCCCGCACTAGCTCTCGGCGGAAAGTCCCGAACGTAGCCGAATCCTGCCGACCACACACATGCATACAAATGCAAATATCTCGGTTAATATTCAAGATACAGAATAAATGTATAGAACAATATTTATAGTAAACTTAATTTGCAATAAGATTGATCCTATACAATTTTTCAAAAATCCCCCCTCTAAACTCCCCCTCCCACTGGTCCGATTTCAGCCATTAACGAACTTGATCTTTCTTTTTACGTAAAACGTTTAAATATGAAGTTTGGTAACGATCAAACAAACATTACGACCGCTAGAGCGTTAACAGACAAATATATATATATATATATATATATATAATTTTGAACGGACCTCATTTTCGTCATCTCCTGGGTAGGATCGATGGACATTTGAGGAAATTTTTCAAAACTCACGTCATGAGTACGACCTCAATAGCTGATTTCCCTCAAGGGAAATCTGCTAAAATCAATGTCTAAGGCTGGTCACTAAAAGGACATAAAAAGTACACTTTTCTTTTTTAAATGTTTCTCTAAACTTTCGCAACTTATAATATATCATATATAGTATCAATTATTATTATTATTATTATATATATATATATATATATATAAAGTATAATATTACATTTAAATAAAATTACTCATTAATCATTTTAGAAATGAAATAAATTATAGAAATATTCCAAAATAATTTAATAGTTCAAAAGGAAACTTAATTTAGAGCTAACGGAAATCATAAAACATTAAAGATGTTACAAATTGTTAGAATCCCCTTAACTATGAGTAATTAAATAGGAATTATCAAAAGCTGACTATGAAGACACAATCAACTAAACATAAAATGAACATTATGCAAGCATGGGAAAATTTAAACTTTCTTACATAACCACCTCTATATTATTTAGCTGTCGTAACTTTGGAGTAAGATGAGTTAAATTAGATACATATTCTTAACAAAGGCATGGTGCTACTACGTAAACTAAGCAGATTTCACACGTGTTAGAATGGCACGCTGACCAAATCACCTTAAATTCCATTTACTATTTCTTCCGGCATAAGAATACTAAGTAAATAAGACTTGAAATTTAAGTTGGATATAAGGTGCAACAGTGAAAATTCTATATGTAGAGGTGAGGGTAACAGCCTAAAAATAAACAAATTCAAATAACGCGCTAAGTATTCAAGTTAGCAAAAAACATGTGTATAATAACAATTGTAGAGCATTAAATGTGAGGCAAGACTGTTTGTATACTAGGGATGGGTATCGATTAATTGATTAATCGTAATAATCGATTAATACTCCAAATAATCGGTGTATTTTTAATCGATGTTTACGATGCTTTTTAATCTGGTAATCGATGCTTTAATCACGATTACTTAATTTTTTTTTCTTCTTTTCTTTTTCTTAAGTGAGAGTTGAGACTAATTTTTCATATTTTGAAGCTAATTGTTCAACTTTTCCACAATCGATTTTTTTTCAATACTAGCTACATTTCAATCAGTAAAAATTTGTTTTTTATTGTTATTGAGGATTAACTAACCTCTTTCAATTATCTTTTAACAATTGCAGTTACCAGACAATCGAAGGGTTTACACCTCTTTTTTGTTTGAGCTTACTAGCACATTTGAAAATTAAAAAAAATTATAAATTACATTTCAAAACTTAAATTTTAAAATTAAAAACCTTAATTCGTGGAAGATCCACAAAACATGTACCCTGCTGAATAAATATTTTTAAAGCAAACAAAGATTTTTTTTTAACAATATTTAGATTAAGTTTTTTAATTTTTAATTTTAATTTTTGAAATGTAATTTATATTTTTTTTGTTTTTTAAATGTGCTAGTAAGCTCAAACAAAAAAGAGGTGTAAAACCTTCGATTGTCTGGTAACTGCAATTGTTAAAAGATAATTGAAAGAGGTTAGTTAATCCTCAATAACAATATAAACATAACTAGCAATTAACATATATATAAATATTGAAATTTGTTCTTTCTTGGTTTTGTCGATTAATCGATTTTTTTGACGTCGATTAATCGACGTATCGATTAATTAGTGCAAATATTAATCGGTTGTCAATAATCGATGTTTTGTAGTTCGATACCCATCCCTATTGTATACTACTTTCCGCAATATTGAAGTTCCAATTTTTTTATTCATTTACCACTGATTAAACCTCCCCCCTCTCTACTGGTACGAATAGGCCCATTAACGATTGCTATATTTTGTTTTAAATGGATCAAGTACAGTATTGATCAACAAAACATCCAGTCCACTGTAGCATTGAATGTTCATAGATGAGGTCAGATGAAACATATATGCATGTATCTCACACACTAGGAGAGAGTTGTACAGAATAGGCACTGAAGATAAAATGGGGTCAATCTGTACATATGTGGTGAGCGTTGCCACCATCAGCATAATATCTTACTTAAAAAGCAGTTTGAATTTGGTTGTTGCCGACAGAGCGTTTTCATTGA
Organism: Riptortus pedestris; assembly: GCA_019009955.1. Taxonomy (NCBI): domain Eukaryota; kingdom Metazoa; phylum Arthropoda; class Insecta; order Hemiptera; family Alydidae; genus Riptortus; species Riptortus pedestris. Next base: position 144,723,823 of record CM032228.1, on the reverse strand, counting down.
ATAAGTAAAAATTAACCGAGATTTACTGTTATATTTGAAGTGAAAACTTCTTTAGGCACGTTGTGCACCCCGTAAGGAAGCATTTGCGGGAGAGGAAAAAAGTATGAAATCGCGACACCGCCACCGCCACCGCTAGTACTAAGGTTTAGAAATAAAATCATATGGTATTTTATAACCTAATCGTTTGATAGTTTATTTACAATTGAAGTGAAAACTTCTTTAGGCACGTTGTGCACCCCGTAAGGAAGCATTTGCGGGAGAGGAAAAAAGTATGAAATCGCGACACCGCCACCGCCACCGCTAGTACTCAACTCAAAGCTAAAGGAGATTCTTTTCTTCATAACTCCTGAACCAAATTAGCTAGAGTTTTCGTTCGCATACCATTTTAAAGAGGACAAAACCAGCATCATTTCGTTCACAGATACTATATATCTACCATTTTTACTTTCATAGATATTTTAATCCGAAGTTTAAATAAATTCGAATATTTAAATAAATAAATTCGAATATTTAAATAAATTCCGATATTTAAATAAATTCGAATCAAAACTGTTTGTATCCTACTTTAGCTACCATATACCGATTGTATCAGTTTTAGAAATTGGTGATGATGCTGGCAGTGATAATGGTGCAAGAGTTGTTGAAATTATGGATAGAAATTGATTTTTCTGAGTGTACTTAACTTATTTTTGTAAAGCATTTGTAATAATTCTGAAATGTAATTTTTTTTCTTTTATGTAAAATAACTGAAATAATTATGTATAGTATTTTATATTGATAAATAAAACAATTCGTGGTACATTATTTTTTTTTATCACTATTATTTTTGTCATTTCATTTTTTCATGTAAAATAGAACATAACTGTTACTTATTGATAAATAACTAAAAATATTTTTAAAATAAGACTTCGTAAAAGAGATTTCTCAGCAATGCCAAAATTGAGCGATCAAAGCTACAGGAGTTTTCACTTCTACCGGCAGTCCCCTGACTGCTTTTCTTTTTTTTTATAGTCTCGCCATGCAGTTGTAACTAATATTACTCTTTACTATTTGGTGTGGGATATCTGGCAAGCGCATAGTTTGATTTAACATATTAATATAAAAGCATTTATGGTAGGACCATTAGACTATGCAACGTCACTTTATGTACTCAAAAACACTGTATGAAAACTGACAACTAAAGTAGTACAATAAACGAACGTCATGAACGTTTTGTACATCTCCATGGTATTTTTCTTTCCCAAGTAGTAGGTTTATTTATTAACTATTGCGTTCCTTGACACATAAGGACTTTAAAATCATCAATTTAACTTTAAATTAAAATCCCTTGCCTAAGGGGCCCAAGGTAACGTAGTAATTGTTTAAAGAGTCTACGATTTATTATAATATTATTTCCCAATTATCCATAATAGCAAAAAGTGGAAGTTAATAATAATAATATAAACTAATTACTTCTGAGTTTCATAGAGAAAAAACTAATCGTCCCAGTTTTTTAAAACTTTCCAATAAAGGTCCGATGAAAATGTTTGGGAAAGTTAGTAATATGATTATAATGGCTTATTGCAAATGTGAGATAAGTAGGAAGAGGGTTACTGAAAGCTGAAAACAGCAAGGTAAAAATAACTCGCAGAAATTAAAGTTAACAAAAGTAATTTTTCATATCTTCTTTTTTTCGTAAATAATGGAAATATTTCGAATTATATATATATATATATGTATATATATATATATACACATACCCCCACACGCGCGCGCGCGCACGCGCACACACACTCACGCACATAATTTATAATTTATTTTAATTTATAAGTAGTTTATTTTAATTTATAGTAGTCGCAACCTGTATACAGTAAACATAAATGACTATTGTCTGTAAGAGAGGACCATTGGTCCTATAACAATAAAAGCATCTTCATAAAGGGGGGGGGGGACAATGATTATGTGGATTTGGCGCAGAATCACAGAACGGATTGGACTCAAAAGAAATCCAACATGGAAGTTGTATATCAAGACCCAAGAGAAAATGAGAGTAAATGCTATTGAACATATTAGGCACAAGATTTCATCACAAATTTATTTGGAGTTAAGATTATTATTATTATTACATGGGGAGTGCAAGAGGAAGGGGCACATGTCATTTTTTAATAACAATCAAACATTTTATTTGCTTCAGTGGAAATAGAGAAGGACAGTTCCCAAAAGAACGAGAGATATCTTTTTCCCCCTATCACATTTGAAGAATGTTTTCGAAAACCATTCGAATCAGGAAATGAATAAAACCTCGAGAGCAGATTTACGTCATCTGCTAATATAAGTTCACTAATTCATGTGCTTAGGGAATGCTTAGAGATAATGAGATAATCTTAATGATTAAAATAAAGTGATAGCGACAAACGAAAGGAGATATAATATCTATCCTATAACAGACTCATTTTAACATCTCACATATCAGCCATTATGCAAAATTCTGATACAGTAGTTCGCATAGAGAGAGACCAAGACTCTTTTTACTTGCCCCCAACTTTGTCCCTAAGAGCTAAAAAATCGGCATAATGAGAATGACAGAAATGCAGTAGGAAATTCGATGGCATAGGGCACACACACACACAAATGAATAAACATTAATACTTATCACTGAATGGAATCAGAAGTACGTGACTTCAGCACACTAATGCCAAACCTCCTCATATACGAGTTAATAGATAAAATTGTTTTCCCCTAACTCCTTATGTCGCCAGCTGTGTTAAATTGCTTTGGGAGAGAATACAAACCAAGAAAAAAATTTAAAAATGAATGGATCCACTACCTGAATACAATTACCAGCAGATGGAACGCAATGAAGAAACCCTAATCGCACTTAAATATCAGCCAAATTACCTTATTTATATCAGAAACACTTCTGTATAAAATTCATCGTAATCTTATCTATTGGAAAGTAATCAAGTACTATATTCACCTGAACAGCTCATTATTCCTAACTGAAAGAAGCTACTTCTACATTTGCATTCATCGATTTAATTGTATATAAATAATAATAAATACATGCAATTTAAGAACTAACGGTAAATTTAAAAAAAAAAAATTAAAAAAAAAAGGTTTTAGAATGTTTTCTGTTTTCCTAAATCGCGATGAATCATCTCCGTTGTATTCAGAGGCTATCTATTTCTTATAGCAAACAGTCTCTGAAATCCTGCCAATTAAATTCGTAAACCAGAAGATTTCTTCAATTGGTATTGCCAATCAGAGAATTTTACAAATCTCGGCTTTATGTTGAGAATTTTACTAAACTCTAAACCAGTATGATTGATATGATGGCGTCATATACATAGAAGGAAAATGTTTTATTAGGAATATTGCATTTGTTGTTGTATTATGTAGGTGCTTATGTAAAACTTCTAATCTGTTTAGAGCAATTTTCTTTTGGACTTTTAAGAACCTGAAATAAATAGTTATTAAACTGCGTTTTATACATACAAGCAAAATTAACAACTAAGATATTGAGATATGGAAAGAATTCTTCGAGCAGGTACTGAATGGTGGCACCCTTCCAGAGGATAACGTTATGAATAATGACGAGTGATTAGATGGAAATGTGGTTGTGTAAACTAAGCAAATTTCCCGTTAGATTCAAGCCCCGCTGCGTCACCACACACAATCGATTTCTATTTCTCCCCTAATAAGAACCCCACACCAAATGTAAGCTGGCTATAAGATGTTTATTCAATCATGCACATGTATTAAATGAAAACCGTACGAGTAAACAAACGTAGAGGTTAACTGAAGTCTGAGAAGTAAAAAATACACATAACTCGCTTAATAATCGAGTTAAAGAAATAATGGATAGTACATCAATTAACAAAATTCACATTCAACAGGTTGGTTATATAACATTTTTTAATCAGATACAAAATAACAGAGACAATATAAATTTGTTTATTTTATCTTTTCTCTAACTCTCTCATGGTGTGATTTCGATTTAACTTTCAATCTTTAGTTTTTAAACGACATGTTTAAACAACGAGTTCCGTATCAATACTCAAAGAAGTTAGAAATTAATAAGAAATTAAAGCCTCTAGAGCATAGATTGTAGTTTCATATATACCATTTTTCGGCCCACCTTATATTTATGGAGAAAATTCCATTTTTTTTATTTTTTTTGTTACCAACTATCTAAACCCTCACTTTACTAACTCTTTCTTAATTTAGTTTTAGTCGAGACGCCTAAATTTCGCTTTTCGTTATGATCACAGAAGTTTAGAGGTTGTTCTCAAAATTTAAACCCGTGCGATCCGACCAAATCATTACAAAACTTGAGTCCGCTTATATATTATACCTGCTCCCTCCATGTCAGTGGGTCAAGACTGGGGAATAGATTAATTTGCATAATCACACTATGGAAGTCTATAGGATACCGTGGGATGACTCTAACAATCGTGGTCAGTCATTGCTTAATTAGTATAAATGATTCTTTCCTCATGATGCGTTTGGTTTGACGTGTGTGTGTGTGAGAGAGAGAGAGAGAGAGAGAGAGAGAGAGAGAGAGAGAGAGAGAGAGAGAGAGAGAAGAGAGACAGGGGGGGGAGAGGGAGAGAGAGGAAGGGGGAGAGAGAGATTGCAAGGAGCCCAAATATCTTATAATCAGGGGGGTGGGACACATTTATCAATAGGGTAATAATAATTATCACGATAATTAAGTTACCTTCTGCAATTATAAATATAAATTTAGCTATAACGTGATTATTAATGGTCCTCCTCTACTGTTTTAATAACTTCTAGGTTCGGAAAATATAAAGTTTGGAGAAAACGACCGAAATATCCACCTAAGGACAACTTACCTTATTTCATGTAGATCAGAAATGCACAAGATGTATTCATCATCACCATTCAATGTGAATTACGTATAAATAGAATGTGAAACACATATCAATGTTTTCACTACACATGTTTTCATTACATATCAGGACAGCTAAGAACTGATTGTTAAAAGGAGGTGAATTGATTTTGCTTCTTAAGGAATAAAGTAACTATGGATGAAGGGGTAAGGAGTCGTATCTAAGCTATGTAAGGAAAAATTACATCAAACATAAAAAAAAATCATTTATATGTTTGTGTCAACAAAAGGTTGGTCACACGCATAGAGAGGAATAGATACATTTGACACATCTAAAATTATCACATAATACCAAAATTTAAAAAAATAATCCTCCATGAAATCCTGAACTAATATACGGTAATCCAGCCGTAGATAAAAGAAATTCCTAAACACGTCAGCTTCAGTGTTTGTTGATATTACTGCGATAAAGCTTCTTGACTAACTCGTCTCAAAAACCTTCCTGTTGTCCTGACTACTCGCCTATTTATAACCATTCCCACTTTAGACAGTTTTAGTTTCTATCTACAAAAACACAACGGTAATTTGAAACAAAAAAAAAAAAGAAAAAAGATCACCGAGATAGACAGAACAATAGAACGCTGTTTCCTAAGATGCAGATATATCGATATTAAAAAAAATATATTATTTATTAACGACCACTTTCTAGCAAATTGGAACGAGCTACCTAGGTTTGCCCACACAAGTTAGCACCCTTTTCTGGCCACGGGAGGAGGAAGGACTTTATTTAATAAGTTCACTATTATGTAAAGTTGAAATATAATCCAAGATTAGCCATGTGTGTTGGTCTTAATCTCACTTGGTAAACGAGGTTGTCGTTTACCAAGTGAGATTAAGACCAACACACATGGCTAATCTAAGTTCCATATAGATATGATACGAATGTCTAACTCCATTAATTTAGAAGATCTGTATAAAATTGTGTGCGCAGAAGAAAAATCATCATGAAAGGCCAATGAGCTTATAGGAAATTATTAATAATAATAACAAATATTTTCTCAAAGTAATCAGTAGAGTTTTATTGAGAGATGAACCACAATGGCCAAAGGAATATGTAAATAAATTAATGCTGTGCATTATTGAATACATAACTCTACGTAAAATATGACCTGTTTATGTAAAAGAGGGGGCAGCTAAATGCCGCTAAAATCAATGTGGAGGGGAGGGGCCTCCAAGCCCCCACCGCTTCCATTGAGAAGGATTTTCCAAGCCGCTGCTCCCAAATATCCAATGAAATTTATTCAATTGAAATGGAATTATACAACCAAATTCCACAAATTTTAGAACCAAACTAATATTGTTAAACATGCAGCCTTAAAACATTTAGGACTAGATAAATTCCCCAGAAGAACAATAGGCAATATTGTACAAAAAGAAACTAAACATGCAACTATTAACTAAACGTGCAATCTATACACACACGTGTGAGCGTGCTTTGGTGCGTGTGCAAGTTGAACAATTATATAAAATGTTCCAATGACCCTTATTAACGACAGTTATTATTACATTAGTGAAACGGCCTCAGCAGCAGAGGTCTGGGTCAGGGACATCTTGAAGGTCATTAGCAGAACCTAGTTATAGGCCAAATAACCTCCATCTTGATAAATCACATTAGAGTAGCTCTATATCACTTTTTAGGCACTCCAAATGTAGATTTCACAATAAGGTCTATACCCTCATATACTAGCAGATTTCCCTATCGTATGTACCTGCATTATAACCCGCTGGGTTACATATATATAACTAATCTTGATAAAGTAGTTCTATACAACAGTAGCGCTTTGCATATTGTCTGATTTGAAATTGAACGGACTTTTTTATTCATACTTCAGTAAACCCCTCAATGCAATTTATAATAAGCTGTTATGTCAAACAATCATTGAAATTTAAGATGGACCTTAGATGTTCAGTGACTCAGGTGCTCTAAAAATAAATATAAATCGTATTAAAAGGAGTGCAACTATTCCAGATAATAATAATTAAAAAATAAATGTGCACTTGTGCAATAATAGTTCAGAATGTAAATATTGTTTACGTAATACATTTAATTCCGACTACCCTGCACTTACTAGATGAAAACAATAAGTCTCATTTAAACTTGAAATAAGATGCTTCGTGATATATTGGCTAATTATTAACAAAAGTCCGTCACGCAGGGGCTGCGTAAACTAAGCAGATTTCCCACGTGAAGTTTTACAATAGAGAAATCTGCCTAATAATAACAGTAGTAGTAACCTATTCTCACGAGGACGAATAGTTAGTGAAACGGCCACACTAGCGCTCGGCGGAAACTCCCGAACATAGCCGACCACACTCACAATACAAATGCAAATATCTCGGTTAATATTAAAGATACAGAATAAATGTATAGAACAATATTTATAGTAAATTTAATTTGCAATAAGATTGGTTCTATACAAGTTTTTGATCCGACGTATGGTAACGGAGATATTTCGAATTTTCGAAAATCCCCCTATAAACCCCCCCTCCCACTGGTCCGATTTCAGCCATTAACGAACTTGATCTTCCTTTTTACATAAAACGATTAAATTCCGAGTTTGGTAACGATCAAACAAAAATTGCGACCGCTAGAGCGTTAACAGACAAATATATATATCTATATATATATATATATATATATATATATATATATATATATATATATATATATATATATATATAATTTTGAACGGACCTCATTTTCGTCATCTCCTGGGTAGGATCGATGGACATTTGAAGAAATTTTTCGAAACTCGCGTCATGAGTACGACCTCAATAGCTGATTTCCCTTAAGGGAAATCTGCTAAAATGAAAAGAGTTAAGAGTGGCCAATGATGTCTTAAACAAGCTTCATAAAATTATGAGTATTCCTCTTCAGTATACCCACTGGAAGTGAGTACTGCATTCCCAATTACATAATTTCCCTTCTATCCAGTAGCAAGCTCATCAATAGTTGAAAGGAAAGCCTAGTGATTCCAGATGGTTGGTTGTATTAGTATAAATAGTCGGACCTTTGTGAATCCAAGATCTGTTATTTCGGGAGAAGATTAGCAGACGAAAGTGGAAAGACAAAATCCAACAAACGGGCACGATCTTGGATTTCATTTCGTTTAAGACTAAATCCAAATGACATTAGTGCAAATGTGTTAACATGTAAGATCATAATGATATGTATTCTGACATATGGTCATCTATTCATGAAGTCATGAATATTAATCATAAATTAAAGTGAAGCAAACAGATTTGACTTTACATTAGTTAAGTAAATAAGAAAATATATCACTAATTGTGATCAACAATGTATTGCTTTACTTGAAAGGAGACATTTGATCTTTAAACAAGACCACCCCTTAAATCCAGCAGATCAGTGCGAGGCTGGCAAGAAACACTAATGTAAACTTATTACATAATTAACGAGCGAATCTAAGCATCATCACTATTTGGCGATGGAAATAAAACTGATTCAATTGAACAAACTATTTGAGGATATCTATATCTCTGTAATCAGGTAATACCTCCTTTCAATACCTCTAAATAGTCGAACAGACCTCAAAAATACTTTCGGTCGTTCACGAAATATGCGTGGAAAAGAGGTCAAATAGTTGGAAAAAGATAATTAGTCAGGGGGGGGGGCGAAGGTGGTGGCTCACAAGGTCAGCTGTTATCAATGGGAGTTGGCGATCAATGCACGAAAGAAAATAATAAACCAAAATCTAAACTACATAAATTACTGCAGGGCAAGGAAAACAAAAAACGCATTTAATTCTTTTGATTTTAATGCCTGTCCGAACCCTTATGTTACGTAATATGAATTACTTTCTATAATTTTAATTATCTTTTATTTCCAACTAATGTAAATAATTAGCGTTTTGTACCGCTACTGCTTTTCTCAGGTATTTACCAATAAGCAGAATTAACATTAAGTTTCTTTCCACTCTAGGACAGGCTATAAACAGCTGTCAGGGTTATGTGATGGCATACATTCTCACCAAATGCCGTCCGGCAGACCCTGGCCCTTCATATGCAGCTCCGCCAATGATTTTTATTTCCCCCACTCAACAATCAAACAAAATCAGATTAATGGTAACATATCATGAATGGTTCTTTGCTTATGATTCTTAAGTACGTTAGAAGGTACGCAACAAGTCTTGCAGATGATTTATATGGAAAAGAGTATTTTGTATTTTAATATTAACAAAGGCCTTTAATATGCATTAATACTCTTGATAAACTTAAGTTATCAAGAGCAACTTACGTTGGAACGGCAATTCCCCTCATGGGCACTAAGATGTTATTTAGTGGCAAACTCACTTAATAAGTTCTTATTCAAATTCTTCATAATTTGTTTTTATCCAGTGACTAGAATATGGCAGAATAGAGTTGGGCACTCAACTTGATTTGAAGTAGTAATGTAAAGTGAAAGTTAACTTTGCTAATAAATCGAGAATAACTGTAATTTCTATAATTTACCTTCTTTTATAGAGCATTATAAATTAAACAATCTGCACTCATTTCCACAACCAACAATGTCTTTATATTATACCCTACCTTGAGGTATAAAAGTTCAAATAAAACTCTCCATTTGGAGACAGAAAGCATCCGAGTTCTTCTAGTTAAGTGGGATTCATAGTTAAAAGGGATGTTTTATCACACAATAGAAAACAAATTTTACGTCTAGTCTTTATTATTACATAAACGCACCGCTCTATAAGGGATGCAACTGGACCATATATGAGTCTTTTCAAATAATAAATGATTGGTAGTTCTGGCGGCTCATAAGCTGCATTCTGAGTCAGTGGAGTAGAGCCATACAATGGGTGAATAGTCTTAGAAAATAAGATATGAGCCGAATTGATATATAAAGGAATGCTTACAGAAATATCTTGAAACATGAGAGATGTATTCATTTTGCCATTTCGTAACCACTGCTAACCTGTAACAAGATACAAATCATTAATAAATCATCAATGAAATACTACTATACATCTACTCCTATTAAATGGATACAACAAATAAAATGAAATGGAAACGACTAAACACCCATAAAAGTAATTCTGAATCATTCAACAGCCATGATGAATAAGGGCTTTATTGTCTGGGAAATACGGGAGTCCAGAAACAACTGAATACATACCTCTAACTTCAATAAGCAATAATATAACCAGAACAACAAACAATAATGTATACAGTAAATATGTGGGTAGGGGTTCAAAATTTCTATTAGTACTCTAGCTGTATTTTTAATAACACACTACAACATACAAACACACACGTATGTAGGAGTAAGTCTTTCTTCCAACTAACGGTGCCATTTTACATCAACGCGCCAACGATGAATAACACCAATAACTGATTACTTCATACTCCTGATCACCACAGCAAACTTCCATAGTATTACAGTATAATGCCACAACAGAATTTTATCAAATATTTTTCTTCCAATTCTAAGAGAACGTAATCAATCGCTTTGACGGGAAACTATTCGGTAATAGAATGAATCCCCTTTAATTAGTGGGAATTAGAAATCATTTCATCATTCATTAATCGGAAGATTTAAATTAGCATTTCATTAAATAAGATTTAAGATGTTTCCCAGATTGGAATGCATTATAGACAGTTTAGAAAGGGAAGGTGAATTACATAGCATGGGGAAGTTGGAAATCGATGTTTAGAAACAGTATCGGCTGTACAAGGTCAAACAAAGTTAGGGCCTAGCAAAACTTTGTAATGTTGATTCAACTTGTTTCTAATTCAATGTAATACTTCCCTTAACAAGATACATAATATTCAAAAAACAAAAAAAAGAAATAACAATTCTAGAACAGAAAATAAATTAGTACCCCCTTTTTTTATACAAAGGTTGTTGGGATGCCGCATTGTAGTGTTTACAGACATATTAAGTGAAAGTAGTTTTTGTATTCAAGTGACACATGGTTTCTAAAATTAATCATTGATGATCCACTTATAAACAGTTATAGCAAATAGTAAAAACGTTTATTAAACCAATCTATAAAAAAAAAGTAAAAAAAAAAAAAATCTAAAAATAAGGTCACCAAGAAATTACAGAAGAATTAATAAACCCAAACGTACGCACATTAGATGTTAATCAGTGGATAGTATTTCGGTTTTCATTTATCTAATTATCGTAGCACGAGGTCAGTACTTTGAATATTGGAATTTGATGAAGTTCTGAAATTCTAAATGGTTTTTTAATATTTATTGTGGAAAAAGAGTCCCCGAAATATTATATCAATTTTATCAGGGAAAAGGCATTTCAAATATATTCATTGGAGCTACATATTTTTTATATGATAAATTCACCGAGAGACACTTGTTCAGAAACCGCATCATTTTAGTACTGAAGATTAGGTTCTTTAAGTGCTAGGCGATTAATTACGTGCTCTGCTATCCTGGCGATAAACATGTTCTACCAATAAGATTTATATTGTGTGTGAAAAACATGATGGAATGGTTCCTGTAAAATAAATTTTAAATTAACAACTCAATAAATCGATCTTTAACAAGTAATACATAACAGAAAAAAAAGGAAAAAACATTTTAAAGACAAAAGTTTCTTTTTTAGCAGATTTAAAAATCAGAAAAATCATCTATTGTGATTGTACTCATGACGCGATTTTCGATAAATAATCCCAAATATCGATCAATCCTAGTAGATGACAAAAATGAGGTCCGTTCAAAATAAGTATATATATTTCCCTGTTGCCGTTCCAGGGGTCGCAATTTCTGATTTATCGTTGTGCTATGGACCGGTTTCGGGATACACAATTCAATCCATGGTTATGAAAAATATAAATACACAGGAAACGGGTAATATAATAATATTGTGGATAGTCCTTGCATAACAAATACTTTTATTATTAAGATATCACGAGCAACGTAGAGTACCTTACCTAGTATGTGTGTATACATACATACATACATACATATATATATATATATATATATAAAACAAGCAAGCAATGACTATAAAAAAACTTCCTGAAACTAAACAAAGTGGAACATTACTCGACCATTGTAATTAATAAAACTATAAATAATCAAGCTAACACTCCGTATAATATAACAGACTTGGAGATAATGGCCTCGCATCGAAAGCGCTTGGCGGAGTGTATTTGACTATCAGCCATTAAAGAAGGCCCACACTAACAGATTAAACTATAATACCTAGTTTATGCTACAGACCACAGGCCTTCCAAATCAAATGGTAATATTGATAAGATATAAATGTAATCAGAGAAGGCAAATTGTCTTTTCGGTCTGAAGTGTACAGTGCCAGGGCGATAATAATTGATGGGAAAAGGCTGGGTCAGACAAGTAGTTAATTTAGAAAAATTACATAAATAGAACACGATAACCTTATTCCAGTTGTTATGTGGATTGTATGACGAATAAAAAAAATCAAACCGCAATGGCGTTGTAAAAAATATTATTGATTATCATAAATGTACCTGAGAGCGTAGGACCGACAGCAGAATGTTCTAAGAGAGCTTGGGAATGTGTATAAGAGAGAAGTGTATATCAGGGGAATGGATCGACTGGCCTATTTACCTGGGCAAACCTCCGGGCCACAGCCCACTGTCCGTCGCTCGATATCAGTAAATTACATAGTAGGCATACCTCCCCACTCTTCTATCTTCTTAATTATATTCTAGAATACATAATCTAAACACCGCCAAAAATGTACCCTATCAGGATATCAACTCCACGTCCCTTGCACAACTATAATGCAGGTGGACCCAACCAATTTTCCGCTAAAATGATTGAAAAAGTTAAATGAGCATTTCATTTCAAAGAAAGAATACATTCCGTTAACCATTTAACCACCCCGTATTATTTTCACCATGCCATTGGGTTTTGATGCATAAAACTCCAGGCATCATAATTTAACATAGTCTTAGCTTCCAAAAAAGGTGTAATAGTATATAGTCAGATGTTGCAAAATCTGAGTTGATGTATGGTATGAATTTAATTTTTCGATCAGATTCGCAACGACGCCAAGTAGCTCAGAGAGTCAATTCATTTCATTCGTATTGACAAATAATTGAAACAAAGTAAAATGCCTAGGAACTAATACAATTTTTGGATTAAATCCTAGTACTATAACTCCATGGAAAGAAAAAACGTCCGTCACGCAGGGGCTGCGTAAACTAAGCAGATTTCCCATGTGAAGTTTTACAATAGAGAAATCTGCATACTGGTAACACAATACCACCGTGATTAAATACAAACGGTAATGAGAAATCTTTCGGTTAATTAAAATAAATTCCCAACTGAAACGGCTTCTGAATTGTAAGAATAATTTATATTTTAATAACTCAAATTTTAGTAGTTCAAGAACTAAAGAAGGGGAGAGGGTGGATGAACAGAACGTATTTCCATAAATCTCACAAAGTAACGAAGGTAAGGTAAGGTTAGAAACGACAGGTAAGGTTAGAAGAAGCTTCCACCGGAGCCGAGTACTGGCGGAAATGGCCGATCTAATCCGAACTACACCCGACCACAGACTTCATAAAAATGCAAATATCTCGGTTAATATTCAAGATAGAGAATAAATGTATATAATAATATTTATAGTAAATTTAATTTGCAATAAGATTAATTCTGTAGAATTTTTCGATCCGACGTATAGGAACGGAGATATTTCGAATTTTCGAAAATCCTCCCCTCTAAACCCCCCCCTCCCACTGGTCCGATTTCAGCCGTTAACGAACTTAATCTTTATTTTTACATAAAACGCTTAAATATCGAGTTTGGTACCGATCAAACAAACATTGCGACCGCTAGAGCGGTAATAGACAAATATATAGATAGATAGATCTATATATATATATATATATATACAGTTTTGAACGGACTTCATTTTCGTCATCTACTAGGCAGGATCGATGGACATTTGAAGAAAAATTTCGAAAATTCCGTCATGAGTACAACCTCAATAGCTGATTTCCCTTAAGGGAAATCTGCTAAAAAAAATTAGGCACGTTTTAATATTTATTTTATGCTCTTGAATGCCGCGCACGCGCGCGCGCAAATAGCTAGTAATGCATTGAAGTGAAATTAATAAAACGATCGTGAAAGAAGAAAGTACCGTTTTAAGTTCTTCATAATGTCAATTTTCTGACAATTTTAACGACAGATATAAAAGAGCATTAAGGGCTTCCGTTAATAGGTAGAATTTGTATAACTCTTAAAATAATTATTTTAACATAGAAATTCCTATTGATGTCATAAGAGACAGGGCTTTTCCTTAGAGAATGAATTGTGAATTGCAATCAATAACAAGCTTCTTTTATGCAGCTTGCTTCGCCGGAACATTTCGTCATGTATTCTAATATTGCTCCAATGTCACGCTAATTTCCTTAAATAAAATTCATTTTGGCTTCAAATGCTGTAAATTGATCACATCCTCCGTTCAGTCAATCCTTTGTCTTTCAGAAAAATGTGGTTCTTTACAACGATGTGGGAATGGTCATGGGTTACTTTAATTTATTTACATTATTCGAAGTCAATAAAATAACAACACCATATTCGATTTCTGATTGTGGGAATTCGGGTAAACATTCCCATGTGAATCCTCTTAGCCTGCGCTTACATTGATAACAGATATAAACAAAGCTTTTCCTTTTTTTTTAAATAAAGGTCCTTCAACGACCACACACACACACACACACATAATAACTGTAGGCTTTTTCTTCGAAGATCTATATATCTATATATATATAAAATTGTAACCTCTGTCTGTACATTGATTTTTTTCGCGAAATTTCACGATAACTTTTCGTTTCACATGTCATAGACACCATAACTGCATTTTGTTTCTTTGGTGTCTGTTTGTTTGTTTGTTTATTTGTTTGTTTGTTTGTTTGTTACCTTTTCACGCATAAACGGCTGAACCGAATTTTATGAAACTTGGTATGTATATTACTACTAGCCCAACTTAGACTTTAGGCTATATTAATATTCTCTAAGACGAACAGGAGTGGGGGTTATAAGGGAGGCCTGAAATTAAAAATAGCGATATTTCGTTTCCTATTGCTTTTTCAGCAAATATGCCCATAACAAAAGTTGTTTATTTTGTAATTTAGAGTAACTTTTGTTATATGCACATTTGCCGTATATGGAAGTATAAATGAGTTATACGCTAAAATCTATAGCGGGAGTCAACAATTTATTAGGCACAAAAGATTTACCCGAACTAAACCAAACTCGGTATGTGAATTAGTACTAACGCCTTCCTTATAATAAGCCATACTAACATTTCTAGGGACGGGCAGGAGTGGGGGTTATATGGAAGGCCTGAAATTAAAAGTAGCGATATTTCGTTTCCTATTGCTTTTTCAGCAAATATGCACATAACAAAAGTTGTTCATTTTGTTATTTAGAGAAACTTTTGTTATATATATATATATATATATATATATATATATATATATATATACTAGCTCAGATACCCGGCTTCTCTCGGGAATTCATTTGAGGCTGAATGGTGATGGTATATTTTTGGCAAGGCTTTACTTTGCACAATATTTTGACATTTACCCGTTCCAGTGTTTAGGGTTTATACCCGTCGTTGCTGTAGATGTTTTAATAATAAAATTAATTTTTTATGTAAGACTTCACTGTCCTGCATATTGTCATATTTCCCGTTTCCTGTGCATTATGCATAGATTTGAATTATTAATGAGAAAATATTGACATACACTTGAATCAATTTTTTCATTTGAGGTACCTGGTAGTTCATATTGAAAAGAAGTGCTGAGCAAATTTCTCTAAATAACAAAATAAACAACTTTTGTTATGTGCATATTTGCCGAAACCCCAATAGGAAATCAATATTTTTAATTTCAGGCTTCCCCTATAACCCCCACTCCTGCCCGTCCCTAGAAATAGTATGGCTTATTATAAGGAAGGCGTTAGTGCTAATACACATACTGAGTGTTTTATTTAGTTCGGTTGAGTCTTTTGTGCCAAATAAAATTGTTGACTCCCGCTAAAAACTATAGCGGGAGTCAACAATTTTATTTGGCACAAAAGACTCAACCGAACTAAATAAAACACTCAGTATGTGTATTAGCACTAACGCCTTCCTTATAATAAGCCATACTATTTCTAGGGACGGGCAGGAGTGGGGGTTATAGGGGAAGCCTGAAATTAAAAATATTGATTTCCTATTGGGGTTTCGGCAAATATGCACATAACAAAAGTTGTTTATTTTGTTATTTAGAGAAATTTGCTCAGCACTTCTTTTCAATATGAACTACCAGGTACCTCAAATGAAAAAATTGATTCAAGTGTATGTCAATATTTTCTCATTAATAATTCAAATCTATGCATAATGCACAGGAAACGGGAAATATGACAATTTGCAGGACAGTGAAGTCTTACATAAAAAATTAATTTTATTATTAAAAAATCCACAGCAACGACGGGTATAAGCCCTAAACACTGGGATGTGTAAATGTCAAAATATTGTGCAAAATAAAGCCTTGCCAAACAATACCATCACCATTCAGCCTCAAATGAATTCCCGAGCGAAGCCGGGTATCTGAGCTAGTATATATATATATTGTCACATGAGTTGAAATACTATATAAAATCCCGGAGGGACTGCATACATTAAGCAAATTTACCATGCGCTGCGCTGACACGCTGATTATCTTATTTCACAATCTACTTCCCCAGTAATTAGTAGGTAGGCAAGAATTGAACTTTCGGCTTAACATGACATGTGTGGGTGGGGCTCAGTGCAAGTACGAGTAGCGAGGGGGGAAGGGGTTATTACTGACGACTGAAACCCAAAAATACCAAACACACGACTAATATATAAATTAGGGAAACACTGTATTCAACAATTGTAGGACATTAAATGGTATTGTGGGACCTTTAGAAAGGTTATCATACGACATTTCGATTTTTTGGCATAAACCCCCCCCCACGGATTGATTTTGCCTATAAGCGCATAAGATCTTTAGTGACACAGTTAACACGACACATCATTTATGTAGATCAAATAAAATTAGGGGTCTAAAAAGGCAAATGTTAATTGATGTCACATTCAGCAATATAGCTCACATACTAAAGATCCAATGGAAGCATCGCATTTAACCTTCGAATAAGACGTTTAATGCTATTTTGGATAATGATAACTCGAGATGAGAGATCGTTTACTGAAGGCTGAAATACACAAATAACTCGCTTAATATTCGAGTTACGACAAAAAGGTATTTAAAAGCAACTGAAGAACATTAAATGTTTAACAAGATTATAACTTTTAGTCAGTCCGACTTATAATATCGGCCTTTTTTTTTTTTAAACTTTTGGTTTTACCCCCATCTAAACCCTCACTGGTCCAATTTCATGGTTGACTTTATCTGTAGCTTATTTAAATATCGAGTGGATCACTGTTCCCCCTTTATTTACTTCTTTATAGTGATTAAGTAAATAGTGGAAAATGTTATATGGCTTGGATGTCCGTTGTGCCCTTTATTGCTAAGATGCCAGACTACTCACACATTAATTGGGGCGGAATATCAAGAGAATATCGCTCATTTTTAACGATGGAGACAGTTAACATTGTTAGTCACTAAAATTCCCATAGCCCACGTGGGAATCGACCCCACCTTTAGGTTTACGAAGAGCATTCAGTCCCATGTCCTACCTACCCAATATATATACCCTCATATCTACTCATAGTTCCATCGCTTCAAATAATTACTTTAAAGTACTATTATGCCCGTTAAGTGGTGTTCGCACAAGTTTGGAAATTCCATCAATCGACCTTTTTTAATTGTAAGCTAATAATGACTATATTAAACAAAGATTTTATTAATAATAGATTATAATAATACACCAATCCATATAACGTTTGTGTCACGATTTCTTTCATACCCTCTTCCTTTTGGGTTTGGAAACTTCCAGGTGACAAATGAATAATTGTAGTAATCATATGGCTTTTATATGGCTAATTAGGAATGAGTGGCAAGGAACAATTATGTATTTAGGAATTTGGTTATTCCAAATTAAAATTCAACAGTAATTTGACGTGTTCAACAATTCCAACCTAATCTCTCTTATAAACCAAACCTTAGTACAATCGAATTCTTTATTTTAAAAAATTGGTTCTTTAACATTTCTGGTGATATAATAACAGAGATATACGCAGTATCAATGTATTTTGTTAATTAAGTTTTACAAACCCTGGTTTTAAGAATCCAGGATCGTATTTAGCGGGGAATTTCTTAACTAAAACAATTTGACTACCTAGTGTAAACTATGGATAAGCGTGGATCGGTTTCGTTAGTAATAAAGTGCTACTGACAGCGGACAGCGCCAATTATATCTGACGATGAAGACTGTCATTATTACCGGTTGATTGTAGAGTACAGTTGGGAAGTACAGTACGCCACAGTTAAGCTGTTGAATATTTACTGTAACAAATTCACAGGGTTGAAGATGATGCCATCCTATGGAAAGCGCTTGCTGACTATTTTCAGATTATGCAGTTAGGGCGGTCTCCAATGAGAGATTTGACAATTTTAACAACTTATATCCCTGAACTCCTGCAAGAACAGACTAGTTATTCGCACATTTAAGTGTTTTGAGACATGTTATTTTTTATCACTTAAATTTGTGTTGAAAGAGTTGCATGGGATAAAATGGAGCTCTGGTTAGCCATGTGAGTGTGTGTGAGAGCGTTGGCTTTAATCTCAAATGACAAACCTAGAGTGGCGAGTGCGATTCCCGCCTGGACAATAGGAATTTATTTAGTGTCGAACATCCTTAGTACTCTGGCTGGAAACTGGTGGTAACCTGTAAATAACACGCCCCAATTAGCCATAGTAGCAAAAAGTGGACGTTATTAAATAATAATACAATAAACCTGCAGTTTAACAAAGAGGAAATTTATTGGTTGTATGGTGAGTAACTTAGTAAGCAGCTAATAGGTTAGATAGGTACTTTTTTCATCAATCCTTTTATTCATATGATATAACTCAGCCAAATCCACAGGTAATTCGAGGTTGCTCCTATTTCAGTTCATCTTCAACAACTTGTAAGGAAATATCATGCCTGCCTTCCGATGTCAAGTGGAGCCACTCATTATAATTTAGTGCAACTAACGAAGGACGACTACGTCCGAGGCTGTACCAAAATATCTTAATTTTGTATAAAATGTAACAATTTGTGTATAATACCTTTGTTGTATTGGACCAAAATAAACATTTTCTTTCTTTCTATAATATAACTGATTTCGGAAAAGTTTACAACCTGAAACCCGACTTTAAGAGGCCTCTCTCATACATTACATTTCATATGGTTGGGGAAGGGCAATAATCCTTAATTCCACGATACATTAAGTTCCTAGGCAATCGCTGCAGCAAGCAGTTAGACCTAAGGAGGGCATTAGTTGCTGGAGTGGGAGGCCTCAGAGGGAAAACCTCTGCGTATTCTAGCGGTTGTCGGGGAAGAAGGGCGCGGGGATAGGAGGCGGCAAGGAGCTCTCCGGCCGGGAGGGTCAATACGGGAGTTATATTGCGACAATGGCGTGGGTGGGGGTGAGGGGAGGGAAAAAACTGACACACAGGGAACATTTGTTATTACCGTTGGTAGCTCTGCCCTCCCAGCATCGATCCAGCTCTGACCTCACACCGCACAGCTACAGCTCTCACACCCCAATTCACTCTGCCCAATCCTTCATAGGGATAGAATATTCTCAGGCAAGGGACCAACGACAAAAACCCACCCTCGACTTCCACATCCATAACAAGAATACTCAATTCGATTTGGGAGTTAGGCCAAAGAGGACAATCAAACACGCAATTGCAGAGACAAACAGTAAAGTAAGTGGTGTATAAATATTAATAGAGCCCCTGGTGCTCTCTCCCATGAGCAGAAAGACTTTTATTGCCACGATAACGAACATGAAAAGAAGAGTCACACTTTTCCTTCACAATGAGACGATGTAACAATAAAGGCATCAGAGGAGAAAATACTATTAAAGGTCAGAATTGTTAGAGATCCGACCCCCGGGCGAAGCGAGATACGCTTCCCGCACTCTTCATAAGGTTTTAACGACTGGTGTTAACGAATAATATTTCCTTCAATTTTAATACATCCTCCAGCCTTTCTTGGCCAGCTAACAAGCATCAGCATATGCAGAAAGAATATGAAATTTCCTGAATCTGAAATAAGTATAGAGGAATTTACTATTTGTATTCTCGCAGCCTCATCTAAACCCACTATATTCCCCTCCCACCCTCAAGCGGAGATTTACAAATTTAATAAACAACTTGCCACCGTCAACAAAGAAAATTACCTATCCTTACCCTACATTAAGGAATGAAACACAGATGACGCCATTTGCACATTCTGTTCCCTATATTTCCCTTTCCATGAAACCAATGTATATAAGACTTGAAGCATAAGCTGAGCATAAAGTTTAGTTTACGTCTAACTCTTTAGTCTCAATCCTTTCAGCTCACTAAATTCATTTTTTGGAATAGACTGGATAGGAGACATCGTGTATTGGCAGTTAGAACTAACCGTTAGCCGAACATCTCTTCGCATGTCTTGATGTAATAATCTATATATATATAAAATTGTAACCTCTGTCTGTACATTGATTTTTTTCGCGAAATTTCACGATAACTTTTCGTTTCACATGTCATAGACACCATATCTGCATTTTGTTTCTTTCGTGTATGTTTGTTTGTTTGTTTGTTTGTTTGTTTGTTTGTTTGTTTGTTTGTTTGTTTGTTACCTTTTTCACGCAATAAACGGACTGAACCGAATTTTATGAAATCCTTGGTATGTTATATTACTACTAAACCCAACTTAGACTTTAGGCTATATTAATTTTCTCTGAGACGAACAGGAGGTGGGGGTTATAAGGAAAGCCTTTGAAATTAAAAAATAGCGATATTTCGTTTTCTATTGGGTTTTTCGGCAAATATTTGCACATAACAACAAGCTTGTTTATTTTGTTATTTAGCAGTAACTTTTGTTAATTAAACACTTTTGTCTTATACCGAAGTTTAAATTGCGTTATACGCTTAAAAAATTTATAGCAGGGAGTGTCAACAATATTACTTTTGCCAACAAAAGGGACCTCAACCGAAACTAAATAAAACTCGGTAATGTGTATTAGCAGTGAGGGCTTCATTATAATAAGCCATCACCAAACATTTCTATGTACGGGCAGGACCGTGGGGGGTTATTAAGGGAAGCCTGAAATTAAAAATAGCGATATTGCGTTTCCTTTTATTGGTTTTTCCGCAAAATATAAAGATATCATAAGTTGTTTATTTTGTTTATTTGGAGTAACTTTTTGTTTTATACATACTTTTGTCCGATATACCTAAAGTATAAATTGAGTTTATACGTTTAAAACTTTAGCGGGGCAGGCACTAACGGCTGAAACCGAACTTTAAACAAAACTAGGTATGTCAATTAGCATTAATTCTTCCATGATTATAAGTTATATTAAAAATGTTTAGGTTCGAACGGGGAGTGGGGGAGTTATATGGGAGGCCTGAAATAAAAATTCACCATATTTACATGTATAAGAAACGGGGGAAAATATAAAAATATCGAAGGACTAGTGAAGAATTTATCGAAACAAATAAATTCTAATTATTAGCAAATCACCGGCAACGACGGGTATCAATACCTAAAACACTGGGGACAGGGGGTAAATGTCAAAATATTGTGCAATGTAAAGCTGCTATGAAAATACCATCACCATTTCAGACTCAACATGAATTGCCCGGGCGAATCAGGCCGGGTATTCTGGTATGCTAGTTATTATATATATATAAAAATTGTAACCTCTGTCTGTACATTGATTTTTTTCGCGAAATTTCACGATAACTTTTTCGTTTCCAACATTTTCATTTTTTATGACACCAATAACTGCATATTGTTTCTTTGGTTGTCTGTTTTGTTTTGGTTATGTTTGTTTGTTACCTTTGTCACGCATAAAGGCTGACTGTGAACCGTTTAATTTTATTGCAAACTAGGTATGTTTTATTACTACTAGCCCAACTTAGACTTTAGGCTAATGAATGTTCTCTCAGACGAACAGGAGGTGGGGGTTATAAGGGAGGCCAGAAATAAAAAATAGCAATATTTTCGTTTCCTATTGCTTTTTTCAAGCAAAATACACCTGTACATAAACAAAAGTTGTTTATTTTGTTATTTAGAGTAACCTTTGTTATTATGCACTTTTGCCGTATAAGGAAGTAATAAATGAGTTATACGCTATAAACTAAAGCGGGAGTGCCACAATTTTAATTTGTCACTAAAGACTCAAACCGGAATTAAAACCAAAACTCGGTATTGTGAATTAGTACTAAACGCACTTCATTATTAATATGCCATACTAAACATTTTCTTATAGGGGCGGGCCAGGAGAGTGGGGGTTATAAGGAAGTCCTGAAAATTTAAAAAATAGTGATATTTTCGTTTCCTATTGGGGTTTTCGGCAAAAGTGCAAATAACAAAAAGTTTTTTATTTTGTTATTTAAAGAAAACGTTTGGTTATATACCACTATCGTCGGCTATACCGAAGTATATATCGCTGATACTAAGACGTTATACGCTAAAAAATTATAGCGGGAGTCAACAAGTTTTATTTGACACAAAAGACTCAACCGAACTAATTAAAACACTCGGTATTTGTTTATTAGCACTAACGCCTTCCTTATAATAAGCCATACTATTATTTTCTAGGGACCGGGCAGGAGTGGGGGCTTATTAAGGGAGGCCTGGAAATTCAAAATAGTGATATTTCGTTTCCTATTGAGGTTTCCGGCCAATTACGCACATAACAACAAAAATTGTTTATTTTTGTTATTTGGGAGTAACTTTTGGTTATATTTACCACTTTCGTCGTATAATCTTTTTAAAAGTTAATTTTGTTAAAAAAATTGTGTTATTACGTTAAAAAACTACGAATTCAATATCTATGCAGAATTGGCACAAGAAACGGGAAATATGGCAATATGCAGGACAGATGAAGTCTTACACACAAAAAAATAATTTTATTATTAACAAATCCACTAGAAACGGACGGGTGTTAAAACCCTAAACACTGGGGACGGGTTTAAAAGTGTCAAAATATTGTGCAAAAGTAAAGCCTTGCCAAAAAATATACTTACCATTTCACCATTCAGCTCAAAATGAATTACCCGAGCGAAGCCAGGGTATCTTGAGCTAGTTATATTATATTAAAATTGTAACCTCTATCTGTCACATTGATTTTTTTCGGCGAAATTTTCCACGATAACTTTTCGTTTCACATGTCATTAGACACCATAACTGCATTTTGTTTTCTTTGGTGTCTGTTTGTTTAGTCATGTTAGTATGTTTGTTTATTTGTTTGGTTTGTTACCTTTTCACGCATAAACGGACTGAAACCGAATTTTATTGAAACTTGGTATGTTATTACTACTAACCCAACTTAGACTTTAGGCTATATTAATGATCCTCTGAGACGAAACAGGAGTGGGGGTTTTATAAGGGAAGCCTGAAATTAAAAAATGAGCGATATTTCGTTTCCTATTGGTTTTTCGCGCAATTTATGCACATTCCAAGAACGTTGTTTATTTTTGTTATTTAGAGTAACACTTTTGTTTATATACCTTTTTTTCGTTTTGATACGAAATTATAATACGAGATATACGCATAAAACCTAAAGCGGAAGTTGAACAATTTTATTTGGGACAAACGGACCCAAACCGAATTAAATAAAATTCCGTATTGTGAAATTAACACTAAACTCCTTTCATGATAATTAAAGCTGTACCATTATTTCTAGAGACGTAGCAGGAGTGGGGGTTGTTGTACGGGGAGGCCCTGAAATTAAAAAATAGCAATATTTCGTTTCCTATAGGAATTTTAGGCAATTATGCACATAACAAAAGTTGTTTATTTGTTTATTTAGAGAAATTTGCTCAACAAAAAAATTCTTTTCAATATGAAAAGCTACAGGTCACAGCACCTGGTAAAAATTAATTTTAATTGTATGGTCTAATATTTTGTCCTTAATAATTCTAATCTATGCACAATGGCACAGGAATACGGGGGGAAATATGGCAATGATGGGAGCGACAGTGAAGTCTTACATAAAAAATTAATTTTATTATTAACAAATCCACAGAAACGACGGTCTTAACCCGTAAAACACTGGGACGGGTAAATATCAAAATATTGTGCAAAGTCAAGCCATGCCAAAAAAATATCATCACCATTCAGCCTCAAAGGCGAAGCCGGGTATCTGAGCTAGTAAAAATATAAAAATGTCAAATTTATAAGAACTGATGACATGTATTATCTGATCCTACGTGTTCATTTTTGAATGGTTCTAGGACTACCCAGTTTTCATCCCTTCATAATTATATTTTTCCAAATGGCCCCACACACATCAAGAAAGAAACCAAAGAGACACATGAAATTCGCAACAATGAAGAAATATGTTTGCTGGAGCTGAAAACCGCTTGTCCAAACTATACTTAAAGAAATGTCTATTTAGATAAACATTTATTTCTGGGGGCATAGCTTTCGAAAAACACTATACACAGAGAAAAATAAAACAGATCAAAACTTAAGACCCTCTTACTTGATTTCAGTTAACGGAAAAGAGTTCTTAATTACCACTATACCATTAGAGAATAATTTTTCATCAACAGAATATACGTATCTGCTCCTTACGTGTACATAATATGCCACTGGAATAAAATAATGCCTCAGTCAAATCAAACTGAATTTTTTGAAGTATTTACAGCTTTGAATACTTCAATATTTTGTGTGTGTGTGCGTGTGTGTGTGAAATGCATATTCTGGAACGCGAAATTGCATATTCTGAAAGGAATATCTATTATTTGAAATATTTTTATAAAACAGTAAACAAAAAATACCTCAAATCTCTAGAGATTCAGCAATATCGTAAAAATTATTTATAATGGAAAGCAATGTTATCCCTCAAGAATAAAATAGGATATTAAATGAACTACAAAAGTTTCCCTCTTCCCTATAACCAAAATGAGATATCTATTTTCAGGCATTGGAAGGTAAAGGAAGCAGATGGCAGTAAGAATGGAAAAAAAAAATCGTATGTCATTGTCTCGTTTCCCTATTATTATATTTTCCCTTAACAGGTTATATTTTTATCCCTTGTTGGCCCTCCGGTGTTATATTACTTCTTTATATATTAAATTATGTGCAACTTTGTTAGTTGTATTTATGATTTATTTAATTATTTATCACAACTTTTATGACCACTTTATTGCATTACTGACCTATTGAATTTTTATCTCTTATTTTCATATACCCGTATAATATTTGGAGTTATTCATTAGGACCATCATTTTATTATTTTAAGTTATTTTTATAAATAAATTTACACTTCGGTGTATGAATAATTTCCTATCCCCTTGTACCCTAAGTACTTTATCCCCTATACAGCTAATCGGGGCCGGTTTTATAGAGATTCCCACCCTTTTAAAGGGGTGATTTTATTTAAGGTAATTCACCGAACAAATAAGTGGGGGAAATAATAAATAGTCAAATTTTCTATGGCGCTCCAAAGAATAAAACAACCAAGGATGAAATCGGTGTGCTCGATTTGTAATCAACTAATTAAGTTATGAAGTGAAACACATTATTTACTTATTTATTGTTGATGCCCCTAAAATCCAGATTCATCTTAAAACAAAAATTATATAAAAATAAATTCAAAATATTAGTAAATTTACTACTGTTGAAAAAACTATATAGAGGTAAACTGGAAGGAGATAGAATCTCAAAGGAGGTAAACTGTATAATCTTATGTGCCTAAAAATACTTGGTTATAATTTAGTTGCAGTCACTTCATATAATAAACTATATAGTCATACAGACTATCTTAAAAACTGAGTATTTACTCAAATACACACACCTGCACATGCAACAATTCACAGTAGCTTTATTTGTATTTCATCGTATAAACCATTATTTCTTAAATCCCTAAAAACGTAATCTATAAATCGGCTACTATAAGCTCGCATACATTTCTGGGACATGGGAATGTTATTACTTATACGGAGTTAGTTAATATGTTTTATTAAAGTCAACATCTTGTTGCAGTGCCAACATATAGGTCATATAAGATATGAATGTGTTAGTCAAGTGTGTCCTGTACTTAGGTGAGCAAGTACTATTTATTCTCATCTAGAACGTCTATTACATGAAGCCCAATTTAGTGAATTAGATTTCATTTCTCCAAGTTTACTGTCCGAGCTATGCCATAACAAATTATTCCAATCATTAATTATGAGTTTTCTTATTTCAGAGAAAGCGTTTTGGTGAGTACGTCAAAAAAGTCAATTTGTTCAAGTTCAGTACCATTTTACAAAAAAAAATCGGAGAAAAAGGGAGGGACACTAAAAAGATAAAGTATGAACTATTGTGGAATAAGAAGAGAAAGAGAGCGGTGAATATAGCAAATCAATATAAAGGAGAGGAGCAGGTACTATAAGGTGAGGTAGGTGCACCCTCCCTCTGTAGACCCCTTGAATATGTTTTCCTGTCCAGCAGGGGACCCCGCCCAGTCCAGTTCTCTCCTGAATTATATCTCCAGCCTACACTGCTTCCATCCACCACGATAATGCCCCTCCAGCATATCCTAAGATTTTTCCAAACCAGAGCAGAAAATAACCAAATGCATTACATGCAGCGTTATGGCAGTGAATAAGAAAATGTTTCTGACATGTGTTGTTAGAGATAACATTCGAAGAAATCATGAGCTATCATACCATTACTATTCCGCGACAATCTGGTTCTCTAGTGCGACAATTAAAGTGTTATTAATAACCCAACCCATTAAAAAGTCCAAGAGAAAAAACAAACTTGACTCATTTTGTAAAGATTTGTGAGGTAATGATATTTCATTGAGTTTAGAAATAAATCAACAAATCAGCGACTCTTTTTTAGCAGATTTCCCTTAGGGGAAATCAGCTATTGAGGTTGTACTCATAACGGAATTTTCGAAATTTTTCTTCAAATGTCCATCGATCCTACCTAGTAGATGACGAAAATGAGGTCCGTTCAAAACTGTATATATATATATATATATATATATATATATATATATATATATATATTTGTCTGTTACCGCTCTAGCGGTCGCAATTTTGGTTTAATCGTTACGAAACTCGATATTTAACCGTTTTATGTAAAAAGACAGATCAAGTTCGTTAATGGCTAAAATCGGACCAGAGGGAGGGGGGGTTTAAGGGGGGGGGGGTTTCGAATATTCCAAATATCTCGGTTATTATGCATCGGATCAAAACATTGTATATAACCAATCTTATTGCAAATTAAATTTACAATAAATATTGTTATATGCGTTTCTTCTCTATCTTGAATATTAACCGAGATATTTGCATTTTTCAGTTTTCAGCAAACCGCCACTTCTACTCATGTTACGTAAACAATACTCTGCTACATAATAAATCACGTTATTGGAAGTTTAAATACCAAAAATTGTATTCAAGAGACCTTTATTATACGAGAAACATGCAAATATGCCCTGGTGACGCCCCCCCCCCCAATCTTAATGTTTTGGACTACTAAAATTTTATTGATTGAGATAACAATTATTCTGACTCATTATTAATTACAGTACTAGATATAGTAAATAGTTCTCAATAAAATAATGTGTTATATTCTGATATATTTCAGTAATTGTTTTTCTTTCCGGTGTGAGCCGGGCCGACCCGTTTGTTTACATTTCTAACCTAACGCTTCCTGTCGGCAGGTTATTGAAATTGGATGAAACATTTCTTATTTCCGTTTGTATTATTATATCATTTATTCACGGTGTTGTTGTGTTAGCAGTATCTATATTTATCTATTACTAAACTTCCCGAGGGAAATCTGCTTAGTTTACGCAGCCCCTGCGTGAGGGACTTTTTATGTTTCTTATTACATTGTTCAATATAATTATATAAGCAATCAGTTATTCAATTTTTATCTCTTGATGGTGTACATCTACTCTTGATGGTGTACAATCTGAAACTACTTCAAACAAAGGAGCTAGAACAGTATATATCCTCATACTGAAAAAATAAATAATAAACCTAAAAGACAATTCTGATGTGAGACACAGACAGTGTCAGTTTAGGCCTAGTTTAGTTTAGGGTGGAGCGCTTGGTTCAGATTCGAGGCAGAGCGATAGCATTTGAAAGGGGGAGGGAGAGAGGATGGTGATACCCAAAAACACCCTCACCACCCTTATCACTAGTGCCCATAAACAATAAGTGCTTTAAAAAACTAAGTGTAGTCAGGTTATGAAAAACAAATTTAAACACATCCACAAACTTATGTGTAGTGGGTTTTAGAAGTTCATCCCAAGTACTGAATAATATTTCAAAGTATTATACGTAGTACAACACTTTTAAGAAATCCTTTGGCAGCTTTTTGAGAAAAACCAATCGATAATTTAAAATAATGGATTGAGGAGTGGGCCAACATAAGTACTGAGATAATTTCTTACTATATTTACCTTTAAATAGTTCACTGTTTCGAAGGAAATTCGCTAACAGGAATTTCGTCTCTAAATAAATTCGTATAGTTCAGATGGGAATCGAACCTACCACTCTAGATTTACCAAGTAAGATAGATGTAGGTAGATTGACCAACACCTTAACTCATATGGCTAACCTGAGTGCCATACATATTTATATATTATATATCAAACTGACGCCTTGTCTTCTAACATTTTAACAGATTTATAAGTACTTAAGACATTCATGAAGTTGGAACTGCCCCTACTTTATAGATCCAGACCTAGGTATATAGCGATGGTTGGAAGTGCATATCATGGTCTGATTTATGAAATGGGTTTCATCTTGACTCGTCAAAACTGTTTACAAGAAAACGTTGTAACTCGATGGGTGAGCCGGAAGGTACAGAAGTAACTTTCTAAACTTCTTTTTAAACTTTCTTAAGCCATTAATAATCATACATTTGTAGACTAGCCAATATTTTGCTAGCTATTTCGAAGAGGAGCCTAAGAAAGAGGAGGGAGTATGTAAGAGGCTGGGGAGAGGCCCTGCAAAGCCAGGTGGGCAGGAACTGGTGCTCTGATATTGATCCCGGATCAAATACCCTTTTATTGCTTCACTTCTCCCCTTCCTCCTCCTAGCTATCCCTTCAGCTCGGGATAAACCATTCACAGCACAACTCTCATACCTAGGGGCTCATTACACAGATTCATGGAAGTATATAAAAATCCTGGATGTCCTACTAAAATGTATAACATCATTAAATTAAATGATTGAGAGTGATTTCCATACGGATACCCATTGGGAGTAGGGTATACCAACTGGCGTTTGATAATTCATTAATTAATGTATAAAAACACTATTTCAATAATAATCAACTCTTCAAGAAGTGTACACCACAGACGGAAGCAACGCTGAAGTAACAGGTGAACACCTGGTATGATCTCGAGCTGACAGAAGCAGGCGTTGCGACTCGCACAAGGAACGGAACCCCTAGGTTTAGCAGTGATATTGTCACCAGGTGACGGTGGCAAGGAGGAGAGTCAAATTCAGATGAGGAAAGCTTAAGGAGGCTAGAATTAGACAATGATTGTTGCAAGTAATCATCATTAAATTACGTACAAAAACGTAGTATCTTTCATAAAACAATAATATGTAATTTACATAGATGGCAGTGAAATAGTCACTAATGGAGAACATAAGGGTTTATTCTACACCTAACCAGTAGAATGACACATTCTAAAAATAACTAAGTGTGAAATGATGATTTGTGGTGACAAATAATTTATAAAAGTCCGTTACGCAGGGGCTGCGTACACTAAGCAGATTTCCCACGTGAAGTTATACAGTACATAAATCTGCCTAATAACAACTGTTGTAGTAAGGTATCTCTAAACCTATTCAAGAGAGACGAGTAGTTATGGAAACGGCCGCCAGAGCTCTCGGCGGAACGTCCCGAACATAGCCGACCCCTGCCGATCATACACAGAATACAAATGCAAATATCTCGGTTAATATTCAAGATAGAGAATAAATGTATAGAACAATATTTATAGTAAATTTAATTTGCAATAAGATTGATTTCGTGTATGTTTGTTTGTTTGTTTGTTACCTTTTCACGCATAAACGGCTGAACCGAATTTTATGAAACTTGGTATGTATATTACTACTAACCCAACTTAGACTTTAGGCTATATTAATTTTCTCTGAGACGAACAGGAGTGGGGGTTATAAGGGAAGCCTGAAATTAAAAATATCGATATTTCGTTTTCTATTGGTTTTTCGGCAAATATGCACATAACATAAAGTTGTTTATTTTGTTATTTAGAGTAACTTTTGTTATATACACTTTTGTCGTATACCGAAGTTTAAATGCGTTATACGCTAAAAATTATAGCGGGAGTCAACAATATTATTTGCGAAAAAAGACTCAACCGAACTAAATAAAACTCGGTAAGTGTATTAGCAGTGAGGCCTTCATTATAATAAGCCATACCAACATTTCTATGTACGGGCAGGAGTGGGGGTTATAAGGGAAGCCTGAAATTAAAAATAGCGATATTTCGTTTCCTATTGGTTTTTCCGCAAATATAAACATAACAAAAGTTGTTTATTTTGTTATTTGGAGTAACTTTTGTTATATACACTTTTGTCGTATACCTAAGTATAAATGAGTTATACGTTAAAACTTTAGCTGGCACTAACGGCTGAACCGAACTTAACAAAACTCGGTATGTCAATTAGCATTAATTCTTCCATGATTATAAGTTATATTAAAATTTTTAGGTTCGAACGGGAGGGGAGTTATAAGGGAGGCCTGAAATTAAAAATAGCGATATTTCGTTTCCTATTGGTTTTTCCGCAAATATAAACATAACAAAAGTTGTTTATTTTGTTATTTGGAGTAACTTTTGTTATATACACTTTTGTCGTATACCTAAGTATAAATGAGTTATACGTTAAAACTTTAGCTGGCACTAACGGCTGAACCGAACTTAACAAAACTCGGTATGTCAATTAGCATTAATTCTTCCATGATTAAAAGTTATATTAAAATTTTTAGGTTCGAACGGGAGGGGAGTTATAAGGGAGGCCTGAAATAAAAATTCACCATATTTACATGTATAAGAAACGGGAAATATAAAAATATCGATGACTGTGTAACTTTTGTTATATACACTTTTGTCGTATACCTAAGTATAAATGAGTTATACGTTAAAACTTTAGCGGGCACTAACGGCTGAACCGAACTTAACAAAACTCGGTATGTCAATTAGCATTAATTCTTCCATGATTATAAGTTATATTAAAATTTTTAGGTTCAAACGGGAGGGGAGTTATAAGGGAGGCCTGAAATAAAAATTCACCATATTTACATGTATAAGAAACGGGAAATATAAAAATATCGAAGACTGTGAAGAATTATCGAACAAATAATTCTATTATTTGCAAATCACCGGCAACGACGGGTATCAATCCTAAACACTGGGACGGGTAAATGTCAAAATATTGTGCAATGTAATGCCTGCTAAAAAATACCATCACCATTCAGCCTCAAATGAATTCCCGGGCGAAGCCGGGTATCTGAGCTAGTATATATATATATATATATATATATATATATATATATATATATATATATAAAATTTTGAACGGACCTCATTTTCGTCATCTCCTGGGTAGAATCGATGGACATTTGAAGAAATTTTTCGAAAGTCGCGTCATGAGTACGACCTCAATAGCTGATTTCCCTTAAGGGAAATCTGCTAAAATATAATAAACCGAATAATTTATAAAAATCAGAATTCAAACCAATATTTATCACAATGATTCATTTATCATTAGGTAGTCAGAGGATAAGAAAAAAATATGCACTTAAGTGTTTTTAATATAGGAATACTATGAACAATGATGTTATGTTCTTAGAATTATATTTAAGCATTCCTATAGTCTAATACTCAGAATAACTGTAGTTGATACAATTTAAAACAAATAATTAAGCGGAAGTTGTCAAGAAATAACAGACGGTTCTTGGGAGACCGCCTTTGATCCGACCGACATGGCTAATCAGACTCCCCGAAAAACGCAGTGATTATATGATTTGTCTGTAAAGGTTCTAGAGGTCGTAATTTTAGCAGATTTCCCTTAAGGGAAATCAGCTATTGAGGACGTACTCATAACGCGAGTTTCGAAAAATTTCTTCAAATGTCCATCGATCCTACCCAGGAGATGACGAAAATGAGGTCCGTTCAAAATTATATTTATATATATATATATATATATATATATATATATATATATATATATATATATATATGTCGTTCATATAGATATATATATTTGTCTGTTAACGCTCTAGCGGTCGCAATTTTCGTTTGATCGTTACCCAACTCGATATTAAAACGTTTTATGCAAAAATAAAGATCAAGTTCGTTAATGGCTGAAATCGGACCAGTGGGAAGGGGGGTTTAGAGGGGAGGATTTTCGAAAATTCGAAATATCTCCGTTACTATACGTCGGATCGAAAAATTATATAGAAACAATCTTATTGCAAATTAAATTTACTATAAATAATGTTATATCCATTTATTCAGTATCTTAAATATTAACCGAGATATTTGCATTTTTCTGTTTTCAGCTTCTGAGATTAGTTCGGCTAACTTCGGGTCTAGTCGTGAGTTTCCGGGCCCTTCCCGTAACTGTTTGACTCTCTATTCTGAAATTTCTCTATTATAAAACTTCACGTGGGAAATCTGCTTAGTTTACGCAGCCCCTGCGTGACGGACTTTTTGTTTGATCGTTACCAAACTCAATATTTAATCGTTTTATTTGAAAATAAAGACAAGTTCGTTAATGAACGAAATATGACCATGGGGGGAGAGGGGGGGGGTGGTTAGAAGGGAGAACTTTGAAAATTCAAAATATCTTAAATACCAAATTTGGTTTTCATTCAATTTTTATGTTGTAAGATACATTCAAATACATCGTGTGATGATGTCATCACTTTTTCGTTCTTTATTCGTAAATGTTCATTTGATCAATACCATACTGGATATTTAGTCGTTTCAGTTCACTAAAGATCATAAATGTAAACACAAACCACTTCTTATACGCACATTAGAAAATTCCGCAGACTCAAACATTTTACAGACTCCTATGTACAACAATACTTTACTATCACTTCCTCCTTGGAGAGTAAATAACTTATATATTGATTTAACCTTAACAAAATTTAATAAAAATGATCCCCTTTCTTCAAAATTTTACATGACTGCATTTAACTCCATTACTGCAAATAACCCAAACGCACTATACACATTCACGGACGGATCCAAGACTGACTTTGGAACAGCACTGCTGCTGCACTCATTGACGACCACACATATGCCAAAAGATTAAACTGCACATGAAGTATTTATTCAGCTGAACTACAGGCTATACTCCTATCTCTAGAAAACCTCCAAAATGTTCAAAATCGACAAATAATTTTATTTTCGGACTCTCTAAGTTCTTTACTCTCTTTAAAAAACATATATTCCACTCATCCTATTATAACAAACATTTTTGAACACATTCAAAATCAACAAAATCACATAACATTGGTGTGGCTACCAGGACATCAGAATATTGGACGAAGCACTGAAGTTGACATGCTCGCAAAACTAACGACAAAAAACACCAATACTGACATTAAAAAAATAACTTCGAACGACCTACAAAACTACATTAAAACTAACATACTCCAAGAATGGGAACAGGACTGGTTACTAACAGACAACAAACTGAGACAAATTAAAACTACAGTTAAGACATGGATTGACAAATTTGAAGTATTTACACGGAGAGACGAAGTAGTCCTTACGAGACTACGTATAGGTCATTCTTTCCTTACCCATGGTTACCTATTTCAAAAGAAAAGAATGCCTAACCGCAATGTGTGTAATGTTCCGCTTACAATAAAACACATACTAACAGACTGCAAAAGACGTGACCATCTAAAGATCCCTTATGATTTACACGACTTACTTAGTGAAGGTAGCCCACACATACCCATAATACTCCAACATTTGCATGACATTAACATACACTCACAAATTTAGAATTGTTACATTTTAAAATCCTTTTTAATCCTTCCTAAATTAAATATTTTAAATTCCAGCTAAACCGCTTTACTGTATGTTTATGTGTGTGTGTATGTACGTGCGTGTGTGTGTGTGTGTGTGTGTATTTGCGCGTGTGTGTGCGTGCGTGCGTGTGAGTGTGTGTGCCTGCACGCGTGTGTGTGCGTGTGCATGCGCGCGTGAGTGTGTATGCATGTTTGTATGTGTGATAAAGAAAGTGAGAGCATATGATTGTAAATATTTTAAGTGATAGAAATCTTCATTAGTTTTTATCCATTGAAATTATATAATTGTTTACGTAATTTTATTAGTCTTTACAGTCTTTGTTTTTGAACTTAATGTTTTGTTTTTGTTTATTTATTTTATTTGTTATTTTGTGTTTATTGTTGTTTTTCGTTGTTTTGTTATTTGATTGTGTTCTATTATTTAGTTGAGTTTTATTTAGTTGTGTTTTGTTATATTGTTGCGTTCTGTTATTTAGTTGAGTTTTATTTAGTTGCGTTCCGTTATTTAGTTGTGTTTTGTTATATTGTTGCTTTCTGTTATTTAGTCGAGTTTTGTTATTTGTTTGCGTTCTTATTTTGTATTATTTAATTTTTTCTGGTTTCTATTTTCATTTTGTATTTTGTTTATATAAATTGTTTTTGTTGTTCTTTTATGAGCAATATCGCCTCGCTGCGAACGCTCCAAAATAAAATAAATAAATAAATAAAGATCATATTTGATGCTTGTTGATGTTGTTAGGGTCAAATCGGACGAGGAATGGTGGGGGTTTAGAGAGGGGGAATTAGAAAATTCATTATTATGATCAGGATCATAAAATGTTATAGAACCAATCTTGTTAAACTTTTGGTTTTCTGCAATTGTTGTTCTATGCATATGTTGGTACTCAGGTATTAAGCGAGTTCTTCGTAGTTTCTTGTTTTCTTCCTTTAGAAACCCCCTCCTCCCCTTTCTACTCATCAATAGAGAATACTTTGTGAGATCATGTCAAAACTGTGTTATACCAGCAGGTGGGATATCTGCTTAGTTTGTGCATCCCCTGCCTGACGGACCTTTTAGCAGAGCTTAAGGGAAATCAGCTATTGAGGTTGTACTCATGACGGAATTATATATATATATATATATATATATATATATATATATATATATATATATATAATTTTTGTTTAATCGTTACCAAACTCGATATTTAGTGTAAAAAGAAAGATCAAGTTCGTTAACGGCTGAAATCGGACCAGTGGGAGGGGGGGGGGTTAGAGGGGAGGATTTTCGAAAATTCGAAATATCTCCCTTACCATACGTCGGATCGAAAAATTGTACAGAATCAATCTTACTGCAAATTACATTTGCTATAAATATTGTTATATACATTTATTCTCTATCTTGAATATTAACCGAGATATTTGCATTTTTATGAAGTCTGTGGTCGTGTATAGTTCGGATTAGGTCGGCCATTTCCGTCAGTACTCGGCTCAGGTGGAAGCTTCTAACCTTACCTGTCGTTTCTAACCTTACCTTACCTTTGTTACTTTGTGAGATTTATGCAAATACGTTCTGTTCGTCCGCCCCCCCCCCTTCTTTAGTTCTTCGACTACTAAAATTTGAGTTATTTAAATATAAATTATTCTTAAAATTCAGAAGTTTCCGTTGGGAATTTATTTTAATTAACTGAAAGATTTCTCATTGCCGTTTGTATTTAATCACGGTGGTATTGTGTTACCAGTATGCAGATTTCTCTATTGTAAAACTTCACATGGGAAATCTGCTTAGTTTACGCAGCACCTGCGTGACGGACTTTTTTTAGATAAACACATAGTAACGAAGATATTACTGTATACATTTCGCCTCCCCTCTTAACCTCCAATCCTGGTCCGATATGATGATGATGATATTTCGTTTTTCATGAGACGGTTAAAAGTAAACCATGTCTGTGATGAAATAATCTCCTCATTTTTTTGGTCATCTATGAGATAGGATCGATAAACATTTTTTTTTTTTTTTTTTTTTTTTTTTTAAATTTCTTCATGTTAAAACCTTAATAGATGGTTTTATTTATTGGAAATCTGATAACAAATGAATATACCTAATATACCAACCAGGGTATATTTGCTATTTACAGGCAGGACAAACGAAACATTGAAATGGAAAGATAAAATGATCGCTCAACCTTACTCATTGTTTATGTTTGGCTGTTATCTCATATCCAATAATCACTAAACTATTCAAACATTAGTCTCACAAAGATGTATTTTTCGTCATTTTTTATTTGTCTTAATCAGTCACATAATGCCTTTAGATACAACCGACTCCTTCCAATTTAGATTAGTGAGATCGAACAATATCCTATGTTAAAGAACAACACCGAGTTGTGCAAACTAAGCATTATTCCTAAATGCTATAATGCAAAGATAATGTCAGCTCAAATTTTAATCTCTATTTATCTCTTAGTAAGAACCCAATAGAAAAGCTACTTGGAAGTTTTCATATGGATTATAGTGATGTAATAAAAGTGATGGATGCAACGCATAAGAAGGTTAATATTTCAGAATTTACATTTTACCCTTTCCTATAACACTCACTCATCTAGCCGATTGCGGAAAATACGGAACGTAAACTTGATTCAATATCATGTCTTAAAAATCTTAATTCCTCATAGTAGGGACGGACCCAATGAAACAAGAGTTGAAAATTTAACTATACTTGATATACTTCGTGTTAGAGTCAATAGCACTATTTGGAATTTGCCAGCTACGAAGTGCTGGTTACGCAGTTTATAGAGAACTATGTATTCTCCATTTTTCTTGTAATAACTCATGTTTAAACGGGGCTGGAGATTTCAATTGGACATAAGATATTTATTGGCTCATGTCTTCTATGTAAAAAAGTCCGTCACGCAAGGGCAGCGTTAACTAAGCAGATTTCCCACGTGCGCCACATATTTGTATTTATCTCCAAAATTAAAAGCTCAATGAGACCAATACTTGGTATTTAAGCTTAGAATAAAGTAGTTCATGATATAATAACTTATTGTTAATATGACATGAGTAGAAGTGGGGGGTTTACTGAAGGCTAAAACTAAGAAAATCCAAATATCTCAGTTAATATTCATGATAAAGAAAATATTTATATAACAACATTTATAGGCAATTAAATTTGCAATAATGTTGCTTTTATACACTTTTTCGTTCCTAGTTATAATAACGAAGATATTTCGAAATTCCTCCCCACTAAACCCCTCTCACCAGTCCGATTTCAGGCGTTAACGAACTAGATCTTTCTTTTTACATAAGACGCTTATATGTCGAGTTTGGTAACGATAAAATATTAATTGCGACCGCTAGAACGGTAGAATGAATATATATATATATATATATATATATATATATATGCGGTTATGACTTACCTAAAACAGCTGTCACCATTAAGCTTTGTACCGCACCAAGGAAAAGGAACTTTTATTCATACATGCTTTGGAAGATAAAATACTTTCTACGATTATGAATTATACTGTTCAATACGTTATAAAAAAAAAAAAATGACATGCACAGGAGACGGGAAATATAAAAAATAGTTAGGAGAGGGAAGTCTTAAATAACAAATAATTTTATTATGAACAAATCCACATCAACGACGGGTATGAACCCTAAAGACTGTGAAGAGGAAATGTCAAAATATTGTAGAAAGTAAAGACTTGCCAAAAAAATACCATCTTCATTCAGGCTTAAATGAATTCCCGGGAGAAGCCGGGTACCTTAGCTAGTATATATATATATATATATATATATATATATATATATATATATATATAACGTTTAACGGACCCCATTTTCGTCATCTCCTAGGTAGGATAATAGACATTTGAAGAAATATTTCGAAAATCGCGTCATGAGTACGACCTCAATAGCTAAAACGCATTAGGCAGGATTGAGGCTTTACTGAAGGATGAACTAAAATGCAAACAGCTGGGTTAATATTAGAGTTAAGAGAAAAAATGCATAGAACAACAGATGTAGAAGATTAAATTGAAATAAGACCAAATAATTTAAATAAAATTGGTAATACAACAGCTTTCGACTTCCGATTTCATCCGCTTCCTTGATATCGAGTTGGGTAACGATCAAACAGAAATTGTTACTGCTAGAGCGGTAACGAACAATTACATACACACAGACACATATACTCATATATTTTCATAATCTCACACACATATGTACTGGCAGTAATTTATTAACATATATGTTTATGTGTTGTTTTGAACGGACCACATTTTCGACATCCCCTAGGTAGGATTAATAGATACTTGAAGGAAGATTCGAAACAAGGCACTCAATATTTGTTTTCCCTTAAATGAAATGTACTAAAAAGTAATAAAAATTTGAAAGGGCACTTAGTAGGAATATTGAAACAGTTGTTGATATTAAATATCCTGAGAAGTGGTCTAAGCCGTGGGAGAGAGAACAGGCCAGGGGCTCATAAAGCGAGAATGAAAGCAGAATATTGTAAAAGGGGCCACTAGTCACGCGATATCACTCACTTAGCCACAACTCTTTTATTCATTACTGTTTTAATCACAGAACCGAAACAACCTATTTCTCATTGATTATAATAGCTATGTTGAAAGTAAAACCGAAACTGTTGGATAAAATAAAAACATTTAAACATTTTATAGTTATTCAGAAGAGGAGATCTTCCGACATGGTGGAGAATGCCTAAATAAGAAAATCTGCCTTAAAGAATGGAACAAAAT